>CM077805.1:14364562-15081342 GCA_039737535.1 Lagodon rhomboides | reverse complement strand
GAGAACTGTTTGAAGCTAGAAAGGTGGCGGGGTCCGCCACATATAAACAAAGTGAAACAGATTGTGTTGTCCTTTAAGGTCAGTTTGTTTATTCACTTTATTCAGCCATGAAAACAAAGAGCGTTTGTCTATTTAGTGTGTTTAGCCAGACAAAAGTCACTCAATGAAGATCTTTCTCTTCTGATTCGAATGTCTTCAACCCACACAGTGCACCTTTAAAGGATAAGTTCGCCCTAAAATGAAAATTCAGTCATTATCTACTAGCCCTTAGGCCGATGGGAAGTCGTAGAGTGAGTAGATAATGACCGAATTTGTATTTTTGGTCCCTCATCCGTTAATGAGAATAACACACATGACACATAGATTCTAGAATAGCCCCCAAACATCAGCACCCAGAACACAGGAGACGGTTCATGTTGCTGCAGTGACACTGCAATCCGCTGCATTACACGGGAGCGCTATTTGAGGGGTTGATACATAATAATGATACACGAGAACACGGTTGTCGTGCATGGATGCGAGGATGAAAACAAAAGAGCACTGCAACACGAACAGCATGTGAAAACACAATCCTGGTTTCTGGGGCCAGCTGTCCCATTTCAGAAGGCCAGTTTTCCAGTTTTGCTGTTACCCATCTGACATGACCTTGGTTCTCAGTGAACTTTCCACTTTTTTATCTTCTGCCGTCTCTGATAACCTGTGTGTGTGCATGTGTGTGTGTGTGTGTGTGTGTATGTATGTATGTGACCACTAACCAAACAGAAGCATCAGAGAGTTCCAGGGAACCTTATCTTGCTATAGGCCTGCCGACTGCAAAGTTATGTAAATGTGCACACGCACGCACACACACACACACACACACACACACACACACACACAGACTGCGTATGAGAGCAGAGTAACAGCCTGTGGGCTAACCTGCAGTGATCCTCTGCATTCACATGCTCTGTATGATAATTTACGCTGCTTTACATTTCCAGAGCATGTTGAGAAAAATACCTGCTAGGAATGCGTTTGTTCACGGTTTCATGATCTGTTCCAGCGTATTGACAAAGTAACAACAGTTTGCTCTCAGACGCTAAAAAAAAACAATTTGCATTTTAAGGGATAAACTACTGAAAATGCAGATTGTGTTTGGGCATATGGAAGAACCTCGAGGGCCGGTTTGCTTTTATCTTATATACAAAACATTTGCATGAATGACAAAGAGTTCAGTGCTTTAAGGGATTATGCTTCAAAGAAAATGTGTAAGCGACAGCCTATTCCCTGCAGAAGAACCTTCCACCTCTCCTGCATGATCATCCTGTGGTCACGTGCCTATTTTTAGAGGCCCTTCAAGTTGTTATTTATGATTGTTCAAAACTATTCAAAGCTTTTCTAAATTGTACTCCAGGGTTCTTTCAAAAGGCCACACCTCCTGTACATTGCTGCGTCGAGCTTGCCAGCATTTCCGTTCATTTCCTGCACATCCGCCACCACAAATCAGCTCAGGTGAGTCGGATGGTCTTGTGTGCAGTTATGTGCCTGAATGGGTTTTGTACCCTAACACCGGTCTCTCCTCATTTGCACTTTCTGCATGGAGTGTCACTTCACATGAAGTCACACTCCTCGCGGCTCAGGAGGGAACTCTGCATCGCACCGAAAGGAATGAAAAACAGTCCGTACTCTCCATTCCGCGCCGTAAGCAGATGCAACAGGTGCACCAAAATAATGTTCGGGATAGCCGTCAGTAATGGTATGTCTTATATGCGAGTGTGGGCGGCGGAGGGGATGGAGCAAAGGTGTAGCGGCTGGAATGATATTGAGTGTCAGCCCCGAGATAGATCGGCGTCCTGTCCCGGGGGGGTGTTTACTGCCTTTCATCCACTGCATGCTGGGACAGCAATCACATGATCCTGCATGTAAGAAAGATACAGAGTGGACAAAAATAATAATCATCAGCGCTCCTCTTTCACTTTGTCTGCCCTTAAAGAGGTGCAGCCACACAGAACAACTACCACTGCTACTGTGAATAAGCAAAATAATGCATTTAATACACAATTCTATTATGTAAAGCACGAGTGTATTATGAGCGTATATTTTTTTTACATGACAGAACAAGTAGAAAGGAAAATTCATGTCCATGTCCAGAGATTACATTTTTTAACTGCGCCCAAAGTGAACCCAAAGGTTAAACGGGCTCTATTTAACACTGTTTACAGGTATTAATCACTTTTTTTTATCGGGCGTATGTTAGCAGATTGTAACGTGATGCGTAAAACGAGACCTTCCCAGCCTCTCTCGGTTGCCTACTCCAACCTGTGGACAATGTATGACCTCCACCAAGGAGGTTGAGTTTCACATTTATTTGTTTGTTGGTTTGTGAGCAGGATTACCGAAGAACTACTGAACATATTTCCATAAAACTTGATTGGAGGATGGGTCTCGGCCCACAATAGAGCCCTATTAACCTTTGGTGATGATTCTGATAAAGGGACAGACACTTTCTTTAACATGACGAGATAAGGCGTTTTTTGACATTCTTGGTAATTTCTCAAGGAATAATGCATGGATCTTTAAGGTGGCTGGTACCTATGAGTGAAAATCTTTTATCTGACATTAGGCTTGATTGAATTAAAGGGGACTTGTGGGCCTCGGCGGAGGTATGCGCTCTACTGAGTGCCATAGTCTCAGATGTTTAATGCTGCTGGACTGTGGATTTTTTTGTGGAGGCTGTTTTTTCCACAACAGTCCAAAGGATGTGACTTTATGCACGTTCTCGCGTGCCTCTCTCCGCTCTGCTAACAGAGCGCAACAGAAGCTAACGTTATTTTAGAAATGGTGTCCGCCAACAAAATCAAACGACCAGCTTCCAGCGCAGCGTCCGCAGAGCCCCTTCAAATTTGAAAAAGTTAAGAATTTGTGTCCATGCACATGAACCCTGTAGATTACATTTTCTGACAAACTGCCGTGATACTACGGTGTTTGACCAGACTTTGCTCCGAACAAGGACCGGTCGAGCTCTGAAGTATTCACGATTGTAATTTTTCCTCTCTCTCTCTCGGTGGTGTGAACCAGTTGAGGAGCAAGTGAAGCAGTCAGGCAGTTGGCCAACCAGGCGCGCTGACAGCAGAAGCGCGGACAGCTGTTTTGCTGTGGCTTCGTATGAACGCGTGCTATGCAGTTGTTCACAGCTCTCATGGGAAATCATCATCAGGGCTTTTTTATTTATGTCCACCGATCCTTTGATCCGCGGATGCAGAGGAAACGACAAAGGGCGGGAGCAGGGAGAGCGAAAGAAAAATGGCTTGTGGCCCACTGATGAGCTGTCACTGTCCACCCTCCCCTCTCTCTCTCTCTCTCTCCTCTTTTTCTTCATTTTTGCCCTGTCCCTCTCTTTTTCCTCCGCGTGCCTGGGATGCCTCCCATTTTCCTTTGCTCTAATTACTGCCTTAGCAAACTGTGTCAGCGCGCCGAAATAGTTTTGATGAGGGGTCCGGCTGCGTTTGCATCTGTAATTTGATGGGTTTCATTGGGGACACATAAAACCAGACACACCAGAGGGTACGTGGCCACATCAGAGCCTCGGGGTCGGCCGGGGTTATTTTTAGCCCCATCACGCTAGTCCGGTGGCAGCCACATCATTTTGGTAAGCCGCCGATTGAAATCGATCCAGCTTGGTTGAGCTGGTGCTCTCTGCCAGGGAAATCTGAGGGCCTGAATTTGTCATGCATCGCGCCGGGATTAGATTCCTCAACATGTGTGCGGGATTTACATGCATTATGTTCTCTGCAGGCATGTTGCACTGTGGCAGTGTCCTCATGTAAGGCTGCGCTGCTTTGAATGTTGCCTTGTAAAAGCCTCCTGTGTATACGATAAGGGTGTTGTAGATTAGGGAGTGAATGAATACGTCAGGCCAGGTCACACCGGCTTTCAAAACAACAAAATTTCTAGTAAGCAATCACATACATTTTTAATGACGAGTTCAATGTAAGTGAACTCTGACGCGTCTATTCTCGCAATTGCCCAATAGCGAGCTGTCATGATAGTGCTGACTGGAACAGAAGGAGGGAGAGTCCAGAATTGAGGAAGCTATCATGGCTAATTAGCCTTGTTGCACCATCCTTTTATTTAACCTCCTCTGTAATGTAGCCTAAACTAAAAAAATAATGGTATGAGACAGGAGCTGATGGTGATGTATGCCTAACAAAAGTTAACTTTAAGGTGCAATATGTAAGCAATAGCTTTATTAACAGAATGTGAAGAAATAACAGTTTTGATATCATGTCAAAGACGTCCATGTATTGTGTTGCAAAGATATCTATATCTATTGAAGTTAGCATGCTAGCCAAGAGGTGATAGTCCGATAGTAAGCAAAAAAATGTAGCCAATATTATGAACAGAATGTAAATAATGTTTTGTCAAAGACATCGATGTGTTGTGCTGAAGGGATATTTACTGGAGTTTGCATGCTAACCAGCTAGCCCCTGGCCTCAAAACCTCTTCCTCAAAGATCCTGTGCTAGTGGACTAAAAACACTTTCCTGGTTGTCCAACACACTGCATGGCTAACTGAGCCAACAAGCTAACATTAGTTCAGTCATAGATGGATAAACAGAATACAATCAGCAGCAGTCAGCAGTTACTCCTGTGATATGCTGCCCTTATTTGTTGGGAATATGAATTCAAGGTGGCAAATTCTTTTATATTGCACCTTTAATGTCACATTATTGACCAAACTAGCAAGTCTGCTAACTAGCGTAATTGTTGGAAAGGAGTTATCAAGTACCTTAGCTTCAATAAAACTCTTTTTTAATAAAAAAAATCTGTGAAGAAAAGTCAGGGAGAGTAAATGATATGATACAGAGAAAAAAAAGAAAGAAGTTTGGCAGGCTGACAGTCCAGCAGGAGCATGTCTCGGTTTGCTAGCATTCTAGCGTTAGCCTGCAGCTCATTAAATGGATTTGTTTCCCTTTCTGGTATAAGCAGGTCTTTAATGGGATAAATGAATCCTGTGTCACCAGCTGTAAAAAACAAACAAACAAAAAAAGTGAAACATATTGAAAATATGTTAACATATACAGCCTATATTAAAATAAATATTTCTAATATCCCTTTGAGAGACAGCGCTTCTGCCGTCACTTGCACTGTCCAGGACAGGTTAAGGCTGCGTGCTGCATGCCGGCCAGGTCGCTTCATGGATTACTGTCTGGAGCATTATGTAACAATGTCAGGTCCTTAGTCAGCCTCGTAATCTGTCAGCCGCATTGCATAACTGTTCATTAGCTCTTTCTACACATTTCCTCACACCTTCACTTTCACACTTCTTATATATGTATGTTTGTGGTGCTGATAATTCATACAGGATATGCTGCTTTCCCTAATGATCCTTAGAAAAAGATTCAAGCTAGATGTAGTCCGCTGTTAACACAGAGAGTGTTAGCCATGCAGGGTCACGCTTGTGTGCATGTGTGGGCGTGTGTGTGAGTATTTGTGTGTATAACCAGGCAGCCAGGAGTGAAACACGGTTGTATTTAGATGCATCAGATGACACATTTACAGTTGTGAAACGTATTATGTTAGCATCTCTTATCACTTTCTGGACACTAATGAGTTCAAGGGGCTCATCGATGTTTTCTTTTTGCCTTCTTTTGTTTTGGAAGAGTCTTAAGCTAGTATTTATTCTTCTTAAAGGGGAACTATGTAGTTTGGGACAATAATTTTAATATTTACAATATTAATGAGGTAATAATCAGAGGAAAATAAGGTCCCCAGAACGCTGTTTGAAGCTAGAAAGGTGGCAGGGTCCGCCACATATAAACTTAGTGAAACACTATGAAAATGTGTTGTCCTTTAAGATCAGTTTGTTTATTCAGTTTATTCAGTCGTGAAAACAAAGAGTTTGTTTATTTGGGCATAAAAAAAAAACAGCCAATGAAGATTATTTCTCTCCTGATTGTAAATGTCTTCCACAAAAGCTACGTAATGCTCCTTTAACGTTGCAAAGACAGTACATTTGCCAGCTCACTGATGTTCTGTGAAAATATGACGGGCAATTAAGCCCTAAAGCGAGACGTCAGCCTCCAGCACACACACACACACACACACACACACACACACACACACACACACACACACACACGCACACACAAGCTCTCTCCGTGTGCACACTCACACATGCACACACTCTCCGCTCTGCTTCCAAGCCTCTTTTATATTGACACGTTCCATCATGAAAACATCCATATTAGCCTCGCTCATTGTTATCTGAGCACTCTATCGTCTGTGTGCACACGGTCTGTGTTTATGTGCAAGCGTGTGTGTTTACATAAATACTGCAGGAGGGGACAGAACAGGCCGCGGGGCGAGCGCAGGGAGATTTCATAAAAACAAATCCCATTTGATCATTTGGATAGGAACAAGCTTTTTATTGCGTCAGTCCAGGTTTTGGGTTTGGGGTTGGCCTTTGGAGTATACTGTGTAAAAAAAAAGGCTGGCAAGCTGCCCGACTCACAACTCGGGTAGTAAAACGTTTTGCAGTAGGAAAGATTAGCACAGTTTTTATGGTAAAATTCAAAACAGGTGTTATGTTTTCACTGCTTTCCCACTAATGGCGGTCTCCTTAGGCGAACATATGGACGCAGTCTCGACGATCAAAGCAACGTTGCAAGTTTTACTTAACAGTTGACATGAATGGTTTACATTCCACATGGAGTTTTCACCTCTTATTCTTATTAAGAGATTGTTATTTACCAGTCAATAATCACTTTCGATGTCTGTTGCTCAAACCGTTCCAGAAATCCTCCCCTCAAAGCAGCTGCGTTGGTAGTTAATCCTCCGCGGCAGAGCTGGCATATATATACCATCCTCGTAGTGTATACATGAAAGTTTGAGCTAAGTGCTCCACTTCCCTCCAGTGACCTGATCCATTTAACTGCCCATCCCTGTCTTAAGAGGATAGTGAGACCAAAGCCTTAAATCCCCCAGGCCTACGACCCCAGGAGGGGAGGGCAGCAGGGCCAGGGACGGTCCAAGGAGCTCTGATTGTTCCCTGCATGTTCAAATTACAAGACCTAGTTACTTGTTCCACTCTAATGAGATGAATTCAGATAAAGGCCATCGTCCTTTTACTGATATCTCCCCTTTTTTTAAAAAAAAAATGTCCCAATTGCAGCGGATGAAAAGAAACAGATGAACAGTTTTGATTGGTTGAATCTAGATGGAAAGTGCACGAAGCGGCTGTAGTTCAACATCGGGGCAGTGTCCTTGGAGTTTTTGTCTATTCAATTAAGATGTTTTGACGTGGAACAAACAAGAGGTTTGACCCACGTCTGACACCGTCAGAGATGCAGAACCAGAATGCAAGAGAGGAATGCAGTGTACTAATCAACCGCAGCAAATGGACAGCGAGCATCCTGTACTGTAAGTTGGATTTTGTGATCGCTGCATTGAGGAATGTGACTAAATATTGTATGCAGATGTGTGCGAGAAGCTGTGGACGACACTTGGATGTGCTGCTTTATGAAATGCATGCAACACATGCAAGAGATTTAGGATATGTGTAGGACTCGAAAAGGTCTGAAAAATCACAGAATTCTCTCCAAAAAGGCCTCTGAAGGGTAACATACATCTTATTTATACGTGGGACTTAGGGCTGCAAAACAAATCATATTGTGATTATTTTTGACAGATATTGCAACACGAAATGATTTACAACTAGTGGGAATGACGCACTTTTTTCCATCACAACTTTCATTTTAACTGAAAAAAACTATTAAAGTCATGACGATGTGACATTTGTTGTGGGGTCAAACAAACATGTTTTTCTTACCATCGAGAACATAAGGTTATGGCCAGGGCACCTCTGCAGCACTACAGTACTTTATTGTGATGCTGTTTTCGCTCACATCTCTTTATAGGAAATTGCAGCTTCTTGAGATTTCAATATTACACTTGACTATAGTGCGATTTCGATTATATTTCCATTGTTGTGCCCCCAGGAAGATGTTTGATCCGTATTTGTAGGGCTTCACTCAGCACCATCAGACCTTAAACAAACACCGTCTCTGGCTGCTGTAGACGGGAGGCTCATGACTCATAACGGTCATTTGTCAATTTAAGCACAAAGTTTAAAACTTAAATTAATGGATTATTCTGTAATTTATAAATCTAGCCATCATTTATTTGGCCAATGATCTGTGTCTAGACAATGTAATCATTCGGGAAGCACTGACAAAAATATAATATGAATATTATTAGATTCAAGTACTTAATAAATAATTCAAGGCTTTATAATCCAAACGGGTTTTCCCGTCATTCTTTAACCAGTATGACAGCGAAAAGTGTATTTAATTGAATTTTATATGGTATTAAAAAGGTCTTGAAACGTTTTTTTTATCAAGTTAGCGCTGTAGAAACCCTGGAAATGCTTTATGTCTGTAAGTGCTATTGTGACTGCGACCTGTTAAAAAGTGTCAAATTAGATTTTTCACTCTCAGTAAGAATGGCACTCAGTAGAGCACATACCTCCGCCAAGGCTGAAAAGTCCCCTTTATACACCAGCTGCCTCAATACACCTGACTTTTTTTTTCCTTCATCAAGATCATCATCATGCATAATTCACAGTGAGATTAGCAAAATTGTCAATTAACGGCGCAGTGTTAAAGGAAGTGAGAGGAAATCCCTGGATCCGCACCAAACGTTAATGGGGTCTATTCTGGGCCAGGTCCCACCTTTTTGTAATCCAGCTTACAAACCAACAGACAAACTGACACAGGCGAAAGAATAACCTACCAGGTAACCACGGCCATAGCTTCCACTGAGGACACTAAGGTCATGACTTCAGCACCAACCAACATTTAGACACTCATGGTAGGAAATAAAGTTGTAACTTTTTATTTATTATTATTATGGTCCATAAATTATCGACACATACCTTGAAAGTTTTCTTAAAATAAGTCTGCAATTTGTTAGTAATTATTGGGAAAACGTGTTCTTGATGATTGGATTAAGGATTTAGTTAATTGAGTATATAAGCAGTTGTTGGCAGAGATGTTGAAAGAACTATCTAAATTAAATCAAACTTTCAGATAATATAATAAGGCAGCTAAAGGGGGGTGGGGGGCTCTGACTCATGACCTCAGTCTTTCTAACACGTGGTTACAGCCCTGATCACATCTACAAGATAGAAATGTTTTAATGTCTCATTTCCTTCCGCAAATAAATTAGATTTAGGCTTCAATGGTGAACCTTCCTGTCTGTAGCAAACAGACCACACGGTGTGAGTTTGTTATAAATGTGTTGTGCGAGGAAAACTTGTGATGCGTTGACTTTGTGATCAACGGAGTCAAGATATCAGCAGCGATCTTTACAGAACCACGGCTGAAGCGAGCCACCAGTTGTGCCACCTCACACGGGATCAGTCACGACAATTGGTTCCTGTCTGCCCTTTGGCCCGCGATCCGAGCGATCTGATTGGCCAGCTGCTGTGACAGACATTGTGCTGACTGTGTGTCTGTGAGGGCCCGGGCTCTGGCACGGGCTGCCTGGTCAGCAGTCTGTGCCCACTCACACACACTCACACACACACACTCACACACACACACGCACACACATTCGACCATCACACAGAAGAAAACGTGTCCATATGCAAAGACATGTGCACGAGTCCTTCTACGTGCACGCGCATGACTGCGCCGCTCATTCTTACACACAAGCTATGTGCGGCTATACAGTTGGAGGCGTGTTAATGTTTCATCTTCCATCTTTGCTGCGGCCTCATCATTATTTATTCACGAGCGTGGCTAATAGCCACATGTCACCGCGGAGCTTGGACACATTGTGCAGAAATTGAACCCTCAGGAGGCCCTAATCCATAGGTCCTGATGTTATGACACAGTGACAATAGCAAGCAAAGCAGCTGCAGACCCCCTCGCTACGACACCTATGACACCAGCACAATAAAAAGGTCCCCCCTGCCCCGCCCCTGACGCTCAAATCCTTCACACCTGAGCGCCCACACTGAAACGAACTAAACGGCGAGCAGAGAATAGAGACGGCAGTGCGCATTATCAGGTCTTAAAACTCAATTTGGCTCTGTTCGGGTTTACATGATCGGGGTAATTAGAAGGTGTAAGGTGGGATTGTGACTGGCAGCTCATGGCCACTACTTTCTAAGGAAAAGGGGGAGGTTTAGACTCTTATGGACAACCAGGCCAAATCTTTGTAACAGCGTGTGTGTGTGTGTGTGTGTGTGTGTGTGTGTTTGTGTGTGTGTCACGTACAATGAATGGTAATGTAATCCAGGAAAAAAAGACTAAATGACAGCCTTAGTGTTTGCCCCTTTAAAGTTATTTCTATGAGAAACAAAAATAACATTGCTGCTTTGGGGACTTAAAGGAGCACTCCAGCAATTTAGTATCGTACCTCTATAACGCTGAGGGAGTCACGACGAACAGATGAGACAAAGAATGATCAAAATCAAGGCAGCAGAGGCCAAGATATCCAGACTTTGGGTTCAAGCTCCGAAAAAACCCCACTTTGGATCCTACATTTCCCACAATTCTGCATTCCACATAATGCATTTGTATTTACTGAAGGTTTATAAACTTCAGTTGCTTTTATAATCTATATTTTCTTCGCCATCCTGGGAAAGAAAATATCATTGCAGAATGTAAAACAGCCCTCTTGCAAAAAAAAAATCTGGGATAACCCTGGTGACATCATCGTGACAGAATAGGGTTACTTTTTAAACTTCGAGGCCGCTCCCTTCAGAACCACAGGAAAACAATGATGAGCAAACTGATCCCTGTGTGTAAAATTGGTGGAATACCCCTTTAAATGAACCAATAACATCTGAGACATCTCAGAAGTAAAAAAGGAGCAGAAGGGGGTCCTTGTCTGTAAAAGTACTCAATTTAGGTCCTTTGGGCTTCTGTAATGATGCCGATTAGCATAATGACCTCCTGCATTGAAAAGTCACACTGCTCTCTCTCCCTCCTGTCCTTGCCCAACCACACATAAACACACACACACACACACACACACATAGACACACACACACACACACACACACAAATAGGGACGTAATGAGAATTAATCGAGAAGCGTCAGCGATGAAATGCCTCCTAACGATGGCCCGACTAATTGCATGTCAATAGGCTTTGCACGCTCAGCAGTTTGAAATACAAGACTCCCATCCTCCGCTGTAATTGGTTAGCTTTTGCGCTGTAATCACCGCTTCCCCGACCGACGCCGGTGCCTGTCGAAGATAACACTGAGTGCTTATTGAATAATTATATGCAACACGTCCAATTATTTCCTGTGAATATAATAAGCGTTCGCCTCACGTGTCAATATTGGCATGTGTGTAATTTCATCATCATGTGATGAGGATGCTAAGTCTTCAAATATCTATCACTCCAGGGGATTGGTCAGGACAATATAGCAGCATTATTTGTTGATCAAAGAAGAATTGCCAAATGTTTATCTGTTTAACGCTAATTAAACACGTGAGCGGGATGATTAGCAAATCTTTTTACATGCTCAGATGTAGAGAAACAATTCTTTCTTTCGTGACTCTTTGAAGAATGCGTCAACTACAAGAAAAAACTGGAGAAAAATATCCTATATATAAATAAGCACAGTTCAAATTGTCTGATTTGGTTTGAAATGATCCAGAACACAGTGTGACATGACGTTGCCTCCCAAGAAGTTTCCCACAGGAAGAAACTCATCCCCAATACATGCTGATTTTGGTCACGTCTTAAAAAAGGGCAAAAATTAAATGTAATTTTGAATGGGAGGCGAGGAGACGAGAAGTGGGAGGGCTGTGAAGAGAAACAGCAGAAGAAACAAGTACGTATCGTCAAAGCAAATGTCACGCTAAGGCCGACAGCGATCCTCTGCCACGCCCTCTGTCGAATACGTGACCTTTCGAAGCGTCTTCGCCTCTTACGAGACAGAATATACAGAAACGCCGCTGCCTCTCTGCTCCTCATTCCTCAGTCTCTTTCTTGGATAGAAGTGCAGATGGATTGTGGGTAATTATGGAGGGCACTTGAACTGTGGGTAATTACGGCCAGGAATGCTCACAGCTGAGAGCAGAGTGAGAGACCGCGCGTCGGCATGGCAACCGCAAAGGTGTTAATTATTTTCTTCCTTAAAGGCGAGGGAGGAATCCCCTCTTCAAAGGGAAGAAACACCTGTGAGTAGAAGACCCCCCCCACACACCTTTTTATTGGCAGGCTCTCTCGTCTCCGTCTTCTACAGCTCCCTGTATTTTGTGCAGCCATTTTTCCTCACCTTCCTCTTCTCTTTCGCTCCTCACTTCTGAGGCCTTGTCTCATCTTTTGTCTTTCCCTCAAGGGTCTATTGGAGTCCTACGAACTGAGACTCTGTTTTGGTGATCTGACCACAAATGGACAGCCGAGACACACCGCCGCTCACACCCGTGTCTGGCATGCGTCCCCACTTGTGCTCAGATTTTGTCAATGCCTACGTCGCCTCTGCTAGAAGGTACAGGGCCCGACGCACAATTATTACATCAGTCGATATGATACAATAGGAGTCATTCAGTTGTCTTTGGACTGCCAAAGCGCCCTCTTGGATGCCCCCCAGGAGAGATAAAACATGGTAACCGACCACGTACAGCTGTTTTCCTTTTGATTTTTTTCGCCCCTGCCCCTCAAACATCCTGAGTCCGCTCCTGTGGGTGCTGAAGGTGAGGTTCGCCTTTAATCGAGCCTTATCCAAAATCCTATTTGTTTTAGTGTCCTTTATCAGTATCTGCACTGAAAGTTAATGTGTCTATTCTGGCCCGAGACCCATCCTACATCCAAGTTCCATGGAAATACAGTCTGTAGTTTTTGTGTAATCCTGCTGACAAACCAACTAACCAACCAACACATGGACACGAGTGAAAACATAACCTCCTTGGTGGGGTTAAATAATGACAGTTCTTTTTACTCTTTTGAATGTATCTCTTGTATTGGGAGCTCAACAACATGACACCATCACAAGAAAGTCCCATCCCTTGCATAAACCTTGCTTCTCTTCTTCTATCTCTCTACCTGAGGAGTGGGGACTTTTTGCAGACCATAAACTAAATTTACATTCTTTTGTCTTGGTTTGGAACGCAGGTAAAGCTTCTGCGCTACTAAAAAAGGTTTGGAAATGTCCCCAATGGTGGATTTAATGTTGTTGTGAGACAGCTGATTGTTGGGTCTCGATCCCAACTTCGTCAAATGGGTCGGTGGCCGGCCTATCTACCAACCAGAAGCCTCAGTATATGTGGAGTTGGGATTGAGACTCAGTAATAAGCTGTCATAGAAATTGGACCTCTGACGACATTGCTTTTGTTTCAGCACCACAGTGGTATTTTTGTGTTTATACAGATGAAATTCTGCAATTCTGGAAGTACCCTTGATATCCCATTCATGTTCTGCATGTTCTTTTTGGTAAGTCCCGCACCAACAGTTTCAGCATTTCAACCAAGCAATCCATTGATAACCGTCTACCACACTACTGCATATGAAAATAAAGCAACACGATAACTGCTTTATCATACAGTGTTCCAGTGAACCGCTGTGGAAAAACCTGATGGTTAAAGGTCTCTGCAAGGTCAGGATACAGAACCCCAAAAACAACATTTCTAAGTGTTCTATCCAGAACACAGTCAATCTGAATAGGTCATTTTAAAAGGTCTAAAGCTGTGAAATCCTGTAGAAGTCAAATGCAAAACTGGCACAAAAATTTCAAGTTAACTCTTGCTATGAAAACGTCACATGTAGAACTCTTGGCGTCTGTTGTTACTCCACCCGGGACTGTAAATCAACCATGCAGTCAAGTTGAAATCAGACTGACTGATGGACTGAAGGCAAAAGCATCACCTTTTATTGGTTTATTGGGGTTACGTATGTGTTTCCTTTTAGATATTCCTGAGTGAAAATTCAAAAGGTCAAGCAAAAAGAACATAAAGTGAAAATTTGGACTATTTTAATGCAACAGGGTCAAGCATTTGAGCGTTAAAGATGAATGTGCTAGAAACACTGTCCACATTGTCCGTCACTGACCACACTAAAAGGAAGTGTTTTTGCAAGTTAATGTGATTTCTCTGGAACCGAATGAATGGGAGTGTATAAATAACAGATACATTCAGTCAGTCACAACCACGCATGGATGCATCGCTAATAATTTGAATAGGATTTTCCGGGAACATTTATCAACCGTACGTAAAAGCACGAAAGAGCCTCATAACGTCCTGGTTGTTTTTACTCCACTTGCCATCTCTAATTTGAGTGATGGGCAAAGCATGCTGGGTCGGCGTGTCCTCCTCCCATTCTTCCTGCTCTTTAATTGGTTCGTCAACAGGACCCCTGCCTTTGTTTGTCCAAGACCCCAGAAAACACACACACACACACACACACACACACACACAAGCACACATCCACATTCGCATGCAAACATGAACATATACTCACACAAAACCCACTCACACACACACACCCCCTCACACAAACACACCAAAACCAGTAGGGGTGTGTGACCACGCTGACTGGGGCCAACTATTTCCAGAGGCCCTCTGTCGCTCTCAGCTGATTAGGCAACCACGATTAAGGTTATCGCAAATTTTCCACGATGGAGAACACCTTGACTTTCACGAGCTGTGTTTGTCCTTCATCAACACTAACACACACACACACACGCTGGTGTGTAAATAGTCCTCGACTCACATTTCTCCATCCAGTTTTTCCATTTCCAATGTGAACGATCAAAACAATCCCACCCACAGACACTCAGTCTGGTCCTTACCTTTGATCTTTGAAAAGGCAATAATGTCAATACAGGCGATTTTTTTTTTCCACCATGGAACTGGAGCTGTAATGGAGAAACAATTGCAAACAAAAACACATCCTAGTACATCTGAACCTTCTGTTTAGAGGCCGTGCAAAAGTTTCTTCTTTTGGCTCAGATATATTTTTGATTTCAGCCTTCCCTTGTGAAATCTAAAACACAAAACATATGGTGAGATCAAAAGACGTCTGTCTCTGCATCTAAGCCTTTTTAATTCTCTTAAAGTCAGGAAAATACCAAGCTGATGCTGTGTTTGTTGAGTTGGTCAACATGAAAATTAAACCCTTAGATTTATTTGAAAAAATGGCAAATTACTGTGCTCAGCTTACTTAAAAGCCAGAGCTGTCGCTGCAGTAGTTTGTTTAATTAATTTAAAAAGAGGCTGCTGCAATGTTTTCTTGTGTTTGCCATATTTACAATTAATATTTTCCTACAATTTCAAATGTGTAAACTGGGCTGCAGCATCTTAAATTCTTGCTTTAATAGCTTATTTCGAGGATTTCGGAGGAAGTATAATAGAGTTCTTCAGGGATAATGTGTTTTTGAAGGCTAACCCAGAAGTTAGCATAACCCATCCACCAATAGCCTGTGGGATTTTTCCACTGGACTTTGGATTATTTCCAGAACATTAACTCTTTATGTTTAAATTCATGATATTCTTTTGTTCGGCAAGATAATTGTCACAAATTACCCCCCACTTTTATGATTAGGAAGCAAAAATGACATCGTCAAATAGCCTAAGAAGCTAACGTTAGGCTAACAACAACAACCTACATTACATTCACGGTGACTTCAATGTCACCCACTAAGCTTCCACTCACACTATAGACTACTATATATAGTTATTATAAATTATTAAATTGACAAGTTGGAAGTTAATGTTTGAATGGTTTGCAATTTAAGTCCACCATATCTCTGTGTTCAACATTTAATATCCCCAACAACCTCTGTAGTCTCATTGAGCCACTTGTTAGCAACTTGTAATGTTTTAAAGGTGGAATATGTAAGAAATTTGGTTGAAAACAAAAAAATGTACATAAATTATCAACAGAATGTGGGGATATAGCAGTTTTGACGTTAGGATGTGTGCAGATCAACACTAACACTCCCCTGGTCTGCTAGCTCCCAGTTGGAACCGCTAGCTGCACAGCTAACTAGCTAAGGGCAGCTACAGTTAACAGCAGTTACTTTGGTGATATGTTGCCCCCTATTTGTTTTGAATATGAATTTGACAGGTGGCCAACAGGGTCACTGACATATTTTATGTTGTATATTGAAACAGCTCAAGCTTGTATTAACCACAGACCTTATTTTTGGTATTTAACTGAAAACCCATTTTAAAAAGCCTGTTTACTTTAAGGCGAGAGAAAGGGAAGTGCTAAAATGCTAACTTATTTCTGGGTATTAGGACTCATTCAGGTGGCACGCTCGCACATTTCCTTTCTGAGTCAAACAAAGAGTCTGGGTTGTGGGCAACACGTGTTTCATCTGACCAAATCTAGTGTTAATGGATGTAGTGCTAGTGGTGTAGTAGGTTTTTATTTGCACTGTGGTTTCACTCCCTTTAATCTCTTATCAGGACACAAAATTAACCCCTGATTAAGACAGGCTGTGACTTTCCACTGTTCCAAGGTGACTGCTGTTCCAGGCCCGTCGATGGATGTCTGCCTCCCCCCTCTGATCTTTTTCCACTGGGAACTCTGCCACATGTGACCTGGGCAGGTAAAGTAACAGCAGGACGCGGCGAGTCATTGCTAAACAGAACCGAACCCGGTCACGTGCTCACTCATTTGTCTGAAGGAATTTGGTCCTTTCTTCCCCGGGTAAAATCATTAACAGAAAGTTCCCTTTGATCTCGTGTCACCTGGTCAGTTTCAGGAAGTGCTTAAACTGCGTCCTCTCAAGCACATTTACTGTAAGTCTGTGGAAAAATACTGCGCAACAATGCATTTGCAATTTTTTTAAGCTCCTCCATGTTGATCTATTGTGAGTATCGGCACACACCGTGAAATAAAAAAAAAAACCTAATTAGAAGTGAATACTGCTGCGCTGGTCAAACACACCGGTCCACTAACTTGGTACATGGCAACATAAACAGTGTACAGCTGAGCACAGATTAGCACGGCAGTGTGAAAAAGGTCACGAGAGGCTGGAGTTGTGCGGGCAGCTGATTGATGAAAATACCATAACAGGGTTTCAGGCTGGAGAAAGTAATAAAAATCACGCCTGAGCCAAAGTGATTTGACACAAGCTGCAGCTCGGTTCTGCTGGCTTATTGAAACATCAACCACTCTGGTGAGAAGTGGGTGCTGATGAATGGGAAACTGCCAAACGCCTTAGACTGGGGCTCACAGTGCAAGGGCTATCCTTTTAACAGCTTCAATTCATTTCTTAAAAAATAAACATAAAAAGCAGCTGTTGGATGGATTCGGTACGAACATGAATTCCCTTGACTTTTCCTCTAGCGCAAAGTCAAAACCATTATTTGTCCAATACTAATGACTTTCCCATTAACCTGAGCTGTACTCTGCTATTTGGCAAATGTTAGCATGCCAACTAGCTAAACTGACCAAAGGAAAACCTTATACCTACCTAATAACAACACTTTAGCGTTGTCATTGTGACTAGTTGGCTCACTGATGTTTGTGGCACATCGGTGCAATGAAATAATGGCCACGTATCATACAGATTTCTTTTAAAGTGTTATGTTTAGCTCGCTCTCGTTATTTATGTTTATTTTGGAACATTTCCCACAATGCCCTTGACTAAACCCCGGTCTTGTTACATTCTGCATTAAAGGAACAAAACATTTCTTAACCAAACATTTTAAGGCAAAGCTTTTTAAACACATTTCTTACTGACCTTTCTACTTTTTAAACATCTTATTTATGACATTTATGACAGAAATTAATGACTGAAACATGAACAATAACATCTCTTTGAAACTGTCTGTGAAACAGTTAGCATCTAGCTCAAAATCCAGCCTAGCGGAGCTGCTAGCATGGCTATCGAGTCTTGTGTTTCAAAGGTCCAGTCTGTAGGATTTAGTGGTATAGCGGTGTGATTGCAGATTGCAACCAACCGAACACCCCTCGTCTCACCCACCTACTTTACAGTGTTGCCACAAACGTGTTTTGCTGGTTTGTGCATTCTGGACTATTGTAGAAAGAGTAATTATAAGGTAACGAAGACACAAAGATTATTTCTGGTGATTATACACTAATGAAAACACAATTATATACATTACATTTTATTTCTGTCCACCTAAATCCTTCGCACTGGACCTTTAATGCTGAGATCTGACTCATTCAGAACGTTCTAATAGAATAGAGTACAATTTTGGAAATGTTTGGTGAGAGTGTGGGAAAACGCCAGGTATTTTCCGGTGATTGCTCAGGTGCATTTTTCAGAATAACTGCATGCTGGGTGTGGTGTTTAACCTGCCAAACACAAAAGCAAACGGAGCCAAATTCCACCAGTGGTAAATTAGTGGCATTCATGTTGAAACGTTACACTGCGGCACAGCGACCAGACCGGCGTGTGATCGTGTGACTTCGCCTCAGGTACAAACACAGATGGGCATCAAAGAGAACAGCGCCACATGTTCTTCATGTGACAATGCAAGCTTGTGTGAAAGAGTGTGATTGCTCGTGCACGGTACAGTATGTCCACGTCCACACACTTACACTGTATGTCCTTGCACCTGTGTGTGAGCGTCTTTTTATGAGGTCATGAGCAGGGGTGTTCTGCCCCACAAACCAGCCCCTTTCCCCTCTTGTGTTTGCCTCATGATCAAAGCCCCTGCCGTGCCACTGCTCCTTTTGATGCTCCGGCACAATAGAGCCTGTTGAGGTTTTGATTTCTTCATCCATTCATCTCCATAAAGGCCAGGCCTCCCCTCCCTCCCCAGGCCAGTGGGCAAGGGGAGAGAAGAGCCCTGGCAGGACCCTGGAAGTTCCCTGCCTGCAGGCCTGTCTGGTAAGGCTCTGGAAATCAGGAGCTAAAGCTGGGCAGGCGAACTGCGCACAAAACAATGGGAACAGTAATGACCACTTCTATGCAATCTTAGCACATTCCTCTCACTGCTGAAACGAGCTGTATTGAAACTGAAACTGAATAGCACCAGGCCGTAATAATGCTGCGGATGTCATGGCGGCTCACACTCTGCCTTCATCCTTCCTTTGTGATGAAGCTGATTTAATAGATGAAAATTCCTGCCCTGTGACCCCTTTGTCCATTCCACACTGCATTAATTGAGATGTGCAGTGAATTAATAACCCCTGTTCGCATATTTTACTTTCAAATACATGGAGGCACCTTTCAAGGTGCAATATGGAAGAATCTTAGTTGAAAACATTCAAAAGAATGACTAAAATGACCAACAGCATATAAAGAAATAACAGATTTGACATTATGATGATTAGATATTTTTTGAAGTTAGCACGCTAACTAGTTAGCTCAAGCCTGGTCCAAAGCTCCTGTATTATAGCGTTGTAAACACTAACACTCCCCCGTTCTCCTCAGTTTCCAGTCTGACTGCTAGCTGCTAAATGAGCTAACTAGCTAATGGTAGCTCCAGTTAGCAGCAGTTAGTGGTTATTCTGCCCCCTATGTGTTTTGAGAAAAGGACTCTAATTCTTACATATTGCACATTTAAATGGATTATCATTATCATAGAAATTGTGATATGTGCCAACCCTCATAAGTTTAAAAACTGTTAACTATAAAATAAACTATTTTGCCTACTTGCCAAGAATAAGATGACAACATTGATACAACTCTTACCAGAAATTGGTGTAGCTTAGCACAAAGACTAGAGAGAGCGGTGAACTGGTAGACCACTTTCAGCACTTCTTAAAGTTGCAATATGTTAGAATTTTAGTTTAAAACATTTAAAAATTGACTACAATTATCAAAAGAATGTAAATAAATAACTATTATAAGTCTAAATTTCATGTTGCAGAGATTTCTATGAAAGTTAGCATGCTAACCAGATAGCCCCAGGCCTTTCTCCCAATAATTCCCCAACAAAGCAAAAGAGCATATTTCTCTTACCTGGATGTTGTCTGCATAACATGCTGCAGAGCTATTTCCGCTCGTAAAAATGAAGCAGTGTAAAACAATGCCTGACTGACTCCGTCTCAGTTGAACTGAAACAGTTTCCTTTAGCTGAGCCAGAGAGGGCTAAATCAGCATTCACACACGCTTCTTGTCAGTACCTGTAAATGAGCTTCTGTTGTTACAACAGAAATAATGTCGATTCAGCGCCTTCTCGTGCATTAAGCTGAACTAATGTTTAAGTTTGGTTACTGTGACATGCTATACTGTTGCACTTCATGTTGCCACACCAATGACAAAGTATCATGTTTCACATTTTCACACACATGACACGATGTCTTGTAGTTAATATTTAGTGTTTAACGATTTGATGTCTTGCAGGCTTGTCCTATTTTTCTACAGAAGGATCTCCAGTCGCTGATTTATAATATACACTGAAATGGCAAAAGCAATGATTTAATCGGTCACAAAAAGGCAATCTGATGCGGATCCAGCGAGCATCCCCGAGAAAACCAGAGGCAGAGATGAGCGCCAACCGCGGCTAAATCGGTCATTTATGATTTTTTTTCTCTCTCTTCCTGAGAAAGAGGCGAATTTGCATGGAGAATTAATTTGACTTGGTTGAATGGCAACTGGAAAGTCCAGTTCGATAATACCCCTTAAGCATAATTAGCTCTTGAAATATTATTCATATGCTTCGTTCTGTTCCACTGCACCTTCATTTCCCACCGCGATTCAATTAATGTTCAATGAAATTACTGACTGGATACATCAGAGAAACGGTCATACAATGCAGCAAAGCATCCCCATGACATAAAGAGCCATCGCTTTTCCCTCATTTTATGATTCACATTTGCTTTCAGCTTCTGATGCCCCATAATGATGTCATGATGTAATGATAGCGAGACATGAGCAAACTGCTTTTCTTCTGATAGAAAAATCATCTGAAGGAAAGAGGAGTATTTTTCCCTCTAACGATCTTTTCTTTTTTAATGTACCTTTTTTCCATTCATCGGTCCAAACAGGCCACTCACACACACACACACACACACACGCTCGTACAAAAGCAATTGGCGGCATGCAAAGATTTGTCGTAAAATGCATGTTTTTTCATATCTAATTAATAAATGATTGATGGTGAAAAACAATAAACAAATCACGGCACTCTGTGAGGGATTATATGGAACTTAATTGCTTTGTCTTCTGGAAGATATAATTACACTTTTATTCCATAGTAGAATATCAGCTTAATAAGCTTCAGGAAAATGTCACACAACACATATTATACATACGCGTAAAAAGTGAGGCAAAAGGCAAAAATTCTGCTACGCGGTACACAACCATACATCAGAGCAGAATTCTGACATCAGCTGACATCATGAACCAGGCTTGAAGTAACTCGTTGCATCCCCTCTTGTGCTTCAAGGGTGCAAGATTATGTTAAACGCCTTGATCCTGCCGGCTCGCTGCATTCTCTGATCACGAACCACGAACATTGTATAAGCAGCATTCAAAACTCCCAATTTTACCATAAAATATGCAACACCTTCTCACTCCCGACTAGTCAGGTACATCAGCTCGGTTAGCGGCCTTAAGCTTCAAACTATGACGCTCTACCTTCCCCGTTGCCGCTAGTCTTGAGCAGGGCTCCGCGGTCGAGTAAGCAATGATCTGAAATATGCAACAACTTTCAAAATAAACCTTGCTGAAAAACAGGTGACATAGTACGACTTTGGATGACTGCTAACTTCAAATGATTGCATTCGGTTAATGCACCAAAACTGCTTGGTTAGGTTTAGGAACGGATCGTACTTGGGGTTAAAATAACTACGTTCAGTCTTGTTACGTAATCTAAGTGAAGTTTCTTGATCACAAATAGGACACGAACTCCGGTCTCTGCAGGGTAAAGCCTTGTGTTTTGGCTAACATGTTGGATGACCTTTCCAACCACCCCAACCGTCCCTCGGACTTGGACTTTTCTCACTCTTAATACGCTGCTCTAGAGAGGCATCTCATCCTCAAACTAAGAAGCGCACGGCCGCTGACCAGGCTGATTTGATGCAGGGGGGGGACCCTAACCCTAACCCTAACCCTAACCCAGAGCTCCAACTCCTCCCGGTTACTGAAGCCATGTGCTGCCTACAGGCACATGGGCCCACAAAGCTTTACTGAAAATACCAAATTTAGAAGGACAACACTGACCAAGGAAGAAAGCTTAACAATATCTTGGTTAAAAACTACCACAGCTAAACACTTTCCTGGCAGGAGCCCTGTAATATGAAAATATATATGCCAGGTTATGTTTTTGGAAAGCACCTCTGCGTCCTGCATGCTAGCTATGGCGCATGTGCGGGATTGCATTGGATCATTTTCAGTTTCTCTTCCACAATCTACTTTTTTTCTACTTGGGTTTAACATTTACATGTGAGAATACTGGGCTGCACCTCGTGTGATCTGTCCTATATTGCTCTTAAATAAGCACTGGAATCTGTGCCCGTGGAAGCATGTGTGATCTAGCACAAGTCTGACACCGCTAACCTCCTGTGTCTCTCTGCTGTCCTTGGTGTGAACATATGTGACAGAACATGGTGACACCTCTTCCCCTCTCTCTAACTCACACACACACACACACACACACACACACACACACACACACACACAAATACCCTGTGCCTCCCCTTGAGTGTCTCTATAAGTGTGTCCCTCCTCAGTCTGCTGCTGTCATTGGAGGGGTTGCAGAGTTCACATGTGTAAGGTGTGAAATCCCGAGTGGCTCACCGTATCGCTGAGTGGAACTCTTCAGCGTGTGTGATTGTGTGACAGTTTGCTCACATCTTCATACATCATTCATTTATCAGTGCATGTGTGTGTGTGTGTGTGTGACCCTTGCACGTGAATTATAGGCATGTGTTACTGGTGTTCCTGCCATGAGGGCATTGGCCTTCTCATCCTGGACTCCCTATCTGCATGTGATGTTGAACACAATGAAAGCCAGTCACCAAATGTCATCTGATCACCCCTCATGAGTTATGCCTACCAGTTACAGTTGGTATTAAGACAATACTAACATGTTTCACTTGATGTCATTGCTGTAACAAGCCGACTACCGTCACATGTGCTTCCGTGTGCTAAATTAATTTGACACTCACAATCACCACTAATTTGTCCGAACATTATATATTTTTTAATTTATGTATTATTACTTTTTAAGAGTGCGTATTAATGTTGGGGTTCTCTTTTCTTTTGAGCCTCCCCTATATATATTTCTGGCTCATTTGAAAAGAAGAAAGTTCTCAGTTTCATAAGTAAAGGTCTGAATGTTACGTCTGAAACTCACCATGTAGCTTATGAAAAGCTCCACTTAGCCTAAAGTGTGCTTTAAAAATAATAGTAATAATAATACTAATAACAACGTCTTGGTATTAAAATGTGTTTAATGAGCCTCTCAAAGCCAACCGCAAATTACACTTTGCTCTTTGTAGTCTGGCGAGGCTCCGCAGGCATTTGCATTGTGACAGGTGTATTTAAAACCGGTTGTATAATGGATGATTGACAGGTGTTCTTTTTCACACAAACCCAAACACAAAAACAGTACCCCTCCCACACCTGGTTCAGGGCGGCAGCCAGGAAACCTTGAATTCACAAGTTGCCATAAAGTTAGATGAAAATACATCAGCGAATAAAATATCCACATTTTTCCTCAGAATGAAGAATGTAGGCTGATAATGAAAGATTGCTGAAACCTAAATTCCAAGGAAGAAACCCTCGAGGGTAGCTATGGCCCTGACAGGTTGGGATGCGCTGCTAGCTTTGATGTTATTTACCTTTTATATTCAATTTTCCTTAAACCTGCAAGGTCTTTGAACCGCTTTGGGGCCAAGCAAGTCACTTTAAACATTTACCACTTTAATATTCAGTCTCCTTCTAGCTCTGCTTTTGGTCATGAATAAATTCTTTAGCAGCTAACATCTTAACCAAGATAAACTAGCTGGTGTAAGTAACCTAGCAAAGCAAACTATGCCTGTCTGCATTGACACTTAACAAGTTCTTTGAACAACTTTGGGGCCATGCAACAAACTGTCAATATTAACAGCATTTTGGCTAATGTGTTATCAAGCAATAGCTTATGTAGCCTTCACATAGAAGAAGCTGACACAGAAAAAAAACATTAGCATTAATTTGGTCTGGTGTTTCTGTGCACGTGATGAATTTAAGCTCAATATGCACTGTAATTTTTAGCTCTGCTTTTTGTCTCTCACAACTTTTGAGGGAAATAACTGGCTGTTTAAAAGAGAATAAATGTTATATCCACTTTCAAAAATATTGGTCAAGTTAAATCAGACTCATGTGAATTGACCTTCTGTATTTAATTCAATGTGAGATTTCCTCAGGAAGAAATTAGCCTAAAACTTTTAAAATAAAAACTCCTCGGCACATATCTGTCATACAGACACTGATTCAATGACAGGCAGCAGCTGTGACCTACCTACTACGGCTATCTTGATGTCTCTATCTATAGAGACACTGTGGACATCCATACTAGGCTACTAAACACAAACTGTCCCTCAATATTAACCTATAGCCTCCTTTCACAGCTATCATTAGCCCCTGCACTGGAGGTGTGAACAACCGTGGAACGATGCCAAGCATCTAAAATGGTGTTATGGGGAAGACAATGTACTGCTACGGCATGCCCCTGCTATCTCCTGCAGCCTCAAGGGATGGTATTCATGCGCTAAAGCACAAAATGTACCAGAACAGAAAGGACAAAAGGGGAAGGAAATCACACAAGATTTACAGAGACGGAGAGGTGATGAGAGGCAAAAGAGAGCAGAGACAGATTTACATTACACTCAGAGTCTTCCTCAAGGACACTCTGACAGGACATGTGCCTGTTGGCGGACACACATCGGACCTGTCACCTCTTGGTCACATGACAGTAAGACCCAGGCCACGCCCCTGTCACTTCTCGCCTTTGCCCTCCCAAGAATCTTCCACTGTTGACAAGAGTCCATGGTGAGGTCTGTTGAATGTCAATACGACGTAGTCCCCACTCTGATATGGCAACAAACACGGCGTGGAGTACGCATAGGTTATGATAACCGTTGCAGTCACGTGTCACCTGCTGAGTGAACCATAATAGTGACAACATTACGCAGAAATGAGAAAATTCAAGCATTGCCTTTGCTTCGTGCTTTTGGGAAACTGCTCGCAAGAAACTGCTCTTTAGAAAAGCGGCAACAAGATCAACTGACTGATGTGATGGTCAGACAGCTGAGAGGGTAAAGAACAAGCAGGATTGGAAGGTTGTCGATACAAATTGTCGACCAGCTGCAAAAAAGCACAGCGGGGAAGTGAAAGAGAAGCACTATCTCCTCCATCAGCAGCTACTCTCGATGAGGCTGACCTCCGACCCCTCTGGCCTAATTGATGGAGCCAATAAGGCTTAGTTAGCAAGTCTCTGGTGCTTTCCATAGCCTGTTCATCCTCTCTTGTACTGAGGCATTTTCTTTTTCCCGCTGTCAATCCAGTCAAAAGAAATAGTACTTTTTCTAACAAGTACTCGAAATTGAACAAAATTGTGTTGTTTGTCATTGCCCCTCAGCATGACACGTTTTCTGATCTGACACCACTATCGACAGGACGACACTGTTTGCCAGCTCCTTCCATACCTGTTGCACCTGTGGACATTTTCTGATCTTACAACACTGTGGTTAAGGTTTCATTCGGTTAAAGCAGAAAAAAAAACTTGGTCAGGTAAATGGAAAGATCATGGTTTGCTTTGTAAGCGACGGTCATGGTTAAGAGGAAATCAACAATGTCTGTGATCACCTGTGGTAAAGTCCAACGGTTTGTTGACCACAACTGACTACCCAACCTCCTCTCAATGCAAAGTTTGTGGCCGTATAATAATGTCACAATTTTTTCCTTTGCACCAGACAGTCATTACCACAGCCACTAGAGGTCTTTGTCCCTTGAAAGTACATCCAAGTCATTTTTGGACATTTGATGAAATGAGGGAGGACAGTCTTCGCCACAAACTCTGCCAACCAGTGCATTTTTCTTTCTTTCATTATCTTTATCAGCATACACAGTTTGCCCAATTGTCATAAAATTATAGATGTCCAAATTCTACACCCTTTCAAAGAATTTCTGTCCATGTTGCTCAGTTTCCAAGCCAAGATCTGCATCTTCATCCACAACTCCGTGGCAGTTTCTTCAGACAACTACTAAATGGACCTTGAAGTGAGATTTCATCAAAAGACTCTTTTCCAAGGTCAAGGGAGCAACTTTGAAACTTTAAGGTGACTGGGTCTTCATCAAGTCTTCTGTCACCCTTTCCCCACCAAACTGGATCCAATTTTGACCCGTTCGGAGCAATTAGACTGAAAATAAATTGGTACGGAACTCGACAACTTGGTTGCCAGCTGCAACCAAAAAAATAGTGACCTGAAGCTTGAACTGAAGTGTGCGTCTCATATTCTACAGATTGTTGTGTATTTTGCTATGGTTCTGCTCAAAACTGATGGAAACGCGGGCTGGTTTGCTAGATAGCTCCACGGCTTCAAGAATCCTTAACAGAACTGGTCCAAGAACCAGAGATAAACTGGTGGAGAAACACCTTATGTGTGTTTGTTTTCTTTTTACAAGAACCACTCCTAGAATGAGTCCAGCTTTAGGTGTGTCCTCTAATGCTCCAGGTCACAGACGTTAAGACAGATGAACACTCATGTTCTGCAGATCATTTCTACCACCCATGTCTCGAGTTAATTAGGGGTGTAATCCTGAGTGACTCATGGCGTTATCACCCCCATGAAAAATGATTATCCAATGGGGTCTAATTGCCAAAGATGCTTCACATATTGGCTTTTTACTAAATTGTGCAATCTTTCTCACATATAGTCCTTCTCTACTGAACTGTAGCAGGCTGTAGTCGCAGGGTGTGCTCAGTTAACCTTCCCAAGTTAAACAAAGATGGAGCAAAGATACTAAACCCTTTAAGGTGGAGAGACGTTGGCCCAAGGAGTGTCCTGATTCCTGGGGATATCCCTGTCTAGTGTCGGTCTAAGCTTGACAAACATACGGTAGTTAAGCCTTGACTCATATAGTGCACTGTTGACTTACTATGGTTGCTTTAGCAGCAGTGATGCGTCACTGTATACCCTGGAGGCCTTATGCAAATCACCAATGATTCATAAAACCAGGTAGATTAAATGAGCCGTGATGTCCAAATGTCAACAGGATATTCGTCCGCCATATAAAGGGATAAACTCCTCCTTTTGTGGTTGAAGTTAAAAGTTGGAGCCGACGGCAGATAAAAAAAAAACGTTGCAACAGCACACATTTAGAGGCTTTGAAGGGATTCGAAATGCCAGGCCATCCTCAAAAGGAGCCCGCACTGACACCGGTAGCTTTCACAGCCGCGGCTCGACTGCATCAGCTTCCATTATTCATGCCCTGCTCAGCCGCTTCAATCCGGCCCAGACCGCTCACCTTACACGTTACACACTCATTCACAGTAGCGCTTACTCCAGCACACCGCCAGGCACAGAGCCGGTGTACCGCCTGAATACACTAACCTGGATACCTTTCCCAACGCGGTGTGACAGTTTTATAAAATGTATAAACGTGTGAAAGTGACAGTGAAAATAGTATCTGACAAAGATTTATGTGGAGGCTGGCAAGTGGGATCAGAACTTAGAGTTATATGCTGTTTTATGAATCCCCAAGGTGTTGCCTGTAACTGAATGAGTGAAGGGAAACTGGAGCGTTGCCAGAATTGAAAGTTGCTCTGAATTTGCATCGCATGACGGTAAAACTGTGACGGAACTTCAGCTCTGTAGCCTTATCAGTCATCTTTTTTTCCAAAATGGATATTTTGAAGCGACCACTCTCGAAAGCGTATGTGGAAAAGTAACAACTTAATGACCAAATATAAAACTTAAAAAAAAGCTGAGACAAACTACATAAACAAACTTTATTTATTTTCCCGACTGAAATTAACAAACTGACCTTAAAGAACAACACAATTTCATACTGTTCTACTTTGTTTATATTTGGCGGACCCTGCCACCCTTCTAGCGGCATAGAGCCCCTTTAATCATTGTACACAGACTCACACCTAAGTGGGAAGAGATTCCCTCCAAAATATCTCAAGCGTTTGAAAAATGTGTTCACAAGACAGTAAGATTCTCTGTGTAAATGTGCATTTTTCTGTATTTTTCTGTCTCTTGTCTACATTCAGCATGAACACCGGCACACGCTCGCTCATTAATGTGTGTTAGAGTTCACGCCTGGCCTTTGAAACCACTCTACGCTCCACACCCTCCCGTTTTCCCTCAGGAGCTTTCACATACTTTTCCTATCAGGTGTCTTTTTATTCGTACACATACTCGCGCGCACATGTAACTCATTAATGTTCCCACTCCTGTCCTCGTAAATTCAAATGCTAAGGGATCCCTCTCATCTTGTGCCAAATATGCCCTGATTGTTGGTGGCTTGTGTAAACGCACACACATCGACACACGCTCCTTTATAACCTGAAACCTCAGAGCGGTGGGTGAAACCTGCTCTGTGGCTGAGGTACACACAGTTTTAATGGTGAGAACGACAATCAGAGTGTTTTCCCTCGACTCGGAGGCAGGCCCGTACCTGCAGGTGCGAGTGAGCGCATTACATTCAACCACGGTGTGTGTTTCTTGTGTGTTTTATCAAGCTGAGTCAATCTATATCTCTTATGCAACCCACCATACTGAGACGTTCGAGCTGTGTTTTGTGAGTATACAGACTGCCGGGGCGTCTGATTGTCCTGCGCCTGCCAAAATGAATTGACTAGCCAAACTACAGGCCCTTTGAATGTCATGGCTAAATTTATCCAATGCGAGACACACTGTGTGTCTCTGTCTGTCCCCTTTGAGAATGAGGTCTGGAATGCCACCAATGTGAACCAAAACTAGGCCAAGCACAGATGGACCGACTGCTTTACAGGCGAGCCAACATGTCACAGGCAGTGATTGTGTTGCATAAAGGGCCTAGTGTGTGCCACAGCTTGAATTCACAACTTAAACATTGCTATCTTTGGATGGCATCAAGGGTCGGGTTGATCTGAGCTGAATGAATCACAATGAATCAAATTAAATCAAACTCATTCAGAGGACGTATGAATTCAATGCCAGCTAAAAAAAAAAAACACTTTTTGCACACCAATATCTAATCTAAAATGGTACTGCAGGTATTGTGTATGAAAAAGTGGATAAAACTGCTTTTTGGGCATATCTGAAGCTAGCGAGCTTAGCTAAGTAGTTTCCAATCTTGAAATAGAGGCTAGTTAGCTTAATTTGCTAAGCTTAGCACTGATTTCCCCTAGAGGTTACCGTTGGTTCATGATATTTCAACACACGCTGAGTCATCGGAAGACCCTACACATGCGAGACTACATTAAGGAAAAGAGGGGGTATAGCTATCTAGCATTAGCGGGCGACACGTCTTTATTGTTTTGATAGCAAATAACCGGATTGTGAAAACTCACAGCAAAGTCCTGTAACCTCTGCGCACTGTGCATTGCTTTGTTATTCAAATCATGTCACGGAGAAACAGACAGCGCTCTCAAATCACGTGCTAATGAGGGAAAACAGCGGCTAACGATGCGGACCCCAGCTGGCTAACTTTTCTTGCGTGAACATTGGAATTGTAGAGATAGTATGAACTATTTTTTCATGCCCACTCATGCAGATATAGAGTCCTAAAACCCGGATATGAGTTAGCATTTTTGCACTATATAAATTATGTCAGTGAATACCCCACGTTTTAAAGTGTTCATGTGTCTTTAAAAAGGCGGTTGCTAACAAGTGGCTAAACGAGAGGTTGTCTCAGAGACTCATCTACTCACTTGTCCGTCTTTACAAGCAGAAACTTGTAGATTGGTCAATTTATAGTAAAATGTGTGCGAAGCTTAGTAGCGGTGAGGTTGAAGTCATTCGACTGCAATGTAGGCTAGTTTTTTTTATAGCCTAAAATTAGCTCTTTTGCTTCTGGCGATGGCAGGGGGGGTTATCTGTGGAGATCATCTTGGTGTACAAAATCTGTACATATCATAAACTTGTGTTTGGAGCAGAGCTTATTTTCCGCAATAATCCACAACCCACTTGAGAAAATCCCACAGGCTTCTTGGGGGATACAGGGCGATGCCAACTTCTGGGTTAGCCTACAAAAAATACGCCATCCCTGAAGCAAATCAACAGTGCCGGCAAATTCAGTCAGAACCAAAATGTTGTGCCCTGTAAATAATAAGCAAAGCACCAGGGAAACAGGGAGTATATACTGATTTCTTCGGAAAAAAAACAACAAACACTTTAAATCCCCCCCAACCCCTGGACTTAAACCACCGCTACATCTCACAGTTGGGCCTCTTGCCTGCTGAGTAGCTCCATCATCCTTTCATCCTTCTGACCCATTTATCTGCAGGACTCTGCCCAGGTAAATCTGCACTGATATCATTATGTTCCCATTAAAGCCCCCTAGTGTATCCAGGGCAGATAAATCTAGGCCAAGCAACCCTCCTATTCCACAGAGGAGACGAGCAATTCAGGAGAAAAAAAAAAATGCTTTCGGACTTTGGCTCCATGTTGGGTGGCTTACGAAGCATTACAATGCAAAACAAGTTGAATGGGAAGTTCGCGGTTGAGTGGTTTCAGGTTAGATTTATTTGGATGGGATGATTGAAATGGCCATTTAGAAACCATTTTTCGCACAGATGAATGTCATGCTGGGGATAATGCACGCTAAGAAGCTCCACATGGCTATTCACCAACAATAAAAGGCATTTATGGCGCAATTGAATTTATTGAGCATGGAGGGTAGAAAGGAACGGCCATCTGCCATGTAGCATTTCCTCTGCAATTACAGGCTTGCCTGTAATGTTATTTGCCCAGCGCTATCTTTATGAAAAGCAAATATAGCACTCGGGCATTATTTCAACTTTAATGGCACAATCTGGGAGACTGAAGCTGGCAGCGCTTGGGCCTCCTGCAGTATGTATGCGTGCACCTGTGTCTCTATCTCTGCGTCCGTTCGACTGCTCTCTGTCTTCAGGCCCGACTCTTCAGCCCTCAAGCTGCAGGGCATTTGTTCGAGGCGGCCTGACATTTACATGTGGTCAGCTATTAGTGTTTAAACTAAACATGACTACAACCAAGATCAACAGTAGACACTGACCAGGCCCAGGCGCCGGCAGCTACCACTCCTCTTCCTCTCTCCCTGTCTCGCTTTTTTTGCTCTGCCTTTTTCTGTCTCTCCCTCTCTGCGTCTGGTACTTTCTCTCCTCTGAGTGTGTGTGTGTGTGTGAAGTGCACGAGGACGAAGCCAGGCGGCCAATTATGGCGAGAGCGAGGCGGAGCAAGAGTGTCAACATGTAGTAAAGAGCACACGGCCCACTGTCTGGAAAAGAGCGAGGGAGGGAGGGAGACAAAAATGAGGAAAGAAGATATAAAAAGCGACTGACAGCGATCGACAAAGTGGAAGGGGCGCAATAAAACAAAAGAGAGACAGAAGTAGGTACACAAGCAGTCACAAAAGAGACAAGGGGAGGACAGACAATGGACAAAACAGAGGCAACGGAGCACAACACATGTCTAAACAGAAGGAGACACATTTCTCCACTTCCCTGGCCTGGAGGATTTCCTCGAAAGGGCAGCAACACAAAGGGAGGTTTTACTCAGACACATGTTCACAAAGGCATCATTTAAGGAAAAGAAATGCATGCAGTCACATAATATGTAGTTTGGTCCAGTCCAACACGTGCCGGCGATGTGGAAACGTATCTGTTTGTCTTCACCTCTTTAATTCGTAGTCTGTCTTGAAATGAAGGTTCTCCTCAACCGGGGTGTTATTGTCATATTTTCATTCATTACGGCAATTACCACGTCCGTCATAAGCCCTGCTCGCGCTGCAGGTAAATCAGATTTGTTTCGCAAATCAGATCTTTGGCCTCGTTCAGTTGCGTATCCAGATTGAATCCAGATCAATTTTGGGAAGTCTGGACTTGGGAAAACCACACGTAATGTGATTTTTGCACATCGGATCCAAACCACAGTGTCGTAAAGATGCAATTTGGAAGAATCTTCGTAGACAAAAATCAAAAATGAACTCAATTTGTCAATGGAATGTGAAGAAATAACAGTTTTGATGTCACGGTGGCTTCCGTGTATTTCTGTTGCAGAGATATCTACTGAAGTTAGCATGCTAACCAGCTAGCCCCGGCCTGTCGGGGTTCAAAGCTCCTGTGCCAAAGGTGTAAACACTAACATTTCCCTGGTGCTTCCAGTCTGGACCGCTAGCTGCACGGCTAACCAAGCTAGTTGGCTAACGGTACCTACAGGTGATATGTGGCCCCATTTGTTCTGAATGTGAATTTGACAGGATGCCAATTCTTACATATTGCACCTTTAAGGATCCGATTTGAGAAACAAATCTGATTTGAGCGCAGTCTGGACAGATGCTTTTTGAGAAACGTCAGGGGATCACGAAAGTCCATTACGCTCATCTTGTGTAACAGCAGTGGCCCAGGAGTTAGATATGTATGGTTGCATAATCGGCTCTTCCTGACCACCTGTTGAAGTGCCGCTGAGCAAGACACCGGGCAGCTCTGCCACCATTACGAATGCCAAGTTAAATGGGAGGCACATTGGGAAGCATTTTGGAATAGAAGCACAATATTAACACACTTCATCTGCTATTTAGTGGCGTGATTGTGGTGTTTCGGAGGATTGTGGTGATTCGGAGGAGCAAATCTTTAACATTTGTATTTTGAATTTAGATCCGTCCAGAGGCCCAAACCCTCTGCCTGAACCCAGCCAGCCCCGACAGCAACATCGAGACTCGACTCAGTCTTTATCACTCAGTCGGGATGTATCGAAGGAGAGAGTGAAGTCGAGAGAAATCACCTGGAATCTTGTTAGGTTCAATAGCCTCAGTGTGTGTGCAGAGCAGAGTGTGCAGTCCAGATCCCAGGGGAGGAACTGTGGCTCGGATTAGTTAACCCTGTCTCACCCAGGGTGCTGCTCGGCCTTATCCCTGCAGCATAAGCCCTTAATGAGTTCACTACCTCCCTCTCTCTCTCTCTCTCTCCTCTCCCTCTCTTCTTCTGTTTTCATTCATGCCGCGTGTCTCCGCCTCTGCTTCCTGGTCATTTCTTTATCTCTCTTCTTCTTCCTCTTATCTTCTTTTTTCACATTTCCCTTGTTTTCTTTTGCTCTCCTCCAACAGCATCTCCCTCGACCTCCTCCCACGCCGCCCTTTTCTCTCTCCCCTCCCTCTCTCTGCCCCGCCCCCCCACCGCCTCCGCCCAGCATATGTTCTTCTGGGTCAGGATTAGGGCCTTTCTTGTTAGTCAATTAGAGAGAGCCGCAGAGAGGGAGAGAGCGCATGAGGGGGAAAAGGGAGAGAAATGTCCAGCGCGTTGTGTTTTATTTTAATGACGCCTCAGTCCACAGATACACCAGGTCAAATGTTCACTACTAATATGATACGGTTAATCCAGTTGTTGTTTTACCCATCAAATGTCACACAAGGATATGGATGTGCTGTCGGATTTTGCGAACAATATAACAGAAATAATTAAGAGACAAAACAGATCTTCTTATTGACTTACAGGCTTTCAAATCTGGCAGCAGCACAGAAAAATGGATGGATGATGTGTGGAGGGAAAATAACGTGAATAAGAACAATTGGTAGCGCTTCTTTTTCCATCATTTGCCACAAAGTCTCCCGGAATTAACTTTGTAATTTGACACTAATTACAGAGAGATGTTCTAGGGAAATTCAAATTAATTGCTCGCATAACTTAGTGAGACTAGCAGGTCAGCGGGAAATGCAAAGATGTCAATTTTCCCTACAGGCAAAGGAACAATTCAAAATAAATGAATAATATTATTAATAGGTTTCTCGACATAAATAAGTAATGAATTAATGTTTAATTGGAGGTTAGATTAGGAGATTGCTGCCACTCTCACGTCTTTTTGCTTAATATGAAGCTACAGCCACCAGCCGTTTAGCTTAGCTTAGTTTAGCTTAGCACAAAGACTGTAAACATGGGGAAACAGCTTGCCAGGGCCTCGACCCGAGGTGAGCAAAATTCACCCGCCATCACCTTTAAAGCTCACCAACTAATATATCTCATTTGCTTAATTCGTACAAACCAAAGTCTTTTAGTTACCGCAAGATTGTCAAGTTATAAGAGAAGAGGAGTGTTGATCTTTACGTCTAACTTTTGGCAAAAAGCCAAATAATTGATTTTTTTTTTTTTTTTAAAAGTCAACTATTCCTTCAAATGGAGCAGTTTTTAAGGACATTGCTCTGGGAATAAACAATTACTTATACAGAACAAGCTAAACGACGAGTAAACGTCCAGAACCTTGCCTTTATTGTTTCTGGAATTTTGCTACGAAATTGTCAAAGTGATAACAAATTGTGTAAATCTTTTCTGTGGTAACTCGTAAATTGATTGCTGTTTACAAAAAGACATTCTTAGCACCGCAGTTTAGAATTTTGCCGCATGCAGTGGAGGAATACAGAAAAAAAAACTCTGGAAAATGTACTGAGCTTTAGGTTAGGAAAAGATCATGTTTTGGCTTAAACGCCTGAACTTCCTGGCTGGAAAAATATAAAGTGGTTTTAAGCACACAGTTGTTGAAACGTAGTCTTGAACTGTGGTCAGTGGCTTGGCAGCCCTCTGGCCTGTAACTCCACCTCCGTCCCCTCTACTCCTGATGTGACAGCCAGGTCATAAACATCTAATGTGAACATGTGACATGACACATATTGTAGAAATGTCAACACTCCCACATGGTCAGCTCGCCCGCAAGCTGCCTAGCTAGCTGGTGTACTAGCTAGCCTACGATCACGAGGTACATTGGTTGTCTGGGGTTGAATAAACACAAACAGCTGTGTTCAAATCTGTGCAAATAACACAAGGTGAAAATTTGCCTTAAAAGGACCTTGTGTCGCTGCTCCTCGCGGACGAGGCTTGCGCCTCTCTCGCAGGCTTGACCTGAGGTAATCATGCCGTGGCACCACAATGTGATTTATTCAAGCACAATTCAGGCCTCGTTTGTATCCTGTGTAGCAGCGAAACGTCTCTGTGGAGCGATTTGTTTAGGCTGGGGCATAATGGAGAGCGTGACTAAACCTCCCATATACGGTAGCAGGAAGGTCTCAGAGGAGAGAAAGTAAGCTGTTGTTACAGTATCAGCCCAAACAGTCACTAAGTCTGGCAGTGGCCTGCACGTGTATGTCAGACGGAGTGTGTGTGTGTGTGTGTGTGTGTGTGTGCGGGGGGGAGCCAGCTTGTCTATTTAGGGGAAAGAAATTACCCGATGCTCCTTTGGGAAGAGAAGCAGCAGAATAAAGGCTTGCTAAATACATGGTAGGTGTAGTGAGGCCTTAATAAAACAGCTACGTGAGGCTCCGCTTGTCTCTCCACCTTTCTCTTCTCTCTCCCCGGCATTTCCCTCCTCCCAAAAGGCAGGATCCCCCCCCCCCAACCTTCCTCAACCAGACACTCCCCTTCTCCTCCTGGGGGTCCGCGGTCGGATTAGCCCGTCTCTCAGCTCTCTGAAGGCTGCGAGAGGAAGCCCCGCTGTCTCGCGTGAAGCGAGTTCAGAGGGAAGGGGGGGAGAAAAAACAACAAAAAAAACGGAGGAAACGAGGGAGACGTTGTGATCCAATTTTTCGCCTTTTTTTCTCTTTGCCAGCGTTTTTTGTTTTCGGCGCTTGTTCAAACGGGCTCCCAGGAGATGATGTCGCCGGGGTTTGTAAATGAATCTCCGGGCGCGTTTGTGTGTGTGTGGTCACAGGCAGTTTCTGAGCCGCGCGTTATTCCACGCTGATGAATAAAAAAATTCCAGGCGGAGGAATCAGCGCAGTCACCTCGGATGACTTTTCTTTTCCTGAAAGTAGACGATGTTATCCTCTATCTTCTGAATAAACTGCGGCTTATCATGGACCCCTCAGTGGGGTCGTCCGAGGGGGCTGCCCTTACCTTGACCCGAGCTTGTTATAAGTCCCAAAAGTTATGAGCGCAGGAAATATAAGCAGATAAAGTCGGATTGAAGCGCTCTAAGCTCATCTATCGCAGAGACCCCCTCTGTTCAGGCTTAGAGGCCGATTATGGCATATGATATTGAATCCTCTTTAGCCATTGTGTGAGCGTGTGGAGCTTTGTTGTGTGTAAACCTGCCCCTGTATGTGTGTCTATATGCGCCTGTATACGTGAAATGTCTATCTGCCGCTGTTCGACCTCGCGCCGGGGGCCTTTACCCCCCTCAGGTGTAGGGTCAGGAGTTCAGCAGGGCGCTAAGTAACGACCTTCAATCAACATCCATCACTCACGCGTGGGATGCATGGGTGCTTCCCCGCAGCACAGGTAGGGGTGAGCCGAGGCGAGGCTTAGCGCCACTCCTCCCCGGTGAACCTCCATTAGATTAACATAATGTCCTGATTATGCCGTTCGCAGACTTTTGGTAACGGCGGGTGAGGGTTATAACCGAGCATTTACCGTGGGAATTCTTAATAGCATCGGCATTTCAAGGTCAGCGGGACGACACGGGAGCAATTTTGATAGCTGCTGTTTGCTCTCCTGACTGCTGCCCTTTGTACCTCCTCCTATTTGTTTCCTTTTCAATATAAAACTAAGCCAGAGCTTAAACCTGAATGTCAAGCAGGAGGCAAACAGTTTCAGGGAAAACAGGGTGCCACTGTTTAGCAGTAAACGCATAGTACAGGTCGGTCTGACAGTAAACACATGAGGAAGCGTCACTGACGCGTGCTGGTACAGGCTGACTGAACTGTTGAATGCTGGTCATGTGATGACCTTGTAACTCCAACTTTATTAACACTACATTGGTTTAATGCTGGTTTGGATAACAGACATACAGTGGAGTGATCTCGGAGATGCTGTCCTTCATAGCTGAATCCCTTCTGAACTCTTATTGAAAAAAACAAAACAGTAATAAGGTCTTTTTTTTTATACCAGGCATTTTTCTGCCTTGTCAAAACCTGGCAGCAACTTAATTTAGGCATGTTGTTTTAATTTTGGGCAAAGACTAGGTTAATCAATGACTTTTTAGGCTACGGAATTGCTATATTATTAAAAAAGTGTTGCCACAAGCCGATGTGAGCCACTGACAACTTGCATCAGACGTTTAACACTGGACGTAAGGCCATGGCCCCGGGTGTAATACCAAGTTATTTAGGGAGTCCCCAGTTCAGTTTGAGCTGCAGGTGTGCTAGTGGCAGCTAATGTAGCCTTAAGCTAAGCAGCCTCAAGGGGAGCGTGTCTATGTTCCCCTGGTCCTATGTTCCCCTCTTTGTATGAGACTGGGGAACATAGGACCCTTTTTTAAAAAAAGGGTCCTATGTTCCCCGGTCTGTTACTTTTTCCACCATTACTGAAAAATTCCATGGCAAATAGGCCTATGTAGGCCTACGGGCTAACCCTAACCCTAACCCTAACCTAGGACCCTTTTTCAGAAAAAGGGTCCTATGCTCCCCGGTATGTATTGCTACAGGGGAACATAGGTCCCTTTTTGGGAAAAACGGGGAACATAAGACCTTTTTTCTCAAAAAAGGGGAACATAGGGATGACCCCGCCTCAAGCAGTGATGACGATGGTAACTTCAGTTAAACTTGTAGTCTCTTTCTGGAGAGATATGCAGTCGTACTCATAAACACCTGGCTACAGATGTTGAAGGCTGGAGTTCCACTTTAGAGATGAAGCTAACGCTAGATGATGGTTAGCTTAGCTCGCATAAGCCGCCTGCAAAATCACAACTTGTCCTTTAAACATTTCAGTTTTATCAATCACACAAGATATTTTGTTAATTAGTAAGCTTTAGATGTGCTAGTAGGTATAAGCTAACTGTTTCCCCCTACTTCCAGTCTTTATGCTAAGCTAAGCTGGCTGTTTGGCCTGTGGCTTCACATTTAGATCACGGACAGATATAGAATTGGTATCAATCTTCTCATCTAACCCTCGGCAGCAAAGCAAATAAGCGTATTTCCCAGAAATTCAAACTATTGCATTGATTATTTTGAATATACCATGTTATAGTGTCAACAATAATTACTTTTGTGGCTTTTTGTCTGTTTGTCTTTTTGTCTGTTGTGTGGCTTTTTGTTAAGGGGGCTCTAAAGACCTTCTGTGCTGTGCTGGAAGCCAGTCGTTGTTAGCGGACTCCATTTCTAGACTAAAGTTAGCCACTGTCGCTCTCCGTTAGCCGAGCGGAGAGAGGCACTGAGACGAGGCACTCGAGAACGTGCAGAAAGTCACATCCCTTGGACTGTTGCGGAAAACCCGACCCGAGTCCTTCACAAATAAATCCACAGTCCGGAAGGTTTCATTTTTCATACCACGTTATGATCCACTCACATATGGCCAATAAAAAAATGATGTGAACATGTGAAGTGCAACAAATTGTTAGATAGAGCCTCTTTAAAGTTCAAGGGCAACTTAAGTCGAGCCCCTGTTTATATTTGTGACCCTATGTGACAGGGGGGCCCCGGGGATCCGACACTTTCTACATACCCAGAGGTTCAGGTTATGCTGGCTGTGCTTCAAGACGTCCGTCAGCACAAGTGCTTGCTCAAAACTGGCCTTCTCAGCTTCCACAAGATCCAGCTTCTCATTATTACCTGACTATGCTGATAAAATGCTGGGGTTAAAGAAGGGTTAGAGGGGCCGACCTGTGAGAACGAGGTCAGCGATCTGATCTCAGGAGCAGAAAATGCGCCATTGAAAAATTAAGCGTCACATTGACTTTTGGCTCCTTCGGCGGAGGAAACCCATCGCTACCAGGTGGTGCGGTCCACACTGGAAGCCCCTCGTATGTGGTTCATTTGCTCTTAAATCATCCTCGAGGCAATCAAGGGAGCCTCGTGACAGAAAAAGAAGAGAAGGCCGGATGAAAAGCAGGGTTATTTTCTCCTCTCTTCATGTGGTGGTGTGATTGGCGGAGGTTTCTGTCATGCTAACTGCTCCTGCTGTAAAGCTAATGCATGGGTGGGGGAGAGGAGACATTACCGTGGCTCATACATGCAGCGGTTAAAGAGCAGCCTGGTTTTCTATTTCACATGACGTCTCCTCCCTCCACCAGCTGCACCTGTTGCCAATTGTTGACTAATGACTGTCAAACGCGCCTGTCTGCATATGGATTCATACTGTTTCTGTATGTGCGTCTGCATGACCTTTTGTGTGTGTGCCAGTGACGTTTGAAGCCCTGGATCATGTGTCACCAAAGCCACAAGTGCTGACCAGCCCCTCATTTAGGTGCCCATTTTACCTCGAAAAAGAACGTGGGGCCAATCATCCATTATTCAACGTACCACCACCAACCTCTGTTTAGCCAATAAGTGCTTGTGCTAACTCGGACCCTGTAATAAGAGAGTCCACTCTAACCCCACGTCGAGACATGCAATGGACCTCAGGAGCTTCCAAGTGTCCCAAATAGATCAAAGTCAATTGCAGAGATGAAACCTTGTTTTATCCCCCCCTGGAATAAGCTTTAATTAGTTTTGATCGGTGGCCCGATTTAGAAAAAAAAAAAAAAAAGAAAGAAAAGATTTGCTGTTGAGTGTCACTCCAAAGACGGCACTTTTGATTTCAAACGGTCGGTGCGGGAATATTTTTAGACGTGGTTGGTATTTTGTGCTGCTATATTTGTCGGCGAGCTGCGCGGTTGCAAATCAGGTCAAATTAAATTGTCAGCTGGATTCCGTAAGATATTTGTCAGCTTTATTAGCCTTTCATGGAGTGAAGCAAACTTTTGGTGCATGAGCTGCATGCTGTTTCTGCTCCATTGTGTGCTTTGGAGTGGATAAATGTGTTTAAAGAGGCACTTTGTAGTTTCGGAGACGGAATTCAAATTCAGTATTTTTTATATTTACAATATTAATGAGGTAATAATACAAACTCAAAAAAAAAAAAAACATATATTTTTAATATAACTGAATTAAGGTCCTCAGAACAGTGTCTGAAGCTAGAAAGGTGGCAGGGTCCGCCAAATATAAACAAAATAAAACAGTATGACACTGTGTTTTCCTTTAAAGTCAGTTTGTTTATTCACTCATGAAAATGAAAAGAATATTCTTTATTTAGTTTGTTTCGGCATCTCTTCTGATTAAAATGTCTGCCTCAAAACTACATACTGCCCCTTTAACGTGATTAGTTTGACAGTTTCGAACCCGACAGTGAAAACTTTCCATGCTGCGAAAGTCATCTTTCCACTTCTCTGCTCCATTGTTCCACCATAAACACACTCAAGGACCCCCACGCAAACAAACACACCACCACCACCACCACCACCGCCGCCCCCATCATCCAAGCCCCCTCCCCCTCCCTCCCTTTGTTTCTCGTAATTAAAGCGTCCGCTTGGCCTCGCTGGCCCCAAGCCACTTGTCTCTTCATCTGACGGAGAAGAAGGGAAAGTTGTCACATTCCCTTCCTCCATGGCGGGGCTGCGTCATTATCCGCCGTTTGTGTCTCACACTCTCTTCTCTCTCGCTGCCCACATTGTCTCTCTCCTCTTTACTTAATGCGATCCCTCCCTCCTCCTTTTTCCTTCCTTTCTCCCACTCTCTCTTTATTTTTACCCACAGGCCCTTCTCGGCGTGGAACAAAGGGAGGAAGTGCCCCTGACATTAGTCGCTAGGATTATTTATATCCCGACTGTGTTGAGTTATTTTTAGCAGTCTGGTTATATTAGTCGCCCGATCTTCCAGATTTGGAGCGGGGGCCGTTGTAGTTTAGTAAGAAGACTGTGGAGGTGTATGCTGCTGTTTGAGAGCACACCTAGCGTCACTTGGCCTTGAGTCGTATAAGTAGCTCCGGTAATTGTATGTTTTCACTGTACTAAACCAGCTTGGCAGATTCTCTCCCCTCTCCTCGCAGGACCTCTCTCCTTCTCTTTTTATTTTTAGTCTCCTCTACTTTTTAATAGAGTATTTCTCCCAGTTGCGTAATGATTGTATTGTGTTCCGTGGCAGCCGCTGGACTTAAAGCACAACCCATGTGCTGCCGGGAATGTTTCGGAGTTATGTCACACTGTTTCTTTGCCTTGTTTTAAATCAGTCTCGTTTAAATGATTTTGTCTCTGTCAAAAGTCGGGGAGGTGAAGCTCATCTTCCCGCTCTTACATTTTTCTTTCACCATTTAGCCTCTTCCTTGTGTAGCCATGAGTCAAAAATAGACCACCATATTGTCCAACAGTTGTATTTACGTGCAAATTGTCACTTTGCATGAGTGCAAAATGCTTATTATGGATGCACAGCATCTATTTGGAATGATTGCAGATTGCGAACCCAGTGGCTGGTCACTGTCGCTGGTGGCTGTGGGATGAGCCTCTCCTCTCTCTCTCTCTGTCTCTGAGCACCAAACCCACAATCCTCCCACGCCTGCACTCGCTAACTCCCCATCCCTGACTCACAACCAAATTCTGTTTAACCCAAACCAACCCACTGACCTCGGCTTTTCAAATATTCCTGTGATCCGCCCGTGGTAATCCAGCCAATAACCAGCATTTTGGTTCAGACTACCATTAGCTGCATCTGGCCGAATAAGGGAATTAGCCCGTTCCCCCTCCTCATGGGAGTGAAATGGCACTGGGGTGTAGAGATTAGGCAAATAATCTTCTCCCTAAGATTCAAGCTTGAGCTGTTCTGACCTGATCTGCACTTTGACCTGTGTGTGGTGTAAAGATTGTGTACTGAAATTGTATCAAACTGTTTTTTGTTAATTGCTTCTGATTCCACTTAATACATCGCTTGCATGGTTGACAGCAACAAAGAGCAGCAGTCTGGCATTGAGAGAACAACATTCGTCTGTCTGGACAGCAATAGGGATATTTTAGTCTGGCCAGACTAAAATATCCAAGACTGTATAAAGACCGTATAGAGACTGGATGGAGGGAGAAACAAGACTAAGAGTAAACAGCCACGTGAGCTGCTCTTATGTTTTTTATTATTGATCCCAAGGGTTTTGTCCTACTCCACCTCTGATTGGCATGCACCTATCGTTTTTTGCATGACAAAGGACGTGACAGGTTTGGTGGTCCTGGTACTCCATGGTTTTGTTTTGTTAAAGCTTTGTTGATGGGACAAAGCGATAAATGTCGCCAAGTTCAACTGATAGATGCCGTCTTCCCGTCATGGCCCTTTTAGTCAAGATTTAGCTAGCCATCCTGCTATTTTCTAACTGTATGTTCAGTGGGTGTCGGTTGTTAATAGGTTGTGTCTGTGTTTTACTTGCAGTGGTTTGTAGACAAATAGCCAGATTGTGAGCATTAGTTTCCCCTGTAAACACCCTGACCTCTGCGGCAGGGCAGCAGTCCTGCGGATACTCGACCTGCTTGCCCTGCCTAGCCCAGATTCACTTTGACCCAACGAGGAGCAGCAGAAGACAAGGAAGAATTTCAAGATTTCATGTTAATACATCCAAAATTTGTCGGGACATTTCACTCAAAACCACAAATTTGGACTTCATGTTGGGGCTGAAGGAGAAGACGTGACCCTTAGAGTCAGCAGGACCCATCATCTGGGACCCATGAATATGTTTCTGCCAATCCATATGGATGATATTGGGATACATAACTGGATGGGGGGAAACTTTAACCTGCTGGTGGCGCTACAGAAAATTGTCAGGCAATTAGAATACATCCTCTGGGCACCACGGATGTCCGTTAATGGCAATCGGCAGTGGTGAACCGACCATCTCAAATACCAACATTGCCATACACAGAACCACTAAAGAAAATTCTTTGTAGCACCTTCAAAGCAGTTACATTTACATGTGACACATGAAAAAGTGAACGCAAGATGGCTCTGGCATGTTGAGCTATTTCTTTCTTTCAGAGGGCCCCTCTTTATCGTGAGGCTGCTAATTCTGCCTATTGTAATTTTACTATCAACAGGCCTCAAGTGAGAGGATAGTGAGTGCACCTGACAACACCAGCTTTAGCTGCTGAGAGGTGGTAAGTGGATGAGTAAATAGTCGGGTAACAAAAAATAGCTCAATTGCATAACCGTTCTGAACACAATACTACTAGTGTTTTTTCTACATTTGTCATTCTTCAGTTAAATAAAGGTAGAACATGGAAATGCAGAGAGACTGCAAGAAGATACAGCAGATGGTGATCTACGCTGATGAAGTTTAGAGAGATGTATATTCCCTTCCTATTTAGCTTGTACAGTATGTTCCAAGCGTGGCTGTTTGGGTTCACGAGAGGAAACGAGGAGACATCTCCGAGGGGCGGCCTCAGATCACATGACGAGTCCCATTGCGACATCTCACACCGCGATGACTGTCTGGGTCTGACTCCACAACCAGGGCGACGGATGCAAGATAAGCTCCAGTTCACTGTGCGGGAGGAGAAGACAGACAGAGGAGAAAGAGCGAGACAGATAAAAACATACACAGACCAAAACTATGCACTAATCCTGATGAAGATAAAACTTCTGGAGAGTTTCGGAGGAAGACAAATCAGCTTTGCGGTTTTTCTCGTAAACATTCTGAAGGGTTACACAATACATAAAACATATTTTAATCATCACCGTTTCTTACAGTAGCATTTTACAACACTTACAAGATGTGAGGATGCAAAGCTGTTAAAGCCAGCAGAAACTTCTGACAGCCAGACCAGGTGTAAACAACTCCACGCAGATATGATCGTTATTTGCATCTTTAAATCTGAGGCGTCAGGAGGTGAGAAACACAGATTAAACATATTTCCGCCACAAAAAGTTAGGTTTCCACATTTAAACTTTAAACTTGACTTTTTGTTACAGGGCCCAGGGCCTTGGACTTGAGTTTAGAATATTTTATTTACCTACATAGAGTAGATACCTACTTGGGTTAATTTTGCCCAACTATGGACATTTCAGATGTGTTTAAACAGACTGTTCCAATAGTGAATGTTGGAAATGTGCATTTCTGCAAACCACAAATATGTTGAAACTTTAATTTTATGTTGTGACAACGCTGTGCTTATGGTCTGATTAGGCTTAGGCACAAAATCCACTTGGCTAGGGTTAGGAAAAGATTGTGTTTTGGTTTCCTTGATTCTATCGCCACAAATAAACAAACTGACTTTAAAGGACAACACAGTTTCATACTGTTTTACCCTTCTAGCTTCCAGCACTGTTCTTGGGACCTAATTTTCCTCTGAGAACAGCTTCTTTGTTCACTCATTGAGAAAAATGAGGGTAATGACCTCATTAATATCGTCAAATTTAAAATTCCGAGTTTGAATTTCTTCTCCGAAAACGACACAATGTCCCTTTAATTCACTCACAAATTCAGCAAATTCTTGCTTGAGAACACACAGACACACCTTTCACGTCATTCCACTTTGGGAGTCTTTTGTTCTTCTCCCTGCGACTGAAACAATCCAGAACCAAACAACAAAGTCGGAGTCAGTTCAAAAGTCCCCCAGCAGAAGTTTATCCAAACACTGCCCCAACATTCCCTTAAGTTCCCTTTCCAGGAATTTCCAGGGGTTTAAGAGGGCCGCCGTTGCAGACAGCTGCTGGGAGTTAGTGATAGAGAGGCCAAACGCAGTACACGGTGGGGTGGAACCATCCCCAAACCGGGCCCATCTCCTCCTGCAGCTCCTCTCCTCTCTGTTATTGTTTTGACTGAGGTGGAGGGTTGGGGGGTGAGGGGGTGAGGGGGTTCACGTGGGGTAAGGCCCTGCCTATTATGTCTGGGCGTCTTGGAATCTAGGTCACGATTAGACCTCATCTTCTCTCTTCCCTCCCTCCCTCCCTCTTCTTGTACGGTGACCGCTGCCAAAAAAAACCCTGCTCTTTAATCCCCGCTGCCTTTTTCACTTCTCGCCGTCTCGACCGATGCCGCGCCGCGCCCAACCGCCTCCCCTCCCTCGTCCCTCCCCTCTCCTCTCCCGCATCTCTCCCTTCTCTCGCTGCGCCAAATGCCAGGCGTTTATCAGGGATAAGCAGCTGTCCCCTTTGCTCGGGGGGAGAAGAAGAAAAAACAGAGAGCGGAGGCAGAAGAAAGGAGAAACGGAGGAACAACTGTGGAAAAGAGGGGAAAAATGCAGACAGGGACGGCAGACACATTTGTATAATTTGACTGCTGCCTCGAATTTAAATATCATTATTAATATTGTATATTGAAATTTTGGACGTATGATCACACAAAATCATCTTATCCTTTCAGCCACAACACGCCTTTTTCACTCAGAAAGAGTGGATTATTTCCATATTGTCACATGATTTTTTGACGACTGTTGCACTGATTGTGTCCCTCGAATGCCGGAGACGCAGGTATCAGGGCGCACACAATATAGGGAGCGTTTCTGCCGTGGTGAGCTGAAGGCTAAAGCTGCCGCAGATGCGTCAGAGCTCGAGTGTTTTTCAGCGAAAACAAAAGCACAACTCCGATATGGTCCTGTAAGTCAGCAGCCTTCAAACGAGAGCTCGCGGCGCATTGGGGCAAAGTATCACAGGAAGCCGACAATGCAAATATTAACTTTGTGCAGAGAAAGGTGAGAAAAAAATGTCAACAGTAGTGGGAGGTTTCACGTGACAGCAATTTAAAGGTTAAACTCGTGGAATTGCCTCGTCTGAGCACATGATTGAGACTTTTATCTTTATTGGTCTGATAAGTTGGCAAATGAACCGCTAAATTGACCTTGGTTGCACTTATCTTACCTTGTCGGTTGTTGTTTAACGGAATGTGATGAATGATCATCAGCTCTAGCCGCCAGGAACAGCGAACATTAAAAAGCGCACCGAAAAGAAAGGTTAGATGATCAGACAAGCTGTAAACAAGCAACACTTTTGCCTGATGATTATCTTAGCCACTTTATTTACCGGTAAAACTGAAGTGAGGATGCCCAAAATGTTTGTAATAATACATCACTGAAAGGGAACACAGGCTGTATGCACAAATTTGGTAAGACAGGTTGGTCAAACTTTATTCCCCCTCTGTGTCAAATGCTCTGTTTTAGCTCCTGCGTCTTTAAGGCCCCCCTCCCGATACTCAGTCTGCTCTGATTGGTCGGCGCACACACGCCTGAGCCTGGTCTCTGGTCGGCTCTGTCATGTTCCCCTCGCTTCTACCGTGGATAAAGGCATAAATTATGCACATGTGGGACACGGTGACGTAGTGATGTCATAAAGTCATAGATTCAAAGGCGGGACTACTGACGAGGCGTTTATGGAGCAGTGTTCTCTGTGGGAAAGAGGAGCTTCTGTTGGTGCAGACTTGCGTTCTTAGTTCAGCACCTTGCATGGCTCCGAGGGAAGATTTCTGGAAGTGAGCGCTGTTCATACGATTCATTACGTCTCTGTGTAAGTGAAGGAGTTTTGCCCTGCCTTGGCGTGTGGCTGGTCAGAAACACTCATACACACTTTTGCTTTTAAATTTGGCCACACTTTACTTTAGTCTGACCCGACAACCACCTGAAGACCTCTTCCATGTGGCACCCTTTGGAGAATAAACTCAAGGATAAGCTGTAATCTTATGGATTCGTACATATGCGGCCTTTAAAAACCGAAAGAGAAGCAGCACAGGTTACGAACAGCACAGAGGAAACATCTTATCTGTATTGTATAATGCTTCTAATAGTTCCCTGCATGGTCTGGTTGGAATTTAATGAGAGTATGCTGCGTGTCAGATCAGAAATGCCACACCTTATCTGCCGGCTTCATCGCTATGCACCTGATATCAACAAGAGACCGTCAGTCTGTCTGTCAGTCTGTAAGTCAAAGCTTCATTCTTTGCATGCCACTGACTGTAAGGATGTGTTTGTGTGTCTCCAACAGCCAGCAGCCACGCAGTCGATAGATAGCCCTATATTAGCGGCTCCGAGCTGTGTTTCTTTTGACTGCAGATAGAGCTTGTTATCATCCATTTGCATCTTCGGGAGGCACCCTGCCATTTGGCTGAGGTGACATGTGTTATGCGGTTTGAGGGACAGTAGCACAAATGAAACACATATATCAGCGCAGTTGCTGCCGGTGCTGTAAACACAGAGGGTGTGCGCGCACGGGGACGCACACACATAATGATGCGACTGATCGGTGTGTGTGTGTGTGTGTGTGTGTGTGTGGAAGAGTGGTGCAAAGAGGGAGTTGGCACAGCCAGGCAGCCCCCCAGCTGTGAAATCTCCACTGGACCCCTGGGAGAGGAGAGAAATCTGCCAGTCCGCTGCCTTCTTTTACCAGCAAAATCTCTCTGTGTGTCACTTTTTTTGCTTCCTTTCTGCACAGAAAAATTGTATTGTGTGTAAACACACACTGTATTTTGGGGCTACATTTTTCTCAGATTTCCCCCTCCATCTCCAGGTTATCACATGGGCGGGAGCATTGGGTGCAGTCACAGGGTTCACTTGTTTAATCATGTGTGTTGGGGTGGGGGTGGGGCTGGTAGAAGTCATGTAGGTTGGCTTATGTGTGTGGGTGTATTAAAACAAGGTAACAGGGCAAGGCTTGGTGTGAAAAGCAAAATTATTTTTGCATGTTACGGGGGCAGTATGTAAGAATCTTAGTTGAAATCATTGAAAAATGTAATAAAAGTATCAACAAATGTGAAAAAAACGTTTTGTCATTATGGTCGTCTGTGTATTGTGTTGCAGTGATATCTTAAGTTAGCTTGCTAAATAGCTAGCCTCAGCCCGTCATGGTCCAAAGCTCCTGTGCTAGTGGTATAAACACCAAAAGCTACAATGAGCAGCAGATAGCGGTTATCCTGGTGATATGCTGCCCTCTGATGAGTTTGACCAATTCTTATATAGTGTACCTTTAATTGCAGCATTTTTGGAGTCTTAGCTAGATAGCTTGGATAGGCCCAGATCTAGACTGGGAGCACGGAACACCAGAAGAGTGTTAACCAGCTAGCTCAAGGACAGACTGGGGCTAGCTAGTTAGCGTGCTAACTTCAGTAGCCATCTCTGCAAGACAATACAGACATATTTTACAGAGCATCAATACCAGAGCTGCCAAGCGTCACGCTTTGAGTGTGACAGTCACGCAATTTGACCCATTCTCACACCACACGCCACACATGACATTTCTCACGCTTATTTCCACATTCAATACTCGTACGCGGCTTGCCCAGAGAATGTCTAATAGGACAGGAAGTGGACGGGCTCTGGCTTGCCGTAGTTCGAGTAACTCTGATTGACTGACCGAGGTAACCAATCCATCAGTCCTTTGTGCCTAAATCTAACCAACCACGGAAGGCACCACGCAATATAAACCAATCAGAAGCAACGTAAGGCGGGTCTTGGCGTCTCTAACTATCTTTCACTCACAACGGCGCCAACATTTAAAACCCACTCGACATTCTCCTGCTAGCTAGAAGACGGACGGAAGGTAACTACCCAATTTTGTTCCCTGTTGATTCGCTGTTTCTCCTTGAGTTTCCTAGTTAATATGTACTACTTTAAGGCTGCTATGAGTCTATCATTGGCCTGTAGGGTTAGGGTTAAAAATGAAAAGAGGAAAATCACAGAATACAGGAAATGTCCAGGACACTCAGGACGAGAATGAGGGAGGATCGGATGGTGGCTCGGGTAGCGATGAGGAAACTGTCACTGTAAGCTGCACATCTGTCAGCTGCACACCTGTAAGCAGGTGTGCTCCATGCTGAGACTGCTGCCTGCTGAACAGCGGGTCGCAGGAAGAAGGATCTGAAGTGCCCGTCTTTCGGCTACAAAAACCCGCCGAACTGATCCGAAACCAGCACTGATGTGTTTTTTTCCACAGTCGAATATTAATTTTCACAATCGAATATCCGTTTTTTTAAAAATATTTGAATATATATTCGAATTCAGAATATTCGTTGACAGCCCTAATTTGTACACTATCAGAGTTACAGACATTGGCCGCGTTTCCCATATTCGCTCTTAGCGCTTAAGAAGCTCTTAAGCGCTAAGAGCTTCTTAGGAACGCTCTTAAGAGCGCTGTGAAAGAAGGACGTTTTTCCCAGAGTCGTTGTTAGCTTAAGAAGATCTTTCACTAAGAAGGAAGTGTCAGATCGCCCTGAGCCACTCTTAACAGCCTTCTTAGCGACCAAACGCTCAGTGCAGCCGCATCAGGGAAAGTTATATCGGACACTCAAAGGAATACTAAAACCATGCGTAATGATTAATGTGCGCTCATAGCTGCAGAACACTGACGCAAGAAAAATAATAGCATAAGAAGAAAAATAACGATATGAAAATAAAGAATTGCCCATGTGTTCCTGTAGCTACATAAATAAAATAAATCATCGTTACTATCACTCGTTACGTTTTCACACACATTCGGCATCTGCATCTGAGTTTACAGTAGCTATAAAACCATCAACCACCCTGTGGTATTTCACAGATATAAGGGACACTGACAGGTGTAACTGAACTCAGCTGGAACCTCATCAAGAGAGTCTCCACCTGCTAGTCTATATAAAGGCGTTGCCGAAGTCCACGCGTGTGAGACACCATGGCTGCAATGCAGCATATTCTCGCTGCTAACCAACAGCGTCGCCGTGCGCGAAGCCAGACGGTTTATATAAATGCTTCTGTGCGTCAGCACTTCTCCCCACTCGACGTGCTGTCGGACCGGGCTGTCCAGTCCAAGTACCGGCTTCCCCGTGAGGAGATCCAACGCCTCGTCACGCTCGTGTCACCACACATCCAGAGGGCAACCCGCTGCAGCTCTGCCCTCAGCCCGGAGGTGCAGCTCCTGGCCGCGCTGCGTTTTACGCAGTGGGGAGCTTCCTGGAGGTGGTGGGGGACGACCACAGGGTGTTGCGGGTGACTTAAGCGCTGATAAAGTGGTGGGTGATCGATTTGCCTGGCATCGATTGATTCATATTTCAGCACCACGGCGGTGGACAGCTCCCACTAAGAGCTTCTTAAGAAGCTTCTTTGGCGGGATCTTAAGAAGGCAGTTAAGAACGCGTCTGGGAAACACCCCTATCTTAGCGCTCCTTCTTAGCCGAACCCGTCTACTATGTATAAATACATAGTAAATGAAACAAATGCCTTGTCTAATCTAATGTTCATTTGAACTGTTCTTATTTGTTTATTTTTGTATGTAATAGTGTTTTTCTATGGACCTTGAGTCTGCTGCTAAGACATTCATTCAATCAAAAAACACTTAATGTTTTATTAATGTTTTTACATGATTTGCTTTTTAAACCTAAACAAAACAAAAACCAGAAACAGTTTGGCTCTTGAGGGAACTCTGTCATCCATCATGACAGTGAAGATGGCGAGCCTCCAGCCACAATGTTTCAAGTGGGAGCCCCCTGCCTCTGTCATCAAGGCATCAAAATCTGCAACAAACACTTACAACATTCGACATGTACCCAGCTAAACATTTGAAATTAAATATTGTCAAATAAATGTGTTTTGTCAAAATTTTTGTTACAATTTTCATTTCTAATTTCTAGTTAATTAAGACTAGCATTAGGAGGCCACAGTGCAGGGAGAGCAGCTGGCATGGAGGTGACGACATCAGTCTTAAGGTATAAATAGACGTTAAAAAAGGCCACATTTTTTCGCCGAACGCATCATGACACTAAAGTCTCACTCTTGTCATTTTCTGAAACTTGGCAGCCCTGATCAATACTGTTATTTCTTCACTCTGTTTTTTCTTAATTTTTTATTTAATTGACATATATTGTGTACACATGACATTTACATAGTGTCAATTTAAACTTTTATATTTCTAGGTAAATAAGGGGTTAAAAGCCCTGCCCAAGGGCATGTGAGCAAGGATTTTCCAGGATTCAGTCGAGCCACAACTAACAATCCATGAGCCCACCATCGCTAGCTACAACAGCAAAATCATTTTCCTGTTCTTCCATAATCAGATCCCCAGCAGGATTACTGGACACATCCGGCATGTAATTGAATACGTGGCATTATCTGCATGGGTTAAAGGTTGACCCGGGCACCTCAGCCAATGACAGGAGATTAGCCGATGGCAATAAAGGACAATCAACTCTTCTGGACCAATTAGACGACAAGACAGGAAGGGGGCAGTTGGTATCACTGAACCATGCTATCTATATCTGACACTAAGCAAACAGACAGAGGAAACAATACAGGCCATAAAATGAGATCGGGGAGAATGACTAAAGGGTAGTAAAGCACACAAACACACACACAAGGATTTGTGTTATTGTATTTTTGAGTGACTATTTTTCCAGAATTGTAGTATTTGTATGTTGAAAAGAAGGTTTATGATGATGATGATGATGATGATGAGAACACATTTACATTTACAAACTGGCAATTGTGCTAACTCTTAAAGGTGCAATATGTAAGAACTGGCCTTCTGTTCAATACATATTCAACAGATAGGGCTCAGGATATCAGCCCCCATTAGCTAGTTAGCTCGGTTTGCAGTGCATGTAGTGGTCCGGGCTGGGTTAGCATGCTCACTTCAGTAAAATATCTCTGCAACACAATACATAGATAATAATGTCAAACCTCTTAACATTCTGTTGATAATTTTAGTTAAATGTGCAATATGTAAGAATTTTGGTTCAAAACATTAAAATAAATAAATAACATTATCAAGAGACTGTGAAAAAAAAACTGTTTTGAAGTTATATTTTTGGATGAAGAGGCATCTACTGAAGTTAGCATGCTAACCAGCTAGCCCCAGGCCTGAAAACCGTATTCTCCCAGCGGTCCAAAGCTCCTGTGCTAGTGGTATAAGCACAAACATTCCCCTGGTAATCCGGCCAGCTGCATGGCTAACTCAGCTAACAAGCTAACAGTAGCTACAGTCATGGGTGTATAAAAAATATACAGTTAGCAGCAGTTAGCAGTAGCTCTGATGATATGCTGCCTCTATTTGTTGGGATGTCTAACTTTGTATATTCACTTACTTGCAGAGAGTTACCCTTTGGCTTCATTGAACACATAACGTATGTTGACCGTTCACTAAGCGGAATGTATCTTTCTAGTGTACTGGAGGCTTAAAATTACCTTAGGACATTTGAAGCAAAATTATCATTTGCAACTTGTAATGTAGAAAAGTCTCACACACATACTGATTACATATAAAATGGTGAATTTCTCCTCCCAAAACCTCCCTTTAATACTTTACCTTCACTTGACCCTGATTACAAAGTGGCTTTAACCCAGGCTCGGCCTAAAATTCCCTGCTCTCAAAGTAAATACTCGCTGATTCATCTTGTATGCACTCACAGAATTACACACACACACACACACACACACACACACACAAAGGTGCACCCGCTCCCATTCGCGCCATTTAATCATTTCAATCATAGACTAATCATCTAATCGCCATTACTGTGAGTAGAGAGGAAAAACCTTAATAGGGACAATCGTTTGTTTTGTTAGTCAACAGATGCTGTCCAGTTGTTTTTTTTTTTTTTTTTACCGCCCCATGCTCATTTCCATAATTCATCCCCTGACTTATTAAGAAGATAATCCCCTTGTTATACAGTCGCCACCGCAGAATTCGCCAGGGAACTGTGTGCATTTGTGTGTGTGTGAAGGGGGCGGGGTCATATTTGAACCCATATGAACCCTGAAACCCCCTTTTCTTCTCCTTGCCCTCCTCCTCCTCCTTCCCCTTGCGTCGGCTGCTTGTGGATGCTAATGATTAATTGCTTATTTGCCCGGACGGGGTTTGATTGGCGTGTGTAGTGAGTAGACTTGACGAGCTGCCAAAGCTGTCAGACAGGACTTGATGCCGAGCAACAGAGGGAGATGGAGATGAGAGAGAGAGAGAGAGAGAGAGAGAGACGGATGGTAAAGAGTAGGCAAGATCAGAGCCATCTGAACTCATTAATGCCCGCGTCACATTTTTCACAACACGCCAACACAAACATATACATACATACATACATACATACATGCGCAAAATCTCCATGCAATCCATTAACGGCAGTGGACGTACCTACAGCGCATAAACACGTACACACATCACAGTGCGGACACGTGCGTGAAAACGTGCACTTCACTCGCTGGCACGCGCGCGCACACACAGAATGACATTGTTCTGTCAATCATCTGAGTGTACTGCAATGTACTCCATTTTAATCATCGTTAGAGGCAGAGGCGACAGTCATCAGAGATCATTACCTATCAAATTACATGCACTCTGCAGTATAAATGACCGATCGCATACATCAACATGAACGAAAGGGCGGTCTGGGAAAGATGTTTCTCGTTGCAAACTCAATTTGCTTCCCAGTGGTCCATCTGGACATATGCTCCTCTTTACAACCAGAGAGGTAATTTGAATAATCTATATTTATCCTCGGCGGAGTTAATATTAAAAAATCAAGCGGCGTGTTAAGTGTAAAAGCATTTTGACGTTATCTATAAATGGAAGAACTGCGAGGTTGTCAGTGTCTTTGACTTTATGAATACATTTGCAGTCTTTGTTAGCATTTAAGTCAAGGGCTTCCTGGAATAGAATGAAATCCACTGAATGAAAGTGCATCGCTGACTTCACATTCAGGTACTCAGTTGATGAGCATGTAGAGAGGCAGCGGCAATGCTCGAGACTCTTAATCAGACAAGCAGACTGTTGATCAAATGCTGCCCAGCAAAGCAGTTCAGGCCCTTTTAATACCCCGACCCATGTAGACGTGGGTATACTGAATGCACATCAATCCGTGATTGACCCCGTTCATGTGAGACGGCTGTCAGAGGGCGTCACTTTTCACAGCGGCTTACGTCTGCGACTGTAGTTCAATTCACATCACTGCTGAACCGTACATACAATTCCGTATACGTCTCACGCATGCTCATTTAGGGCTTTTGATATGATTTAGAAGATTAGTTTGCGAATTTTGAAAATGTATTCTTTATTGCTTTTCTTTCACATGTGCACAAGAGGTATTAAGCTGGGGCCAGGGAGTGATTAGCCTAGCTTAGCATAAAGACTGGAAGCAGGACAAAACAGCTCGCCTGTCTCTCTGAAACATTTTAACATCTGCCTTCCACAGCCACTAAAGCTCAGAAATTATTAAATCAAATATAATATACATGAAATATCTTGTTAGTTGAAGCTTTACAAAAACAGGTACTAACAACAATTTTCGTCACAATTTTGTCATGTTAGCTATTTGAACCACTTGCTAGCTAGTTTATTCATCTGCTCAACACTTCTAAGCAGCATTAGCAGGCAACATGAGGATATTACTGTACCCAGCTGACCTATTGTTCATCAAGAAATTTAAGATTTACATTTAAGATATAAAATGCAATTTAATAAGCTTTAGAGGTGCTTGTTGACATATTTTTGATGGGTATACCCATTCCTCTGCTGCCAGTGTTTAAGCTAAGCTAAAATAAGCTAATTGCTGCCTTTCTGTAGCTTCACGCACACACACATGAGTGATGTCAATCCTCTCATCTAACTGTTCCCAAAATGCTGAAGTAGCGTATAAACATCCATTATATTTGAAGAAATTCCCCCAAAAAACAAGGGCCTGTTGACAAAAGCAGATATGTGCTGAGGCTAGCTTGATGGATGCTGTCCCCTTCACATCGACAGATGCTAGTTTGTGTTCTAAAAGTAGTTTCCAACTTGTTTGACTTATAACCCCTTGAAAGTGCAATATGCAGGACAATTGATTGTTGAGTTTCATTCCTAGGTAGTCAATCAGTGACACTTTGTATTGGACCCACCATCCAAAAGTTTCAACTATCTTTTTGCAGAATCTTTTGTACCTTTTAAAGCAAAAAAAAAGCAAAACTATCCCCATTAACACGACACGAAAACCCAAAGCATTTGAAAAATTTCTTTTAAAGTGAAATGATTGGTTCTGTTCACGCCAAAGGGTAAGCTGAGCAGGATAAGACCTGATGGGGATAACCCATTTGTAAATTGCCTCACACATCTATTCCACACCACCACAAACCACAAGCTTCTTTTCCGCGTTTGGATATTTCCAGCTGTGGAAGCCCCTGGGCAGCCTCCACCAACCTCCGCCACATCCAAGATAAATGATACCAATTTCATAAACAGCATCTTCGCCCGCTCTCACTTGTGCCACGTGTGCCTGAAACACACACATTAACCAAATGCACACACGAGCGGAAATGGAAAAAGCATGCCTGAGCACATACACACGAGCTCGCACATACGAAGGCAGGTCGACAGGTTTTGATCAATAGTGTTGTGAGCCGTGTAGCTTTTCCTCGGCTGTAGCGACCACACATGTGCTGCTCCAGGCTGAGTAATTGGTACACACCGCCATGATAGCTACCACTGCAAGAAGCAATATTGATAACATGCCGCCATGTGTGCGTGTTTGTGTTGTATAAATTGTTCTCCGGGGGGATACGGTACACCTTGCAGGTTGTTCAGCGCAATGCATCTCCTCCCTCACTCTCCATTTGTTCTTTTACCTGTCGGTTCACCGTCTATCTCTCATTTTCTCTTCTCTTCTTTTCTGTCTGTTCTTCCTCTTTTTGTCTCTCGAGTCCAAATCACACCCCGATATGAATTGCCAAGGGGCCTCATAATGTCACACTCACTCACATGCACATACACACACACACACAGACTGGCTCTGATGATAGAAGACCAAAGATTGTTCGGATGAACAGGAAACATGTTTTATTTCAAAGTCCAGGGTCATGGCCTATTCTCTCTCTGCATAGACAACATTACGTGATTCATCAGTACAAATGATGTAGAACTACTACTACATAAGCTATCATGTGGTGCCTTGATAAAGAGTTGTACAAAATATATATGTTGTGTCACTGCTAGCAACAGGTGGACTCTAAGGATTGCACTTTTGACTTTTCACAAATTTTCACATTTGTACGAGTCATAGGCTGCGTACCATAGTGACATTTCTACAATACACGTCACTTGCTAGCTAGTTTAAATGTTTATGACCTGACTTTCATATTGAGAGGCGGAGGGCATGGTGGTGGAGTTCAGCAAGGTGGCTGCCAAGCCAGTGACCACAGTTCGAGACTGTGTTTCAACATTTGTAAGCGTGACATTAATGGATATATTTAGAAGACGCTAGGACCATTTCCAGCAACAACAAAAAAGCCATTGTCGAAGGAAAGTTGAGACGTCTCCAGCCGTGATGAAATAATCAGGTATTCACTAACCCTAACCGATGCACAATGTGCGTTAGTCAACTTTGAAAACAGCTGATTGGTATTTAATGGAGCCATGTGGCAGCTCAGGCAGATACCAAGTTACAGTATGTCCACAACCATCTCTTATAAAACGTTCAGTCAGTCGGTATACAACAACACTGAGCTCTGCATCCTCACTGTGACACAAACTGAACTGCCTCCACCAAGGAGTCAGATTAGCATTTAGTTTCTCTGGAATTTGATGAATTCTTTTAATATGTGTTCATGTTCAGCATAAGATACATAGTCCCGGTTCTGTCAGGGAATTTATCAACTTGAGGACATTCTGTTCCAGGGGGAGGTTATAACTCTGAACACTCAAGGAGGATATGTTTTCACTCTTGTCCGATTGTTTGTTGGTTTGTCAGCAAGATAGCACAAAAACTACGGGACAGATTTTTCCCGAAACCTGGATGGAGGTTGGGCTTCGGACCAGGATAGACCCCATTAACTTCCAGGATCACAGGATTTCTTCTTACTTCCATTAACCTTGCTAGATGTGCATCTTCATCACATTTTAATGGATCTTGACAAAGAAAATCTGCCGTATTTATGCGGTTTGTACGATTACAAAAGTTGGGCATTGGTATGCACTCTGCTGAGTGCCATTCTAGTCATCTGTGCATTTATTGTGCGGCCAGTAAAACACCGTCCTTCAAAAAAGACTTTTCCTTGAGCGTATGAATTCTCATCTTCTTGCTGCACCACGTCTGTCTGTCGGTTTTCGTTTCCCCCTCGTTACCTCCATCTCTTCTGAGCGCGTCAGCTGACCCCTCATGCGGGTTCTTTTGTCGAGGAGATGCCAAATACCAGCCGCTGCCAACAGGCGAAGCCATGGCTAAATATATACCTGCATGAGAGCAGGACCCGATTTATCCCGTCAGTTGTACATGTGGGTGCACGTGCGGGAAATTCATATGTGCCACTCGTGCGCCGCGTATATGGCACCCACACGGCCACCTCGAATGATTGACTCTTTTCACACCTCCGTGCAAGGGCCTATTTTCTGCCACTTATCATCTCACCCCTCTCTGCTGGTGTAATATTCATGAGGAAGGGGAACAGCCCTCTCCTCTCAGTATCCTGGAGCCCAGATGCGAGATAAGGGCATGCCGGCTATGCAGAGTGGCTTGGCATTACAATGCCGCAGACACAAAGGAAAAAGGTAAAGCGAGGGGAGGTGTGCGGAGGAGACGGGCGAGGAGCTAGAGGCATGAGACAGGTGAGGAGAGGAGCAGGGGAGGAGGAGAGGAAGCGAGGGGGAGGCAGGGGAGGGAGGATGAGCAGAGACGGGAGGGCACTGGGTACGCCGTGTCCTTAAAAAGCCTCGGAGGAAGTGGAGGGAGAGGCAGGGATGAGAGGAGAGGATGAGCAGTGCGGCGTGGCTGAGAAAGAGGTTAGTAAACCAGCTGAAATTGGATAACAGTCTCCCTACGTCGCCACAGTTTCACATTACGAGAGCTCAGTGAATGAAAATAGGAGATTAACCGAGATATGGTCGAGGACAGATGGCCGTGATTTAATCTCGTGTGTGTGTCTGTGCAAATCCAGCGCATATGATGGTCGTTTCAGCGCAATGTGGAATACACATACATGAAGCGTGGCACATGAGCCAATTAGGAAATCCTTGATTAGGTTCGATTCGCAGCAGACGCGGAGCGGGCCAATCGGGAGGCAGGAGTGGCTGGCCACGCTCCCGGCACATGTATGTTTCAGGGAATAAAGCTCAAATATTTCCGCAGTCGGTGCCGCAGTGTCACCCTGCCTCTCTCTTTTTTTTTTTTTTGCCTCTTTGTTGATTTTTCAGAACAATTTGTCCTCACAGGAAAATGTCACGCTACCCTGTCAGCTCTGACTCCAGCCCTCCCCACCACCACCACCACCCACTGTCTCCCTCTCTCTCTCTCTCTCTTTACTCTCACTTCTCGTCTGCAACATGGAGAGCTGCTCCTTCCCCTCTCCTCTTTTCACATCTTATCACATCCTTTTTTCTCTCTCTCCTTGCGTCTCCTCTCCCCCCCTGTGAGGCTCAGTAGTACAGAGTGTGCCACGGAACACAATGTTCAACATTTTACAGCGAATATAGCAGCGAATACAAACTGCCTCACATGGTCACCCACATACCACAGGAGGAGATCTGCGAAGAAACGGGAGAAGAGATGTGTCAGTCTGAGGGCTGTCTGTTGACTTTCCTGCGTTTTTTCTCGTCTACCTCTCACTGAAGTCTCTCACATTGAACCAACTATCTCTTTCATCACCTTCCACTTTTATTCTGTCTATCTCTGATGAGAAAGACAGAAAGATGTGCCGCTCGAAGGCAGATGGTGAAAAGGTAGCAGTGGTTCATGTTCGGCCTGCGACGTATGATGGTGGAATAGATTAATCTGTCACTTAGTCAATAAAATGTCAAAGAATTGTGAAAGAAATGCACATCACAATTTCACGGATCGCAAATTGACATCCGAAACCTAAAGACCCCTCATGTACTATAATAAATGACAGGGAAAAGCAGCAAGTCCTGATATTTAAAACACTGAAACCAGAAAAGGTTTGAGAAATGAGTTTACGTTCTTCAAGTAAAGGAGAAATATGTAATTCTAGTTTTACATATTTAAAGGTGTAATGTAAATAACAGTATTGAGGTTACATCAGAGACTTCTATGGTCACCACCGAGCCTGAAAACCTTCTCCCCCGAGCAGTCCGAAGCTACTGTGCTAGCAGTTTAACGACAGCAACACTCCCCCAGTGCTCCAAGTATGAGTATGAGTATTGTATATTGTCCAGTTGTTCCATCGTTACCTGAGGACAGTGACCAGATAAAAACAATGCCTTTTGGCTAGAGGAGGCCTACTTGGCTAACTATCTGACCTGCTAACTAGCTAACCATTTCAACTTCTCTATTCACTTGCTAGTTAGTTTAAGCGCACTAACCCTAACTTCGCCTCTCTTTTAAAGGTGCAATATGTAAGAGTTTTAGAATAAAACAGTCAAAACTAGCTGACATTATCAACAGAAAGTGAACAAATAACAGTGACCTTGGGCCCTATTTAGACAGTCTATGGCGCTCGATCTAAAGCACAGTACGCTGGTATGTTTAGGGCATGTCCAAGTCCATTTTGCTTGTTAAACGACGGATAATCTGTGTGGTTAACGCAGTTAACGCTACCTAACTTCAACTAGTGTGAGCGCTGAAATGTTTACTAGCTACTGTTCGCAACACTAGCTAATGTTTGCTAGCGAACGTTAGCAACATTAACTAGCATTAGCAGAGTCGATGCTGAAACTGGCAACCACTTGAGGGGGCAGATGATTCGAACCACAGCGGCGTTGTGACGTGAATTAAATTGTAGGGGGAGATGGAATGCCACATTTAGTGGCTGAACGTTATCAATTACACTTTTAAATTCAAAATGTCACTTTATTTAATTAGTTGAGCTACACCACAACCTTTAGCCTACATGTATCTCCAAGCAACTGCAGAAACACCCCCTGTAGTACAAGTACCTCTGGCTGGGAATCACTGAGGCCGAGGCCGAATCATAAAGACGAATACAAAGACAGAGACGTAGACTGACAGAGTCAGCTGCACCAGACATCAAACACCAGCTAGGTCAATCTCATAGTCAATAAATCATCCTGCTAACAACACATAAAGTATTACGTTACACCCCTGAATGCAGCCAATCTAATCCAATCCCTCTCATGCTGCCTCTAACATTTCAGCGTGGCTGCTGACCAAATTGGATACAAACGTGCGCCAGATTCTTACACTATGATATCATACTGAGTTTTAGGAGGATATTTGGATCCAGATTTCACAATAAAGCAGACAGAATAAAAAGTTTTTCTCTTCCCCTCCATCTTTTCTTGACATGCTTCACCTCCTTTTTCCACCATTACCTCACACACTTCATGATAAACTCATATGTGAAACTGTATGCGCCCTAAACTTTGTGCAAGAAGCAACGACCTATAAATCGTGCCAATCAGGGTGGTTGGTCAAGACTGAAACTGAGAAGCAGAATAATATTTCATCCTTGCTCGTTCATTTCCAAATGCCCCACCCAACCCCCACCTCTCCTACTGGCCACTTGACCACCTGTGGCCCCGCTTCCCCTCCTGTCAAATCCCCTTCCAAACACACACACACACACACACACACACACACACACACACACACACACACACACACGCTCCCTCCCCTCTGTCACTTCACCCATTCCTGCCATTGCACTTGTGTCTTATGACCATGCTGTGCGTCATGAGGCTTACTCAACAGCCCCCCCAAGCCAGCAACCACACACACACACACACACACACACACATATACAGTCACACACACACAAGCATTCATCATGCTAATAAACGCAGGTCACGCTTGGACCGGGCACGTGAATATCAAAGCTCAGGACAGAGACAAATGCACTCTTCCACAGAGGCACACTCTGGCTTTCCACGCCATTCATGGCAGTGCTACTGTACTGTATCAGGCTATTAAGCATCTATTTATAGTGATGACTAAGTTTTGCAGCAAAGCCATTTATGTATCTTTACTGCATAGACTTACAGAAAGTGTTGTGTTATAGATTGTTGACACGTACGTACCGTAAGTGTTTGTGAGCGAGGAGCCCATATTTCTGGAAGCTGACGACACTGAGCGAGTGAGCTGTATGCACATTATGGCCTGACAGTCATATGAACTGCAACAAGAAGGTCACAGATGGGGTTTCCCATTTAAGAATTAAGCTTGTGACCAGAGCGCCGACGGCCAGGGAACATCTGGGCGATAAAGGTAAATGAAGGACACGATATTCACGACATCTGATTCCAATAAATTGTTAATTAAAGTCATACATGTTCCGCAGTGATCACCAGTCCTGACCATGGGGCACATAAGCTGCCCGAGATGACCTGATGACTTGCACAAAAAAAAGCAAGACTGAAATAGTTCAACAACTTATTGATGGATTTTTCATGAAATTTTATACAGACATTCATGGTCCCAAGATAATAAACCATACCTGACTTTGGTGATTTGGTTTTCATTTATTCAGTAAAATATCTCAACAATTATCCAACAATTGGCATGAAATTTTATATAAACGTTCATAGTTACCAGGTTCTGACTTTTTAAATTTAAATAATCAAATTCCCATCATCCTCAGCTGGACTTATGACGCCATAAGTTAGCTCGCTGGCACTCTGAACTGTTATTGTGAACTCCAAACCTGCTTAACATCAAGTGTTTTCATGGCGAGATTGTTAGCATGCTAATATTAGCATTAATCTCAAAGCACATCTGTGCCAAGGTACAGTGTCAAAAACTCGTTAGCATGGCTGTAAACTGTTATAGGCCTTTGGACAAAATGTGATGGGTGCTACACGCACGGTTCGGCACAGCGTTGAAACTTGGGCCCCAGGTTGCACTCTGCTTTGCTAAACGAAGCGAAAAACCATTGGAAATAATGCTTTTGTTGCATTGTGTCTGAAAGGCCCTTTAGTCGAGTTCTGTGACTCCACAAAGAAAAACGAAAAATGAAATAGCTTGTTTTAGGTCAAAACCAAACGGAACTTTGGATGTGCGTGCATGAGATTCATTTATTGGCACAACCCTCCGCTCCCCCAAATTTCTCTTCTAAGGCTGCTTAAAATCAGCCCCAAAAAAAACCCCATAATGAAATCATAATGTCTGTAGTGGTTTTAGTGGACTACAACAGAATAGAATAGAGAAAGAAGGAATAGTGAAGGGGATGTGACAGGTTTGGATAAATGTCTCCATTATGGGTAATTGTAAAGGTGCAACAAAGGATGCTCCCTCGGACAACAACTGGTGAATAGAACCTGAGGCAGCTGCTAGTGTAAGCACTTTTTTTAAGCGGATCTGTACAAGTTGTCACGACAATCAAAACTGAAAAAAAAATAAACCTGTCAAGCCTCTTTGTAAAGTCTTATTGACATAGGCTATGTCCTTTTTTAAAAATGAACTAAGACAAAATTCTAAGTACGAGTCATGAGTGAATGCGAGTTCTCTGTGCCACATAGGAACGATCTGTTTGTATAAATGGTTGTAGGGCATCCTGTTGGGTTTCTCACCATGAAATCTCCCTCCGTTTGAATTCAACACGAGACAAGAGTAATATCTTTACATGATCTACAGACACCCCCCTGTTCCCAGGAAATAACGTGGTGGGATTTTAAAGCGAAACGGCTGTACCCTTTCAGTCACGCTCGAGCTCAGTTACCCTTGAAGCACACTTTTTCGACAAGCATGTACTCACTTACTTCCAGGTCACATGCTTCTTCCGACAACAAAAACAACAGCATTCTTTGATAATGATTGGGTTAAATGCTAACTATGATAGGAATGCGAGCGCGCGTGGGCCCGTATTAGCACAACTTTTATCATGTGAGTGAGCTTACGACACACACGCACACTTGCACGCGAAAACGCGCGCGCCCTTGAACGTGGGTTAACACAGAATGGGATTAGCCATTGTCAAGCAAAGCAGGCAGCAGCCAGTTAAGACGGTACACACCTAAGCACATTAAGAATGCAAATATCAGAGCTATTTGAAGTGGGTGAGTAACACTGTGTACATAGCAAACCTTATCCCATAATGCACTGCATGAAGATCAATTTAAGGTAGACGGAGTGAAGTAGAGGAAGACGAACTCTTGGGTGGATCTTTTTTTTTACAGCACACACTAATAGTAGCTCAAATTGTCTACACTGCATCATGAAGAAAATCATATAAGTGATGAATTTACATAAACGCAGTTCACGAAATTACATTTGATGTTTTGAACTACCAGAAGTACGAGGTCTGTTAGCAAAATGAACTGGAATATGCTCTGTCCAGAGTTAAGAAAGTTAAAAATTAAACCTATGTTGTAAACCTTTGTCTACAGAACGGACAAATAAGATAGAATGTTATTATTAGTGAACTGTACAGGACTTGATGGGTGACTTCTTTACCTCTGCTTCCAGTCTTCCTTGCAAAGTTGAGCACACCAGCTGCTGGCTCTTTTGTCATCAAGGCTCAATTATGCTTATTATTATTATTATGCTTACATACGGAAACGGAAGGCGTTTAACTCCACAGAGGACATGTTGTGTATTGTGATTGCACTTGCGATTATGTTTATGAATTATATTTGGAATGAACTATGATTAAGTTTTATTTCAATTTATAGTCACAATCACCATGAAATGAACTACTCTGAAAGTAGCCAACCATGTGATGTATAAAAATATTTTTAGAAGAGCAAAGGAAGGCCATTATATACAGATGGTTTATTTACATAATAACCAAATGCATCCATCACTTGCTTTTTATTCTCCGACTTCCTTCCTTGACCACAAACCTGGCGCATGTCCCATAATATACCACATGTCGTCCCCTCTGACAAGTAACCGAACACCGGGCTACAACAATCGCCATCTTTGACCGGGGTCAAGGTCAACGACGAGGAGTCAGTCGACAGCTGGAGAACAAAGAACAAGGAGGCCGGTGCCAGAGAGCATCCTTAAACCGAGACAAGGTTTACGATCTCGTCCACCTGTTGTCACATGACCACGGTTAAAAAATGTTTAGGTCATGTGACTACAAGTGAGGAGAAAACGAGGAGAGTGTATTTAGTTTGTTAAGGCATAAAAAAAAATGGCAGTCAATCAGTAAATGACAATCCTTCTCTTCTGATTAAAATTTCTCTCCCATAACCACATACTGCACCTTTGGCTGGTGAAATGATTATTTTAAGCGTAAAGCGAGAATGATCCTGCTCAGAATAACTGCCTCTGTAACCTTAAAGCCACTGCGCTGTAGCTTAGAAGTGATTAGCAGTCTGTGTCTGACAGCATTCTGACAGAGGAGTACAGGTTGTACCATCTGAAGTGGCACAGTGGATTGCACTGAGCTTAGAGTTCAAGTTTGGAGCTGTCATAACACGGCAGCTTAAGCCATATCGGTGAGAACAGTGACCCCTGTTGCAGCTACATGCACCCCTTAAACCTGGTGTGTGTGCGTGTGTGTGTGTGTGTGTGTGTGTGTGTTTGTGTGTGTGTGTGCAATCCTCAGAGGCATGTGACCATAACACACACCAGCCACATTTTTCTTACCTTTGCTCTCCCTCCGTGACTCAGCATTTCCGCTGCTCTCATAAGCTCTTTAGCTGCGCGTGCGTGCGTGTGTGTATGTAGGTGCATGCAAATGTGTGTGTGTGTGTGTGTGTGTGTGTGTTATCTTTAGCTACCTCACTCCCGCCACTGACCTTTCTAAAGGTCTCACTGTCCAGTTGTCCAAACACCGACATGCACACTGACCTACTTAATCAGGTTTTAATTTGGATGTAGCGTATATAAAACCCCAGCAATGAAAGCTATGAATCCATCCTGCAGATCAATGTGAAACTTTCTGTGTAAAGCTATAGCGGAGTGGTGCGGCTCCAATCAGTCTTTGCATGTCAAGGAGAACGACTACCCTTGAAATGAGTGACTTTGCAGTGGTAGTCTCAAGAGACACTTCAGATAGCCGGATATCGCTAATGCATGTCTGACAGCCAAGATATGAAGTTAGTTTAAGGTCATATTTCAATACATATTTAAAGAATTTGAGTTTGGGTTTGAATTAGATCTACCACACACACACACACACACACACACACACACACACAATTGGACGACAGATACAAGGATGCCCGAGGTCAGTTACAGTCTGTCCTGTCCAATGTCCAGTCACGTTTGGTCTTTTTTTGTTTTGTTAATGTTAAATCTGACCTCAACGACCTCACAAGACTTCCACGAAAAAACAGTGCAGCTGAATCCACACTACTGTACAAAGATGGCAGTGTACCTTTGGTCACTACCGGCCCAAAATGCAATGCACAATGTTAACTATTAAAGGAGCCCCTCACAGCTGGAACAAAATGAAAACTAGAATGGCGCTCCAATAGTAAGACCTATCTAGATCCAGTTTTTTTATTTGGATCCACATCAAATTGTAATTACTCACAGAAACCTGCCACCTTAATACACCTGATTTATCCGAATCAATATCCATGCATGATTCCCTATATCCCTATATCGAAATGTGAAAAGCGAAATACAGTATGTAGGAATCCGCCACCTTTCAAAACTCTTACTCAAACAAACAAGTTGGCAGGAAATCGTCAAAGAACCACTATCTGTAGTTGCCCTGAGCTAGTTAGCTCGGATAGCCATGCATCCATTGCCAGGGTAGTGTTTACACTGCAGGAGCTTTGGACCAGGACAGGCCGAGACTATCTGGTTCGCATGCTAACTTCAGTAGACACATCTACAACACAGTACCTAGACTTCATAATATCAAAACTGTTATTTGCTCACATTGTGTTGGTAGTTTTTGAATGTTTTCAACTTAAATTCTTACAAATTTCATGTTTACAGAGAGTTAGAAAAATGTTTTTGGATCCGTCCCTTTATACTGACAATAAGTTATTGGGGTGTATATCAATTCAGTAGTTTTTTGTGTTTTCCTGATCACAAACCAACAAACCAACAAACACAGGCGAAAACACACACACACCTCCTTGGTGGAGGTATCACATTTTGGAGGTCAGTAAGACGGCTCCAGAAACATCACACAAAACCAAAATTAAGGTAATAAACACACAGAAAAACATTCTCTTTGTGAAATTTAAATTTTTACTGTTGCAAATTCACAGTTTGATTGACATCCATTGGTTTTGTCAATTCATTTACGTTTTAAGTACATTTCTGTTTGGTGTAGTAACTACAAAAGCAATATATAATAAGGTGCGTATATAGTATAGTTTATATTATCATATATATTGTGCCATATTGATAGGCAGTATGGACCTTCACCAAGAAGGTGGGAATAAATATCAGCATTATTTCCAACAAACACAATGTAACTGATTTCAAAGTTAAGAAAAAAAGTTTCAATGGTCACAATAAAGCATCTATAGGATTTTTAAAGACAGAAATATGGGCAAAAGAAAAACAAAGCACAATTAAAAAGTGAGCATCCAATAAGTTTCATAATAACATAGCTGCACCATGACACAATCACAGATTTTCTCCTGCAGTTGCACTTTATTGTTGCCAGCAGCTACTGCTCAAAGTCTAGATGACTTCACAACGACATGTACTGACAAAGTTATGTCATGACTAGATTACATTTCTGACATTCATTATCCACGCCTGTGTTTTATCTATGGGTAAATCACTGCAACAGGACATCTTGATATAAATTCTGAAGTTTAACTGGAGCGCTCACATTGGCGAATTTCTGTGCACCGGTTGACCATTGTTAACCTTGTCAAGTAAAGCCTGGATTTTGGGAGATTATCTAAATCCTGTCTTGGAATATTTGGACTTCACAAGAGTTGAAATGTGCAATACTTCAAGTGAGTCATTGAGTAATGCAACTCAGTTATGCTCATTTAAATGTAGCATGGTGTTGTTATTTGCATGTGTTGAGTTCAGTATGGCAAAACAAAGTGCAAGAAGTGAGTCCTCGTCATGTATATGTAAAATATAAACATTTTCCACTGAGTTTTAGCCACTAATTCAGATGCAAACTGCACTTTAGGTCATTAAAATGAAGACTTTTTAAACGCCTTCTAAGGTGTATTTTTTCAAAAACCCCAGTTTCTGTCGGTCCATATGGACTTAAAACAGAATGTTTGGCTAAAAGATGGCATAAATCGTCAATTCGTGCATGGCCATTGATGTTTTGTGTAACTAGCGTGCACCCAAAACAACAGCAATGGATTGATTAGGTTTGATTTGGTCACCGCTGCTAGCTCTAATTTAAATTCTACAACTTAACCCAGCGGTTTCTACGGCGAAGCTATGCATGCTTGTTCTGCTTTGTTGTTTGACGTAGTGTTGATGTCGACGATATTGCCACCAGCTGGCCTGGCATGCTTGTTTGAGTGTTTGTTTTGATCATTTTGTCAATCGTGCTGATCATATGCATGTGGACTCGAGCTACAGTGTTAACATTAGCTTGGTGTTTGATAGCTCTCGTATCTCCCACGTGGTAACTTCTGAGCCATTCACTCTTTGGCTGTTCAAATTGAAAACCACGCGGATAAAGCTTGAGCTCTTCCCTTTACTCTGAATTTTGGGAAGAAAGCAGACTGCAAAAGATTGCGATTTGAATGCTTATCCCTTCGCTAATTTCCATTTTGTTTGTTTTATCTCAGGTATTGTTGCCTATTTGAATGCTCTTTTGCATTTCCTCATTTCATCCCACAGATAACTGCTCTGTGAGCCCAGCTCGGGCTACAACGAGAGTGCTCAACCTGTTTCTTGTTTCTGTGAAGCTTGAGTGAAAACATTTCCAGCGAAGGCCTGTCAGTGGAGGAGGGGGGTGGCTTTTGGAACACAGCAAGAGACCCTAATGACTCACTTATTCCTGTGACAACAAGCTATTCTTACCCCATTCACTGCTCACTAGCTGCTACAGCCATATGACTCTATTATAATCAGTCATTCGCATACGGTACAGCCACAACTGTATGTAATAGATCTGTTTACCTTTCCCTCCTTCTTTGCATGATAGCTTTTCTTTTCCGAGCAAATTCGTGAGAAGCTGAGAGACTCTGGCAGCTCACCAGGTTTACAAAAAAAAAAAAGTGGAAGTATGAAGTTGAGTGATGAGACTCATTTGTCTCTTTTATTTTCCGTTAGCAGGCTGACTCAAAACTTTTTAATCGCATATCTGGCGGGACGATGAGTATTCTGTTGATGGCATGCATACTGCAGCAGTGGCAGTAATGATAGTGTCTGTTTTGCAACATGATAATGGTAATTTGCTGTGTGTTATGGCTAAGGCCAAAAAAAAAAAAAAACCCTTATTTAACAAGGCGAGATGACTAAGAGCAAATTCTTATTTACAGCCACGGCTCGGGCTGTTTGATGCAGCAGAGGAAGGAAGGTCTGCAAACATAAAAGTGAATGGTTAATAGCCCTGCTCAAGGGCATTTCAAGAAAGTAGGTGAGGATTGTCACTCCTTTAACCCCCTATATTTGTGTTTTTAAATTGGCAACCTTCTGGTCATAAGACTCCGTCCTTAACCTTCAGGCTGCTGCCGGCTCCCTTTAAGGTTTTGAAGCCCGCATGTTTACATTAGCAACATCATAAAGGTCTATTCTTAGGCCCTCCATCAGTCAAACTGTGCGTATTTAAGGAGGCAGATGGGGAACGACAAAAACACTTCAACTGACCTCATACGGGTTGGAACCCCCCCCCACACACACACACACACACACAAACACACACTTCTCTCCCTCTTCAATGTTTCCAGAGCCAAAAAAGGCTCAGCTGTAAGTGACACATAACCGCTGAGCGGTCAAGGAAGCAAAGCAAAGAGCCGGTCGGCATCATTTAGCTGCATTCCTGAGACTAGCAGTTATCACTTGGGCCTGACAGGCAGGTATTTTTCTTGTCAAACACGCACGCACGCGCACACACACACACACACACACTGCTTGAACACACACATATGTAGGCTGAAGAGACACAAACACTTGTATTGTCCTTAAACTTAATATTGTTAAATACACACAAAGTTGATACAAATAATGAAACACATACAGTAGACAGGGTTGTAAAAAGTACCCAAATGTCATAATTGAGTAAAAGTGAAGATATTGTGTTAAAATTGTGAAAGTGAAAGTTATCCATACGAATAGTACTTGAGAAAAGTCTTAAAGTATCCGATATTGAATGTACTTAAGTATCAAAAGTACAAGTAAAAATAAATTAAACATGCATTTACATGTATGTATAAACTGTATACTTGGTGTTGGCATTGTAAGCAGTGGCATTATCGACAGTGACGTTATCGGCAGGTTGCGTCAAGGTTCTTCAAATGTTGTTTCAGTGTTATTTAGAGCTTTTCGATTGAAGCTTGACACCAATCATTTAGAGTTACTTTGATTAAAAAACAGCAAGAATACTGTAATCCAATCAGTAACAGCGGCAGTGGCATTATCGGCAGTGGCGTTATCGGCAGTGGCGGTATTGGCAGAGGTGTTATCGGCCTGGCCAATTATCAGATCTGATATTCAGCATTTTCCTGATTTAAGGATCAGTGTTTTTTTTTTTTATCTGATTGCAGATAAAATAAATTTATTAAGAAATATTCTGCTTTGGCTCTGATGCAGCATGTAATCTGCAAAGTAACTCGTAACTAAAGTTATCAAATATTATGGAGTGAAGAGTACAACATTTGCCCCCAGATGTAGAGGAATGGAAGTACAAGTAGCATAAAAGTTAAATACTCAAGGAAAGTACAAATATGACAAAGTTGTACTTAAAGTGCAGTACTTGAGTAAATGTACTCATTTACATTCCATCACTGTCATATACACAAACTCATTCTTGTCATACACACCAGCCAGAATAACACACACATATACACACAATCCCATCCAACACAAGGGTATTTATACTGCAGTCACAGAAATGGATTGCCATGTTTCTGCCCAGAATGGCTCACTCTCTGCACATACCTGCCCCCGCCCTGAAATCAGTCAGCCGTTTCCGCCTGGCTTGACGTGATAGTCCCATAACACGTGTCGTTCAGTTTGTGGCACTTTTGCGTTTAATAGAACTGCCCTGTCGCTGATTCGTCATGACAGAAGACCAGGAATGTGTCAAGATATCGGACTATTAAGACGCGCGTCTGAAATGGAAGCGAGGCGTACTCGCTGAGGTGTGCAAAGCTCAGATGGAGGGGAAAGGTCGCGTCAAGGTTCTCCAAATGTTGTTTCTGTGTTATTTACAGCTTTTCGATTTGAAGCTTGACACCAATCATTTAGAGTCACTTTCATTAAAAAAACAGCAAGAATAATCCAATCAATAACAAAGGTTTTTTTTTTTTTAATCCACCAATCCGGTTTATCACCGATTTCCTTCCTGCAGTTTATCTTCTCCGTGAATCATCTTTTATCATTAGAGCTACCCTATGAGAGGCCATTAGAGAGAAATTGACCCAGCTCCCCGCCAGTCTCAGCAGGCTACAGCCTCATCAAGCCAGCCCCCTCCCCACTGTGACCGGGATGGCCGGCCATTATGATGGAAGCAGATTGGTGAGCTGTAAAATATTTATTGATGCTCCACTTGGCCCTTGGGAATTGTGCACAAACACGCTCACGCACAGTCAAACACATTTACACGTCGGCAACTCACAGAAAGGAGACAATTAAATGTGGATCATGATCATAGCTCGTCCACCTACAAGCAAACATATCTCATTGTAGATTAATGCAGGTGTCCACATGTCACTTTATAGTATATCTTATATCAGTACTTATATACATCGATCAGGCAGAACATTATGACCACCTGCCTAATGTTGTGAAGGTTCCCCTTCAGCCAAAACAGCTCTGACCTGTCAAGACATGGACTTCAGACCTCTGAGGGTGTCCTGTGGTGTCTGGCACCAGGGCGTTTTATAGTGGATCCTCTGGGTCCTGTATGTTGGAGGGCGAGGCCTCCACGGATCAGACCTGCTCAGCAAGTCTTACAGATGCTCGATCAGATTGGGATCTGGGGAATTTGGAGGCCCGGTCAACACCTTGGGCCCTTTATTGTGTTCCTCGAGCTGTTCCTGAGCAGTGTTTGTGGTGTGTCAGTGCACATTGTCCTGCTGGGGGGCCACTGCCATCGGGTAGTGTTGTTGTGATGAGGGGGTGTACTTGGTCCACAACAGTGTTTGGATGGGTGGTGCATGTCAGGTGGCATTCACATGAATGCCAGCACCCAAGGTTTCCCAGCAGAACATCGCATTGTGATGAGATGATAAATGTTTTTCATGTCACCTGTCAGTGGTTTTAATGTTGTGGCTGATCGGTGTACATTTACTACACAGCAATCTATTGAGATTAACCAGCTTTAAAAGAGATAGCTTTATGTTTTTCTGTTGTTTGAGAGGCAAAAGACAAACTCAATGGTCCGATTGTGGCTTAGCCTGTCAAGTTTTGGATTTCTCCACACGTAGAAGTGGTGTATGTGGGGTTGTCGGAAGAGCTGAAGTCACAATAACAATATGAGGAAGAGATTAAACAGTGTGTTACTCTGCTCAAGGTTCAAGATAATGTATTGGTCATTATACAATGCAGGGTTGCATAACAAAATGTAAGTTTGAAAACCAACTTAAACACAGCACATGTATTCACTTATTTCTATGAATATACACGTAAATATGTAGTGTTTTTTTCCGTCAGGGTGAAAGTAAAAAGCGGCAACACGATGGTGATGATGATATTGTTGACGTCTCCATATTAAAAGTTCGTCATCAGGTGAACCCTGCCCGCCCACTTTGACTTTTTTTTTTTTTCAGAACTCAAAACTACTTGGTAAGGTTTAGGAAAAAAAGGTATAATAATAAGTCTATGTTGACTTGCCCTGAAGGCACACTTGCGAGCTGCTCTAGAATATGACTCTTGGAGAGTTCTGCGGATCTAGGATTACCATCTGAACATGGATAAATATATTGATTTGATTTTTATCCCAAAATCCCTTTCTCTTGAGACATTAGTGAAAACATAGGCTACAGTTTAAAAATCTGAACAGATATGTAGGCTAAGCTAAGTCCAAATAAACTATAAACAAAATAACATGGGCATGTAGCTTTAGCCTTACCACGTTATCACATTTGTAGCCATCAAGTTTATATTGAGGACACCTTTTACAAGATTGTTTGTTTAAAAAACAACAGCTGGGAACATTAAAAAGCTATGGACGTTAGCTTAACCAGCTACCTAGCAACAGCTGATAAAATCTGCCGGTGACAATTATCACCTAACCCCTGCAAAATCTCCACTTTCTGGAGAAGAAAAGCTTGCTTTCGGTTGCATCTGTCTGACGTAAAGGACAGATGTTGCACCAATTGCTATGAATTTTCGAGTGGTAAATCTGCCACCATTATCACTTGAGAAGCAAAGCACCGGTGACCAAAGGGGGCAGGACTTATGGACCGGTCGATTATGATTTAGCATTATCATGCATTTAAACCATCACTCTGTTGTCAAAAAGAGAACAGAGTCACATGGGACCATAGCCACACCATTAGGTTAAAAATTGATAGCTCCAGTTTAACAGTCACCGTCATGACAAAAGATACGGAGAGTGGAGCGAACGAGGGAGAGGTGAGCAGCGACCATCAGCTCAGAGTGCTCTGAGTGGAGGATCAATGCCTCCTGAAGTCCATCACTGGGGATTCATTTGTATGTAAACCATGGCCCATATCACTCAGCAGCGTGAGCGAGTGTAATTAGTGCTGTCAATAAAATGACTGTTTTATGCGCACGGAGGGCGTATGTGTGAGGTAGGTGTGCGTGGTGTTTACATAACACGAGATACGGAGGAAAAAAATGCAGCTTGTGTACTTCTGTATCAGTACTCCTGTATCAGCAGGGGTAGTTTATTACAGGGTTGGACTTTGCTGTGTTGTTGGCAGCTGTATGTGTGTTTATTGTCAAAGGTGGGAATGGGAAGCTCGAACCGATTGTTTACTGGAGTCATCAGGTTACCCAACCCTTGAGGGATAGCCGCTGTGTGTTAGTGTTTGTGTGTTTGTGGGGTGTGTGTGAAAGAGAAAGAGGAAGGGAGGAGGCTCTTTTTTTTTTTTTTTTTTTTTTTTACAGGCCCTGCAGACACGTGAATGCGCGATCCAAAGATCATTTCAAGGTTGCTTGATAGTAAGGAAAGGGCAGCGTTGCGAGAAGACGCCGGGCCAAAAGATATAGACATGTGTTCGCGCCCCCCTCACATCCCACCATACACTCACACGCACACACACACACTCACGCACGTGGCTTGTCTACTCTACCATCTCACAAATATACCCATGAATATTCATAACTCTCCTTATACTCTAGTCATAGATAGTGCACTTTTGCCAAGAGAGGAGGAGTGTGTGTGTGTGTGTGTGTGTGTGTGTGTGTGTGTGTGTGTGTGTGTGTGTGCTTGTGGTTGTCAGGGCTCAGAGAACAGGTACAGGACTGCTAAGCTGCAAGCGAGAGCTCTCTCTGGGCCTTTCCTTGACAGACTTGCCACTTGTTTTTCACTCCTGTGTATGTGTGTGTGTGTGTGTGTGTGCATGCATGTGCATGCAAGTATGAACGTCTGCTTCAATCGCTGTTTGCTGCTTTATAAAGCTCAGTTAGTGGAGTGCGATGAACTATTTCGCTGGTTTCATGTGACTGGCAGTCTTAATGATGGGATCGGCGAGAATTCACACCTCCTCTTCTAAAGATGCAACATTATGCAAATGTATATGATTACCAGCTTAGACACATTTAACTTGAAAGGATGCCTATTGCACATATGTCATAAGCTCGTAATAATCACAACATGATGGTCATTTATTCTTACGAATTAGAAAATTAGCTGAGGGACAGTACAGGCATTGAGACTTTTGATCATAATTGAATGTAATGATTTTACCAAACATAGTTGTTCAAAACTTAAATGGTCTAAAAAACATGTGTTTTCCATATAAAAGTGTCTATTTTCTTGTATACATTTATATTTTATATATATATTAGGGCCGGGACTTTAACGCGTTAATTAGGATTAATTAATTACAACGCGTTAAAAAAATTAACGCATTTTAGTCGCACTTATTTTTGCACCGCGGAATGTTTCTCACTGGATGAGTTTCAGGCGGACCGATTATACTGGAGCACCAACTAGCGTTCATGACTTCAGACAACAAAAAACCACAGTGAACATGAACGAAGAAGCTGATGAGACCGCTTTGGTTGGCCCCGTGGAAATTTTGTTTTAAAAAACGAACGGATGGAAGCGTCGATAAGAGCATGGTTGTGTGCAAGCTATGCAACAAGGAATTCGCATATCACCGCAGCACATCGAGCCTCAAGTATCACCTCAATGCAAAACATATAGCAGCTAGCGTGGACGTTAGCCCGACTCCGAATACAAGGAGCCACACCCACTTACGCTACACTTAATGGCAGAAATTGCACTGGTCTGTTGGACTTGGTTGAGCAAAAATAAACAATATTTTGTTGCTTAAGCTAATGTATTCAGTCATTATTCAATGGTATACTAAAAATCCATGTGAAAAAAATTACTTAACATCTTTAACATTAATAGAATGTCTTCCCCGAGGAAACAGCATTTAAATCATATATTTTAATTGTCTCATGCATTAGCCTCCTTATCTGTGAAGCAATTTGTAGCGTTCTCTAAAAGGTTCTATGACAGTAGATTTGATTACACAATAGATTATTGATTGACACATTTGTCACTGGTGTATTAACCTCTAGCCCTCTAGTTATGGGACATGACATCCTGCAGTTATGCATCATGGGGTATTACATTATAATACATTTGCGGTTGAATTTTATCCTGCATGAACTTGCAAAAAGATTATAGAGATTTAAATCCATAAAAAAAACAATACCAAAATAATTATATTATGCAAATGGTGTGTATCACAGAGACAAACATGCCATTGTTTCCTTGGTGTCACATCTTAAAATGATTAGACTTGTAAACATACAACACGCGGTATTTCTGCTAATCCGTCTAAGATTACAAACCCAAGTCACATGCCCCGATTTATAAGAACCCACAAGCAGCTGCCATTGCTTGGCATGTGGGGATCGCAGGGTTTATTTATAGCCGGCGTGTGATTCTTGTGCCCTATCGAACATCAGATGCTGGTGGTGAGCACGAGCGGATGTATCCGACGCAGCGAGGGCCTTCGGCTCCCTCAGCCAGGCCGCTCTGAATCACAACGTCTGCTTGAAATGTAAATGTACAATGAGTCAGTGTGACTGCCTCGCTGCGCAGAGCACTCCCCATCCCTCACCGCAGCTGCGATGGTAATGTTTATATTATGATGGACGAATATACAATGACGAATGTACTGTATACACGTGGGGTGATATGTGTAGTCTACTTTCTATTAAATGTCTGGCAGACTGTGACACCATGCTGTTCAAGTGTCATCTGTCAAAGTATTTAACCAAGGCCACGGATTTCAGAAAATCCATTTTACTTGTCAAATGATTCAGAAACACTGAACACAGAACACTGTGTGAACACTGCTGAACATAGAGTATCCTTGATCGAGACCTACGGAAGTCTAAGGGAGGGACATGTTCCCATTCAGTAGAATAAGGAGAGTAATATAGTGTGTTTTTATCCAATTGTTTGCTGCTTCGCTTCTGAGACATGCATTTCTGAGTAATTCATGTATTCTCTCTCCTGCTGAGAGTTAGGGGAGAAGATCAATACCTCTTTTATACCTGGACACTAAATACAAAGCTTTAGCCAGCAGCCAATTGGCTTGGTTTAGCTTAGCTTAGCTTAAAAACTGGAGCCAGAAAGACAAATTGTTGTTCTTACTTTTTTGTACAACAAACAAGCTATAAATTGTTAGTACTGTTAGACAGAGCCAGACCAGTTGTGTCCCCATTTTCAGTCATTATGCTAAGCTATGCTAATCACCTCCTGACTGTAGCTTAATATTTTGCATACAGACACCAGAGAGCTGTCAATCTTCTCATCTATTGCACAGTAACGAAGTGAGCTAGAATGGCACACAATATACCTGTGCATACCTCCGCCAAGGCCCAACAATGTCCTATAATCCAATTAAGCCTAATCCAGTGTAAAAGAAAAGGGATATTTACATCGGCTGGATCCAGATTTTTATTTGCATCGGCGTAAAACTGTACTCACCCACACAGATTCCAACCGTCCATGCATGAGAATCTTTCAAAAAATGCGGTGTTAAGGAAATTGAGAATAAATTCCTGAATCCATCCCTTTGTCCAGATCCCACCAAAAGTTAACGGGGTCCACCCTGGGCTGAGACTCACCCTGTATCCACGTTTTGTGGGAAACCGTGAAGTAGTTTTTGTGCAATCGTGCTTACAAACCAACACACATACAAACAGGCACAAACATGACCTCTTTGGCAGAGCTAATACGTTTATTTCCCAAAATGTTACTGTTTCATTAAAAACCCATGCTGCCTCACTAGCAATATGGAACTACCTTCGATGTATCGTGAAACCAAACAACACTGATACATTTTTTCCAAAATGGGGTTATAGCAAACTTTTCTTTCATTATTTATCTTTCTCCTTGTAGACCCAGAATTGTCGTCACGCCGGCCTGCTGTTACTATCACTATTTGGCCACAGCTCGCCGTGGAGGTTTGGTCATCTCAGCGGGCGTCAAGGTGCCAGCTTGGCCCTGCAGAGTCTCACTCCTGGCTCCTGGAACATTCGAGTGAAGGCCCAGAGGAGGAGGAGGAGGAGGAGGAGGAGGAGGAGGCTTCAGTGTTCACAGTGCGTCGCTATGAACAGCCGGCCTGTCTGCCCCTTGGCATGGACGATACACACACACACATACACAGAAAGCACACAAAGCAATGTAGTGAGCGAGCGAGTCAGTGGGACTACGTTAAGGCGAGCCTGTGAGTGCCAGCCGGACCTGGGCAGTGTATCCGTGTGTGTGTGTGTGTGTGCGTGTGTGTGTGTGTGTGTAAAGGAGAGACTAAGAGGGACTCTGGGTTCTTGCCAGTCAGAGAGGCTGCTAAATATGTTCCTCTTTGGAACAGCGAGCAGAGCTAACAGGGGTTATTCCAGGACACGCTCATCCCCTCCTCTGCCGCTCTGTCTTGATGTTTCTCTTCTCGGCCCTTTGCTTTCTCCCTCTGCGCTCTAATATAGAGCTCATTTTGTGTCTGTTTCTAGGTGCCAAGGCCAGAGGGGGCTTGTGTGTGTGTGTGTGTGTGTGTGTGTGTGTGCGTGCGTGCGTGTGTGTGCCAGCTGAGGCTGCCGCTGCTGTCTCGACGGCTGCTTTATTTTGGCTCTAGTTGCCATAGCGACCCAGTGGGACTTTGGATGTGTCTGAACCAGTGATCCTATCAATGCTAAACACCAGCGGCAAAGGCGCGCGTGTGTGTGAGAGAGAGCGAGTGTGTGAGTAGTATAGATTTGTACCTATACATCGCGTAGTATATAAAAGGACGAGTGCAGTGTCCAAATATAATCCGCGCTTTTGAATGAATCTCTCACCGAGATGTATTCACGTCTCTGCTTTATGTTGCAGCACTGTTGGATTAGCGTTAAAAAAAAAAGTTTTTCCCGTAAGGCTCTTATCAGTTCACCCTACTGACCTCCCGCCTTTAGCCCAATTGTTTACCCGCTGAGGAAAACGCGGCCTTACCCCAAAACACATCAATAGTGGAAAGGCCAACAGTTACACAAGAACTGTATTCCAGTAAAGCTGCAACCCCTCTGCCAAGCATTACTGTTACTGCACTCACTTTGAGAGCAGCTTTGGACAAATCAATAGAACATTACTTTGCAGGCGGGCAAACACCACCTAAAAGTTTGGTTAGTTTGTTTTTTTACACGATTTGTATCGCGTTTACTTTACGTCTCCGCAGAACTCTTAAGCGTTAACCTGACGCTCGGAGCCACGGCGACTCACAGTCTGTTCAGGTCTAGTGTCTCGCTAACAAAAGACAAAGCTATTTTTGATCCGTCGCTTTCACTGAGTTAGAGCTTCTTTACTAGCAAGCTGAATGTCCAAGGTCCTTCTTATTGTGAAAGTGTCAGAAGTTCAGGCTTTTCATCAGGAGCAGCAGCCTTGCGTCAGTCACAAGTTGTTCTCACTGAGAACCGTCAGTGTGGTATTTGTAGAACTCGGTGTATTCTTTACTTACAGTCTTTGATTAAAGTAATAGGTAGGTGATGACTACGGATGTTTGACAACGCTATGTCTGCTGAACGTTTAATGAACAGTAATGTGGACAGCGTCCCGCCAGCCTCAGGCTATAGCATACGTATGAAAAAGCATGCAAAAGATCTTACAGTGTAGATTTAAAGCTTTAATGTTTCTATCTTTTGTAAAGGATCAGAGGATCAACTGTGTAGATTGTGTTTTCTACCACGCTAGCGACATGAATCGGGGATGATAATGCGGACAAAAATATTCCTTTTTGCATAATGGATGTTGTAGATTATTACTTTGAAGTCCGACTGCAATTAAAATTGTTTTTCTGTAAGTCCTTATAAATATATATGGTATTTGTTTTGACTTTTGTACTTATTTGGTTACAAGATTTTTTTTAGATTAAATTAAGGGAGCAATTAGTACATTCAGTTTAAAAAAACAACAAGTTAACAAACTTCATCAGCAGAATGTGCAGAAACAACAGTGTTTGCATTACATCAAAGAGTTCTATGTACTGTGCTGCATAGATTCCCCCTGAAGTTAGCATGCTAACCAGCTATCCCAGGCCGGCCCTGTCTCATAATTTCATGTTCTACCGCTGATGCTACTTTCAGCTAGGAGATAGAGCTATATGCTAGTTTAGAGTTTGCTTTGTTGCAGATGTCTTAGCTTTTTGTGTAATAAATCAACAGAATTGGTCAGGAAGTTCTCCTCCTTACATGGTCTTACATTCTCTCTTATACTTGTATACTTATGTCTATTCTCCTTACCGAACAGAATACATTAACAGTACATCAGTAACATTGCCTCGTTAACTCATCAAAACACACTTCATTCAAATCCTTGTAGTTATAGCCCCTATGAAAGCTGTTGTAAATCACCTCTGTACTCTGTCCCCTGTCTTCAGTCTGGCCTCTGGTGGTCTTACAAGCTGTTCAGTCACAGTTTTGTGTCCAGTTGCGTTCACTGAACTCTGTTAAGCTAAGCTCAGTTGTCCATGGTGACTCCTCCGTGGTCCGAGGTCTTAGTGTCCGCAAATGCCAGTATCCTGAGCTAATTAGGTAATTAGCTAACAGTAGCTAGGTACAGCCAAGGATAGCGAGCAAAGAGCTGCAGTTGGCAGCTCTGATGATGGGATGAGGGTACTAGATATTTGTCCCGATGTTTTTGGAGCTACTTTCGATTTCCTGTCAAATTTAACAAGTTACAACTTTAAATGCAGTATGAGCCAAAAGCACTTCATACTTAAATGTTCTCCAGGGACCGTGAAGTTTTGCTACCTATCGGCCATATATCTGTGAAGGAAACACTGACAACACTGAAAGCTGTTCATTACACAGAGAGATATCAGAGGAACAGGATCTTAGCTTCAGGAAATATTTCTAAAGTTATGCACAAATAGTTTTTTCTTGCTTTTTTTTTTTTACCAAGTGATCAAGGTTAAGATGCTGTCTCCACGAAATATGTTGGTTTCATCCTCGTCTCCAAAATAGAAGATATTAACATATGGGTGCAGTGTCAATAGAAGTTATATGTCCTTGCACGGAAAATGAGGAGAATTTAAACATCCTTTTGCCTTTTACCTTCAGCTGTTGCATAAGCCTGGAATGCAAACTTAAATCCGAAAAGATGAATGTAAAATGTGGCCATGGAGAAGTGATAATGGGTTTGATAACTTCACCGAATTTCGTTCTTTAAGTTATGCTGAATTTCTATACTTAAACCTTAAGGCCATCTGAAGAAGTCAGAGCAACATTCCATTCACTTTTTTCAACAGACGGGGAAAGAAACAGAACCATTCAGAGTGAATCTTTGATCGTGATTGTAAGGACGCCTCTCCAAGAGAAGCTGTAGGCCCCGAAACGGAGCGTTGTTTTCTATTTACAAAAAATCGTATTTTTCTGTTGCACAACCAGGGAAGTTCTGAATGTGACAACACCAGGAAATGTTTACCTCATTACTGCTGCACACTTCCTCGACGCCGTGTTCCTGGTTTTAAATGATCTGTGTGATTGTGTGTGCTCACATACCATGTATATTTGTCAAGCCAGGGTGTTGAAACACATCAAGACAGGGGAAAAACAGGATGTCAAATGCATCACAAGGTGAGCACTGGACACAAAGGCGACAAGCTTTGACCGAGCGTTTGTAAATGTATGTGTGGGCGGGTGGGTGTGTATGTGTTGAACCCTCAGCTGACCTCGGTGGCCTTCTCACCCCTCTCTCTTTATGAAAACAATGTGGATTGCTCCAGAGAGTCTGATGGAATCTGCACGCTGACAGCAGCCTCTTACAGCATGGTGACATGGAGATTAAATACACTGTCTCAAGTGTTTATTCACACAGATTCAGGCTGTACATCTTAAATTCACGTAAACATAATTAAAGGATAGCCATTTAGTGACTTCTTCACTCCAGTAAAATGAGATCAGTGATGGAGGACATGGAGGAAAACATCTTTACTGCTGCAGTCTTGTCTTATTGTCCAAGACAATCGATTGATTGATTTCTTTTTTCCTTTTTAAAAAACAATTTCATAGTGCCAGCAACTGCACTTCAAGGACTTCCACTGGCTAACGCTAGCCTCCGTCTTTGCCATTTCCTCTCTGGACACTTGAACCCCACTTCATCTATTTATGGTCCAAATCACTGTCAGAGGATGATGGACGACACTCCCTGGGCGTGAACTGGAAACTATTCTGTGTTGGCAAATACTCAGATCGAGAAAAAGTAATAAAAAAAACAATTGCATGACCTCAAAGAATGCAGTGTGTCTTCTAGGGCGTGAAGATGTCTTCTTAAGAAAACCTTAAAAAGCATATTCATATGAATAATTTATATTCAATTTATATTGAAAAACTTTGTGTAAAGATTGTTTGACATTTTCAAATTACAGTTACTTGTTTTCTTGTTGATAGCTTCATTAGAAAATTGATACCACTAATTTTTGTAGCCTACGCTATGGAGCTTTAGCTCAGTATAGCTAACTAAAAGACTGTCAACAGGGTGAAAACTGCTAACTTAATCTCAACTTTACACTTAGTTTTTTATCTGGAATAAAAAAAATAAATAATGCGTCAGTTGGTGAGCTTTACAAGTGCTGGTAGTTTGTTACCTTTGGATAGAGCCATGCTACCTACACTAGCTAAGCTAAACGTCTCCTGGCTGCAGCTTCATATTTATTGGGCTTTTTCTTTTGCAATGTCACCTTTTCTCTATGTTGTGTGATCTTTAGAATAGATTCAATTCACATCACTGTGATGAAACTTAGCCACAGGACAAGAGAAAATACACATAAATAAAATATCTGCTAACTATGATATTAATTATTTACTAAATGTAGGACAGGGCCGTTGATATCCAACGATAGCAGCAAAGTGAACCAAATATGCATTTTCTGTATCTATGCGTCCTTAATGCATGCATACGTACATGCATGAGCACTGCAGTATCTTCAGCATGAGTGGCCCCCTTGCTGACACAGGCTCAGGGGAAAACAGGAAATGGAGCATGGTGTGAGGTCAGCACACCACTGACTGCCCAACCATGGAGCAGCTAAGCCCGAGTGTGTACATCACACCAGTGTTTCCCCCTCAATGGTTATGTCCCGCAGCAGCTGTGGAGACTCTGTTTGTACCGCTCATGCCAGACTTTCAAGCATTCATTTAAAGGTCCTTAATTCTATATATATATGAATCATTTGGGTCTTCCATTTAAATTCAGCACTGTAAGTATGTCTAGGTTTAGATTTAATACTGCACAGTAATTTCAAAATGCACTCATTCGCGGTCTTGCCAAGAATTAAATGAGGAGATTGATATCACTCTCATCTCTGTACACTGAATATGAAGCTATGGCTAGCAGCTGGTATGCGTAGCATACAAACTGTAAAACATTTTATCTTATTTGCTAAATCAGAGCAAAAATCAAAGTGTAAAATTGTAGAGTCTGCTCCCAGTTTTTATGCTAAGCTAAGCTAATTGCCCCTGGTGCAACAGCATTAAATTTGGCAGACCAGTATAAGACTGGTATTGATGCTGGTGTTTTTGCCAAAATGTCACACAATTCTCTCAAGTAGGCTGGGAAGCTAGCGCCAGGAAAGGACTAGCCTAGAATAAAGAAGCAACTTCCTGTAAAACCACTTCTTGTTTTTCCCTTTTTGTTCGCGTATGGATTGAACAAACAAGCTAAAAAGTGTTGATCTGTACGTTTTTAGAGGTTCTTTTTAAGCCAAGCTAGCTGTTCTCCTGTCCACTCTTTATGCTAAGCTAAGCTAAGCTAATTGCTTGTCTCTGGCTTCATATGTCACACACAGACACGACAGCGGCATCAATCTGCCCAACTCTTGGCTGAAGGGTATCACATTTATTAAACCGACATTTGATAGATTCAGTTGAAGTGAACAAATGTTATTATGAGTCTTCAAAAATACTCTCAAACATAAACTGCTTACTGTCGGTAATCTCTGACGCTTTACTCCAAAGTGTGGGCCTACTTTGTGCAGCAGGATCCATCAGAGTGAAAACAGCTTTCTCTAGACACAGTGCTCACTCAGTGCTATTTAAGGGACCACTTGGATGTGACTTTTAGGTTCAGAAGTGTACCCAGAATTTAATTTGAGACATGATGTCAGATCTACTTAGTCTTAATGAAGAGGGATTGGACGCTTTTGGTCTGCAGCCTCACGTTGTGATAAACAGTAGGCTGACAAGATGGTGTGTCCCTTACATAAAAAATCTCCAGCGTCTATTCAGAGCTCTCGCTGCTAATTAAGCACACTGAGTCAGTGAGGCTCGGTAGAAAGGGCATCAAACAAGCACAAACCATGGCGCGCTGTCGCTGTGAATGAATCATTCTGAGCATTGAATGCTGAGTCACGTTAAAAGACAGAAGGGTTTCTGTGCGAGTGTGACTCATTTAATTTAATTCACTCCATGAAAACACATCAACGACCCCTCTGGCAACGGAACCAGCGTGAATTTGGTAATGTCTGTTGATGTAGTCGAAGCTCTTGTAAGCTAATAATGATCACACTGGCACTACAAGTTTCTTCTTGAATAGTTGTAGAGGGTGTTGTAGTAGAAGCTGTTTCAATAGCAGTGTCGATTGTTCGTGTTTCTTGTTATCTGGTTGGTGATTGGAGATTCACTGGGATATTTTGGGATCATTCCAAAGTTTGCCTAGCAAGTGCAACAAAGGTAGGACGATGAAAGAGAAGGAGCAACGGGTGTCTTTATCTCAAAATTCCCCCTGCTTACCTCTCGTGGCATCCAGCCATGGAGATTGCTTTGGTTGCCGAAGCTTTTAGATACCTGTTTCTGAGATTTCTGCCGCCGCCATTCAGATGCAAAACACCGTACGCATATAAAAAAGAAAATCAAATGCTGCACAGGTGAGGGCGTGTTGATGAAGGCTTGTCAGGTGCTTTTTTCGGTCTGATACCGAACAAGTATCCCATTCATCGTGAATTGACAGGATTTCTTTGAGCCGTATTCACTAGAATAAAGTTATTTTTAAGAAGTATTCCCAAGGCTGCATGATCTTCTGTGTGGCAGGTACAAATGTAGGGACCTCGACAGAGGACCACAGTGTTTGGAACAGGCCTTTAAGTTTTGAAAGCAATAACAAGGACTTCATCGCAGGTGACTACTTACCATTTTTTTTTTAGCCTTTTTACCCACCATTTGGATTATGTACTGTAAGAGAAGGTAGTAGTAGCCACACTGATTTCTTTTTTTCACCCTAAGTCACCTTTTATGATAATATAAATAGAACAAGACGTGGTGGTGGAAAGTTGTTGACCCGTGTGTGTGTTTACACTCAGCCCCGTGCAGCTCCCCTCCCAAATTTGGACTTGTATATGTTATGACGGACGGAGGAATTTTTCTACTGAATTTCCCCCATCCTCCGCAAACACACACACACAAAACACACAACACACACGCAAAGAGGCTACCCCTTCCTGTACAGTACGGATACGGCACATGACCAAAATAAACTCTGGCTAGAAAACAGGATGGCGGGAAGACACGCGGGCTTGTCACCCCGCACCCTCTCTTTCTCTTTCCGTGTGTGTGTGTGTGTGTGTGTGGGTGAGAGCGAGGGAGAGTAGTAGTGTTAGAGGGGCCTGCGCCACTACAGAGGAAGCCAGCAGGAAGTCCGAGCCAATTGTTTTTCTGGTTCACTGAGTTCACAACAGCCTGTGTCTTCATAACAATGACCAGCGACTGCTCTGGACCCTGTGTTGTTGGAAAAAGCAGTTGTGTGTGTGTGTGTGTGTGTGTTCATTCATGTGTATGTGTGTATGTTATTCAAGCGTAGTCATGTAACATACTATATATAATGACATTACATGAACATGTTTAGAAAGAACAGATGCTGTAAAAATCCCTGTTATCCCACGTTTTCAAAGCCAACTAGGTGATCCTTGCAGGTCTGATTACTGTAAAAGGGGTGTTGTTGATGTCTGTGTGTGTGTGTGTGTGTGTGTATGTGTGTGTGAGGCCGATGAGGTCACTTCATCGCAGCCCGCCAACGCCTGAATAAACATTTACGGCAAAAAGTATGCGTGTCTGCCGGCGAGATCGATCTGGCTCGCTGTCAATCCAGCCCTGTTTGCCTTTTTTTTTATTTCTTCTGTGTTTGTTAGATGGAGATGAAAGAGAAGGGAGGGCAAAGTTTATCAGACAAATGTCCCGGAGTCATCTCGAGTGGAGGTAGGGAGGAAAAGATGAAGGCGGGAAGATAGGAAATAGAAGAAGAGAGACGATTGAGGAGAGAGAACGAAAGGGGATGCTCAAAGTTGCCGAAGAAAACAGAGAAGAGAGAAAAAAAAAGAGGAGATAAGGGGAGCTTAGGTGAGGGTCACCCTAACATCAACAGTGGGTGACACAGGGGAGGGCAGGGGCTTCTGACTGGGGAGATCACGGCGGCGTCACCGTGGCCTGGTTTCAGTCACCCGCAGGTCAGTAACACACACACACACACACACAAACAAGAACACAATGTCAAAGCACAGTCACCCCGACCCACACACAAGTGGGCGCCCACTCAAATGGATGTGGACTGTCACTTACAGTACTCAAACAGAAGCACACCAGCAAACAAATCATCAAATGTAGGCCATCAACACACACAGTGCAAATAAGTAGTAGACCAGTACCAAAATAAGCAAATATGCACACACACACACATGCGCACAACATGGATGTCCAGAAACTGACAACACCAGTCAAACTCTTCAGATTAAGTCTTAATTCTTATGTTGTGTGTATGTTTAGTGATTCACTGCTCGTTGCTAAAATGTATGTTGAATTGAGGCGTGTATGTTTATACGTACACTTTATGTTTAAAGGGGCAATATGTGAGAATTTGAAAAGAAATGAAAAATTGTCGACACAATGAAGAAATCACACTTTTGCTGTCACTGTGTGTTGTGTTACAGAGACATCCACTGAAGTTAGCATGCTAACCAGCTAGCTCTGACACAAAAATCCTGTGTTAATGGTGAAAACACTAACACTCACCTGTTCCCCAGAGCTCCCAGCCCGTACCGCTACAGCTGCACGGCTAACTGAGCTAACTAGCTCACAGAAGCTACAGTTAGCAGTGGTTAGCGGTCACTCTGATGACTTATGTTCCCCCTTTGTTTTAGGCGTGAATTTGACAGGTGGTCAATTCTTACATACTGAACCTTTAATTCAGTGAACATGAATTACATCTTTTGTACATTAAAATACAGTTTGTCGTTTGTGTGCTTGAGAAACAAAGGTGCTACACACTGATTCAGCAGTAGAAGTTGACCCGGATCTTAGGTGGTAAGTGGGCCCCTCTTCAGCCTCCTCCTGAAAGTAGATGTTTCTGTGCCGTCTCAGCCAAGAAGAAAGTGCTGAAAATATATAAATACAGCAACAAGGAAGGACTCAATGCAACCAACTCAGATAATACACGTTTGCAGACCAAATTTCACTGTACTAGCAGCATTTCCAGTTCAATCGATAGCATAAAATAATCGACAATTCACAATGCAAAATAGAGCTAAGCAATAAAAGGAAGGAAGAAAGAAAAGAAAAATCAAATTCTAGGGAGACTATCCTAATTCTAAGAGTCTATCAGAGTGGGATGATTAATCAATGCCGTTCCTATAATCACATTTACTCACGGAGTTCAAACGCGCATTACAGTGATTCTTGTGTTGATTTACAGAAGCTTCAGGAGGAGCTTTCAAGCATTAGACGATCGTCGAAATGTCTTCATGAAATCTCCTGAGCGGACCTCGTGGTGGGACCGTGCCATGGCCCGTCACGAGCTATCAACCTCAGATTCTTGTATTTGAGCTCAATAAAACTAAAAATAAAACACCCCTCTTCATAACCGCTTGCCACATTCAGTTTATCACACAGTGTTACAGCTGTTTGCCCGACGATAAAACTCTGGGCTGTCCTCCTGGAGTGACTCAACTCGCCATAAAACACATGTAATGTTATTTGCTACTGCCACACTATTAATGCGAGGGGAAAAAATGTGTCATGAGAGGGCTTTAGTTATTCATACGAGTGAGCAGTTTGTCCAAAAAATGCCCCCCTGATACCAGCCAGGCTCAGTCCATGTGCGCTCACTGATCATATAATAGGCGTGTTTGCATGTGTGTGTGTGTGTATTGGTAATGAAATACACCTCCTCAGTCGTGTGCAGCAAAACATTCCGGCTCTCGCCAAAATGAGCTGGATTTCCTATGCAGCGCAAACCAACCAAGCAAGCCCCATGTAGATGGAACCTGAACGCACCGCCAGGCGTCAGCCAGAGCCGGAGCGTCTTCTGGGCGTGTGTTCATGCACGTTTGAGAAGTGTGCATGAGTGTGTCTTCGCGTCCCTCTTCCCCTCTGTTTGTCCGTCCAATAGGAGCCAGGTAGTAAACACAGAAGGAGAGTAAACACCTACTGCACGTGCTCAGTAGCGATTTCCGTCGCTCCTTGATCACCGGGAAGCAACAGAGAGCAGCAGAGCACAAACACTCCGAAAGTGGAAATGTAAACAAACTTGCACCTCATGTTCAAACACTTGTGTGTGCCTATGTGTGTGTGTGTGTGTGTGTGTGTGTGTGTGGAGTGTTCAAGGATCATGGGAAAATACAAACCCTCCCTCTTGATCCTATATGAGTCATATTTAAAGCGTCTCTATAGGCGTTTATATTAGAACAATGCAAAAGCTGTGGGTGTGTCTGCACAGTACAAACCATCTCAATGAGTTTATTTTGGCTCCACGCGTAGGACATGTAGAGCTCTTGCTATAAAGAGACTGTGGGAGCCTGATATTTATCTTCAGTTTGTCCACGGTCTTTAATAGTCTTCGTACTTATCAGAAGAGTGAGGCCTTTTTTAAAGAGAGATGATTGACTTGACAGGACATTTTTGGAAAAAAACAAAATGTTCAAGCTATATTTGGCGCCTGGGGGAAGAGAGGGAGCATGAAGGGAGAGCTTTTTGAGTTCACGGGATTACAGGCTGCATCAGTGATGGATTTTAAAGGGGCTCTATAAAACAATTAATTGTATTAATCACCTTTCCATTGGCTGTATTTCAACGGACTGTAACATTAAGTGAAAAACTAGACTTTCCCTGTCTCTCTCTTAAGCCTGTGGACGGTTTGTTTAAGTCGTTTAATGCTGCAGGGCAGTGGATTTCTTTGTGAAGGACTCGGGAGGCCTCTCAGTGCCTCTCTTTGCTCCACTAACAGATAGCAACAGCAGCTAACGTTAGTTTGAAAATAGAGTCTGCTTACGTAAAGTAACGACCGTCTTACAGCCAACACAGAAGTCCCACAGAGTATCTTTTTTTTGTTTAAGGGTCATATTGCTAACCTTTTTAAGCAGACAAGTCTTCTTTCAAAAATAACACATCTACAGAGCTTGTAGAAAGGTGAAGAATAAAAGTATTTGTTTTCCTTATAGTTGAATTGTGAATTCATAAGTTTAAAAAATGTTGTCGGGGCCAAAATGACTGATTTGTTCATCTCTGTGTATGAATTCTGATGGTTGGTTCCAGCTTACAACAGGGTTTGAGATCCAATAGAATGTTACCGTTGGTATCATGTGGTATCAATGTTCTTGGTCGTCGCCAATTTGTGAAAAAAAATGTAAGCATGGCTGAAGTCTGCGGTATCGACCAGCACACTACGCTGCCCCAATGTTAGCTAGCTAGCATTCGCAACGTCAACATTAGCTAGCTGCCGTAAGCAGCAATAACATCTGCTAGCTAGCGTTGGCAAAGCGTTACCAATACCAGCTAGCATTAGCAACATTAGCTACCTAATGTTAGCTAGTGTTCACTAGCTAATGTTGCTAGCTAATGCAACAAGCTGGCAGTCTCTGGGGAGGGGCAGGTGATTGGAACAACAGCAGCATTGTAACTGAATGCAATGGAAGGAGGGAGATGGAGTGCCACATTAAGTGGCTAAATGTTATCAATAACACCGTTAAAATCTGCTCTGTAGACTGATTTTATCTTCTTTGAGCAGAAGTCATGAGTGCACTTGTAAGCGTAGATTTCAAGGAGAATGTCGGGAACACATCGCCTTCTATATTTAGAATACATGGGACAGTATGCAAGCTCAAAAGCACTGTTGATCTGCCATGAAATGGAAAGAAAAGGCAAAGATGCAAGGTTGATAACCATGGAGGAGCGACGAGGGAAAGGAAGTTGAAATATAAATCTTTTCCTTTACATAAATAAAGACATTTCCACCATAAATGGAGGCTGAAAAGACACAAATTGGTTGATAAACATTCACCAGAATGCAAGAAACGAGGTGTTTAAGGCTCCAAACTCCAGCTGATGGCTTTAACTCTGACGTTGGAAGTGTTATTTAACTGTGTCCATCAGGCCTACACGTACTTGAACGTTTGAAAGGTATGAATGTAAATAAAACACACACACAATGTGTTCTTAACAAGTTGAAGGTCTTCTCCACCATCTATATTTCACTCCTCCTTCTCTAACCATTCACCTCTTTATCTGCATCACTTCCTTTGTTAGCGCTATGAGAAAAAATCAATAGGTGATGATGGCTCTCACCAGACTCACTGTACTAAAGTAAGTTGTATAATGCAGTCAGCGTAGACCGCCCTTTCCTCTGGAACTACGCTGTTATGGGTGCTTTGAGTCATTTGGTATGAGTCAGCGCTTTTTAATGATTGATATATCGAGCGTTGATTATGCAACATCAGATTTTATTACTAATCTGTGCATGTGAGGTCGTTCTTATACTCTCAGGTATACTCATAAAACAGCCCAATCACTTGTTCCGTAACGTGTTCGTTGGTCCTCTTAGCATGTGAAGTTCGTTGGCTCATGTAGTTTTTTACAAACTGAGCGTTATGGGGTTTTTTTTGGCCGAAGGTGCATGAAACCACAAAAAAAGTGACTCTCGTACACTCTCTCTTCTATGTGACTCAGCAGCGATCCAGTCCCAGCATCGTCCCCGAAGTTCATTAATGAGCAACGCCGACTGCAGCACCTTCTCGCATGTTTCGCCCTCTCCATCAATCATTGTAACCAAACTGTGTCTGTCGCCGCAAAGATTTTCCACTTAGCACTTTCTGTTTACTAATTAATCCCGCGTACTGCCACAGCAGCACTTTGGATGGACAGAGCAGGAGGAATAGAGGGAGAGAAGGCAGAAAAACAAGGAGGTAATGATTTGCCGTCTCCGCCTGGAAGACGCTGACGAGGGAGAGTGGGCATTAGGCGAGGTCGAGGCTTTTGATTTGTCTGTGTCAACAGAGTCTTGACCTGTAATGCGCGCGCCGAAAACACAGATATGCACTGACGGTGATATCCGGGTTCGCAGAGAGCCAAAACTCCACAGACATGTGATTACAGACACAAAAACGCAGAGGGATACGCAGGCACACTTTGCAGCACAAACACAGGGAGAGTGTTTCTCTCTCAGCATCTTCTCTCGGGCCTGATGTATTGATCCCAAGGCTGTATTGCTGCACTCCCAGCGGCCATTAATTCACTGGGGCTGCCGGATGCCCAGACTGTATACTGATCTCTGCAGACGATGACTAAGAGTCATCCATCAGAGAGAGCGGAGCAACTGAGTCGGACGGAGAGCGCAAAAGATACTCCATTTTACACCATCACATGACCTGACAGACGGCATATAAATGTGCATTTGTAAATGCGTTTCAGAGGAGCTCGCTGAGTGTAAATCCGCTGAGTTTGAGTTCACCGGAGCTTTGACAGAAACATCAACTCTCAGAGGACTCGACTAATATGGATGCTGTGTTTCTGAAGCGTTACATTGTCAGACATGTTGGCAGCGTGGCTCTAGGAATAGCGCCGACGGTCACTTGGTCCACAACTTTGGTCCGGATGGCTTGCCATTAAGTTTTGGAACATTCAAGGTCGCCAGAGGATTCATCCTACTATACTGTGGAACAACCTGCCCACAGAAATTAGGCCAGCAAAATCTGTTTCATCTTTTAAATACCTTCTCAAAATGTATTTTTATAAACAGGCTGTTTTGTGAATCGTGCCCTGTGCCACTGCCAACTAGTTTTAGAACTAGTTTTCGCTTTTATCTGATGGCAACGCTGTGTTTGGGTTATGTTTGGTGGGAAAAGATCACGCTGGTGATCTGCCTGTTTTGGATGCCACAAACATGCCTGGAAACTGTCCCTGGTGTGATGCTAACAGATGCTGAAACACAGTCTCAAACTGCACTCACAGGCTTTGGCAGCCTTCTCGCCTGTAACTCAACCACACACCAAATACAGTGCAGAAGTAATAGGAAGTAGTGTGTGAAATGTTGGAAAAGATCAGGATTTGGCTTCAAATATTTTTTGATTTGTCGCCACAGATACGGCATGCTCTGACTATCCGTCAAAAATATCTGTTTTTTTGCATTTGCCACAAGCATGTCTGGGAAACTGTCACGAGGTCTCCTGGAACTGCGGTCAATAACGCCACAGACATGTGATGTGAACTTGATACGGCACGTTTTGTTGACATATCAATATGGTGTGTTAGTCATTGAAACAAGCTGTTTTCAGAGGAAAATTAGGTCCAAAAACACTGTTTGAAGCCAGAAAGGTGTCAGGGTCCGCCACATATAAACAAAGTAAAACAGTATGACACTGTGTTGTCCTTTAACGTCAGTTTGTTTATTCAGTTTAATTATTCAGTCATGAAAATTAAGAGAGTTTGTTTGTTTAGGCAAAATGATCAATGAGGATTTTTTTCTATTTCTTCCCCAAAACTACAGAATGCTCCTTTAAGTGCCAACATTTTATCGTGGTGACTGGGCTGGCACTGCCGTTAGGGAGCTTCTTATCACCAAAATGTCTCAATATCAGCAATTCTTTCATATTTCCTTTATTTTTCTGAATTTCTGATCTGTAGTTTTAACTGTCTGTGCCTTTAAATACCTGTAAAACTATGGTTTTAAATTAAACGAGTCAATTCGGAGAGTAAAAAAAGTCAAAAATGGCAGAATAGCAACTGCGCTTTAAAAAACGCACCTTGAGGCACATTTTCGATACCAGATGTAAAAGCACCGACGACAAAAGGTCGTTAGGTTACCATCTGGATCACATGATAATTAAGGGTGTCGACGAGGCCGACGAGAAATGAAGCACGACGTGAAATCAGGAATGATTAGTCTGTTAATGGACTTGTCAATTAAGGGAAAATTAATCAACAGAAAATGAGCTGGAAACTAACAGATTAACAATTAACGATAACCGGTTCAGTCATGTGTCGCCCCTCCCGGTTTCGTAGTGTCTATGGGAGGACGTTCTGCTCCTCTTTCAGTTTTTCGCTGACGGTTGGACAATGTGGAGACGTCCCCTCGGGCCGTGGAGAATCTTCGACATGTAAAAAACAACGTCTGGCAATTGTAAAGCCAAAAACAAGGCGATAAGATCTCCCCCCTCCATATATACGACCACTCGTTATGACATGACTGACGTTCCGGCTTCTCATAAAGACATGACGTGTGGTTTAAAGGCTCTGAGAAAGTGGCAGAAGGTGGAGCTCGGGCTGAGATGATTTTGTCAGGCGGAGAAGTAATCGTTACATTAATCGATAAGAACAGAAAAATTAGCCGCGCGTTTAAATCATGGCGGTGGATACGTGTGAGAGAGACACAACGGGACAGTGTGCATGTTTTTGCATACATTGCATCTTTGCCTCCGTGCTGGATCATCAATCAGTTCAGATCCAATCCCTCCATATCTCTTAAGTCCTCGGGCGCCGCCTCACATTCGTCTGACGTGGGAGCGTGTTGCGGAGAGAACGTATTCCCCATCCATCTGCGTTATGTATTCAGCCTCTGTCAAAGATTCCCTCCACGCTGTTCCCTCTTGTGTTTAACATACAATGGAAAGACAATGGATCATTCCTCCCACCTTCCACTCAGCGAGGACTACAGCGGGTAAACCTCGCACATCTCCTACACGTGCACATCGTATTTCATTAGGTTTTTTTTTCCCATTTTCTGTACGGTATACGTACGTCTCTGCGGCGCTGTGCGAGACAGCTGGATTACTATAACATACTGGATGGGATAAATGGGTCTTTTTTTTTTCCTGGAATGGGGTTCTCTGGTGGGTTTAGAGGAAATGTTTCTGGGCCTGGGATGGCTCGGAGACATGGGAAAGATGCTTGGAACAAAGCGTTAATGCAAATTGGTTACACTTCAATGTAGGCATGAAGCGATAATGAGCAATATTATATCTAATGATAGTATGGCACATTAGAGCATCCCATGATGAGCTTAAATTACATTATGGTGTGTTTTTCAGTGCCGTCCCAGGGCTTTATTTTCTATTTTTATGTTTTTTTTATTTTATGTATATAATTAAAGCAATTATGATTATGATTTCACCTCCATAGCATAAAACTAAAGTGAAACTTCATAGAAAGTTCTCCAAAGCTGTCATCATTTCAACAAGGTACAAAGATAAACAGCTCGGTACGGCTACCAAGGCTGCATTCTAGTAATTCTTTGAAAAAACAGTCCATCTGTACTCAGTGTTTAATGTTTTATCCGTTTCATGAGAGCATGATGGTCTCTTGAGACTACACTTAACTTAAACGGCAGCATAACTGCGGTACACAAGCCAACATGGAAGCAACCAACAGAAGAGGAAGAGGAATTTATGAAGGATATCTCAACAAAACATTATCCACTGGAGAATAAAGAGTGTCCATGACATTTTAGCAGCAGGTATATTCACTTAAAGGTAGAGTTCATGTACATTTTTGAACGCCACGCTCCTTTATATTGCACGACGATGTGATAAAGCTGTGCTCATGCTCTGGTTAGGTTTAGGTAGAAAACAACATTTGGTTAGGTTTAGGAAAAGATCATGTTTTGGCTTTGAATACGTGTTTTGGTCACAACAAACAACGCAGGAGATGTCCTCCGATCTTGTTTCAAACATCCAAAAACATCCAGCAGTTTCACACTTGCAAATGTTGCAACGCAGTCTTGAACTGCAGTCACTGGCTTCGCAGCCTTCCTGCCCAGCTAAAGCACACCGGCATCCCCTCCATACCCCAATATGAAAGTCAGGTCATAAATATGTAAGGTGAACGTGATATGACACCTTTTATAGAAAAGTAAACATGGTTCATTTGACACATACAAATGTGAACGTATCGGTGGTTGGGAGGAAATGTGAACTACCATTTCATTCTCGCGACTGGGCTGCACAGATGTGAGAGTGGCATCAGCTACAAGAAGACTCCTGGACGTACAGCACATAACTCCTCGAAAGCGACAAAACACATGTTAAAGCTTTTTCTATGCCTACTTCGCTGCCATGCCCTGTTTCTAGTCTTTAAACAAGACAATTCGACACAATGAAAGGTGCCCTGTGGAGTTTTCATGTGAACAAATAAAAGTTCTGTTTGCGTGCAGTGCTTCACACCAGAACACCGTATCCTGAAATAGTGTGGAACCGTTAGCGGGAATGTGTATCACATCACCCGTGTGTGTGCGCCCGTGTGTACATGATCAATCAAATGGGGCCACACTCTTAGAGAATCAGCTCTGTAGCGCTACCAGGGGCCAAAAACTCCACAGGGAACCTTTAATACCCACATATAAAAGGGGTATTGATCTATTCTTCCAACTCAGCATAAAGTGAATATCCATATTTCTAAAACGTCAAATCATTCCTTTAACATGACTGCAGTGTTGTAAGTCCTATTTATTTTTTAACAGTGGTACAACGTTAAAACAAAACTTAAACTTATCTTAATATAACTGAAAAAAGGGTTTATCAGGCAAAACAAAGACATATCAGCGCTGTTAAATGTTTGGATGAAGCCTACACACTGCTGCTTTTATCCGGGGATATTCCTGGTCCTCACACCACTGACGTCCATCACTTTGTGCACAGACCTTGGCGGCCTCTTGTCCATCGAGGTCGCGTACTGTAACTGTGTGCTCACATCCTGCTATTGTGGTGGTGAAGTGCACTTGTGGGGGTCAAACATCAGTGGCAGGGGCCATTCTTCTGTTGTCAGTGTGTGTGTGTGTGTGTTTGTTAGTCTTTTAGCCTGTTTTAGCCTATTCAGGTCCACACAGCGGTATTAGTTTTATTCTATAGGGTCTATGTGTGTGTGTGTGTGTGTGTGTGTGTGTGAACGTGAGTGTGCCCATGTGCGCATCAGCAGGTATATTCTGAGAGGTGACAGGGATCAATATTGCATTAGGCCCCATCACAGCTGCCTGCCCTGGGGACAGAAGGGCAGGGAGAGACAGAAGGCTCTCCTATAGGGCCTGTCTCCCCACACGGGCAGAGATACAGGGAGGAGACAGACAGAAAGAAGCTGTCAGAGAGAGAGAGAGAGAGACAGGCGGGGGAAGACAGAGTGAGAGATGTATCGATCAAGACGGACCAGGGAGAAAGAGATAAAGGAAGGAGGAAAGGGGAAATCAAGCAAATCTGATAAAACGATGGAAAGGAGAAAGAGAAGGAAGGATGCAAAATAAGGGAACGATAGAGACAACTGGAGATAAAAAGAAATAAGGCAATCAGTGGGAGACAGGAAAGGAAGCAGGCTGTAGGAGGAGGGGTTCTGGGGGGAGATACGGGGCAATGAAACGAGCGAGAGAAGACCGCCGGGCTCTCAAGCGGAGAACTGGAGCAGATGAGGAATTCCATTTCTGATAGAGCGGGGCCGCTCACTGTCTCATCGCAGAGCCTTTAATAGAGACGTCTCATTTCTGACAGACAGGCCGAGAAATCGAGAGATCTATAACACAGGCACGAAACATCTGTCGCCAGAGCGAAGGTGCTGGCACTCTTTAAAAAAAAACCAGCGCGACGCAAACAATACAGATGCACGGAGACACATCGAATCTCAAGAAGCCGCGCTCTCCCTAAGACGATGCATCAACTTTATGGAGCGGAGACTGACAGAAAATGAGAGCATATGTCCAATCAAGCCGAGTAGGTGCGGGAGCCAGCTGTTTGGCTGGGGAATTATCTAGGTTAAGATGTTTAGCCCCGTTTCCCCCTCTGAGCCCTGCTCCGACGGGACCCGCGACAGCTCTTTTCTTCCCACCCGTCAGTCACAGGCGCCGTCAGCGCCGCGTGTCCGACCCCTGAGGCCTCGGCCACCAAATTAGGAGATGTCTTCAGATTGCGACAGAGGACGCAAGAGTCGGGAAAATAATGGCCCCCGTGATGGTCGTGTTTTCTTTTGTTGGCGGTCGGTCGCGGGTTATCAAACCAATCCAAAAACCAATTGAAAAATCCTATAGGTTTTTTTTTGTCAAGGGAGCCAGGGTGATGCTAACTGCCCGGTTAGCCTACAAAAAGACGCCATCCCTGCAACACTCTGAAGGTCTGGATTTAGCAGATTCTTCCTACTCTTGAATATACTACTGGCCATGTAGTTACATTATTCAAATAAACACTAAATTAGATTTTTTTATAAAATACATTTGTTACAGTTGATTAACAAGTGAAACCACACACAGAAAACAATATACGGCTCTTTAAGAATTGGCTCAATTGTGTTAGTGTTAACTCAAATAAGACAAAACTACCGGTTGAAGCTTTGAAGCCATCTTGCCTTGTCTACAGTTATTTTCACCAAGTGGGGAGGGTGTCAGAAATTCCAAATATTTCAGACTGAATTCCGACCCGTTTTCTTGGATTCTGAGGACGTTTGTTTTCCTGCTGTGAGGAATGAAAACGTCTGACTTGTTTTTGACGGCCCTGCAAGAAAATGCTCACTCTCCTCAGACTGTAGAGGTTGGTTGCAGCATCTGATGTTGAATGTGAACATTTTGCCCAAAAGCTCAAAACTATATGAATCTGGGCCATGTGTGAGTGCCTGAAAATATCCACACCCACACACATGTATGCATACCTACTGTACATATCACAGTAACGCCTCAGGAGTGGAGAGTGTGTGTGTGTGTGGGAGGGTGGGGCAGGGACTGTATAGCTGTAGGGGACTATGGGAAGCTTTCGAAGGCCATTTCCAGCGTGGTGTAAAGAGCAGCACCATCTGTGACTTGCTCTCTAATGAGCAGCTTAATGGGCTTGGAACCATGTGGCTTCCTCTATATGTCTCCACATGTGTATGTGTATGTGTGTGTGTATGTGTGTGTGTATATAATTGTCACACACAAACACAGATGTTGTCACCCGCGCCGGCATGGCCAACATCAGCTTGTATGTGCATCTAATGTGCATATTTCTTCCATTGTCACACACACTCTGTTTCTGTTTCTCTCTCTCTCACACGAACACACACACACACACACACACACACACACACACACACACAGGCAGATGTTGCCGCCCCCAGGGGTGCCGCCATCATCAGCATGATACCTTGCTAATAGTTTTATAGGACCCGGGGCGCGTCTCTCAGATCATAATGTTATGTGGATGCTAATATCAGCTGATGTGGTGCAATTTGGAAAGGGAGACGCTGCAGCCCCACGCTTGTGATTACACTGATCTCAGGTTATTGTACAGTGCATGTTTATGGGTCTAAAATTGAATTATATAGTGGGCTCATATTGGCCTACAAGGGCTATAAACTTAGCTTGCGGTGTGGATTTTTATTGAAATGTAAATACCGCATCATGTTGCTGCGCAGAAACGGAGGCGACATATAGAGGAGACGTGGGGATATGACTGCATGCCGTGCATAAAATCACATATTGGGTAACTACGGACTCCTATTCTCAGAGTTCATTAGTTTCCAGAATATGAGAGTCTCGTGGTCTGTCACATCTTAAACATCAGCAGTAATGATCTGCTTTAGTTTGGTGTAAACTGACAGTCCCCAAGCCTTTAGCGGACATAAATCAGAGAAATTCCTGTAGGTAGAGTGGTAATGTATGCATGAGTAGCAGCGGGGAGGCGAGACAATGCCGGTAAACTGCAACCACGAGGAAAATGGATATTGAGAAGATGTAACCTCGAGAGACGAAGAAGAAATGTCATAATACTGTAAGAAAAAGAAACAGGACAGAGATTCTAGAGGGAAGAAGAAGCATTTGACACCCTTTTACACTCCACTTATAGAGGCCAATAACGTCAAAATAAATGCTTGATTTACAATGTTTAAAGGTGCAATATGTAATAATTGGCCACTTAAAATCTGGTATATTGCCCATTTAAGTTATAATTGGCCACCTGTCAAATTCATCCTCAAAAACAAATTGGTGCCAGTATATCACCAGAGTAACCGCTAACTGCTGTTAACTGTAGCTACTGTTGCTAGTTAGCTCAGTTTGCCATGCAGCTAGCGGTTCAGACAGGGAGCTGGGGACCAGTGGAGTGTTAGCTTTGGACAGGGACAGGTGGGGACTAGCTGGTTAGCATGCTAACTTCAGTAGATAACTCTGCAACACATTACATATAATGTCTAAACTGTTATTTCTTCACATTCAATTGATCATTTTAGTTAGCTTTTAACTGAGATTCTTGCATATTTCACGTTTGAATGGAAAAAGGTGAAAAAAAGGTGGAAATATACTTTTATTCTGAATAAAATTATATTCAATAGAAATGTATATACCTTTGTTATACCTGGTTAAAACCTGATCAATACACACAGAACTGATACAGAAACACTGTTCGCAATTCACAAAACAGAAAATGTGATATATATACAATTATAAATAACTATTTACATTTTTAAAGTATTTAAAAGTAAAGGTACTAAGGAACATTTCTTTTGTACTGTATTCCAATGCTTTTTAAATTGTCTTATTAGGCTCACAGAAAGCAACATCTTGTCAGCATGTCTCCAGTGTAGAGCTCCACGCAGGCATCTTGCTCTCATTTTTTGGCCCCTCGCTGTTTGCAATTCATCTGCTGAATAAATTAACATACTACGGCACTCTGTTAGAGTAGTGAATCCTGCTAATTACCACTTTCCCATTGTTTCTGTAATGAATTCTGTTTATTAGCATCTCCAAAGAAGCTCTGCGCTGTCACATGACGGCGTGTAAAACCATTTAATGAACCGGTAGCGACAATTAGCGCAAGGTCAGTTATACTCCTCGCTAGAGGCTCCTGTTAGCGGCATCAAATTTGTTTAATTAATTGTGTGATTTTTTTTTTTCCCCTGTAGTTTGTTGTTCCTTTCATTTGTACTTTGCTGACTGTCGCAATGGAGATGAGAGGTAGAAGAAGGGGTTCATGCGCTCACAGAGGAAATGATAGTTCACATTCACCCTTTTCTTTTATATCTTTTTTACCCTAATTTGCATCTTTTGTGCAGACATGCATCCTTGCACACTCGACACAAAATAATCAGTCTTCGCTCCCATGTTTCCCTCTGTCGCCAACATTTCTCACTTTTTCACATTTTTTATTGTAATCTATGTCTCCCTGCTGAATCCTGTTAGATTAGTAGCTGCGATAAGTCAATCTTCCCATGGGGGTCATTACTGTTTCTTCTTATCATCTTTAACCTCCACACTTCCTTCTTTGTGGCTCTTTCTCTCGCTCTTTAACCCACCCTCCCTCGACCCTTCCACCCATTATTTTTTTGCCGCTGCATCCAACAATGCGCGCTGCTTTGTCTGCAACATGTTGGCGGACCCAGCAGGGACCCATCAGCTCATGTACAAAGCTCGCCGGGTGTAATGAGATGCCGATTCTCGACACGTTCTGGTACATGATCCCCCCAAAGTCCCCGGCTTATGAACTAGAGAGGAGACAAAAAGGCCCCTTGCAACCCGAAGTGGCAAAGACAGATCAGGGAAAAGGGGGAGAGGAAGAAGGAAAGTAAAGGAGGGGGTTGAGGGGTTCTCGGGCCCATTAATGTTGGAGGTCCAGAGGGAAACGGGGCTAATGTGATGTCTGCGATGAATGCATTGTCAGGATGGATGTGTGTTCGTGCGTGTGGGACACACCGGTGGGGCCCCAACGCGTCTCTGGGGCCTTGTGTACATTATTTGGAACCCCTTTGCACTTCTCTAACTGCAATACTTTAAACACACACAGGGCGCTCGGGGGAAAAGGCATTATTGTGGCTGTCACCTCGGACAGATTAACAAGAGCGATAGGGACCATAACATTAAAGGACCTCCGCTTGACTTGCTCCGTCAAGGATCTTTGGAGGCATGGATGGATGGCTGCGGCTGAATAAAGCATCACGATGGCATCATGAGAGCCAAGTCAACACTGGAAGTTGCATCAGTGTTGCTTTGTACCACGGGTTTGCATCAGCATTTACTCGTCTTGCCTCAACATGCTGTACAGACAGAGCAATGCACAGTGTAAACACAAACACACGCAAGTCTTAGGCGGAAAGCAAAACAATGTGTCAATAGACTGCAATCAGATGCACAGAGACAGAAGATGGTGTGAAGGACACATGTGACTAGTTTAATGTAAATGCAATCAGATGAGTGTGGAGGACACACACTCACTGCAAACCAGAGTCCCATCAAGGTTTTGGGAGACTTTCCATGCATTGTCTGGACTATTTGGGAGTAGAGCTCCAACCATTAGTCAAACAATCAATTAGCTGGTTGGCAAAAGAAGCAATTTGAAGATGACTAATTCACATATTTCACTTTTTTTTTCTTTTGGCAGACTAGACAATTTATCTATTATTGTGAAAATAATCAGTAGATTAATCGATAAATAGAATGGCACATAGTAGGACCATACCTCCACCAAGACCTAACAGGCGACTTCACTTTGGTCAACCAACCAACCAACCAACCAACCAACCAACGGATCTATCAGTCAACCAACCAACCAACCAACCAACCAACCAACCAACCAACCAACCGATCTATCAGTCAACCAACCAACCAACCAACCAACCAACCGATCTATCAGTCAACCAACCAACCCATCTATCAGTCAACCAACCAACCAACCAACCAACCAACCAACCAACCAACCAACCAATCAACTAACTAATCAGCCAAGCAACTAATCAACCAACCAATGGACATGGTTGAAAACAGAGTCCGAGTGCCTCTCCTTTTCTATACGACCAAGGAACATCAGGAAGTTGGATGAATTGGTGGTATATGCAAAAAAATTGTCAGATTGAGACCCTTACGGTCATAAAATGTTTTATTCCTATCAGAACTGGGAGATGAGCAGCAGGAGTGCACAGGCAGAGAAAATAGCACAGGTCCTATTGTCTTGAATGTGTTTATAGAGTATGATGGTGTTGTGTCTCACTGCCTCAGACATCAGCGATTCAGCAGATGCATTCATTAATCAAGGTACCGACTGGAATTAGCCTCACCCCCTGCGCCTGCCCTCTTTAAGTGAATGCTGGGAGATTTGTAACCTTTGAAAGTCTCACATAAAATATAATTGATTGTGATGTTTTAAGTATACAGTATATACTAAAGAGCAGGAGAGTGTGAGAATGTGAACATGTGGGAAAGAAACTTTTTAAGAATGATTTGTTGGGGTTAAACGTGCCGTGACAAGTTACAGTGAAATGGAAGTTAGAGCAGCATCGTCAAGCGTATAGTGACATTTATCTAATTAAAGAGAATATGTGGGCAGGGAATTACTACAAGAGAGATTTAAAATGGAAACCTCAGACATCATTGGAGTGCTTAAAAATGGGCGTGCCTTAGTGATAGCTAGCAACAGTCAAGTACAGTCTGGTTAACCAAAATGAGTCTTCAAAAACAATTATACATACAATTAAAAAGGGAATTTACATATAAAACCATCAATTTCTTCCGCTTTTAACACCCGTACTGTGTTATTTTCAGGTAAAAAAAGATACGTAATGTTGCTTTAAATGCTCATTGTCACTTGGTATAAAAACAGATGACTAACTATACAGCATACAGGCCTTAATCAGCTCAAATCCCCATGGAAGCGGGGTCAACAACGTCGACATCTGATATATTGAAGATCTTCTTTAACATCATCACAAACGTGCGTAGTCACAGACAAAACACAGCGCGGTCACACCCATTGATTCAATTGTTCCATTGTTAATTCTCCATTTAAAGATAGTGTTTCTGCCCACCACTGAATAGGTGATCTGTTCACGCTGCCACTAAGACCTGCTGACCTTAAAAAAATATTGTTACAAAGGACAAAAAAGGAGACTTTGAGGTTTAGGGTTACGCTGTTGAGATTATATTAGCATTAAATAGACAAAAGGCACTCTGTTGAACTCCGACTTTCTGTCAGCTCACGTAGGCAGTTAAGTATCAAACCCAGGCTCTTCAAGACATGTGTTTGTAATTGATGTGGCCACTTTACTGTTTGTGTTCAGTCCCCTTTGAAACATTATGGGCAGGAAAAGGTTGTTAACGGTTAAAGTGACTGCATCAAGGGAAGCACACTCAGGAGGAATGCATAATTTCATGCAATTTCATGCATGCATAAAGCATTTTCTTGGTTTGCCCCCTCTGTCTTAATTCAAAGTACACAGTGCGCTCGGATTTTCCAGGCCCATTTATCCCATTTATTTTCGTACATTTCTGCACATAGCTGAACCAAAAACACAGATGCTGTGATGTAACACTGGAATGTTTCCAAGACACCACGTTTGAGTTTGAAAAGCCACAAAGGATCAACAGTCATCATCAGGGTTACAACACATTTCTTGAGGGGGGGGGCGAAACAGCAGACAGAGGCAGCGAGACAGCTTTTGTAACACACTCCGTAGTTATATCATGAGTGAGTCCCCATGTGTGTTCACGGCTCTCCTGGGGCCGACTTTAATCAATGCCAATCACAAACAAATTAGCCTCGCCTTAATGCACCACCTCTCTCCTTCCTCGCTGACTACACAGGTTTCTTCCCCCAGCCATGTACATCAGAGACATCCCATATGGAAACCTCTCATAACACATCCCTGTAGATGAACAGCGTGTTTGTGTGTGTGTGTGTGTGTGTGTGTGTGAGTGAGAGAGAGTTACGTTGCATAAAGACTGTTTGAATTTAAATGAAATGCAAGGAAAAGCATTCAAGAGGCTTCAGAGTGGACATAAAGGCACTTTAGCGCATATAAATAGAAACATGAAAAGTGATAAGCAATATTTCCATGTTGACTTAAAGGTGCACTCTGCAGTTTTGGGGAAGAAATTTTAATACGAAGAGAAGGATTTTCCTTTTTGTGACTAAATAAAGTGAACAAACCCTCCTCTTTTTCATGACAGAATAAACCTAATAAACAAACTGACCTCAAAGGACAACACAACTTCATACTGTTTTATTTTGTTTATGTGTGGCGGACCCTGCCACCTTTCTAGCTTCAAACTGTGTTCTGGGAACCTTATTTTGCTCTGAGGACAGCTGGTTTACTCAGTTATGGAAAAAAATAAAATTCTGAGTTTGTATTATTACTTCATTAATATTGAAATATTAAAATGATATGAGTTTGAATGTCTTCTCCAAGACTACGCTGTGCCCCTTTAAAATATTATCTTTTTTCACAGTTCACAAAGCGAAAAAAGAAATTGGATTTCATTTCCAATTCCCCTCAAACAATCTACAGTATTTGCATAGTACAGCGTTCTATATTATAATAGGAAACGTGTTTCCCCTGACAGAGCTCATGTATGCTGTGTGTAGACTGTTCCACTTCTGAGGTTAATGCCAGAATACAAATGCAAAGCTAACGGTCTGTATGGGAGGATCTGCGTGGGAGGTGTTTAAACAGTTAAGAACAGGGATTACGCTAGTTTACAGTAGCTTATGCTAACACCACAGAAGAAACTAATTGCATGGAGGTGTCAATGTGCTATATGTTCGTGTGTATGGCCGTGTGTGTGTGTGTGTGTGTGTGTGTGTGTGTTTGCATACACCCATAAGTGGGACCAGAACTGCAGAGCATGCTGAGGGACAGTATGTACTATATGCCTCTTTATCCATCTTTCTCTTTATCGTGTGTGTGTGCTGTGTGTGTGTGTGTGTGTGTGTGTGTGTGTGTGTGTGTGGGTGTAGCGAGTATGAACCAATAAACCAACAAACACACCTCAGCAGTGTGTCCTAATAACTAGTGTGAGCAATAAGGGCGGGACTGCCTCATCACAAACAGCCCTCGGCCACACACACACACACACACACACACACACATACACCCATGTGCAACACAGCACGCATGTTACATGATACATGTACAGAAAAACACCCACTTTTGTGCATGTTTGTACTGTTTGTATAAACAGTACACATATGCACGAAGAGTTACACAACAGCAGCACTCACAGGCTTTCCCCACAAATCTCATGTTTTCATCATATGTTGACACACGCAGACACCCAATTTTCTGCTGCGAAAACATTTCTTTTCTCGCGCGTATGGGTTTGATATTGGGCCGATTGATTTGGTCTTACTGGGCTGTATTCGCGCTGGGCTGGTCACCCGCAATCTTCTTTCTTGTCTGCCGCAGCAGATTTATAGCGAACCCCAGACACCGATCAATGGACGGAGAGTGGAGGAGCGAAATCAGGAAGGAGCGCTTTTGTCAAAGTCCCTTGCAGTATTTAAGCAGGGCGGAGGTGAGTGTGGACATGCGTGGGCACATGGAGAATTTCCACGTGGATCTACATGCATGCACATATGTGTTTGCCCTGTGTCTATTTCATATAATCCATTATACCAACTGGGAATTTGTTCAATAAAATCTCAAAATCGAGACAACAGGGAACAAGAATATAGGGGTCCAAGTGATGATTCAGTCTCTTCGTACTGAAACTGCGTTTGATTTACTTTGCTTTATCCTCCAGTTGGTTTCTGTCCTTCCCTGTTGTCTGATTATAAAGTATATGTAAGGCAAACCTATGGTTAACCCTGACCCAGGTTATCAACACTCCACTTCAAGGGAGCCGCAATACACTGAAATCTGTACACAAGTTTCTATACAGTAACTGGGACACGCACACTGTACAGAACTGTAGTTGACCAGACAGAAGAAAAATTCAAAATGATTGCTGTAACTAGGCCACTTGCTCACATAAAGATCCACTTTGTAAGGAACTTGAATATGTTGTCATTGTACCTTGAATTATGTGTCAGTGTCTCTCCAGATTTTCACAGGATGACATTTGCACTCCCCCTACCCTTGAGAGTGACTAGGAAAGTGGCCGCTGTGTGAATATGATCTATGCTTTAAATCTAAAAGACTTCTACAGTGAATACAGCAACCAAATTTGACATATTTCCAGGCTTTACAACTATAAATCAGTGTGTCATCAGCAAATAAATTATAAAAGAAAACCTGGCTGATAATCTACCCCAAAGGGAAACTAACATTGGGCGGAGAATTCAACCTTGAGGAACCACATGTGTCAAAAGAACGTAACCTTGTCCTTAACGATACAAAGATCTTCCAGTGTTTTGAACAGGAATCATCCGTTCAGACATTCTTCTGATTCTGTCACTGTTGCTATTATCGTTCCTCAGCGGATCTCAGGCTTCATTCTCCTTGAAGCACTTGCAGGAGGCAGATCATAGGGACCACTGCATTTCCAACCCCCATTTACTACTTCTAACGCTGCAGTCGAGGGGTGCGAATGTCAACAAACGAGCGCTAAATGCTCAATCTCACCCCTAAAATATCATTAGGACAAACTGACAGCACACGGAACCGCACACTTTAGCTGAATCCACCATTGTTGTTGCTCTTCATTAAGTCGATACTATCGTTTCTAGTTAAAAAGATGAAAGTTGCGTTCATCTCCATCGTCTGATCATGTGGATGTCATACTTACCATAAATTAGAGAGAAAGAAAAGAAGCAAGAGAAACGAGGGTAAAAGAAGTGAGAAAGTTGAACGGCGAAGAAGAGGAGGGTGAGAATGAGAGGGGAGGACAATGAAAAATGATTTCAAAAAGAGCGGAGACAGGAAGGAAGTGAAAGAAGCGAATAAACGGGTGAGGAAGACAAAGAGAAAGAGAGGGAGAGAGTCCCTGGTGCTTGTATCTCCGCATTAAATGGTGAGAACTGAGCCCGCTCCCATCGCTCCCTGGCGACCAATCAGTCTTGGTGTGTCTGCAGGGGGCCGGCTAACCGGTTCACACCAGGCTGACACAAACTCGGTGCCCTCAGCCAGCCGGCGGACCACCCTGACAACACACACACACATTCATACAGACACACACACACACATGCTGGGAGGGAAAGCTCCAGGGGAAGAGATGGAGAGACAATTGCACTAATGGATTCAAACTAAGGCACCCATATTCAAGCTCACACTCATATCACACGGGATCAAAACACAGATAAGTGAAGAGATGTTAATTTACACACACACACACACACTTCGCTGCATATCGTATTCTTGGCCCGTCGTCTGCCCTTCCTCTCCCCTCTGACACAGTGAGCTTCAACCGGAAGCTCAGCTCCCATTCTGGAGAAAGAGGAGCTTTTGTCTCCAGAACACAGAGGCCTCTGTCTCTAAGCTGTGTGCTGTGTGTGTGTGTGTGTATGTGTGAGAAAGAGTGTGTGCTGTGCGGTAACAAGTGCAGATAAAAGTTAAAAGTAATTGAGAAAAAGAAGAAAAGGGAGGGACGGAAGAGGAAGAGAGAAGGAAAAAAAAGAAAAACACATGAGAAAAACCGAGCGGGATCTTTGTCAGCCTCTGTTTGGAAAGGATTTTAAAGGATGCTGTCAGCTGAAAGCGGAATGCAAATAAGGGCCGCTGTTTTCTTGGCAGCGGCGCGGTGACATCACCGCGTGTGAGCGCAATATAAAGTTGCACTTTACTTTTCACACCGTGTTTTACTGACTGGAGAAAAGGAGGCTTGTTGGCTGTGTCTAGACGCCGAAGCCGCTAACGTGGCGCCTGACTGTCTCGCTACTGTGTGGCTGAACAAGTGGCGTCTTTCTCGCTGACAGGTCTCGGAGGGGGGGAAAAGGGGAGGACAGTTTTGTCACGGTGAGAGTGGGCCGCACCGAGAGTGAGGATCGTTTTTTTTTTTTAAAGGGTCTGGTGAATTTAGGGCTCAAAGGTGGTAATCACTCTTCCTATTTACCCACTTCATGTGCCATAACTGTGCTGCAGTGGGATCTGTTTTGTGGGATATAGGACATCAAAGTGTGCGTCGCGGCCCCGGGGTCATTTAAAGTTCAGTCGACTCAATTCAAAATGTAAAGTGCAGGGGAGAGGTTTTTTTTTGCTAGAATGCTAAGGGCTTTATAGCTTTTAATATATGAAATGATTGAAGTTGAGGAGATTTAAGAGCTTTGTTCATTCTTAGGTAAACCACAAAACGAAATCTGTCTCAAATCAATCTTTCAACACTTCAATGCCGTTTAAAATGTATTTATGTGAGTAATTTGAAGAAGTGTGCCCAAAGCTGCAAATAGCCACCACGCCACAAAAGGAAACAAATCATCATCATTGATCGCTGACTATGTTGGAGGCTCAACAGCCAAAAGACATTCGCTGTCGTCACCTCCGTTCAGAGACCATCAGCCACCCGGCTGTCAAGACTTAAACTTTCACCTTCTTGCTTAACTCCTGCAGACTCCCCCGAGCAACGGATTACGTGTTGTAATCTCAGTTATTTCCCGGCCTCCCTCCGTCCTCCCGAGCCTCCCTCGTCTGTTAACTGGAAGATATTATACCAGCGCACGGGGCTACCTTTGACCTCTATAACACGTCGGTAGTCCCGCTCGCCAGCATTCTCCGGGGCCTCTTTCAGTCAAAACAGCGTCTTCTGCTGAGGAAAGAGCTCGTGCAGCCTGAACTCTGACCCAGAATGGAAGTCAGGGGCAGACAGAGATGAAACTCTCACATGCACGTGACTCATTGATAAGATGTTGACCCATGAGATGTCTGTCACAGATTTTCCCAATTTGAAATACCGAAGTCGCTGTGCAATACAGTCTCTTTTTTCTATGACCTCTGCTGTCGGCCCGGAGAGGGTCACAGACAGACATGTGAAACTCCCGAGACACATGATGAGTGTGTTAATACCTGTCCTGAATGTCTACACTAGAAATTGGAGCAAAAGGCATACTTCTGCACCACTGTCCCTCCGTCTGGGTGTCTATTGCAGGTCTTAGTAGACAAGACCAGACAAGACCATAGACAGTGTGAAACATGGACGTAGTGTCCGTGACGTCACCCACAGGTTTCGGAAGAGCCATTGTGAAGCTCAGTTTGGTGGCTTCAGCCGACGCCATCGTGGCTGGGCCTGAGTCGGCCTAACTGCCAGCTAATCCAAAAAAGGCAAAAAGACGCACCATGGGTGGAGCTGAGGCGGACGAATAAAGTCTGGTTGGTGATGCCTAGCTAACGTTAACATTGGAACGCTGACTGGCTAACGTTAGGGCAGTACAGTATGGTGGATGCATAGAACTCATGTAGATGGTTTTTTCCCCCATCATCTGCCAACTACTAAGACTCTCAATTGCTGATGAAACACAGATACCATGTGACAGCGTCAGCGTTATACTATCGGCTCACAGACCTTGTTAGAAGCTGGAACCAACTGTCAGAATTGTTGCACAGAGATAAACAAAACTCCTCATTTTGGATTTTCAAAAATCATTTTGGACCTGACTACATTTTCCTTGAATTGTTAATTCTATTATCTTGCACAAGCTCTGTAGTTATATTATTTTCAAAAAATGACATGTCAACATAAAAATGTTACCAATAGGACCTTTAATTTCAACTGTAAGGGGCGGACATCCTTAGGAATTGACTGACGTTTGGAGCCAGGCTCAAGTGGCTGTTCAAGGACCAGTGGTTTTTGGCACGTCTGCATTGGCTCCATTTCTGAGCCACGAAAGTTGCCTGCTTGGACACAACACTGCGAATCCTACAAATGGGGAAAGGGCAAAAACAGTTTCAGTCTCTTCCCTGGAGCTTTCACTTCAGACGTGAGATCCAATGCTCTGCACGCACTCAAAGTGATGGATCAATGAAAAAAGACAGCTTAAAGAACAAAATTTAAACCTTTCTTACTTTCCCACTTTTGCAGAGCACTGCGTAAAGCAGATGTGATTGTTGAATTATCTGCTTTGTTCAATAAATTCAGGTTATTGTGAAGCCACCTGATGTCTTATTATCAGTTTGCCATAGCAGGGTTATGCACTGGAACAAGGACAACGCCCCTCCGTCCTTCTTGTGTTTGTAGGAGTGGGGATCCAAAGTAGACACAACGCTACTGGGAATAAAATATGACATTGGCATAATTTTGAGAAGAGAGAGAGAGACACATATTTTTCACAGATGTGTAGACATAAATAGGCCTGAAAGAACTGTATGCTTACGCACACACACACCAAACACATCAGAGTACAATAAATGGGATATCATTCAGTATGAGAGCGGTTGTCGTAATACTCTGCAGACGCCTTGTTCCAGTGTAACACCTCCCAGCTCAGCAGCTAACTCTGCCTCTTACAAAAGAGTTTACAAATAGAATCCTTCTCCCAGCGGACTGCAGTTCATTGTGATTTTATTTTTAGCGCTTGTCTGACGTGGCTCATTCAGCTGTCGATTTTGAAAAGATTTTCTCATATACGAGGCGACTGTGTTGGTATTGAGTGAACAAATGAATAGTTCCACGTATGGATGAAGCGATGCACGGATGACTGACAGACGGATGGATTTTACAACGTGTGCCGTATAGTGGGTCGACTGTCAATCTCCGACCATTAGGATCGTCGCATCCCTCCGAAGGATATCCTTTATGGTTTGACATGCATAGTTGAACAGCAGGATGGAGGCTTTTTGCAGCTGAGTAATCAATAGCCTTCGAGCTGTATCGAGCGCGCATGACGCAGCACACGAGTCGAGCAGCGCTGGCAATTTGTTGATTGCAAGGTTGTAAAATTCTTTCTGCTGGCGTCTCAAGGTCCGGTGTGCGAGGAGGGAATAGTCAGAACTCCTTTGCATGTATGTACGCGTATGAACGCGCAGATGTCCGGTGCATACCAGCTGCTCTGCGGACAGCAAACGTGCATTGACTTACAGTAGGCTACACCCACACGCCCCCACCATCCCGCAATAGTCTTCCCCACATTACCCCGGGGATGTGACTCAGGCCACTTGTACAGTAAAAGCACTCTCTTATGTGGCGAGAAACGCAGACGCACACATACACACTGAACACTTTGCCATCTGGGACTCATTTCCGCCCATCTAGAACAGCTGTGGCCGAAGCTTTCATGTGTTGCGGTGGGCAGGCAGAGGAATGCCGGGCTAACGGCCCTACGAGCTCCGACAGAAGGTAAATTACAGGGGGCCGCATTGCGCCATAACTCTGGAGAAAACGCAGCGGCCGCTTTGGAGTTTGCGGCCAGCGTCTGCATTGAATCCTCTCGTTTTTGACATTTTTTTTCCCCTGCTGGTGCAGAACTACAGATGTGGTGTGTTATGTATGCATGTGCATCAGGGTTCTGATACACCCTTTAGCTACCGGTGATCAGACGGAAGTCCAATTTCCTTTACACATTTTATCCATTAGTTGAATTATTTTGGAATGATTTTGCCAATAAATCCACAGAAAGGGTTGATGGCATCTAACAAATGAGAAACTAAAATTCAATTTGAGAGGCTGTAGCATCCTCTGCCCTCAGTAAAACATGACAGGATGAAGAAGCAGTGCTTCCATGAGCACCAAATTCGGTGGCTAAAAAAAGGTGTGACAGCAAAAGAAGAGTTAATGGTGTTGCTTTGTAACACTGGAGGCATCTCTTGGCAAGAAAAGGGATGAAGTTTGATGTGGAACTAGCAACATTTTAATCTAGACTGGTATGTAAGCTGCTAACATTTGTTAGTTAGCGATAGCTTATAAAGGTAGCTAATTGTATGACGTTACTGCTAGTGTTAGTTTGTTGTTTGTTGAACAGAGAATCCTTATCTCTTACGATAGGCGTGGACACCACAGCTTTCCAGTAATATGTTGCCCGCCATTTGTTTGTAGCCTATGAGTTCGACATGTGGCCATTTCTTTCTAATATTACGTCGGAGAAGGGAGAGTAACCGAATGAAGGTTTAAAAATGTTGCAAACTGAACTGATTGGAAAACTGTAATTTTCTTTATCAGTCATTTAAGTCGTGAGAGGTTGACTGTCAAAACAGTTGGTTGTAGTCTTTAGCTATGCTAGTAGCATTGCTCTAGAGATGGTTAGGTCTGTATGTTAGCCCATCACCTGGGCCCAGTCTGAAATATTTCACAAAAATAGATAGGCTGATGTGGAATTTGGTGCTAATTAAGCTAGCTCTAACTTTTTCTTGTAACGCCATAATGTTAGCCTGTAGCTTAACTGATCTTGTAAGGCCCTGCAGAGGCCCAACTATGGCTGTAGACTTTTAGTCCTGTCTCAAAATTCAGGTCAGCTCTATTTTTAATTGTTTATTTAACAGCATATAAGTTTGACTTCCTATTACAGGAACTCTTTATCCAGCTGCTAACCCAACTAAAATACTTTGGTTTGTAAGTGGTCCAGCACAGTTTAGTGCCGCTTATGAGGTTCTAAATGTTGTTTTAGAGACACAGTTACTTCACGCTGCCAAGAATAAAGGTCTGCGGGAAACATTAAATCCGTATAATTTACAGCTGTGAAAATTGTCCGATTTAAATATAAAAATGGATATCGATCATCGGCAGCTACAATCAAACTTTAGAAAACATAGTGTGTGAGTGCACAAGAAACAAAGTCCAAACCACATCTGTAGAAGATGAAAACCTGCTATTAACATGTCAGGGAACAGGGCTCAAACACACACACAAACACATACACTTTTTTTCAGAGCCAGCAGGGGAAATAACGAAATGTCAGCGTTGAAAAGGTTGTCAGGGGACAACAGACAGGCTTCCACGTCTCCTCCTCCTTGCGGTGCCGTATTCGACGTCTACGATCAAAGGAGGCGGCGGAACCGAGGCTTCCAAACTGCAGATCGCAGGGCCGTCACTCAAACGGCGACCGGCGTGCCATGCACTCGAACGGCTGTAAGCTGAGCTGGGAGGCGCAGAGCCGTGAACTCGATGGGTGTTCTGAAAGTGAGAAATGGGAGGTTTTTAGCAGACGCTTTGAGCAAACTCATCACAAAATGCCTGCTTAGTGCACAGTTCACAAACAGTAACGTTATCCCTCTGTCCTCTTGACAATAGGCCTGCCTGTTCTCCCTGACATCTCTCCTTCTCTTCCTCCCTTGTTTTTCTTCTTTCCTCCGGATCAGTTTTTTTTTTTTTTAAAGCACTCGCAGTTTTTCCTTCTTGCCTTTTTTTTCTCCACATTTAAAAAAAAAAAATCATTCCGTCTCTCCTTTTCTCACTTACTTTTCCCAGTGGCGGAGTGTAATTAATCACATTTTCTCAAGTGCTGCACTTTAGTACAATTGTTGGGTATTAATACTTAAGCATATTTCCATTTTATGGTACTTTATATAATTCTAGTATAGTAAAGAGTTCTAGTCAACTACATTTCAAGGGGAAATCTTTTACTTCTTGCATCCATCTGACAGCTGGAGTCACTGGTTACTTTGCAGAGTAGGACTTAGACAGCTCATGAAGTACGATGCGTTGTTACAGATTATAACAGTGCAGTTAAGATAGTTAAAATCACAATGAAATCAAATATTGTCAGCATTAGAGAAGAAAGCGGGTGTTTTTCGCCCCAGGGATGGATTGAGTCCAAACAAGAGTCATTCTAATCTATCTTAGTTGAAGGCTGCTCGTGGTTAATGCCTGGTCACAGGAAAAGGAAGTGGACAAACAACGTGACGATCAGAGAATGCTGTGCCCACATTTTTGTCAAAGACCTGTGTCCACCGAAACATCTCAGGTGAAGCTGTTGCATTTGACGGGCGGATCGTGTTCTGAGCGATCTGACTACAGCTGGAAGAGGAGCGGTGGACTCTTGTGTTTATATAATGTCATTAAAATGCAAGTATTATTCCACTCTTCTGTAACAGTGTCAACATCATTTTCTTGTGGTACGATTATGACTTGTCAAGATGTCATTAAATATTACAAGGCAGTGTATTTCAGTCCTGTTCCTTGGGGAGCCCCCCGCCCTGCATGTTTAAATGTGTCCCTGCTCCAACACACCTGATTTGAATGAGTGGGTTGTTATCAGGCTTCAGCAGAGCTCCGTGACAAGCTAATCGTTTACATTTGAGGGCATTTAGCAGACGCTTTTGTCCAAAGCGACTCACAAATTCTTCCACATTCTTACACCGATGGCAGAGGCTGCCATGCAAGGTGCCAACTGCTCATCAGGAGCAATTTGGGGTTCGGTATCTTGCTCAAGGACACTTCGACATGGAGCTAGGGGGAGCCAGGATTCGAAATAGCGACCTTCCGATTACTAGACGACTAGACTAGACTAGACTTGGAGCTAGTGCTCTGTTTAATTTACTTGCGTCTATTGTCAACATTCATAACGGCTCCTTTATGCTGATGACAGACTTCATGTCAGTCTCATGCACACCCCCTTCACATCAGGTGTTACCTGGTGGAGCTCCTCCAGACCTGTAAACACACTTTGATGTGTAAATGTGGAGGATCTGAATTCTTCTTCCGCCAGTGCCGTTTCCCCTTTCATCTCCCCACATCACCTCGCTCCCAGCCGCTCTTTCTCCCGAAACGACCTCTTCTTCTCTCCCTATCCCACCTCTCATGTCAGGTTGACTGTTCTGCTGTAATCCACTCATAACTACGAGTGGACTAATGTCAGCTTGCCGCTATTTCTGACGTACACCATTTTTTTTTTCAATCAGCGCCACCCATTCGCCTAATCCCTGTTTATTAGCCCAGTTAGCCTAAATATAGCCCCGGACGCGTGCACGCACGGCCACTGCAAACACAGGAAACGGCAAGGAACGACTACGGTATTAATATTAAGCAGCTTAGCTTGTGTAAGGGCCAATGTCCTTTTAAAATACCACGGAGGACTCAGAAGGGATTATATCGGCCAAACTGAATTTTGCTATTTTTCCTCGTGCGGGGAGGCGGGAGGGGGGGCGATGGAGGAAATGGTGTAGCGGTTGCTTTCAAGGTAAACGTGGGAGTGGGAGTCCAGGAGGGCAGCTGTGAAGCACACACACACACACAGAGTACACCAAAATGTCACTCACATCAAGTTTTGAGGTTTTACGTAACCGAACCTGCAGGCGAAAACTACTCTAGATTGATATTGGAGGCCTACAAACAATAGATTTTCATTGTAAAAGCGTCAGTACAGTAGTACAGTAGTGTTGTTTTGTTTTGTGTGTGTGTGTGTGTGTGTGCTGGAGCTGTCATTACGGAGGCGTTGCCATGAAAAATGAAAGGCGCATCAGAGGAGTAATTGAGCTGCTTTGGGAATCAGCGGCTCCTGCGCTACGATGAAAGACGAAGGTTTTTTTGATTCTTCCGGAGCATTTTCCACTATCGAATCATACAGTTCATACAAATTGTCTGCAAATTGGCGGCGGATTGGGACATGACTTATGGGAATAAACACATATCCTCGTACTGTGACGCCCGCTATTAAGAATAACTACATTTCAGGATAAAAATAGCCACAAAATGCTCCACTGGGCTGAAATTGGCCTATTAAATACCAAGGACTCTTCTTTTTATGAGGTGAATCCACTTAGCATGATTAATATGTCCCCCTGCATTCAGCGCATGTACTCATTTTTGATTTTTGCAGTGTGTGTAAGTGTGTGTGTGTGTGTGTGTGTGTGTGCTCCGTACGCCCCCAGCCTTCTAAAATGGTGCAGTAGAGCAGAACCCCCGTGTGTGCGTGTAGTGTAGTATCCTACGCAGCGCTCGGAGAGCGAGCAGGAGAGAGAAATTTGACAGAGTGCCAAGCCGACCTCGTTTCCCCCACTTGGTGTGTGTGTGTGTGTGTTGCAGTCGCAGCAGTACTGTAGCAGCACTAGCCAGCTTGGCTCAGCTCGCAGCTCCCTGATCTCCGCCCTGCACTTTCTACATGTAACTCAATCTCGAGCGCTGCACAACTGGACCTAAAAGTCCTCATCAGAACTTACCCCCCCAAATGCACACTGACACACAAGGGGGCTTACACGCATGCACGGACAATAAAGCTGTTTCGGTCATTTTTTTGTTTTAGTGCACACACACTACTAGTTTCCTACTAACTTGCATGTTCGGGGTCTTCTGAGGTAAAGCGACTTTAGTTACATTCGACATCTGCAGCACTCAACAAGTCAAACATGCACGCTGACACACACAGTAGTTCAGTGTTCATCAGGTGAGTGTTGTGTGTCAGTGTGTGTGTGTGTGTCTCATCCCATCCCTCTACTAAGATGTAAATCAGGCACAAGTAAATCCTTCTGAAAATATTTCAAGGGCTAATAATAAGACTACTGAAAATGGTATCACATTGCGTTTTTTTTTTTTTTTTTTTTACTGCCCTTGCATGTGTGTGTGTGTGTGTGTGTGTGTGTGAGTGTATGTATGTGTGTGTCTGCTGCATGTGTGCATCTCTGGCACCGAGCCTGACTCTTCTCCTCACCACAAGGAACTCATTGACCAGAGCCGGTGCAGAGCCGCGCCCCTCCTCAGGGCTGCTGCAGAGACTCCATGGAGCCTCTGGTGGCGCAAAGGGGGAACTGCACCCTGCAGCCTGGGAGCCTCGGTATCAGCTGTCTGACTGACTGACTGTACTACCAGAGGTGGAGGAGGCACATACTCAATCACAAGTTAGTTAGTCAGTTGCTTTTATTGTCTCCCTTAGGAGAAATGTGTTTTGGACACAAGAGAATGTCACATAGAGAAAGAGAAGGAAGTCTATTTACATATAGCATAAATTCATATCAGCGCAGAACACACACACTCTTCATTTGCACTATTGCACATGCTCTTCCTATTGCACATATACCCATACAACATCATTCATTCCATTGCACTGAGTTAGTTATGCATAACAAAAAACTGCCCTCTGTGCGTGTCATATTTTTGTGCATGATATCATTAGACTAGTAGCAGGTAGCAATTTAGTGTTGCACCTGGTCAATATGAACCTAATCAAACTGACGATCGACAACTTTTTCGCTTTAAATGATCATTCTGAAGTAAATCTACTGATTGCATAGAAGACAAACGCCAACATCCACGCAAAGGCTGATTCCCTGTATAAATCTTGCGATCGCTCTGCGCTTTTCGGTCTGCGACCGGGCTGGATTTTGTTCCTGGAAAAACAAAGGTCGGAGGAAGTGCGTCGGCCATTGCACAACCAAAACAGGAAGAGGCATTGTTTTCCCCGGTCTCCATCCCCAGGCGATGGTGGAGCAACTGGAATATCTGTGGACACTCCACACTGCAAGAGAAAAAGAACCAAGCCGACGGAGGCGGCAAAGAAAAAACAAAGACGGAAAATAATGGATTATTTTACACATTCTGACATCCAGCAGTTTAAATGAAGCCATCTGGGGAGAGAGAGGCGCTGTCTCTCCGGTCAGATAAATGTGAAAGGAGTTAAAAGCGTGAAAGCATCAAAACTGTACTTAGGTGCAGTACTTGAGTACATGTACTTAATCACATTCCACTGTTGCGTGCTACTAATGCATTCACTGTATAATAATCTATCTGACTAGTTTACAGTTTCATGTCTTTTCACATTTAAAAATAGATCTTCTGTGAAAAGCTGCATTATTCCCCGCGCTGCCGCGTCATTAAAAGAGCAGGCTAGGGGTGAGTGTGCGTGAGCATGTGCGTGTGTCTGTCCCAGGATGCAGTGGGTTAATCTGTCAACCGTTGGATGAACTCCAGTGTTTAATGGATTAGCCTTTCGCTGGATAACTGGTGGACGGACAATGAGGATTACTTTTTCTTGCCATACTGCAGCGCTCCGTCAGGAAGGATGGAGGCCCGCCGCGTGTCTGTGTGTGTGTGTGTGTGTGTGTGTGTAACTGTCCGCCCAGTTTCCTCTGAGATGACTCCGAAGGGTCAAAGGTCAAGATCTGTGTGTGAGTGTGTGCATTTTCTCTCTAGAAATGAAAGTCTCATATGAATGCGGCTTATAAACTACAAAAAAAGGCAAGAGATGAGAGGAACTGTCTTTTCCCGGAACACACTGTACAGACGAATAAAACAGAAGCAAACGCTCTTTCAAATGACAGCTGAGGTGTTTATTTCAGTCTCCCAGTTTGTCGTCACGAAACAACTCCTCCACGGAGAGGCTGTCAGCCGGTGGCAGGACACTTCCTGATCATATTCTTTACACAGACGCAGCCATCTTTGAAGTCCCACCTTTCACACTGCTGTGATAGTTCTGTTTGCGTTCAGGTTCATTCATCAGAATGTCTGATTTTCAGTCAAAAACCTGAAATAGTTGATTAATGTGTGCAGCTCAGCCCATTAACAGAAAGATTGATGTTGCTTTCAGTCGATTCATTCTTACATGCGAGTGGTTGTTTTTGATTGGAAAATGAATAATCACGACACATTAAATAATAAATAGTCCATCCTCGAGAGAATAAACTGTCAGAGCCGTTACAATTTATGTATCTAGATTTATTTTTAATATTTTAAGACATGTGTAAGTAAGATAATTTAGAAAATCCAAGTTAAAGGAGACGTATTATGCTAATGTTCATATTCTACTTCTATTTTGGGTTACTACTAGAATAGGTTTACACATTCTAATGTTCAAAAACACCTCAGTTTTCCCACTGCTAAGTGCTGCTGTCTCTTTAAGGCCACCCTCCCACAAAGCCCCATGTGCTCTGATTGGCCAGCTCACACATGGCTGAGCCCGCACCACTCACCCTGCCTCCAGTTAGCTGTCTTGTTATCGTTATCATCCGGGAATGGCAGCAACAAACGTAGACATGCACACAGAGCGAAACGGGCTTCTGTGACAACAAAGCTAATGCTAGCTGATGAGCTAACGTTAGAAATGCATAAAAGCAACACGAAAAACACAGCTCCCAGCATCAAACCTGCTACTCGTTAGTTAGTGTTTCTCTTGACTGCCTCTCATTATGACAATTTAACAACATTGCCACAAACTGGGAAAAGCCACATTAGCCAAGCTGTATGCTAACACCCGATTTAACAGGCTGAACTACAGAATTAACAGCAAAACAACATGAAACATGGTGAAACGTACAGCTTCTCAGTTTGAAGTCGGGTCAGACACATCTGGTATTGATACATAATCAACAGCTCGATGGTGTTTGTTCCTGAATTTTTCTCTTCATTTTGGAGGAATTTCTTGGCTGTGATTGTTTGAATCGCTGTGGTCAGCATCATGCAGCCGGATAAAAAAATAAACCTCTGGATTCACAGGAACACTGATTAAAATATGAAATAGGTTTGTTTTTTTTAAAGAGTGAATTTGTTTGTTTATGTGTCTATGTGCTCATACATTTTAAAACGTCTTTGATTTAATTATGAAAATAAGTGGATGGTTGTGCGAGGAGGGGGAGCGAAGATGTCTTATATATAGGACAAATTCTACTTGGTGCAGTCACAAACATTACATTACCATAAATGACGAGCCTGAACTTCAATCTGAAAGTGTTTCAAAGAAATGCTGCCTTCAAGACATATTTTCCTGACAACGACTTGATGCGCGTGCCTTCTCTGAACACCACCATTTTCAACACACACTCTTTCACAGAGCCCACGTTTTGCTCAGATCGCTGGCCACAGAGCACTTGCTCTGGATCCACCGGGGGGCAAGCTCCTCGGTCAAGGGCACCTTGACTTTAGCTGCGGAGGGCGAAAGCATTATTCCCTCTCATCCCTCAGCACAAAGCTGCTTCCTTAACCTTTAACACTGTGCCTGATTTCTATAGGGATACGATACAGTCTCCAAGAAAGAGCTGATTCCTTCAAACAAAGGGGTTGGCAAAGTTTGGTTTTATTGGATCATTGCACATTCAGAAATCCTCTGCCAAAACACTTTATTTAGTCTGATGTAGACCCTTTTGTGTGGTGGTTCTTCTCCGTCTTGCTTTAAGGTAAACGAAGATGTTTCAAAAGCTCAGCAACAACAAAATGAAATCAATCAATGTGTGCTTGCAGGGAATAATAACCAACACCAGACAAGATTTAGAACAGTTGCACTACACCTACACATTTTAAGATATGTTTAAGTGAGTCTGAGTCTAAGAGAGAGAGTCTCCTGGTCTAAAAGACTCGTAAAAGTTAGTCCTTTGTTAGACAAGAAGGAAAAGATGAAATTCTCACAGCTGAAGACAAACATGTATATTTGCATTCCAGTAATTCTAAAAACCTTTTGTCGGTGGCAGTCAACAGGTATGTGACATTTACGAGCTTTTAAACATGCGTGTGTCAACATGCTCTGAGTGTTGCACAAACATGCCTTCAGAGCCACTGTGTTTGCATTTGTAAGTCAGACGATTTGCATATTAGCAGCTGTTGTCAGGATGTCTGGGAACCTCTTACAAATATATGTGCTATATACAGTATACTGTCTGCTCAGATACCGTATAGGATACCTTGGACCTAGTTTGAAAAGGGTAGTCTGCTATTGTCATTTCATTTTTCATTTTTTTTTCTTACCTAGGTTCAGCCATGGAGAGAGCTCCATCGTCATAAAGGTCTCCATTGTTCCTTGCCTGACGAGAGCCCAGGTCAGACCAAACATGTGCAACAAGACCAAACCATTTTAGAAAGTAGCAGGGGAAAGTTTATCCTTTATATCCAGCTATTGAAAGAAGCCTGAAAAGACAGCGGTTAAAAGAAGTACGTTGCATGAGAGTCATTGCAATTTCAGATGATACAGCGTCCCATCTAGTCATATAGGTGTTAACTGGCAGGTTTTTCTTGAGATGTTGCAACTCATCTCGTCGCAACTCTTTGCTCTGAAAAGGCTTAAGAACTAGCGGCCCAGATGGAAGACTATGGGCGACCAAACCAGATCTAATGCAAGATGTCTTCCACGCTGTACTGAAACAATTAGTAAATTAAGTGATTACATATTTTTGAAAATTGATTTATCTTCATGTTTCTTTAGCTGGATGCGCTAAGATAGCCTACGCTGAAGGAGAGTTGTTTATTTATTTTTTTGTTTTCCTTGATTTACTTTGCTGTGACTGTCCCAATCTTGTACACCTGCTGGCCTTACTTGGCCAATTGATTAGATGACGCCTCATCAGGTTAGTTGAGTGCACCTGCACTATGGGTGGGACTTAACCTATATGAGTTGGACATTCTCTTTCATTGCATTTCAATGCCCTGAAGAAGACCACTTGTGGTTGAAACATGTTGGCTCTTATTTTAATGATTTAAGCCATACCTAAATAAAGGCTTTTTATCTATTCCTTCTCCTTTTTTGATACTTTTTTGAGTGCCTGGGACCCGCTGTTTCTAAATTTGATTTATCTTCAATTTATAAAAAAGTGACAGTCTATAGCTGACTAAGGGTCGGCGGGCATGCTAACAGCTCTGTAAGGCTGTGCTTTCAGCTAAATTCTAACATCTGCACGCTAATCAAATTGACATGCTATATTTAGCAGGTATAACGTTTAGCCAACGAACAAACTAAAATGTTGACCTGATGTCGCACTAAAGGAAAGGTTAAGGGCTTTTAAAAAGGAAATGTTTTTACAATTTATCCCGAAGGGACCATGAATGCCCGGATAACGTGCTAGTCCATCTAGTAGATGTTCAGATATTCCTCTGGATAAGTGACAATTTTGACCCACTGCTGAAGCTTGAGGAAAGGTCAGTGGATCACCAAATGAATGGGGGTCATCCCTATGTTCCCCGGGTTTTTTTTTTTTTATATGTTCCCCAGTCTCATATAAAGAGGGGAACATAGGACCCGGGGAACATAGACACGCTCCCAGTGAATGGGGGTTTATCCTCTGGGGGCCATGAATTTCCGTACAATATCCAGGCCTTGTTGAGATATTTCAGTCTGGACCGAAAGACATCTGCATTTTATAACGATATAACAAATTAATTGGCCATTTGAAATGAATACAAGTGTCAGTTTTGTCTGTGGCAGATCAGCATCTATGATGGCACCTGAGTTGAGCACGTTGGGGATTAAAAATTTAGGACAGTCGCACATCCCTATGAGACATACAGCTGAATAACTCACCCAGATCAGCACACAGTCAGACAGCATCCAGGCTCCAGTCTTCTTCTCCGGTGCATTTGGACTGGAACAGGCACATGGCTCCTGCAGGATCAACCTGCACCCTGCCAGTCATGTGACCTCTCTGTGGGCACCAGCACCCACAGCTGACAACAAACACACAACACAACGCAACAGAGACAGCAGTGTCTTCTCATCGGCTGCAGGCCTTCATGATCAGTTCCACATTGCTGCTCATATCTAATTTTCTGCTCGACTGTTCACATCTATTATAGGATGTAACCCAGATCTGATGCAAATGTGAACTAGAGAAGAAAAAAAAAGTTGAGACTCTGCATGTGCACACCAGTATGGAAAAAATATGCTACTTTTGTTTTGGGGCTGTTTTTCTCTTTGTTTTCGACACATTTCAGGTTGGGCCGCGTGCCATTGAGCTTGGCTGGACTGACACATACAACAAAAGTACTGTCAGGTGAAAAACAAAAGATTTACTTGCAGGAACGGATTGACATTTTGGGAAACGTGCTTATTTGCTCTGTAGCAGAGAGTTAAATGAGAAGGTCGATACCTCTCTCATGACTGACTGTTAAATAGGTAGTAACATTCAGCTGCTGATTGGGTAAGCTTACTGAAAAGCGGCGGGAAAAACTGGTCTAGCTCTGTCCAGATGTTATACTGCTATATTTGTACATTTATTTAAAAAAAAGTAATGTGTCTATAATGTGTAAATAAGTGAGCTTTACAGGTGCAGGTAGGTGGATTTTATCAGCTGTTGGACGGAGCTTAACTCCTCCTGATTTCAGTGTTTGTGCTAAGCTAAGTCAATTTAGCTTTACACTTAGTTGGACAACATTGGCATGTTGCCATCAGTGTGAGTCCCGTTCTGCCGTCTTCAGAAGAGAAACTGAAGAGATTCAGTTAGAAGCTACAAAAGTACTGAGAGCGGAACACCGACTTTTGAAAAACGTCTTTTTCTTAGGTTTCCTGCACAGACATGAGTTCAGTATCGGTTTCAGGGGGAGAGGGTGCTTATTAGGGGTCGGCTTCAGACGTAAGACGACACCGCGGCCTGCTTGGAGGCGGGGCAGCCGCGCCATAACACCAGTAACGGAAAATCAGCAGCCAAAAGTGCTAGTGCAAAAAGCTTTTGTGTTTACACCGCCAGCACAGCTAGCTGACATGCTAACTTCTCTTCTGAGTTATCTCGCAACGCAATACAAAGATCTCGTGATGTGAAAATTGCTATTTTTCACGTTCTGTTTATAATTTTAGTAAATTTTTTTATGTTTTCCACTAAAATTCTTACATACTGCACCTCTGACAGATTCCGTGTGGGCACCGAGCGTCCAGCATCGTGTCTCACGCTGTTAGGACACAGTGTTACGGCACAAACCTCTGGCATGAACAGGCTGTGTGTGTGAAGGGGCTAAAGTCTCTACCAGACAGCAATTGAAAGCAAGATGAGAAATTATTCCTCTACTGTCGTGAATTATAGACAGATTTTGGAATTCAGAGAGATGTGCAGCACATGGACAAAGATCTTGTGTTTTCGTAGTCATACACGTTACGTGCTTTACAAAGTCAGCGTTTCACTGCACTGATTTGTAGCGTTTTTTTACTTCAGTGTGAAGTTACCCAAATAAAGAACCAGGGAGTCTAAATTGCCTCGTAATACACACTGTCATCCTCAGTTGTTCTTTCCGATGTGATACATGGTGATTTTCTATCTTTCTGATCCTGTGTCTGTGTGAGAGAACATTCCAGCACTCTGTGTACCCAGTATCTCCAGGTTTGCTCCGTCAGCCGATTAATTATGTAACACAAGTGAATTGTTGTTCTTTTTTTTTTTTTTTTGGAAGGGGTTGGTGTGTGTTGTCACTTTGTGTTTCAGTCTTTCCTTCTCTTTTTCACTTGTGTCACAGCTCTCCTTCGACACACACACACGCACACACACACGCAAACAACACGAGTCATGCGCCTGGAGGAACCCGGCCTTGTTTTTGAAGCGGTGTGATTTTGTGTTTTTTGGGAGGCCGTTGTGTAACCTCGTTAACGCCGGGGCTCTGCATGTGGGAAATGTGTCAGAGCCCAGCAGAGAGCTGCGATTGGCTCACGGGGCACACTCCCCCCTGACATCCAGCCCCTCCCGTTGCCTCCGAACCTGAAGTGCTCAGACGCTCGGGCGGTGTCGCCATAGCAACTACTACTTCAGGAGGGTAGCCCCCTTTTTTCCTCCTTGCTCCCTCTCCTCCTTTACCTCCCTCCCCATCCTTCTTTTCTGTTGTTTGTCTTTTACTCCTTTTTTTCCAACCTGTCTCACTCTACTTCAGTCTCTTCCTTATTAGGGCTGATACACGTCTCGTGGACGTAAAAAGATAAGAAACATCAACCTGATGCGAGTTATGGGGGGGTGACGGTGTTTTTACTGGCAGTTCCTTACCTCATAGTTTCCACATGAACCTCATTTTAGTCTTTACACCAAATAAAAATCTTTCTCTGTCATGGGGACGACCGGCTAGAGCCTGTTTCCCAATTTACATCCCTTCACTTCACATAAATTCCACTGCCCACTGATGTACACACACACACACACACACGCACAGGCATAAAGAGCGGCCATAACTCATCAAACATACACACAATATGTTTAAAACATCTAGACCACCCACTCGTCCCCTGATTTATTGTCGACAGCCTCGGCAATTTTGCGTTTGAGCGGGGGTCATCTGTTATTTTCACCTATTAAATGCACTTTTGGTGATGATTTAGAGGTCTCCCCACATCAGGATTGCGGCCGTAAAGGTCTCATTTAAAGGTGCGCCACGTAGTTTTGGGGAAGAAATTTGAATCAGAAGAGAAAGATCTTCACTGACTGTGAAGATCTGTAAAGGACAACACAATCTCATCTCACTGTTTTACTTTGTTTGTATTTGGCGGACCCTGCCACCCACAACAGTTTGAATTTTCTTTCTCCAAAAAACGACGTAGTGCCCCTTTAACAAATCATCCGTACTGAATGAATGTTTCATGACGGACACTGTGCCGTAACTGTATTACAGTATTGATAGGCTTAATCTCCTGAGGGGAGCGGCGACCGACAATGACGGGATATCTTTCAGGAATCACCGTCACCATTTCTTCACGCGTCGGATGTGTGTGTGTGTGTGTGTGTGTGTGTGTGTGTGTGATGATTATCAGCAAAAAGTCACATGCAGATTCTTGGAAAGCTCAGCCTGCAGCGTGCCCGTTTCCTGGTTGCCGAGCAGTCATCACGTTGCTCCTGACTGACCGTCCGCTCCGTGACTCACTCCTTCCGACACTCGCTCGCCTTCCTTCCTTCCTTCCTTCCTTCCCTCCATCCTCCATCCTCCTCACATCTCCTGAGCCCTCGCTGCCTCGCCTTGCCGCAAATCAGTAGTAACGGGAAATAGATATGGCTGGTGAAGAAGAGGGATCAGGGGAATGCTGATGGAGGGGTGTGTGTGCTGAGGTTGGGCGGGGCAGCGGGAGAACCCCACTGTTGCACCTCCTCTGAAAGTGTGTGTTTGAGAGAGAGAGAGAGAGAGAGAGAGAGAGAGAGAGAGAGGAGACACCACTCACCCAGAACCCCCCTGCAGGATGAGCTGCAGAATACTAAACACTAAAGGGGGTTTCTCCCTCTTTTTTATCTTCTATTATTCGTGCCAACACTCTTAAATACATCCAAAATGAGAATTAAACACCCAAACCGGGAGAAGTGGAGACGAAAACAACCAAAAAGGGTGCATTTTGCAGAAAAAGAAGGGAGGATGGAGGGATGTTGCGGAGGAGGAACGGCGAGGGAAGGAGGAGAGGCGCGGGGGCGGAGAGGGGGGAAACCTGCAGTGCAACACAGTCTGAATTATTCATCGACGTCTGAGTGGGTCGTCTCAGACGGAGAGACGGAGGGGAAAGACAAAGAGGGAGGTGGAGAGAGCGGAGCGAAAGGGGAAGAGGGGATGAGCGGGGAAGGAAGAGAGGAGAGAGCGGAGGAGGAAGTGGTAGCATGGCGATGGCGAAGGTGGATGGGGGAGAGAGGAGGAGAAGAAGAGGAGGAGAGAGGGAGGGATGGCGCAGCAGTCTGAACTCTGTGTTCCCGACACTCAAGTCACATTCGCACTGTCTGCCTCCCTCCCTGTCGACACACACACACACAAAACACACACACACACACACTGATACACACTGTTGACACACCTGGAGTGCATGGATACGGAGACGCACATTCAAGACAAAAGAAAACCCTTCTTTGGATGATTTTTATATCTGTATGAGGCTAAAGATTATACTCACCCACCCACACACACACACACACACACACACACACACACACACTCTCCCCATGCCAGAGTGGTACACTGTACATCACAAGCACACATCAGTACCAAACAGCTTCACACACATCAAGCATCTCCGTCGGAGGCAGACCCGACAGCTTCAAAAAAAAAGGATGCATCAAACAGTCTCACTCACACACACACACACACACACACACACACACAGAGGCACAGGCAGACAGAGGGTAAACTACACACACGATGTGGGAGGATCTGACATATACTGCCAGGAGATAGAGAGCGGGAGAGACAGACAGAGAGGTCAAACGAGGAGACGGAGGTAGAACAGCTGGAATGGAAGAGGACGGACACACACACACATGTGGGCAGATGATTAAATGTCAGAGAGCGTCCAAAGAGGGCAGCGGCACGGGCACACCTGCACGTATGGCTTTAAAAAAAAATTGTTGCTAAAGATTGAGAGATTAAAGGGAAAAAAATCACTTTCACTCGTGTGCTCGTCCTCAAGTGAACTCTCTGTGACCAAATCCTTCCTATAGCTCTCGTTGGGAGCAGAGCAGCTTTTCCGGCGGGTAGGCTGGCACATGCGGCACAGAATGTACAGACAGCACATCAACCCCAAACTGTGCGAGGGTGTACGAGACACGCTGTGCGTTCAGACAGACCGAAAAAACTGAGAGATCACTTGAGGAGAAGAAAAAAAAAAGGACTCTCTGGGGAAAAAAAAAGAAAAAGCGAAAGGCACGAAGGAGAGAGATGGCGATGGATGCGGAGTGAGGGGAGGGAGAGGATATGGAGAGGGGAAGGAGATAGACAGAAACTGCAGCAGTGTGAACTCTTTGTCCCTGACGCAGCTCACAAGTACACACACACACTAACACTAACACACACACACACACAGACATGCCAAAGCAGATATAGCACGCGGTGGGGATGTCATATCAATGCCATGCACGGAGCCAGACAGACCCCAGACATACATGTCGCATCCACTCCTCCACGCACATCTTACACTCAAGCAGCACGTGTGACGCTGCCGCACACTTGTAGAGTTTCTTTGTCTCATCAGATCGCACCCTCACCTGAAACTCATGGCGCCTATGTGATCATTTGAAACGCTTCGAATCAAGTTTCACGGCCACCTCGCAATTTCAATTTTGCCGTCACTCACGTTTCCAGCGGCCGAGCGGGCTTCTCCGCAAAGGAGCCCGCTCATAGGCTGCAGCGGATACACGCCGCCCCCCCCCTCCCCGTACATGTGCACACACGCAGAAACATATGCAGCATCGGTTGAAGTATTGGGTTCAGATGGGGTGGGGTTAGCCGAGGACAGCGGCACAGAGCAGAGAAGGAAACACAGCGTTCCCCTGCATGTTCTGTGCATCGCTTTTAAGTACACGTTGCACAAAGAGGAGAGGGAGTTCCAGATTTATAGAAAAACCGCAGGACGCGCGTTATAAAGAGCTGCATGCAGCTTATATTCAAAACAGCAGTAAGACACACAAGCGATGCCACGATGCAGAACATTTTGTCTTTTCCGTCCACTTTTTCACGTCCTGACGCCGGTGTACGTGGGGGGGCTGCATGTGACACTGAAGAGCAGTGTAGAAAATATCTGAAGTTGTTAACGTGTCCATAAACTGCTCAAAGAACAATGTGCAGGGCGAGAGAGGAGGGCACACCGCCAGCCTGATCCGTACCAGAGGAAAACACAGGGCTCGCCGGATGCCAGGAGATGCCGGACATGTCTAGGTGCGGTCGGCCACCCTGGTGAACATCTCTTGGCATTCTAGTTTGATTTTTTTATCTTTTTTATTTTCTCAAGCGAAAACCAGCAGCAGTGTGCTCGGGAGTGCTGGGATGAAGCGCATCGGCAGTGCACAAAACACTGCATACGACCAAGCGCTCACTGAATCGCACACTTGCGTGATATAGGCTTATGTTTAAGTTGTCTCGGCGATATATGTAGGTTGATTGTCAAGTTGCGTTCAATAGTCAAGTTTATGTATCAATTAGCTGGCAACTATTTTGACAAACCTAGTAACTGACCATTTTCGAGCGAAAATCTGTCGTACATGACAATAAACTGAATACCCTCGGGCTCTGAACTCCACCCCGCCTTGGAGTTCGATAAACAGTCATGGGCATTTGGACAATGGTTTAATCAAGTTCCATTGCAAATAGTTGCAGCTCGAAGCGAGTGATTTTACGTCTTCTTTTGATGGGGAACAACTGCAGCGAAGGAAAGATTACATGAACTTGACTTCTAGTCAGCGTGCCTTAGGCAATAATGATGATTTTTTTTTGTGTTTGTGTCATCATCCTTGAAGACTCGCACAAATCATTCAGGGTTCGGTTGGCTTGATTCAAAGCACACAGGCAAAGGTGTTTTTACCTGTTCAGGATTGCAACACTCAGAGTCAGGGGTGAAAATCCTGCTGTTAAGGTCTCTCTCTGACTTCTGCCTCCCTTATCCCTCCAAGGACGGTGTAAGTTTTGTGCGTCTCGACACAATGAGTTGTACAAGTGGGATAGAGGTCGCACACTTCTCAGAGGGTTCATCGTGTTGCACAAAAAAAGAGCTTGACAGAGCGGCGTCTGCACAACTCGCTGTTTTTAACGCTCCTCAGCTATCATAGGAAACATACCAAGGTCTTAAGACATTCAGTGGTGACTGTTCGGGGAGTTTCCTCTCAGCACAACCGCCATCGAGTGGTGGTGATCAGCATATGATGTGCTGTGAGAGGAACTCCAACCCGGAGTCATTCATTGGGGGTTTCATGGTCCGTTATGGTTGTGTCAGGAGCCTGCATGTGTTTCTGCGCGTGGATGTGCTCCCACATGCTTCAGGAGAACCCGTGTTTGCCCTTCTACGTGGGGATTGAACAGCACGTGCTCATACCGAAATTTGCTTGACTCCCAGAATTACATTTATGACCATTCCCGAACAAAACAATCATGGTTTGGGTCAATATAAGAATGTTACGTTACGTAAGTAGAAATAAGTCAACGCTGACTTTTAGTTTCACACAGGGCACAAACACCTGGGCGAGTCCTGGGTTTTGATCAATCCATCCACCCCTCCCGACTTTCTCGCTCTTTCCACTACGTCTACCTGACTTCCTCCTTTGCTGCCGTCATCATTACTGCAGCCACCAGAGGTCACCGCCAATGTGAACATAGACCTGTTTTGCCATTTTCGTGGCAATGATTAAACCTTGAGCGCTCTGTAAAGGACATGCAGGAGGCTGGAGACAGAGAGGCACTAAAAGAAGAACGACTCATTTTGAGGAATTTCTTAGCGCTGCTATGTGGTAGGTAGGAACCCTGAACGCATCCTCTTCGGTTTCGTGGATAGTTTTGGGTTGGTGCGCATCCTCAATTTCCACTAAACTTGGAGGGAGGGTGGGTCTAAGCACAGAAAAGATCCCATTTGGTGCGAATCCAGGATTTTTTGTTTTGTTTTCTATAACAATGCAAGATAGGACTTGGTTTTACACTTTGACTTATTTGTCAGGGAGTAATGCATAGACCTTGATGAAAAACGTCAGCTATATTTAGTCGGCTGGTATCTATGAGTGAGTACAATTTGGAAGAAAAGTGCCTGTTGCATGCATCTTTAAAGTTTTTAAAGGACAAGGAACCAATTTCAAGGAAGTGCGCAGTGAATATTTCTCATATCCAGGCTTCAACCCTGACAATTCTCTATTTTTGTCGGCTTTGGCTTACACATGTTTCCATTAGAACTAAAACAATAACCTAATCTACAGGAAATACGTCATAATGTCAATCATCTTCAAAGCAGAAATAACAAACATTCCTTAGGTCTGGCTTGTAAAATGTTTTTCTTCTGTCGTTTATGACAGTAAGATGAATGTCTTTGGGCTTTAGACCGTTGGTGAGATAAGAAACCCTGAAGACATCAAATTGGCATTTTGGAAATTGCTACGCACATTTTTAACTATTTTCTGACCTTCTATGTGTCAAAGAATTAATCAATTAATAGAGAAAATTTAAAAATCCATAATGAAAATAATCATTGCTGCAGTTACATCCCTAGTTTGCATACAGTAATACTACTGTCCTATTTCTGTGTGTTTGTTTGCGATTGCTATTAATCCCAGGGATTAACAGAATAATCACAATAGAGCAACACATCCCCACAATTTAACCACAACAGTCCATTTCTCGACATGGTAAAGAGATTTATTAAACACGTTTGTGTAAAAAAAAAAAAAATATATTCACACTGTTGCCTCCAGCGCGACACATCGCCTCCTCCTGAGTCGCAGCAGTGCCCTGAGACTCCACTGCCACAGCCAGGCCGAGCGGTGACATTTCACTGGTGTGGCGGTCACGATTCCTCTCCTCTTCCCCTTTCCCATCCATCCTCTCTCTCTCTTTTTTCACCCCCCTCGGCCAAATCCCTTCCTCCGTGCCTACTTGTTTTCCTTCCCAGGCTGTCGTCCCTAATAAGAATTTGTACTTGAATGGGGCTGGCTTGTTAGGCGAAGGGGTTGCGTAAAAAATTAATAACACTCCAAATTGTGGAGAGAACAGCATGGCATCCTTTTGCCTGAGTGACTGTGTGTGCGTGCGTGTGTCTGTGTGTGTGTATGAACTTGATGCTCACTGTAATAATATTATGTCCCCATGAAAGATGACTGTAATTCTGGATATGACATGAGGATAAAAGACACACCACTGGATCTGCCTTTGATGTACAGCGCAAGGGCCATCGGATATAGCTTTAAAGCCGTATACAGCGCACGCTAAGACTAATTGAGCCAATCTGAGACCATTACGACTGCTTTTTTATGATATAAAGATCAGTCGCGGTGTGTAAAAATGGCAACGGTTCATTCAGACGGGCTGCAGCAATGTTACACTTTCGAGCGAACATACATCACGCCGCGCTGTCATCGTTTAACGGAAGAAGTCCTGTGAAAAAAATGTGATAAACGACTTTGCGTTCAAAACGAGCATGCAACGAGACCCTCGAAAGACGAGGCGACCGCTCTGCGCTCCGCATCCGCAGGGATAAAATGGCTGTCGATGGCTTTAACTTGGTTTGGGTCCATTAGCTCGGTGGCATGAGCCGGGTTTCATGTCCATATAAGGCCATCTTAATATGCCATGTCTAAATCTAAGTCATTTCAGTTAAGACTATGATCCATCCATATGAGCCAGCTCTAATCCGAACACTGCGGTAGCCACAGTATAGCGTGACTAATAACCGCATAAGTCGTATTACACTCGACAGCCCCTGTGGAGTGTGTTTATTTACATGTATGTGTGTCAAACACGCACACATCTGTTAAAAGTACATGAGCGGCGTGCAACCTCGATTTGTAATTACACGTATGAAACCGCGTCCGAGCATTTGTTTCGGGCCCCGGCTCTCGCGTGCATTGTCTGCGCGTGAGCCTCGCATGTTGGCGTGCACACATCCCACCTTCGTCCGTGTGGAGCGAGCGCGCTCGGACAGGCTGCGCTCCAACATGTGTGTGGCTCGAGCCTATTACGGCGGGCGACTCCTGCGGTGCGGCTGGCAGGCGGTGAGATACGAGTGTCCATCTCTGCTCTTCCTCCTGCCAAGCAGACCAGCCGCAGTCTGTCACTTAGTGGCAGTGGGTGATTCTCAACCACCGGTCTGCGGAGAGGAGGCCGTACATCAGCTGCCACTTATGAGGAGACGGCATGTGCTGTGCATCATTTTTAGGGTTACGGTTAGATCTGTTTTAGCTTGTTTCGGAGCAGAAATGAGGAAAGACCAAAGGAAAAAGACAACAATTAACAAAAAAATCCCTTTTTACAGAAGATGAGAAGAGAAAATGTGGCAAAGACTACAAAAGGTGGTCAATTTAAATTGCAAAAAATGGCGGTTTGGCGGTTTAAAAGCAAAGATCAATATCTTGAGAAATGCACCAGCGCAGGTTTGCTTTCTAGCTAAGAGTTACAGAAGAAGATCAATGTCACATTCATTTCTGTAGACTGAATATGACAATGCACCCTCATATCTAAAAGAATGAATATGTCAAATGTCATATTTCACCATTACCAAAACCATTGCAGTGAACCAGCAACAGGCGTTCCCAACCCTCTGTCCTACAGTCACAGTTTGGTTAGGGTTAGACAAAATACTACTTGGTTAGGTTTAGGAAAACCTTGTGGTTGGATTAAATTTCACTACGTTACCTCCGTACCTATGTTACAAATATTCCGACTTTACCAAAGTGACTTCAGATACGTTACGTACGTGATGTTACTATGTTTGAGACTTCGCATTTAAAACTGGACACGAACAGCGGCCCCCTGAATGAGGGTCCTGCTCTTGTTTGACCTAACCGTCCATCCCCGACCTCCTACTTATACAGACGTCTCACTCTTTATACTATTTCTCCTCGTTTCATCCTTTGCAGCTGTAGTAATTACTACGGATGCCGAAGGTCGCCACATAACAACAAACATAAATATGAAGTCATGAAGAGCTGCTCTCATTTTTGATGTACTGTATATGGTTGTTTTTCTGATGAGGACGAGGTGGATCATGGGTACGGTTATCTTAGCTTCACACGTAGACTGTTACCAGGGGTTAGTCTAGCTTGGCTAAAGCTAACAGCACCTCGAAAAGCTCACTAATTAACACTTTATATTTCATTTGTTTGATTTACACAAACAACAAACCCACCTTTGCACAGGGCCGAGCCACTCTTTAATACGAGCTAGGCTAACTGGCTGCTAGCTGTAGCTTCATAATTTCCATACGAATATATGTGAGTGGTGTTAATCTTCTCTTCTAAGCAATCTCTCAGCAAGAAAATAAACAAGTATCATATTTCTGGTATTTCCCAAAATGTCAAACTCTTCCCGTGGGGCATCCACACCACCATGTGTCACTTTGGTTGTTGGAATGAGGGCAAGTTTTAGCTGCGGGTGTTTAGCATGAATACTGTCCTCTGTAATGTTAAGTAAGCGTAAAAAGCATGTCCAAAGTTGTTTCTGACACAGTGCACAATTCTAACTGGTTCCTCTGGGATTGTAAATCATGAAGCAGCAGCGTCTACGTTCGTTCTGGGTGTAATTTTGGTCTTTCTTCAATGATCTGGCGTGATTTCAGCTTTTTATTTCCTGCAGGGCAAGGTAAAGCTTACCACGGCTAATTTATTGCTTGGACTGATCATCAGAAGATATGTGAGGGTGGAAGCCAAGACCAGTCCAGACTGCAAGGCAAAGCTCTGGGCGAAAAACAGCTATGTCATTACAAAGCCTGTTAAAAACTGCTAGAACAACGCTTTATACTGTCATCTGTGGCGTATTTCACATCTGAAATCAATTGTAAATGAAACTCTTTTTTTATTTTTTTTGCTCAGCGAATTCGAGCTCCTCCTTTGATGTTATTGAACGTGTCGATGATTTTAACCCCGTTTGACAACTTTATCGCCCACCGGTGACCCCCTGACACACACATACATGCACACACACACACACACACACACACACACACGTGCTCTCACAGAGTCAGTAACCATGAAATGACATCAACTGCCAAGACAATCAGGGGTCAAGTTGATGTTGAAAGGTTGCCATGGTTACTGAGCCTGCTCATGTGCCCTGAACACACACACACACACACACACACACACACACACACACACACACACACACACACACACACACATACATACACACACATACACACAGAGAGAGATGCAGATAGCTTAAAATTCACCAGAAAGGCCTTAAATGTACCTTCTTTTTGGGTGCAAAGACAATCTGGCAGAACTCACACCTTGAAACATTTAAACTGTTGTTTGGGTCCATGTTACAGTTGTTATACACTTATAATCCAGTCCAGCTGCTACTTTGTTTACGTCATGTAGACATGACCTAGATGGCAGAAAACCTGAATATGTGTGTCCCTGATGAAAATCAAACAGTGGCTCTTGAAGTCCGTTTCACCAATGACAAGCTGATTCTTGGAGGCTGTTTTATTATTATTATTATACCTTAAAGGCGCACTATATAGTTTACATATAGAGAAGACATTCAAATTCAGAACTTTAATGTTTATAACATTATCGAAGTAATAATACAAACCCAGAAATATTTACTTTTCCCATAACTGAATAAACAAGCTGTTTTCAGAGGAAAATAAGGTCCAAGAAGACTGTCTGAAGCTAGTAAGGTGGCAGGGTCCACCACTTATGAACTAAGTAAAACAGTATGAAACTGTGTTGTCCTTTAAGGTCAGTTTGTTTATTCGGTTTAAAGATAAAAAATAAAAATCAATCAGTGAAGATCTTTCTCTTCTGATTAAAACATCTTCTCCACACTGCACTACGCACTGCACCTTTAACAGTGGACTGTCTTCAACATGGGCATTAATTTACATCAATTGCCCCTGGACTGTAATTTGCAAGAGTAACTATCATTGGCTTGATTTTACAAGGCCGCAAGCTAAAGGGGACACTGTGAGTTTATAGCAGGGGACAGATGCGTTCAGTCAATCTTCTCCCAGGCTAAAGGTCAACCAAACCATCCCTCCATCATCACTTTCCGTCTCTCTCTCTCTCTCTCTCTCTCTCTCTCTCTCTCTCTCTCTCTCTCTCTCTCTCTCTCTCTCTCTCTCTCTTGGCCTCTTGGTAACCTCACCGAGGATGAGAATGTCAGCGTTCAGTGGCATTTACAGCCCATTCCCGCTCTGCTCAGAGGACCTTATTACACCTAGGTCAGAGGGCAGTTTGTGTGTTTTTGTTTGTGTGTGTGTGTATGTGGGTGTGTATCTGTACGGTGGAGGATGGGCCGCGCACACACACACACACACACACACAGTGACCTCACCTGATGGTCATGCATCTGATCAATCATCCGTGGAGGTATAGGGATGCTCCTACGGACGCAGATGAGCTCTATCCCATGTGGTTAATCCGCTGTGACATATTTGAATGTGTGTGTGTGTGTGTGTGTGTGTGTGTGTGTGAGGTGCAAGGTGGAAGCTTTTCATAAATGTATTGATCGGATGAAGTGTAAACACAGAGCCGCCACTGAATTATGCATGGGCCGAGCGGATAGTCGTGTGCGCACCCATACGTGACTGTATCTGTGTGTGACCAAACACATGTGAGCGCGATGTGCATGTGTCTCCGCGCATACGTGTGCGCATCTCCAATGTGTTTGTATTTACTGCACGTGTGTGTGTGTGTCCGAGTACTAAGTAGCTCAGAAGTGGCAGCTGCAGCAGGAAGCACTGAATACAAAGACCCCCCTCTAGACATCCATCCGTCAATCAAACGCTCTCAGGGGGAGCGAGCGTGTGTTAGTTTATTTGTGCGTCCGTCAATCAGCTGCATTGACGGGCCCGCCCATCTGTCTGCTCGTCCATACATCGGCCACGCATACGCATATGAGCAGCCATTACATACGCTGACAGAGTGCGTCGATGGGGCCCTTTGTACTCTATGGGATGCTTTCACACATGAAACCCACAACATTGGTCGATTCGATTACTCTGCCGAGATAATGGCTGTCTAAATGATGGATTCTATAACTTATTTTGCAGTTGAATGGCTCATTATCCCCCCAGCTGGATTTCTGACAGCATCGCAGGAATATACATTACGGGGGGTTTTATGTGCGCTGGCTAATTTTCCCCTGTGCTTTTAAAGCTACAATCAATATTTTGGTATTAGAGTTCCAATGAAACGGCGAGTTGAGTGGTGATTTCTTTTTTCCCTGATTACATGTTTCCTGTAAAAACAGGCAGCTGTGATAGGACTTGTTGCGGATATTGATTGGAGCGTACAGTCGCTAATAGTTACCACTCCATTAAGCTCGCAGGCTGCTGACTCTTGGCGGGCTGGCAGCTCCCAGTAGACAGCCGGGACGGAACAACACGGTCTGAGAGAAGAAACAGGGCAGTTTGAAGTCAGGGATTAAAGTACTGAGATGGTTTTTCTTGTCAGGTTTGGCTGAGTAAGAACATTGGACTACTAGCTAGCTAATGACAGCTACATTTAGCAGGAGTTAGCATTCACTTTGGCAACAAAACTATAGGTAAAAGTCCATCAAGAATGCCCATGAATCACCTTGGTACTGTTATTGGCCTCATCGTTCTTGGAGGCTACGTACGGCTCTGGTCCGGAGGCGTTAACTGGGAGGCTGCTGGTTTGCAACTGTTAGCAGTTACTTTAGCGACAAGTAAAGCTATCTGTGTGGAGCTGAGGCAGAGCAGCTGGAGGCAGGCAGAAAAATGTTTCCCTATGAAATCAGTAAAGAGAAGAAGAAGAAGTTTACTTTATTAATCCCTTGGGATGCCTCCCTCAGGAAATTCCATAAATATCAAATCAAATCAAGTCAATTTTATTTAAATAGCCCAAAATCACAATCACATTGCCTCAGTGGGCTTTACAAACCGTACAGTGAAACGACATCCTCAGTCCTTAGACCCTCGATTCGAGTGAGGAAAAACTAAAGTTGTTCTAAAGTTGTGTTTCTATGTAAGTTATTACAATGAGTGTTGGTACAGGCTCCAGAAACACTGCCTTCTGGTGGCATCCTTCTTCTTATACATCCATGGTGGCGTGATAGAAAATGAAGAAAGTGTTTATTGAGCGACAAATTAGTATTCCCAAATCAAAACTTCTTTTATTGTTTTCCAGAAGGTTACAAATTAAACTAATGTCAAAAGTACCTGCAAGAGGACTTTTTTGCCATCGTTGGACCTAATACTGGTGTTTGTGTGAGACACAGGGCAAGACGTATGTGATAAAAACCCTGAAAATTAACTTTTGCTTGGTGCGAACTTTAAAGAACTAGAAAGAATGACTACATGTCACGTGAAAGGGGTCGCTCATGGTAAGAATTCGACTAACTCTGCAGTTTCCTTTAACTATGATGAGCGATTTAGCTTCTTTTAGCTAACTCGAATGTTTCGGTCACTGCACTCATTCGCATTATTTCAATGAAAAGGCTCTGATCAATCTGCTTACCTACTACAACTCCTGTTCGGCACCACACGGCAGTCAGACAGAGTTAGTGACCGGCTGGTGAACAAGCAGAAACCAAAACAGAGCTAAAAGGAGGTTGACTTAAATGTGTCAGATGGCTGATTGCTGCGGGAGCGTGTCTATGTTCCCCGGGTCCTATGTCCCCCTCTTTGTATGAGACTGGGGAACATAGGACCCTTTTTTTAAAAAAGGGTCCTATGTTTCCCGCTTTTCCCAAAAAGGGTCCTATGTTCCCCGATATGTATGTGACTGGGGAACATAGGACCCTTTTTCAAAAAAAGGTTCCTATGTTCCCTGGTCTGTTACTTTTTCCACCATTACTGAAAAATTCCATGGCAAATAGGCCTATGTAGGCCTACAGGCTAGCCCTAACCCTGACCCTAACCCTTTTCAGAAAAAGGGTCCTATGCTCCCCGGTATGTATTGCTACATGGGAACATAGGTCCCTTTTTGGGAAAAACGGGGAACATAAGACCTTTTTTCTAAAAAAAGGGGAACATAGGATCCGGGGAACATAGGGATGACCCCATTGCGAATTTGTATTTCAGGTTTGTTGCTTGTTTTCTTGTTTCCAGGTACCAACAAATCTGTCCCTGCAGGTCTGAGCACAAATATGAAAGTGGTTGACCTAAAAACCTGTCGCTTTTGCAATTTTCAGCAACAAAACAAGAGAAAAATGCTTCACACACGTGTCAGCAGAAGATAGCGAGCAAGCCGAATTTCATGGCTAACGCTCTTGTTGTATTCTTCCTCGGCGGGGGGTATAAGATTTTGTCCTCTTTTGTTCACTGAAGCCTGTTCATGTTAGCTGTGCTCACCTCAGTCATGCACATCTGGTCCCACTCACCGGTTCATCATCCTGTATATTTTTCCCCTGCATACGTCAAATAAAGCTCTGACATCACGTCCCGGTGGTAAACACCTGCACCGCGATAATGAAAGCGCTGTGCAAGTGTACCCGAGACCGCAATAACAGTAAACAAGTGTGAAAGCAGACAGGTTAGAGCGAGGGGGAGCCATCAGACTCAGGTCTGGATTCAAATGAACCCATGAGGAAAAAAAAAGCGTCCTTACACCCATTATACCGCGTGTAACGCTTTTGAAGCCTTTTATTCTTTCCTTGGGCGACCGCAAAACCTGAAAAACATCCATCTCTGGAGCAGACAGAAAATTACAAGTATTCATGAGTTAATGTGCTTGTTAAGGGGGGCTGTTTGTCACGGCTTTGTATGTTTTATTCAACACGGAACAAACAGTGAATCTGTGCGTCCGTGTGTGTTGGCGCTCATACATTGCATGCACAGTACATGGTCATATACAATATGTGAAATCAGGCCCGTTTGATCACTGCCACAATGTGTGCGTGTGTTTGAGTGTGTTACATGCATGTGTGTCCTTCGCAGTGTGTGGACCTGTGTGTGTAGGGCAGGAAACGCACCGCATGCAGACTGCGATTCCACTCCGTGTGTGTCCGTTCGGTCGTGCATGCGTGTGTTAGTGTGTGTGTGTTTGCAGTGCGGGGCACCTCACGTGGAGGTCTGCCTCCCCTCTGGCTGCCTGGCAGCTCGGTGCGCCGGGACACGGTTGGAATCCGTGCCAAGTTCCACACTCAACCACACTCACCTCACATGGCTCCCAGCGGCTCTCCCACCTCCAGTTCTGGTTATTTTAAAAGTATTTTCCTAAATTGTACTTGGCACATTGTGTGCTGAGTGAGATCCACAGAGTCTCTGAAAACAACTCAAAACCGCGCAGGTTTAAAGACAAACAGTAATAAACGGGCATTATGGGGAGTTTGGCTCCGGCGATTACTTTTTGACTTACAGTTTAAAGATGAATGCTTTCGCCTCATTACCTCGGTTCTGTCACTCAAACCAGGGCGCGCTGTTGCAGTCCTTCCAGTCATTTTTGGTATGTTCGAATCAAGATAGTGATTTCATCCATGGTGAGGTTGCTACTACTGACAATACCAAGTTTAAGCATGATAAAGTTTACGAACATCGGCCCTGTATATCTGATACCGCTGACCGGGCTACATCTCGAGACTGAAATGTAGAGGAAATGTTCAGTTCTCCTGCTTTTCCCAAAACCAGCTGTGCTTTATAGCAAACCACAAGATTCGTTTGTGTGCCACCACACACGGAAGTTTTTCTGCAGCAAAGTGTGTAAAAAGTCCTCTAACTGACATAGCGTTAGCTACCCAACATGTGTTCACACAAACCAGAGAGCCTCAGAGGTGCTGGTGCGTGGATATTCTTAGGCAAGATGTTTCCCCCCCATGTTTCCCATAAAATGTAGAGCCGTTTCTTTCATTTTTAAGATAAGATTTTGGTGTACGAAGGCGGAGACGGAAAGAAAACAATGTCGGGCAGCTTCTGCGTCCGCTCTGCTTTGTGTTGAAACAGGTGGCGCTTCACGGGAAATCTGCTTGACACTACCCGAAAGAGAGGGTGCCGTTCTTCCAGCGCAGATGAGGTGAAAAATGCGAGATTTTCTCGCGGTGGCAGGCTGTGGAAAGAGTGAAGCGCAAGTTGAAAAAAAAAAAAATGGGAAACCCCAACCCACCGACATGTGAAGGAGTTCTAAGAAGCGCAACCGCCAGCCCCATACCACTGGCACGTGAGAGGGACTGCGTCTCCATCATGGGGTCTCTCTCGCTCTCTCTCTCTTTTTCCAGCAATCATTCATAGGTGTCACTTCAGTCTGTCGTTGTTAGTCCGCAGTCGTGAGGTGGACTTTGAAAGCAAAAGTAAAACTGAGCCGCAAATGTCAGAACAACACAACCTGGTCCAACCTGTGCTGGATGTGATAACTGTGTCTCGTACGTTACAGGCCACAGCAGGAGAAGAAAGAAATGGGAACACACGTGCCGAGCGTAAGACTATACACACTCAGCAGCCCCTCGAGAGTTATTTTCCACTTACAAGTGAAAGTATTCGGCGATGATCATGCAAAGCTTCGGAGAAAGCGCGTTTGTGTGTGTGTGTGCATGTGCGAGCTGGCCCTCGTCCCACTGTGTGGTAAATATTTCTTCAGGAGGATCATACCAGTCTGTTCCCGGAACGCCACCCTGCCTTCAGCCAGAACTATTTGTTATTAATTCCACTATTATGATCTTCTCATCTTCGTCCATTTGCTTCCCTGCTTACAGTCAGCAGCTGAAGCCCCAGGGTGTGTGTGCGTGCGTGTGTGTGTGTGTGCGTGCGCGCGTGTGTTAGTCAGAGAGAATAAGAGCAAGAGTGAGTGTCTATGCCGAGCAGCATGTGACAGAACCTCCGTGCAAACACGAGAAGAATCAGGTGACGCCAAGGTCAGATCAAAACAATAACAGAAATGCGCGCACGTGCTCGCGCTCGCTCACACACACACACGCACACACACACACAAGCGCACCAGCTTGCCGCTCTTTTCTCAAAAACACACTCCTTCACACGCAGCTGTCAAAAGTCGGCCTCTTGCAGGGTTCGCTGGGCTTTGTTTTCTCACAGAGCAACCTCTTTCACCCCGATCATGTGCCCAAACATTTTGAAGCCTCTTTCCAGAAATTGTTATTTCGTTCATCCGCAAACGTCTGAAGAGTTTGGGACAGTTTCGTCGGCTTTCTTGACTCATTATTAGTTTCTTTGAGTTTGTTTTATTCAGGCGCTTACAGATTCCAAATATGAACAGCCACATCACTGACAGGAAAAACCTGACATTTAATGGAAATCTGTCGAAGGGGAAAATCCCAGCCACATGGTGTATTATACACAGAATTCATACAGCTTCATACAGATAAATATGCTTCATATGTCATTAGATGGCTTCAAATAGGACTTGTGAAGATTAACCAGTTGTGCAATGATCATTATTTGAAGACTTTATTTTTAAATTTGTATTAGTATTTAGCATTTTCAGTACATATAAGTGCATTTACTCACATTATCAAAGCTGTGTCAGGTTTTAAAAGTAGTATTAAATGGGTTATTCTGCCACTTGGGCACAGCCAAACAAGCTGCAAACACAACATTAACATAGAACTACTCTATCTAGTTTAGCTTTTTAAACACTTTCTTGAATATTGATGTCAGTGACCAAAACAATCCACTGAAAGGCGCTAAAACAGTGAACGTTAAACGGCAAAGCTGAGGGAAACTGCAGAGTCACAAGATAATTATCTGTTGGTTTGTCACTACAAGTGATCCCTTTCCAATCACACAGTCTTATTAAACATTGTTACACAAGACATAATATGTTTTTTTTGTTTTTTGCATGTAAAAGACTTTGAAAGTTACAAAGGTCAAGGCCACAATGTCAAACGATTGCATAACTTATGCCTAGTGGCTACTACTACATATAAGAAATGATTTGGCACAGCTGCTCTGTTGCTGTTAGCAGTGCTGGGTCAGGCATGTGTGAGCTGACCAATCAGAGCAGACTGGGTATTCGGGGGGGCTTAAAGAGACAGGAGCTTAAATAGAGCGTTTCAGTTTGAGATAACTGATGTGTTTTTTGAGCATTAGAGCATGAAAACCTATTCTAGTAGTGACCCAAAATAAAATTATGATCCTGAAAATGAGCATAATATGTCTCCTTCACTATGAAAATATTGATTGGTGCAGCCTTAACTTTTTGCACCCAAGCCTTTTATTTGGAAAAATCTTTTCACTTGGCTCCAAATCAGTATTCATGACCATCCGTCACATTCAACGGTGAGTTATTGCTTTCTTGCCTCATCTGTCACAGTTTCACAAAAGCTGGATGCCTCCTAATAGAGTGAAACTCTCATGTGGCTCTTTGTCCAAAAGCTTCAGTTTATCTGCCTTCCATACCCCTGGTTTGATCCGAAGAAATCACCCACTCCTAATAGGATTACGAGAACGCCGGCCCAACCGCAGATCAGTCCTGAGAGGACTGGATTGGCTTCGGCTTATCCCCCGACTAAGACAATGGCTACAGATGGCTCCTTTTGTTGCATTAGAGAAAGGTAAATAGAAACAGTGAACATATAGACACTCACACTCTGTTCATCTCCTTGTTCCGGAGAGCTTGTGTGCGTGGGCGCACTTGGCCATTCATGATTGCAAACACAATGGGGAGTCGAGGCCAAATGAACTTCATCTCCATCACTTTTACAGATTTGTTGCGCCAAATGTTTATGAGCCGTATTTAGCTCATGTTGATATGTGCAATGCACAATGCTAGTTTCTGATCGGATGCGAGCCGTCCCTATATTGTATAACCATTGTACAACAGTTGGCTTTTCGGGACACCGTGAGCATAGCGCCAACAGTGTGACTACTATAGGAAATGACAGAATTGGCGGAGGAAACATTACTTGCCTCAGCTGTTATTTTCATATAACAGGACTAAGACATTCTGCTGCTTCCTTCCCTGAACAAACAACCAATTCTGTTGTTTTTCTGGTTAGGACAGATCAACACCAGCAGTGATATGTTCGAAACTGACTAGCCTGCTCAACAAGTCCAGTACATTATTTGGAATTATCCTCCAGAACAACACGTATAATCACTTTCTGATTGGATGGCCTTACTGGCAAGAAAACAAAATTTTTCAGTGGTTTCTAAAATGCATACGAATGACTGAAGCAAAAACTAAACAGCTTTCTGATATGACAGCTTTATTGTTAAGATTTGGTAAGGTTCAGGCACAAAAGGGTTAATAAGAGATGGTAGTTTGGGTTGGAATGACTTTTTGGTTATAGGAGAAGTTTCTGGAGAAGATGGGTACTCCATAAAGCTCATCCAATGTAATCAAACATCCAACATTGATTTGAAAAGATGTCATTTTAAATCAATTCAGGTTCTCAGGGCTTCCAGAGACTCTGACTACGCTGGGCAAGCTGCATGGAGCCATTTTATGTCTTTTTTTGTTTGTTTGTTTTAGAATGTTTTTAACCCGTGTATATTTGTTGGTTTGTCAAGAGGATTACACAAAAATTTTAAAATGGATCTCCAAAAAACTTGGATGGAAGATGTGTCTCAGCCCAGAATAGACCCAATAACATTTTGGTGCAGATACAGATAACGCAGTGGATCCATTTGCAAGACAGAGCTTTTTTTTTTTTTTTTGCTAATTTCCCAGCAAATAACATATGAAACTTAATGAAAAAGATCAGGGGTATTTAGGTGGCTGGTATATACGAGCGATCACACCTAGATGTGGATCCTTGATCTGGTGATCTTAGATATTGAGTTTGATTTCGGATGAGAATTGATTCACTCAAAGGAGACTGTTGGGCTTTGGCAGAGATATGTACTTGTACTGAGTGACATTCTAGTTGCGTTATGTTTTAAAACAAGTCCCCATCTACTGCATCTGTGAAGCTCCAGAAATGTTTTGTGGACTATGAAACCTCTGGGCAAACTTATCCTTTAAGGTTAGGGAATGGTCACGGCCATGGTTAAAAGAAATTAATGTCGGCTGTCGGTAGGAAATGAAAGGCTATCAGCGGTCTCTCACCTCAGTTGATCTCTTACCTCCATTGAGGCTTTATGACAACGTCGCTTTATCTCCCTCTTTTCTATGAACAAAGAAAGGTCATAATTCCTAATGCCTTTTTTCTGAATCCACATAGAAAATGTTCTCTTCATACTAAATCTATAACATTTCTGCCCTTTTAGTCACCTTATCCTTGTAGAGGCAGGTTATCAGCCTCTCTGTGGCTGTGAAGGACAGAGTGTTCCCTTTCATTATTCTTTCCCCTTAATTATTTGAACCAAGCGTTCCTCTACTGAGGCTGCTTTTGATTCACGAGAGTATCATCTCGTCATTCCATTCAACGCTAACTTGAGAAATTATAGGTTACTGAAAGAAGACGTGCATCAATAACCTTTTTCTCTTTTCAGAGCTTTTGTTGTATCCAAATGACCTCTCCGTACTCCTCTGCAAAGCTCGAACATATTACTCTGTAGTATAACTCTCATTTCACTCAGGCTGACCTTCTTTCTGAGGACAACTTCCCCGCAGCTGATTTCCATACAAATCCAGACTTCCTTTGCCCTCACGGGAGGGGGAAAAGGTTTAATTTCACCCTCCTTAGTACAAAAAAATCACCTTCCATATTCCTCTTATCGCACCCTCTGGGCACTGCAGTGAACACGTTCACATTTTCACACACACACACACTTTCAGTCCCGATCCGACCCCACCCCCCAAATCCAGCTGACATAATGAAAGGTGAGCTGGAAAACAGATGTAGCCAGAGTGACCTACAGAAACCTTTTAATAGCTTTTCATTCCTTGACTTTCCCTTTTATCCATTCAAATCCACTTAGAATGGAACTCAGAGTCGCTGTAAATGACTGGGTCTCTCCGCGTGAGTTAGAGGAAGAGCAGCTTTTGGAGCCCGAGGCGTGTGATTGGGGTCGTCGGGAGGCTGGCGGAGCGGGGGAAGGAATCATTTGCATTCGTCCTTAAGTGACCCCCCCTGGGTAACAAGGCGGCGAACGTAGCTAAAAAGGATAAAGGGATGAGACTGGTATGGTAGTGGTACCAGACAGATTTAGAAAGACTTACCGCATGACATTTTTTGAACATGTGAGCTGCAAAAAGACCAATTTATCTCCCCCAAATATTTGAATACCTCTCGCAGGTCATACTGTGTAATCTTTGCGCAGAAAGGAACAAAGACGAGTGCAGCACGATCTGTTCTCCTCGGTTAAAAATAACTGATGGCTGTACCTGTTCACTGCCAGGTAACGCTTTCTTTCCCCTCTAAATCGCACATTACGTGAAGTGGACTATTATGTGCTTCCACCGAAGTTTCAGTTTCAGCTAGAAAAAAGGCTGTTTCAAATGCCATGCAGTAAAAGCTTCGTCTTTTTTTCTCTAATTGAGCATCAATTTGTTTGATTTTCCTTTCAGTAAGATCCTACTGCTGATCTGCTGTCTGCTGTCTTTGTTCTAATTATCTTCACTGCGTTATTTTCTGCCGAGTGCTGACACCGCACTGCTCCCTCAGCAACAACAACATCAGTGACGGCTCAAATCTCCGTCTCCGCTGGCTGCATTTTGTACGAAGGAAACAGGTAACAGTCAAACGAACTACAATTAAGGTCACACTTCATTTTGCAATCTGCAGATTTGCTGGTAAGTAGGTGGTAAAGTATTTTAGATTTATTTAAAATTGCCTCCCAGTTAGCACAATAATTACCTCAAAATCCATTGAAAATTACCCTGAACATGATTCTTAATAATATTCTGTTATTTTCCAATAAGCAGAAATACATTTCGAGGAAACTTCCTTCTGTCTAACTTCCCCTCAGCAGGCCACTGAACTGAAGTGACTCAACTTAAAAGTGTAATATGTAAGCATTTTAGTTGCAAACATTTCAAAATTAAAACTTAAAATAAAAAAATAATCAACATAATATGAAAAAAGAGTTAAATAATACAACCGCTTACTAGCTTACTAGCTAACGTCAGCTACAGTTAGCAGAAGTTAGCGCTGATCTGTTGTCCCCTAAATTTGAAAGATAGACAATTCTTACATATTGTACCTTTAACTTTCAAATAGTTTCAGAAGTAAATGCTTTGTTTATTTCTTACCAGTTTCTATCATTTCAGCTGGTGAGTCCAACTTTTTTTTTCATCTGTGTGTGGCAACTTTATGCTAACAGCTATGGTTAGGCAAACTTCTTGATTATGTTTAAATGAAATGAACATGAAAGTCGGACATACAGAAATTCCTAGAGTTTATGGGCTGCGCCGTGATAAACCATTGCTGATCGTAGAGAGACATTCAGCTCGGTGATTTAAGCACCTAAAGCCATGGACGCACATACCCGTGAGCACATGTCACTGCCCTGACTGAAAGGTTGTAAAGATGCCACGCTGACTCAAAGGAGCCAGCAGCTGTAAACTGCCCATTGCCTGCAAGCTCTGTACAGATTGAGTATGAAAGACTGTATGCAAAAAGAGCTGTTAAAATGTGCTTAACCACCCTTAAAGAGCAACTGCTGTGGCTCCTCAATTTGTATTTTATACTGTGGATTTCAATGGCGACACATTTCCGTGGCAGAAATCTTACACGCTTATTATGATCCAAACAATCATGATTTGTGCATGTCAGTTATCAGCTGTGGCTTCTGTGGTGAGTTCAAGTGCTGCTGTTATCAGGACACATTATTGGAAGCGAAGTGTTTGATCATTCATCCTTTGTCAGGATCGAGTCGGTGTGTCTGGGCTCTTGGAGCAAAGAACAAGGTTTCTTGGTCCCTTACTTTTGCTCTGTCCCTGTCCACTAGTTCTCTGCCTTCTGGGACAGGTCACCACCAGTTTGTGCAGTTTCATCCTAAAATAACAGGGCATCATGAAAAAAGTTCAACTTATTTTTACATAAAAATGTAAATCAAGCTAAACAGCAATACTAGAAATACAAAATATATACTCACTTATTGTCTTTATTTCTTTGTATAATTATGCTCTAATATGTCAGCGGAGCACAAGTTAAGGTGTTCAGATGCAGCAGTTACTTACTGACATTATGTACCGTATCAGTTACCTATTGTGGCAGATGGACACATTTAACACCAGGCAAGTGTATTTTAAAAAATCCATAAGTGTTAGTTGTACTCACATCACTCTTGTCGCCATGACATCGAGGTTTAGATCCATGTCTTCTCATGTCAACCTTGTTTGTATTAAAATGCAATGAAGAAAATCCAGAATTCTTGCATTTTTCAAAGGAAAACGTTTGAAATGAAACATGAAGAAGGCTGTGTTTCTAATCATACATGTATATTCATGGTGAATGTTTTCCCTCAAGTTATGTAACGTTTCCAAAGCATGGGCCAAACATATACAGTGGGCTTCACAGCTCTCACACTGTTACATATACAGCACTGGGAATAACTATGAGCCAGTATATAAATGTTTACTTGCTGGGGAAATATCCATAATGCATTTTAGGTTTCTGGCCATGTATAGAATAGCGTCTTGAATTTGTACCTGTGTGCGTACGTGTGTGTCACCAAGTGCAATATACCCCAAATAACTTGGCTGAGAATGTGAGGGGCAGCGCCACTTGGATTTGTATGGTAATGCTTTTGGCCCCCAGCCAAAGTGGACCCTGCAGTTGAGTTATTCCACAAGAGCGCACACACACACACACACATACAGAGGCACACACACCACGCCTTCACACTGGGAAAATAGGGATGCCCTTTACTCTTTTGGATGGAAAAAGAAATATGTTTCAATTAGCAGCTCAGTCCAAATACACCACTGTAAACACTGTGTGTGTGAGTGTGCGTCTGTGTGTGTGTGCGGTGTCCCTGTGTGTGTGTAGAAGGGGGTGGGGGGGGGGGGGGCTTGTGAATAGGCCCATAGAGTTGCTAACCACAGGCTGGCCATTACACCTAGTTACAGTCACCGCTGGATCGACAAGGAGACAGACAGTCTGCAACACCGACAGAACTCCACTGTGTGTGTGTGTGTGTGTGTGTGCGCACGTGCATGTGTGTGAGTGTATGTGTCTTATATCAGGTAGGGGATCCCCTGAGTTGCCCCCGTCAGTAGCACACAGTTAATAGAAAATGTAAACTGTCCTGAACAGGGAACAAGGCGCAGAGAGAGGGGAAGCTTTTCTCTTTCAACAGAAAGACTCCTCTGTAACCTGGAGCCCGGGACTTCAGTCTGTGTCCCCGCCTGTCTCTCTCCGTCTGAGTGGCTGTCAGTGATATTCAGGTGTTTTGCTCAAGAAAAAGTAGAGGAACAGCAATGAAAGGAGACATATCATGCTTATTTTCAGGTTCATCATTTTATATTGGGTCGCTACTAGAATATGTTTACACGCTTTAATGCTCGAAAAATGCATCAGTTTTCTCATACCGTCCAGTGCTGCAGTCCTGTATTCCCTCTCTGTCCGAAACACTCTGTTTCAGCTCCTGTCTCTTTAAGGCCCCCGTCCCGATACCCAGTCTGCTCTGATTGGTCAGCTCACACACGCCTGAGCCAGCATCGTTTACCGTGTCTCCGGTGGGCTCTGTCATGTTTTCAGCTTCCAGTTAGGTTCACTTCTACCCTGAATATTGGCATAAATTACGTAACATGGTGAGACAGTGTGACGTCAAGAAGTCACGGAATTAACAGATGTTAACAGATATGTAACATCGGTCAAATTAATACTCGAAACAAGCATGTCGCTTGAGTAACCACTAACTGGTGCTATCTAGAGCTGCTGTTATCTAGTTAGCTTGGTTAGCCATGCATCTAGCGTCCCAGACAGGGCGCTTGGACAACCGGGAGCTTTGGACTGGTACGGGCTGGGGTTAGCTGGTTAGCATGCTACTTCAGTAGAAGTGCAAAACAAAGATGTCATAACATTAAAACTGTTATTTCTTCACATTATGTTGATCATTTCAGTTGGACGATTTTGACTAAAATTCCTTCATATTGCACCTTTAAGTACAGTTCTTACGTGCATGTACTTCACTTTCCCCGTCGCTCTCTCACTACTCTGTATGACATGTCTTCTTTCTTATGTTTATACACTGGGCCGTTATTCTGTCTCAGCCCTCAGACTGTCTCACTTTCTGTCTCCGTCTCTGTTGACACACAATATTACTATTCTCTCTCCTGGTTTCAACAGCTCTCTCCCTCTCTCTCTCTCTCCCTATTTATACACAGTCTTACTGTTTCCTCTCTTGGCTCTTAAAAGAGTCCCTCGCTCTTGGACGCAGCCTTAAATGGAAAGTCTATACATGCTGCCTGTGTGTGGGGGCCAAAGAACTCCGTTCAACAGCTGAGCATTTAGCATAATGGTTTATTTATGTTTGAAAGGGCTTTCCACAGTAAGCCACTGTCATGTGTGGAGCCTGGTTCGAATGGTAGGCAACAGTAGCAGGAGGAGTGGTCACACATAGACACACACACACACACACACTCACACTGGCTGTGCTCGGGAGCCTCAGCGATATGGATTTAATTAGTCTTATTATTCTAATCATAGGCTGTACATGACAGGCCGTGCCACGGGGAGGGGAGGAGGCAGGAGAGGGGGAGGAAAGAGGTGGGAGAGGAGCAAACGGGGGAAGAAATGAACAGGGAGGCGAGACGAGGTGGAAAAGACCGCTTTTGAGACTGATTGCCGATCGTTGAGTTATTGTTGGTTGTTCTGAAGGCTGGAAAATCCACCCTCATGCTAAAACTCAGATTTAAAAGGGCACTTTGTCGTTTTGGGGAAGAATTTTCAATCAGAAGAGAAAGATCTGCGTTGACTGATTTTGACTTCTGACCTGGCACACTTATATTTGGCGGACACCTTTCTAGCTTCAAACAGTGTTCTGGGGACCCTTATTTTCCTCTGAGAACAGCTTGTTCATTCAGTTATGGAAAAATAAAAATTTCTTATTTTGTATTATTGCCTCATTAATATTTTGAATATTAAAATTGAGTTTGAATTTCTTCTCCAGAGCTACATAGTGCCCCTTTAATAAATCGATCACTCGCTGGTTGAAGCTATCCTTGTGTTTGATCGCTGGTAGAGAGTTATTGGTTTGGATGGTGGCTGACTGCCTGTGTGTGTCTCTGTTCGCATGCACGTGTGCTTCAGTCGCTCATGCTCTGCATGCTTACAAATCTGTTGTGTGTGTGTGTGTGTGTGTGTGTGTTAAACATGGGGATTTTTGACTGACATGTGTCAAGCCTCTCTGCACCTGTCTCTAATGGAGCTGTGAACACACGAGGTGTGTGCACGTGTGTGTGTGTGCGCGCGCGTGCACTCTAACCCACCATGGGGGTGCAGCTTGATGGAGTGGTCCTCCGTGACACACACACACACACACACACTCGGGTGGAGGTGGAGGTGGAGGTGGGTGGTGGGCGGGCGGAGGCCTCCTCCCTGCCTGTTAATTGCCCCTACTCCATAACCCGCTGAGCTGCCAGGGGGGAGGAGGAGGAGGCGCAGGAGAGGGGAGGAGAGAAAGAGTAGAGGGGGAGGGGCGGCGGCAAAGCCTGCCATCTGCTCTGACTCCTGACCCCACCTCCCCCTCCCCCTTCACCACACCCACTCCACCCTCACCATCCACCTCTCCCGCCTTTTTCGGCGTCCTCGGAGGATTGTTTCCTTTTATTCCGCCGTGAAAAGAAATCCTTGTATGTGCGCGCGTCGCTGTATGCGTGTGCATGTGTGTGTGCGTGCACCGTTTCCACCTTCAGTGAACAAGTGACCCCCCCCCTAATTACATTCACACACTCCACACGTGCCTCTGTAAGAAGCACATACAACAATGCACAATGTATACTAAACACAATGCTAAAAACACTCACATGGTCCGTGTGTGTGTGTGTGTGTGTGTGTGTGTGCTGGTGGCGGCGGTGACTCATGTACACAGAAGCACGCGTACAAACACACACACTCTTTGTTCGAATGAGGCCATTCAGTGAATTAAAGGATGGAAAAAAAATCGCCGCCACCACAAAATACACAACAGGAAGAAAGAGAGAGAGAGAGAGGTCGGTGGAAATGAAGGGAGAGAAAAAAGTGAGGGAGAGGAAGATAAAGGGAGGGCGACACACAGAGAGAGAGAGAGAGAGAGAGAGAGACAGGATGTTCAGTGCGAGCGGTAACAAGTGTCTGGCGCGTAGTGTCTCGATGTATTGTTCCAGGAGCAGAGGGAGACAGCCTGTCGAGTCTCCTGATTGACAACTAGATGAATTGTGGATCGGCCTTAAAGTAGGCTGGCCGGCTGTGTGAGTGTGTGTGTGTGTGTGTGTGTGTGCGCGCACATGTATGTTCCATTACAGAGAAGCTGTTCATCCATTATTGACATGTAGCTGTCACTGTGGCTTGGTTGGAAAATGCCACATTAAGCACAGTGTAAAGAACTGAACTGGATTGGTGAATGGTACCTTTAATATTGAGAGATGAGTGTGTCACCTAATTGGACTCAGTTAATTTGTAGGTTTAATCTCTCGTTAAACTGCACTGACTGTTGTGTCAGAGACAGACATGGTGGAGGAAATACCTAGGCAACGCTTCACTATATATATTAATGGAAATTATTGATGTAATTGGATCAGTCTCTTCTAATTTAAGGCATTTTTTTTCTGATTTGGCTATTATTCTGATTAGAAGTGGAATGTTAGGCTAAACAAAGCTACCTTGAGCATGTCTCCATGCTAGCACTAAAGCTCCAGTGTGTAGGATTTTGTGGCATCGAGTGATGAGGTTGCAGGTTGTGACCAACTTATTACCCCTCGTCTCAATCGCATCCACGGTGGCTACTAAAACTGCAACAAACATGAAAGCCCCTATCTGGAGTCAGTGTGTGTTTTGTCCATCCTGAGCTACTGTAGAAACATGGCGGAGCCGCTCCCTCCCCACTCTTTGTAAAGTAACGAACACACAACTATTCTTACTTTTAGGTGATTATACACTACTAAAAACATAATTGTGAATACAATTGTGAATACTGTGAATCTTACTGTCAGTATTTCTGTTGATAGACCTGGTCAAGCTGTTCGCAGAGGAAAAAAAAGTCCCCAGAACTGTTTGAAGCTAGAAAGGTGGCAGGGTCCGCCACATACAAACACGGCAAAACAGAAATTGTGTTGTCCTTTAAAGTCAGTTTGTTTATTTAGTATATTCAGTCAGTTTGTGCACCTTTAAACCGTTGCTGTGCCTAAGAACAGCCTTACAGAGGTGCCAGTTGGCCTGTAGACTCTAAGTCTTGATTGATCAAAAATGGAGAATGTTATTTCCTCAACTGCGTCAAATAGGACGCTCGGCGTGTAAAGCATGGCAGATCAGCGTACATACATTGTGGGGGCTGGGAAGGAATTTTCAATGTGGTAATCTACAGTGGCAGAATGAAAAAGTGTTGAGAGAACAAAAAAATGCGAGGCGCGGCTGATGTGTAATGTGTTCAGCTGTTTCTGGAAATGCCACCTCAGCATCTTTTCGCTGAAGGTGTTGATACGTGACCTCAGATACCCCTCCTCCCAAACCTCTACCTCTCCAAAATGGCAATTACCCACAGTCCATCAGTGCTCTGGCATTAATGGGCCAGCCCCCGTGCCCCCGCGGGTATTGTAGTATAATTACAGGGCATTCACCCGCAGGGCCACTCTGATGTCCACGCCGAGAGCGCTCCCCAAGAGAGACATCACAAAGTGCACTGCGAGGACTCCCGGCGTTTGAAATCAGGTTGGTTTAAGCCGAACATGGCTGTCAGCTGCCTCGCGCGGTCAGAGAGCATGATTAAAACACATGCAGAAATGCCACAGTATTCATACGTGCATCCATCACAATGAAAGTGCACGAGCTGTAGCTGTGGGCCGCTCCCCGGGACGCGCGCCTCGGAAAGGTCTGAGGGCCAAAGGGGCCAAATCTGGGCCCTAAGGTGACAATAAGAATAAAGGCTTCGAGGGGGGGAGTGCTGTTTTCGAGGTGGGGGCGGGATCCAAGCATCATGATTACAGCAGAATTGAATTCCCACAGGGGCCTTATGTGTGAGAGGACGCAGGCTGGAATATAGGCCAACCATATGGATGTGCTGCGATGATGAAAGACTTCACTATGGAGGTATACAATATGCATCCCTCAAGCTAAACAATGCGGCGCTTCTCCCGCTTTATGTTCGCCATTTACTACACAAAGGCCAATGAGTTCATCCGCCCATTCCACCACTGCTGCAGTGTAACTGTAGTGTGTGGTGGCTGCCAGGGCGCCCTGCCAGCGCCGTATTGTATATCTCTGTATACTGCGAGGACTGGAATGTTGGCCGCAGACCAGGCTGAGTCACAGGGTTCATTTTCCTACCAGGGATCATCTGCAGGAAAATAAATGTTTAGTGAACCTCAAAGGACAGGTTCACACCTTTTTTTAAAACAACACTCGCATGCTGATATGTGCACGGGTGGCGTATCGCTCGTGGGAAGAAACTCCGACCCAAAGTCATTTCGAAGAGGAATTTTTGGGGGAAACTTTGTAATAACCATCATTAAGAAATGGTAAATTTATAGTTAATTAAACATTAGTTAATAGTTACTTTACTGTGAACAATAGTGAACTGTTGATTTCTAATTTGAATTGAGAGTTACAGGAGAGAAACATTCGATTGAAAGGCCTTAACCAGGGTCAGGCAATTAACTTGTTCAAGTTTTTAGCACATTTTAAAGGTGCACTGTGTAGATTTGGGGAAGACATTTTGGTCAGAAGAGAAATATCAAACTGACCTTAAAGGACGACACAATTTCATACTGTTTTACTTTGTTTATGTGTGGCGGACCCTGCCACCCTTCTAGCTTCAAACAGTGTTCTCGGGACCTTATTTCCCTCAGAGATCAGCTTGTTTATTCAGTTTTGGGAGAGAAAAAACAATATTTCTGAGTTTGTATTGTTATTGTGTCATTGTGTCATTGATATTGTAAATATTAAAACACTTTAACAGACTTTGGATTTCTTCTCAAACTACATAGTGCCCCTTCAAAGGCAGAGAGGTAGATTTCTTAATAAAAAAAAATAAAAAATGATGAGAATAACTTGAATGTGGATTCTGACCAAGGATACCTGACCCAAACCCTTCAGGATATGTATGGACTAGTGGGTTTCTGTCTGGGTTGGGCCACGTCAATTGACATGGTGCTTTTGGCGTCTTACGGTAGTCTGTTATCAGGTGAAACAGGCAAGCTGTAACCATGGTAACAGCTGTGCGACAGTGTAGCACAAACTCAGGGCTTCGGCTTACACTCACTTCATCAGGCTTGAGTCGGGTTCGGACAGTGAAATGCTGTTGAAATACGTGCTGACACTGAAAGATCTGCGATGAGCTGTGATCGGCCAATAACGCAACACAGGCTGATGTATCTGTTGAGCTCGGGTGGAAATCTGCATCAGTGGAAAAGATGAGGAAAAGATCGTGTGAATTTGCTCAAGAAAAAAAAAGTGTAAGTCCTTCTTCCCAGACATGAAAAACAGTGCCGTGAATTCCCATATTGCGTGATATGCATGAGAAAAAAAATCCCATATGGAGGTCTCAGTGCATCTTTGGCATCGCCTTGGATTGTACGAGTAGCGGTCTATCAGTGTGATACACTCGGTGGTTAAAAAGCCCGCCGCACGTACTGCCAGAATCTGAGCCATATGCGAATACCAGCACTGTATATGTTGGGACGTATAGTAGGTGGTGGATAGCATGACACAATGTGAGCGCGCGTGTGTGTGTGTGTGTGTTGTCTCTCCCAAACTTCACTTCTTCGAGTTGCTTTCTTTTTCACAGTAATCCCTTTGTCCCACTCTTATTTCTCTTTTCCGACTCTAACTTTCTTCTCTTTCTCCCTCCTGTAATTAACCAGTTTCTCTTCCTCTCCCTTTCTTTTACCCTTCTTTCTCAATTACTCAGTATAAGCCCGTGCTCCTCCCTCATCACACACACACACACACACACACTTCTCTCTCATCTTTTCTTTGATGGGATCCTGGTATCTTGCATAGAATATGACTGAGGTCTGGTGCAGTGGGCCTGTACCGACAAAAGCCATTGTGCACAGGGGGGTTGGCAGATCCCTCTGAAGCCATGCCAGTTCCTGTGCCAACACACACACACACACACAGACACACACACACATCAGTGATTATCAAGCAAAGCCCGACAAGTGGGGAGCTTATAGAACTGCAGGAAAGGCCTGGCACTCATCCACCCACGGGCCTCTTACCCCCACCCCCACCCTCTCTGCTTAGCACACAGTGGGGGGTCAGTACACACACACACACACACACAGACACACACATGCACACTCTATCCACCCCCCGCAGAAAAAAAACAGCTTCTGTATTGTGTTTCCGTGTTATTCTTCTTTTTCAGCCAATCGCGGCCCTCGCAGCGAAGACAGGAGCGGAGCGGTGTGTTTCGGGCCGGGCTTCCACTCTGACAAAGACATCTCGGCCTGATCAAAGCGCACACACACAAAACACCCCGCAGCACGCTCCAATCATGTCGAATCACATACTCGTCTTTGTTTAATTCCATGATCAAAACAATGAGATATCTTAATATGGAGCCAATAAGGGATGGAGATTAAAGGCTCAGTTCAGCCAAATCACAAAAATCTCAGATTTTTTTTTTCCCACTTGCTTCTAAGTGGTATAGTAATGTAAGTGGCTTACTGTTATTTGTAAGTGTTCAGACACAGTATCTGTGATTTCGCTTGTCATCCCAGTACAATGGAGCTGAAGGGAATTTCATCTGTGGCGCTCACAGATTTAAAGAATGACATTCGAGACTACTCAATCGCAAAATCTCCTTCAGAAAAACTGAGAGCTGCTTTCAAAGAGACTATTTTTATTCGGCAGAAAGTAGTTTGGATCAGCACCACTCAATGAAGACAACGACTCCCATGACCCCGTGCTGCTTCACCACATCTTCAAACTGTGTCTTTTGTGTTCAGTGTTTCTGATTGAGGGCCAGCAATGACATACTGAGCACTTAAGACTGTCGAACAAGAAAAAGATGACAGACTGTCTTGGCTGCCATATTGTGACCCTGCAGTTTGCCCTCTCTTCTTGCAACAATGTGTGTGCTGAGTGGGCTCGTTGTGTCCGACTGCTGCCTTTCTCATTGTTTCGTTGCCTTTATAGCACTGTACTGGCACTCCTGCCCACCTGTCCATGTCTCACGCACACACACAGGAAGCGTGGAACCTCCACAGCTGGCCGATCGGCACGTGTCCTGACCTCAACTATTGAAATGTCAGGGGTCACAGGTTGCCTTCCAACAGATGGACTCTCTGAGTGTGTGTGTGTGTGTGTGTGTCGGGGGTTGGTAAGAGGTGATTGTCGGTGTGTACTCACATGGCTTTAACGTCGCAACAAGCGCAACCTAGAGGAGGGGCGGGAGTCGGGAGCAGGCCTGGCGTGTGCCGGGGTCACGACAGGTCAGAGGTCAGCGAGGCTGACAAAGGCCGGTGACTCCACTGAGGTCACTCGCCCAGGGCTTGGTTTGGCTATTCACAGCTTTTTTTTTTTTATTGCTGGGCTACCAGTGACCCGGCATTTGCGGTGCGATCCCTGATGGTTTGACCCGAGTCCTGTCGAAAATGAGCGAGGTGCCTGCTAATTAAAAGGCGGGAGGTAAATCCAAAAGTTTGATTTTGATTGCGTTTGTCAGGGGAAGGGATGGAAAGAATTGGCACTAAATATTTCCCTCCGGTATAAACACTGAGCAGAGAGAGAGAGAGAGAGAGAGAGAGGATGAGAGGGAGTTGCCAGTGTGAGAAAGGGAGGGATTTGGAGAGACAGCAGAGGGGTGACAGAGAGATAGCAACCCATGGAAAAAGCCTTGTTTGCCAGCTGGGAGAGGCATGAGATCATTGCCCCGTGCTACTCTGCACCATTATCCCCCTAAACCCTGCTCTCCTCCTCTCTCTGCCTCCTATTACCCCCCCTCCTCCTCCCAACACACACACACACACACACACTTTACACACTCATCTGACTGTTCTGTTTATTGATGACTCAAGCTTGCCGTTTCTTTCCGGATACACAGTCAACACTGGAGCTCTGGCACCTCGGGGGCCTAATGGACTGATCTCGACTGTTTACAGCTGTGCCCTTTCTAGAATGACTCACAAAGGAACAAAGAGGCCTCTGTGTGCGGGAGAGCTTTTCCTATCCTCGTCAACAGGACCTACCGACGCGCGCTGTGCTTTTCTTCGAAAGCCCTCCTGTCTCTTCTTCTTTGACGGGGCCTGTCGTCTTCTCCCCGGGCTTCCTGTCTGCTCGTCCTCCCGGTCTGACAGTCCCCGTCTCTCATCCTTTCATCTACAGGAAGTTCTTTACTTTGCCATGTGTCACCACTTAGACCCACACTACCTATTACCCTCTCCCTCCTCTGTGTATCTGTTTATCCCTTCATTTTTGTACTCGCATTGTTTCCCATCCTCCTGCGCTCCTCATCCAATGGCCTATAAACCTGGTAGCGCTCAACAGCTCTGGACCTAAAGTCTAAGGCCACAATCACACTGAGACTCGTTGCTAATGGGCGAGACGTTTCAAAAAACGTGTCGCCCTGTGCACCTGTGGAGCAGGGCCGCATCGGCAACCAGGCGATCAAGTGTAATTCCTGGAAAAAGCCAAATGACTCCGCACCTCAAGCTGAAAAGTTGAGAAGATTTTGGCCTTCCGAATTCCTATTCCCAATCAAGCGGGGGGAGCATATCACCAGAGTAACCGCTAAGTGATGCTAACTGTAGCTGTTGCCTCAGTGAGCCATGCAGCTAGCAGTCTGGACTGGGAGCTCGGAGCGATGGGGAGTCGATGGTTACACTTCTTGTTCGGGAGCTTTGCAGCAATAAATGGGAATTCATCACATCGAAGCTGTTGTTTCTTTACATTCTGTTGATAACGTTCGTTCATTTTTGGGTGTTTTCAGTGAAAATTCTTATATATCGCACCACCTGCAGAACCCTTCTGTCTGAAACGCTCTGTTCTAGCTCCTGTCTCTTCAAGGGCTCCCTCTGATAGGTCAGCTCACACACCTGACCCAGCACCACTCATAACAACAGAGCAGCTGTGCTAAATCAATTCTCACGTGCCAAAGTAGATGCTATAGATGTAAACTATGCAAATGTGTGACATGGGGATGTAGTGTGATGTCACAAAGTCACAGAATTAAAGGCGGGACTACTGACGAGGTGTTCTTCTGTGGGAGAGAGGAGCTTCTTTGACCTTTTTTAAGGTTCAAGATCTTTTACAGGCACAAGAACCTAAAAAAAAAACTTATGGAAAGGGAAAAAATGAAAAAGCACAGTATGTCTCCTTTAAGAAGTAAAGGTTTATGAATGTAATAGTGTGTACAGGTTTGAAGACTTGCTTTCCATCTATCTTGAATACCAAAGTGACAGCAATTTCCCCTCATCAATATGGAGTTCCCATCCCCCCATCCATTCTCTTTTTTTCCACCCATGAACCTTTCACCTTTGTCCCAGTTACCCAGCTCCGCTCCTATGTGTACCTATGTGTTTTACAGATATGTGTCTTTCCACGAGTGCCTCGCGATGTGAATACTTGCCTGTTTGACATCAGCTTTCCACCCTCCGGGGCTCTAAAGGCCCGTGTTTGTTTGTTTAGCGCAAAGCCCCGGCGCGAGCGCTGTGTCGGCGCTCACCGATTAGCTAGCCCGGGAACAACACCCCATCGGAATGTCTGGAATTATACACAACAAGGATTAGCTCATCCCTGTCTGTTGTCTCTGGCTCTCCCTGTTTGTCATTCTTTCGCTGCATGGGCTTAGAGGCAGAGATGGACGGACAGATAGATGGAGACAAAGACAGAGGAATAGTTGTTTTTCACCTGGAGGCCTCGAGCTCCGTCCTGTGCGCCAGCACCAAGGCGAGAAATTCTGTTCTTCCTTTATTTTCTAATCGTTTTTGAAAGAGTCCACCAAAGACAGCTGTTGGCACCGCACCTGGCATTTTTATCCCAGTGGATAACCGGCCCTGCTTAGACAGCATGACATCATGTTCAGATCATTCAAGCAAAGCTGCAGCAGAGTTTAATTTTAGGAAATGTTTCAACAATCTAAAGAGATCAGAGGGAGACGCTCGGACTGAGTTCTTTGTTGGTGTTTTAAACAGGGAAATACAAAAATAGACGTAAATGCACGCAGCTTCTAGTTATAATGCATTTCTCAAAGTAATCCGAATTTTCTATCCATATAGGCCCGATGTAAAACTTATAGCTGCATACATTCAACGCACTTACCCAAAGGCATTCTGGGAAATATAGCAAACTGTGAATTGAAGAGGAACAACCCCAAGAAGATTAAAGGAATCATTTGAGAACTTCATACCAAAAAGAACACCACTAATCAAGATATTATCAGATTGTTCGGGTCTTTTCTTTCATGTTTAGTGTCTTTACTCAGGAGCAGTTTTAGATGAGACATCGTCAGTTTTCAGCAGTAGCTCCACTTCAGTAGCTTGCCGACGCTCGAAGCCCCTCAGCCACCTGTCAGACAGTCGGCTGAGAGGCTGCTGAAGGTCCGGTTCGTCATTACGCAATTCAGAACTGCACGATGAATTGCAGTTGTGGCCCCTCCATGCTACACACATACACAGATCATGTAGAAACAGATGGTTGTACTGATGATCAGAAAAGAATATAAGCAATTAAACAGAACAAACTGCAACAAAGGAGCTCTAAAGGCAGAATCGAGACGGAAGGTTCAGTTATGTATGAAGACAAATGAGTACATTTGTGGAAATACACAACTGTTCAAGAGTTAATTATCAAATTCTTATTTGGAAAAATTGTACTATGATTTTTGCACCATGTCTTGTGTGTTGCCTTTCCTTTCAAGCCAAGTCTTGGTGAACACTGCCATCTTGTGGCTAATGTAGAACAGCATGTAGGGTCTGATGGTCCTGTGACCATAGTTGCCGTGCACATTTTCTGTTGGTTATTTTTACTACTTAGGTTTACCAAACCACTTGTGCTGATTATCAAGCTGAACAGTAAAGCATTAACAGTATTGATTTAGAGTTACAGTATTGGGTTACTGTTAGTGTTGAACCATTATTTCTTTGTTATTTATAGTACTTTAACTCTCATTCTATTTGTATACTTACATGTCATGTATGTGGTCAACTGGAATTGTTTCAGTTTCTTGAATACGTTTCACCTCTCATCCAAGAGACAGGCTTTTAAACTCTGTGTGGGTGTGAGGACAACAATGTCCCCAACTTGGCCAGAGAGGACAGATGGTTTGAAACAGGAGTAAAGGAATCCATTGATGTCAAACTGGAAAGACCGTCTTTGAACAGAGGAGGTGGCCTACGACATTACTTACCACCCACCTACAATGCATTACTGTGTTCTCTCCCCACACATCTTAACAACCATTCACACCTGGGCTCACCTGGCCTTAGCAACCCACGTGAAAGCCAGTTGGACCAACAACCCACAAGTGGCCCTAACTGAAACTCAGAGCTCACACGTATCCTTAACGACTCTGTGAGGACACTCCCACACAGGGTTTAAAAGCCTGCAACTCCCCTCCAGGTAGTTAGAACTGAAGAAGCCTCTTGGATGAGAGGTGAGACGTCTTCAAGAAACTGAAACACGTCCAGTTGCGTACGATACAGCACCTAGATTTACCCTGACCTGGATGGCTAAGAACCATCATCAACATGTGTAACTTTTAAGCTGCATTTCTTGTCCCCTTGTCTCACAGTAAATATTGGTTCCTACTGGCCCTTGTATAAGGAGGGACAGGTTAGGGTGGAACAGAGGTAGAGAAAGCACTGTTGTGTACCCAGAGAAAGTGAAGTTGGGTGTAAAATGTCTTGCCATGTTGGTGTCGATTAATATGAGATTGAAGAAAGTAAACATAGACAAATTGTAGCCCATTTACTGCCCAGAAGGATTGTAGAACAGTAACAAACCTATAAAAAGGTTTACAGTCCTGTAGGACAGGGAATGTGATGCAGTAATTTAATTTATAAGTCAGACCTCCATCACAACTCAAAAGGAGCCATTGATAATGAGATTATCGACACAATATGATATATTTGTCTTTCACAGAATAAGTCCCGGTTAAATACCAACCATAAGCCTTTAAACATATTGTAGTGGAACAATACAAATAGTTCCAAGAATTGTTGCCACGCCTTCTTCGTGGGCGAATACCACAAAGCAGAGCTCATCATCTGAGGATAGTCAAGAGCTGAGCTTCTAGGACACATTGCACCTTTTATTGCCTCTGGACAGTCACCAATCAATGATCGGGAGTAACTGAATACATGTAAGGGGATTATGTAATCAAGATACCAAAAAGGTAAGTGTATTCCGATAAATTGCAGAAAAAAGATGTAATTACATTACAGATGCATTCAGTAAAAAAGGGGGATTATCAACAGAGTTATAATCTTTAAATAAAGAATGATCACTCTGGTCTTAAGTGAAACCAAATACACAGTTAAGATTAGATAAAAACGTCATCTTGTTGACATATCCTTTCTCAAGTATTTATTCACATATGTTTGGTTTGATTTGGTTTGGTGATCAAGTTACAGTACTTTAATATTTTGATACTTAAATGATGTTAACAGGTAATTAATAACTCCATTAAAGTACATTTTTAAAGTAACCCTCCCAACCCTGTCGATGGTGGATCAGTTTGAAAGACATCTCTACCTTTAATTCATTTGCACTGGAACCAGCTGATATCTGTGACAGTTTAGTATAGCCAGAGAATGAACAATGAACAATAGATTTTTTAAAAACTGTGATGCCACACCTGATGTTGATGTTAGAGGTCAGGAGATCTGCTGCCAGGGCTAAAAATACCCTCCTTAGTTTGCAGTTAGTTAGTTAGTTTGAGATCTTTTTTTTAGAGCTGTCGTGTTTAGAGTCGTGGCCTATTGTTTGTCCAGTTATTAACCTAATAACATCTCAGTGGTAAATAGAATTAGGGTAGCTGTTCTATAGCTGACCATGACTCAAGCCTCTGACTTTGTATTAAAAAATACAACATGTTGTGGAGGAACTGGCCTGAAGATGGCACTGTTCACCATGTATTTAACAGTATTTTCTATGCAGCTTTTTACCATTCATCATTTCTGTAAATGAAACATATTTCTCAGTTATAAGAAATAATATTTTCACATATTTTCTAGGATGGAAACTTTCAGTGAATATTGGATTTAGATTCTTATTTAATGAAGTAATAATGAGCCAAATTTGAAAAAAACGTTTAAAAACATGTTTTATCATTTTGTCAAAGCAGACACTGAAGTTTCCTGTAGTTTTACTGTTAACATTGTTTCCCTTTTTCAAAATGGATCAAATAGAAAGTTTTCCCTTCTATATGAATACAAACATGTTGTTGTACGTTAGGTATGACTGTCTGCACAATAGTGCTTCTCCCCCCTTTTTGTGAGTTTGGTCAATCTTCTGTTTGTATCTAGCGTCATTTTTTACAGTGTGATTAGCCATTGATGTATCATCAGGTACCAACATGCATCTTTCCTTAGACTGGGTGAGGCCAGCGCTGTCAGCTGAGAGACGCCCTGTTTATTGTACCTAATGAAAGAATTCTGCTTAGTGAGTCCAATCTTTCAGTTGAAATCTCACGCAGACGGTCAGGGTAGACTGACACACGACAATGGTTTTTGATTTCATTCATGTTTTTCCAACAACAATCTTCAATTTGTTGTGTGATTGTGTTGGTCATCATCTGTTGTTTGGTGTTCTGTTCAGGTTTTCCTGCGTCTCTCTTTTGTTGCATTGATTCAGTGTTTTTCCAGCAGTTTGTTCCTCCAGCATTTGCAGCTTTATCAAGGGAAGAAACCAGGCCTGAAATTTCGTCATTTTAGGGGCAAGGTCACTTGGCCTTTTTGCTGTCATTTTTTTGAGGGCACAAAGGCCAAAAGCTAGGGCACCAAGGCCATAAAATAAAACAATGATTCTAAGTCCACGTCCATAATGAATTTAATTTAAGGACTAATGACGCTTCTGAGGAAGATTAGAATCTCAGTCGAAACTGTCAAGCAGGTAAAGAAACATCTCCTATACTTTTTTATGTCTGAAGATAAGAAACCATTGAACATATCTAAAAAGAATACAAAATGAATGAGCTCTGCCTTAAAGAAGAAGAAGAAGAAGAACCGCAGTGAATTCACACAGAAATCCGGCGCTGCAGCTCCTAAAGAGACATGACGGTACACGTGGAGGTCTGACGTTCACGGTGATTTATTTTCATCACAAATATTCGGTGAGTTAAAGTTCTTTGCCGGTGACAGACGCTGTTTTTCGGGCAGAAATGTATCGGTGAGACAGGTGGGAGGACAGACAGGAAGACAGACAGGAGGACAGACGCTTCTCCACGTATATCTGTGATATCTTTTTTCCTCATATAAGTTGCCAAAGACAGTTACAGTTACTACGTTACTATTGTTTGGTCCTGTAACGTTGCTTTGTGGGACATTTCTCTGTATTAAGTTGAGTGAAGGACCTGTGTAGTTAACCGACCGTCTGATCGACACGCCCTCGATACTCAAGGCCGGCTTATCCTTATTGTATAGTAGCTATAGCCCGTCCGAGCGGTTCATGCCAGGCTCGAATCAAACCCACCACTGATGATGATTGTCATCAAAAGACACTTTTTTTCTCAAAAGATGCAGGTGTCAAAACTGTGTTGACAGGAAAGAGGCAGACTAGAAAACCACAAAACCAACTGGGGCAGTGCGGGCGGGACATCAAGGCCACCGTGGCCTCAGAGCAGATATGTTTTTTAAGGGCACAAGGCCAAATTGTGGGTAGCTAGTAACTCATGAAATTCCTGCCCTGGAAGAAACATAAAGAGAAGATATATGATTAAATAAATACATCTTATAATAAGTTAAAGGCGCTCTTTAGTCCTCATTAAGATTACTAAGAAAATATATGAATGCTAATTATAGCATAGTAAAGAATGTTTGTCGTTTTTAGTTTGTGTGGTTTATAAGACACGAGCAAAAAACTGTTCATAGGTGTATTTTAAAAGATTTATTAACTTTAATAAGACATTGTTGTCACTTTAGATTCGATAGCTGCAAAAAGCATCATTAAAGCAACACCATGTAACTTTTAAAGTCATTCTGGAGGAACAAAGTTGATTGTTGGGTCTCGTTCTCAGATCTTTGGGTTCTATTGGTTTTGTTTTGTTTTGTTTTAAGATGGATATTTGAACTGATGTGTTGTACGGACCCCGCAGTTGTTCAGATATTTAAGTCTGGACCAAAGTCTCTGACCCAATGAATGATCAAAATTGCTATTCATAGAGCCGAGATGCTGGCTCGGCTCAAAACAAGCAATATGACTTTCTTGAAACAATGCTCTTGATAGATCCTGAGCAGTAAGAAAGACAGTGATTCTGTTGACACTGATTCAGCTGATGACACCTATTGGGCTGGTCATGGAATCTCACCGGCACTTGAACTGAAATAAGGGCAACTATACATACGCACATACTTACCCTTTAAAAAGGTGAGTAAACAGTAAACATCTCTGGAGCATTTGCCAGCATTATATTCAGGTCCAGGATCCTTTCTGGGTTAAAGCACCACCCGATACCTGCAGTGGATTTTTTGCTTAGTCACCATGAATTACAATTATAGTTCACAACAATAAGCTGACCGTCAATTTTAATTGTTTCCTCAATGTGACTAAGCCATGGTAGATAATGGCACGCTGATATGATGCCAGGTAAAGGTGTTCACACGTGGACATGATGTTTTATGACTCAGGCAAGAAGACTCAAGTCCTTTCTGCTATGAGGAAGCATTCCATGTGTATGCAGGTTTTGGGAAAAGGCCAGATAAGCAAACATGAATCTGTCATGTGACATTCACAGTCCTTGTGTGTAATGTGGTAAAGGATATCAACAAACACTGCTTTTCACACTCCTACTTCCTGTGAGGTAGTTAATTTGGGTAGTGTGCTGAGAGGGGCTTTATTTTTGTCCAGTGTTTTACATGTTCAATCTAACAAGGAAATGCGTCGCAGCACACCAGAAGGGACCATTTAGAGTTTACAGTTCCTCGTGCAAGAAAGCCTGTTCATTGGCCTCCTGCGTAAGTACTGCACAGAAAGGCCTCTGTTCTCTTACTGGTACTGGTACCTGTGTCGAGCAACATCATTTGCCTATGTAAACCAAGTGGAAAAAATTCCTGTGAAGAACAAGATGTGGGCTGCACGGTTAAGTGGTTGAGGAAGAGACTAGCAGGAAGGCAGTTATGTGAGCACCTTTGTCTGGAACTGCAGCTCTCTTTCATCTAGTATACAGGCAAAGAGGATACTTGGCTGTTTTCCAGAGGTCAGTTCTTACATCTAGCCTCCCCGAGCTAAAGCACTGGACAAGAATCAATAGGGTAAGTACTGGTGTCCGAACAGTACTCCTAATATAAGGTGCTCCGTCTTACCCAAAACCACATAGTGCACCTTTAAAGAAATAAAGCTAACTGAGTCAACACACATAAATGTTCCTCCTCGGGCCAAGTCGAACCTAAAGCCCCAATCTACCTCAGCTTACCTAACCCCGATACCAGTATGATACTGCTACTTTGTACAAAAGCTTAATTAAAAAGGCATTTAATAGTTTTAGGAATGCAGGGAACACCCATTGTTTGAGCATCATCACACAAACTGAAGCCTAGACAGACTTGAACCACTTTCCCACCGTCAGTGAGAGAGATAAAGGTGTCAACAGTAGCTACACCCTCTGAATGAAGTCTAGCAGCACCTTCCTTGTCCTCTTTAGACCGTCGCTTCATAATCCTCATTTGTCTGATTAAATCTCAGATGCTTAACAAGGCTTATGATGTTGAAATGGTGCCTTACAGTCCTCACATACACATCGCTGCTGTTCTGAGGACTGGAAAACTCATCCAGACTTCCGTCATTGTCCACTCTCTGCCAGAGAGTTCCCTGTACTATTTAGACTAGATTCTGAATTACTTGGCTTAGATATCAGATTCCCCATGTTCATCGTATTCCTGCCTGTGTTCCAGAGCTTCCTGTTTGTTCTTTGGTTTTTGTATTTCTCTTTGGTTTTGTTTTTTTTGTGGATTTGCCCCTGCCTGTTTTTTCTTAGTTGTAGTGTAGTGGACTACAGTTTATATCATTAAAGCTCTATCTATATCTATATTCTGTATCGATCTGCACACCACTCTTCACCACTTTGGTCCAGATTTACAAACCATTGCATGGATTCCCATACAATTTAATCAATCACATTCAAGGCCCCCAGTGGATGCATCCTAATGGCAATACGTCAACTTTTCAGTGTCACCAGCAGTTAAAAATTTTGATTGTTAGCATGCTACTTTGTGTAAACATTCAGAAAGTAACAAGTAATGGTATCACAAAACATTTGTAAATGGACACTTTTAAGTTAAATACTTCACTTGAAGACAAACCTCGGGCCCCTGGCAGTTATATTGATGCCACTTGACACACCATCCATCCAAACACTGTCGCAAACCAAGTACAAACAATGATGGCAATGGAACTCCCCAAGTTAACTTCTCAGGAATGGCCTGAAGAAAAGAGCTCCCTTCAACCTGGCCTCCAAATTCCCCAGAGCCCAATCCAGTCGAGCATCTGTGGGATGTGCCGGAACAAGCCCAATCAACTGTGGCCCCACCTAGCCACCCACAGGACCAAAACATCACCAGTGCCCTAGTGATAGGCACCACAATATACCCCCATAGGTCTTGTTTCCATGAATTTTGCGAGTTCGAGACAAGTCTATGGTTGGACCTCCAGGGATGGAACCTGTTCTGGCACATCCCACTGATGCTCAACAGTGTTGAGGTATGGGGAATTCAGAGGCCAGGTTGGCGTGTCTGAGGGTAGATACTGGTCCCCCAGTGTTCGAAAAAAACACAAACTGAAAGTGCCCTCTTGGATGCCCTTCCAATGCCCTTTCTGCGTGCTGGTGCCCTTTTTATTTTGTCCCCTCAAACATCCCGAGTCCACCACTGTGTACTCATCCTAAAATTCTCCATGAATTATTTGTATATTATGGGTATAAATACATCATTTGTGTGGGGTTTTTTTTAAAGCTGTGTTCTGCCACGTTCTGTATGATCAACTTCCAGATGATATTTGCACATTCAGCGTATACAGAGCAACATTAGTGTTCATCTTTACTGATGTTGTTGTCCACCCAATGACTGTCAATCAAACATTCACTCTCCTCGTAGCTGTGTTTTGTTCTTCACTCACTTCTGAGGGATTTGCGTGGCTTCCTTGGATGCTCACCAGCTAGTCACTAACATTATCAGTCCGTCATTTGGTGCTGGGATGGAAATTTGTGTCTACAGCTGCTTGATGAGACTGAAAACTGAAACCGAAACAGCGACATGAAGCACAAGGTTTATAAACTGTTTATACGTGGATTCATCAGCACAAGCAACACCTTTCACTTTTGATCAATTGTTATTACATGACAAGCTACCACAGTTGTATTCATCTGTCCTTATAATGTCCTCATTGTCTCTTGAGATGCTTTACGCGCTGCCAAGATTTCTGTGAATGTTGGAAAAACACAAAAAATATGCAAAGGATGGAGGAAGTGGTGCTGCCACTTTAAAGAAACAACACTGGCTTGTCTGAACAAGTGTGCAAACAGAGGTGTGAGAACTTTTCTTGGAAACTGAAAGCCAGAGGTGACCTGTTGTCTGTGGGTGTGGACAAACCAACAAAAAACCCCTCGCAGTAGAGTAGGACGCAACAATGGTTAATACCAGTTACGCCTTTGTGTTGAGCGGGGATTGATTCCGTCATGTCTTCTAGTATTTCTAGTTGTCATGTCACAAAATGTTGTAAGTGATCCGCTGCATGCATGGCTCTGACTTCTAATACAAGGAAGCTTAGATGAAATGTTTGTTGCAACTCAAATTTTGGACAATGCTGAAAAAGAAGAAGTGAATAATTCCCCTCCAACATTTGTTTAAAAAAAAAAAAAAAAAGGTTTTCTTTCATGTTTGGCATTTTTTATTGAAAATATACATTTAAATTCAGGAAATGACTGTTTAGCTGCAGGCTGGATGAACATTTTAACTTAATTCACATAAACTTTCACCCAAAGAGACAACACCACACAGAATACATTAACAACCGGCAATAATATGGCAAGCACACAAATGAGCGTACATACATGACAGTAACATACATAACAACTGAAATATCGGTCCCAACATTGTACACTGCATTCAACAGAGAACTTATGTGGCTTGTGTAACAATCTTTACAGTCTCATACTGCAAATCGTAAAGTAATGCTTTTTGACTCTTGGGTCAATTAGAGATTAAGTTGGCCTTCTCTGTGTTCCCATACTGCAGTGAATCAGGTATGAGGACCCCTCCGTGGAGGACAGGTCGAGATGGAAATGCAGGGACCACACACTCAAAAGAGGGACCTGTCAGGGCAAAGGGTCAGCGGTTAGGTGCTTGAAAATGCACATGCTGCGTGGTCAAATAAAAAGGGACAAAAAAGGTGATAATCTCACCTGTTTGCTTTTCCAAAGAGCAGTCTCCATTCCTCTCTCGTTTCCTCCTCTGATACACTGAAATAGAACCGAGGGGAATCAGATGAGGAAATAGACCCATAGTTTAAATTCAGTGGCTGCTTTTTATTTAAATGAGTTGTGCATTTTTTTTTCAATAGCCAACACAGCCATGGCTTTGTAATTTTAGGTTAATGTAAGCCATATAATCACAAAGTAAGTCTGGTTAAGACGTCCATAGCCGGTTCACTGAAAAACGTCAATTTGTATAATCTAACAAATGATGTGGTACACTTTTCATACACAAATATCTCCCAACGATATCATACCACAAGTTCATGGAAATACACAAAATGTACGGCTATGTTAGATCTGGTATAATACGGTATTGACCTGGTGTGTTTTATACCTGATTGCAACAACAATTATATGAGAAGTAGTGGTTGAAAGTAACATTTACTCAAGTACCGTTCTTCAGTACGATTTTGAGTTACTTGTACTTTACTTAAAGCAACGTTGTGTTACTTTTTAACTTGAAAATAACAGCTTCAACATCATGTTGATGGTACAGTGTCTTGTAACAGGGTGAATAGTGTGTCTGTCTCAGCCCCTCTGCCCTTCTATCAATTGTTTCTGAAATGAGCCTTTCTACTTATCGTACTTCCGCCAGAGTATATTTTGATGCTAAAACTCTTTCACTTAAAGAGTTGCTCCACCAACTACACAAATCAAAATGTGTTTACAGGTCTTTGGGAGTACTACTGCATGTGTGAAACAAGTACAATGAAGTCTTTTGTGGCTCCGGAGTAAGGCCATTTGCAATCTGATAAATTGTAATTCAGCGGCTCAGTTGCAATGTGGGTAGTGAAGGAACCAGGTTTCGAAAAGGAAGAAGAATGTGTTGAATGAAAAAAGGTGATATCTCTGGTTCTGCTGTGTCAATTTTGAGCATTTCGTTTGAATGCAACTTAGCCACTGAGTGACATCACTGGTCCCTAAGACCTTTAAACACAATCTAACATGTCATATTGGTGGAGTTACCCCTTTAAGTAAACTATAAATGTGATATGGCCATGTTTGCTTAATATAAGTATATATAAGTAAAAGATCTAACTCTTCCACCATTGAACTAGAAATTGCGAAAACTCAATCAGTTATCAGTGAGAGAGAAAACAAACACAGATATGAACTGTTTATTTGATTCAATTTAAACACTATGAACTGTGCTCCTTTCTGATGAGCCAGGCACTTCAGTGTGATTCAGGGCTGTTAAAATGCAGCCCTTTGCCCTGACAGACTTATCAGGAGCATACCTCGCCTGTGAGTTTGAAGGGTGGACACTGTAACTGAGCCAAAATCAATTTTGGCTCAAGTGCTTACACAGCAGTATGTCAACACGGTAAACAACACCGCAGGCCGAAGCATGGTTGTGTAATTCTCTACCTACCGCTCAACAGGACGTGAAGCACCAGAGTGATGATAATGACGCCGGAGAGGCAAACTCCAGCGGGTACGACGACCCAGGTCAAGTCCCAAGAGGCTTGCCTTGAGATTAAAGGTTCGACGCCAGGTGATGGATCTGTCAAGAGAATTCACAGGTTACAGACATACGTACAGCATTTTGCAGGTGACAGTGAAAGGATCGGTTGGATCCACACACAGATCCACACAGTCACAACAACTGAAATTGTGGACTGAATGATGAGGCGTGTGAGCCAAATATGTAGATCACATGTCCTAAATAGCAAAATGGTCGGCAATTAGTTGTTACAGAGGAGGAATGTTCTCAAAACAGGACTTTTTTTTACTGCTAATATACTTGTATTAAAAGGAATCCAGAGCTGAGAACAAAGTTAGCTTAGCTTAGCTTAACTTGGCTTAGTTTAGCTGAGATGGCGGAAACAGCTTTTGTACATATTAAACAAAACAGATGGATGAATGCATCTTATAAAAGATAATAAGACTATTCTCTATTCATCAGACAAACGCAGCGCATCAAAGACCCTTATCGCTTTTTCTTCAAAGCCCTGATGTTTATACATAATATTTTCATGGTTCGCTGCCAGCAAAATCTATGTGGAGTGAATGTGACAGAGAATCCTTTCATTCTTCAAAATGATGCCAAGAAAACACTTAGGGGGACGTCAGAGGCTAATACTCTTGTAATTACTCTATTAGAAACAGCGTTACAGTAAACGTATGCCTCACTACTGCTTCAGTACGCATCAAAAGAAGAAGTAGCGGAAACCATTAATATTTCAAACTGATGAGGTGCCTCGGGTTGGGAATATTCAAAGCGAAAAGGGAGGAAAAGAAAGAGTTGGATAAACCAGGATTGAGAAGAGAAATGAAGAGAAGGATGAATTCATTTCTAGGACATAAGGAGCAGAAGCGCCCCCCAAAAAATATACTCACCACATTCCATAAGACAGTGATTGACTGTGGCAGCAAATTTCACGTCGAGCCTCGTCACCTGTCCAAATTCAAAGTGTGTATTCAGAGTCATTCTTTGTCTAAAGGTGAAAGCATAGTGTACCTCACAGGACATATTGACTTCACAAACACACCTGGAGACAGGAGCCGCATAGTTTCCCTGCCAGGTTTAATCCAACAGCTTTGTGTTTTTCCTGAGAAACAGACAAACGACACAAAAAACCCCTTAGGAGCTTAACTCTGCAGGTGTACTGAAAGCAGTCATGATTGACGTCCTGTTTTGTTTATATTGTCTCTTTTATGTGTTGTCAGCCAGACAGCTGTTCCGTAGTAATTCAGGTGACGGCTGACTGATGAAGCATTACAGTTTAATGTCTGATTACTGAGGAAACACATTTCCTGCGAGAACAATGACGGAAAACCTGCTGTTGCTAATTTATGCTGCCGGTGTGTTGGCAGATCGTTATTTCTTTAAAACAACCATTTAAAGGTGTTATTACATGTAATTGCTTTGTTGATTACATACAGCGGTTTGAGGATACATCACCTTAGATGAAAGGCGGTTTTTCCTGGCAATAAAAAGCAACATACAGAAGAAACAGGAATCAGACAAGACGCTGCCATTAAAACATTACAAGCATGTTGTGGCATGTCCTTGCTGTGTTTCCATACAGGCAACACTGGGTCACTGATTTACAAATAATGTGGTTCATACAACACACCCTCAACTATAAACGACTGAAAAGGATGATTGCCAGTAACTCCCCTACAACGTCACTGTCGCAGTCGCATCAACCCAGCACTAAAATGATATGAAATGAAAGAAAGAGATGAAGAAAGTGGTCTAAAGTAGTCTACAGTTTGTGGCAAATATGTAGTCTAGCTACCGCCAGCAGTCGATTAGCTTAGAAGCTAACCAGCACCAGCTAACCAGTAACCTAAGGCAACCAGATGCTTGGCAAATCGTCCTATTTGCCCTCCAGACAGTTCGCTTAGCTTAGTTTAGTTTAGCTTAGTTTAGCAAAAAAAAGTCTACAGTAGCCTGGCTCTTTCCAAAGGTAACAAAATCTAGCTAACAGCACCTCTCAGGTTTAAATCTAGCGGCGCCTTGGGGAAGCTACTGTGTGCCATGAAATAGTCTGGCACCAACAACCGCCATAATGTTTTAGAGGGGCTAGTGTGTGTGTGTGAATTTTACACAAAGCCAGGCTAGCTTTTCTCCCTTGTGCCAGTATTTGTGCAGCGCTTACTATTTGCTGTTGTGTTTGTAGCTCTGTATTCAATACACAGACATGATTGATGGTAAGGTTTAGGCAACAAAAATACTTGATTAGGTTTAGGAAAACATTGTGGTTTGGGTTTAAATTAGTACATTATTTATAGGACCTAACCTGCCTTATGTAGGTAAATGATGTTCCTTGACTATGTTAATACATTAAAATAACTCACAGGTTGTCACACATCAAAATTTTCACACTCTTTATAGTCCGTCACCTGACTTCCTCCTTTACTGCTGTAATACTTACTACAGCCACAAGAGGCCTCCACCTAATGCGTAAATATGTGTTGTGACAAACTGCTTGCACATTTGACATTTATGATCATTTTCATGAAGATGGAATTGTACGACATTTTTTTAGAATCTGCGCTGCAAGTGTGTGACACCTACCACATGAACAGTGTGTGTTTCCGTGACCTGACACCCAGCAGACCCTTCAGACTTCACACACAGCCCCACAGTAAACGTTGCATTGATCTGGGACGACATCTGCACATCTTCGTGACCTTGATTTCTCGTCACAACAATCTCCCATGCTGGAAAATTACAGCACAACTATCATTATCATGGCCAATTTCCCAACACCATATTGCATTATGTCCGTCATTAGCTTCGTAATATAATCTAAATGTGGCTGTCTGTGTGTTAATGATGATATGATTAGCATGCTGATGTGACAACAAGTGGTACCTTGGAATCGTCCATTAGCAAAGGGGCACTTGGTCCAGGACTGAGAGCCTGCAGTGAACTGGAGAAGATTGAAAAATTATATTTTGTAAATCTCCTCATCCAGCATATCAAGCCCATACATATCATGCTTTGTTCTAAGATGGGGATCTAAATGTGAGAATTTGCATCAGAGAACCTATTCAACATGCCCACAGAAAATAGTCTCAGTTAAGTACTGTTGTAAATCAGTGCACAAAGTCTAAAAACTGCAGATAACAAAAGCACAGCTTCCCTCTTTTAGCACTGCAGTTACCATTGTAAAGGTGTGATCATTAACCATGCGATGACCTTTTATAGAAATAAACAGGTTTAGCAGCGCAAATGCCATCAGCACTAGTGTGCTATATTTAGGCATTAAAAAGCGATTAGTCACGCTATACTGTCAGAAACTAGCATATCAATGTAAAAATATGTATGTCCATGGGTAAATGTTTTTTTAGGATATTATCAGGCATTCCTGTGGAATTTAAGCCGACATCAACCCAGCACTGAAATTACATGAGATTCATTACTCTGAACTAACACAGCCCACAGTAATTGGCAAATATGAGGCTAGCCAGCAGCCAATGAACTTAGCTACTTATCAGTGCCAGCTAACCAGTAACCTGAGGCAACCAGATGCTAGGTTTATCTTCCTTCCAGTTATCTTAGCTTAGCTTAGCATAGCACAAAGTCTACAGTAGCCTGGCTCTCTATAAAGGGAGCAAAATCAGCACCACAAAAAGCTTCACACAAGCAGGGACTCAAGGAAGCGAGGCTACTGTGCCGAACCAAGAATCAGTCTGTGGCAACAGCAACCCCCATGGCTAGCCTTTCTGTAAAAAAGACTTTCCCCTTGGGATAATAAAGTCTCAGTCTAAAGTCGAGCTTCCTACCACCTTGTTTCCAGTATTTCCAGTGGGTCACCAAGGGAGACGATTGAGCCCCCTGGTGCCCCCATGTTTGAAAAATAGCTGCAAAAGTGCCCTGATGGATGCCCCTATGGTAGATTAAACATGACAAAGTGCCCTTCCAGTGCTGGTTTCCCATCACATACAACCGGTGCCCTTTGTAATTTTTGGCCCCTCTCCCTCAAACCTCCTGACTCCACCCCTGTAGCTCACTGACATGATTTACAGCATGTCAGCGCTATTGTTTTTTCTCCACTGAAACCAAAAGAGCCAAAGGGTGAAAGGGGATCATTACCTTCAAGCACAGTTGAGGGTGTGGATCCACTTCAGTAAATGTCATCTGGCAAGCAACAATTGATGAAAAGTGTTAGAAATGTAATAACAATCTCCAAACACAGACAGTACAAATATTTAGTTTAAGTCTGACTAAATGCTAAACTACTAATGTTTCGTTTTGGTACAGGCATAATTGTTTTTATGAGGTCAGCCGGAATCAGCTTTCATGGAGACTCTGCGTCACCGGCTATTTTTATATCAACAGAGAATTCCCTTCTCGAGTGACACGGCACAATCTCTGTTTCATCAAAGGACTTCCAGATGCGCAGGTTCTCCTGTCATTCTTGCAACTCAACTGTTAAGTCGGCAGCTGTTTGGACAAACACATCCGTACAAGCTGAAGCGAGAGGTTGGAATGAGTTCATTTTGAGTCATTTTAAAACGAACCCTTTCTAGAAGCCTGAAGCCTAACAGCAATTAATAGGTTTCCTGGCCAGAAAAACAAACAAACACATACACCAGCTGTTGTCATAACTTGTTTTATGTATAAATTGTCCTTAAGGAAGGGGTTAAGGAAGACGTTTTCAGAATAATGTAATACGGGACTTTTGGCGTAAACAGCTGACGTCATGAGCCACAATCAGATCTGTCCTTCACACGATATTTTCTATTCATGCAACCATGATGCGTACGAACGCCTGACACCATGTTGTGACTAACTGGTACAAAGGTGACACTTTTAATTAATTTTTTTTATGAGCCGTGCCTAATCTGCAAGATACGACCTGACCTAAGTCTTTTAAAGTCTTCGTGCCAGGGTGTCATGGAGTGTCAATCTTGTCCATTGTTGGCTCACACGTACATCAGCTTCAGGTGACCTTACCAAGCAGTCGGAAAACACTGCAGGTAAACACAACCAAGCGCTTCAACATTTCAGAGTGCTGTACCTTTTCTCTGCTAACATTCTGCGAGGAGTGAGGCAGGTCCACGCAGCCGCCGTCCTCTCTTTCCTGACACAGCGCAACCACAGCTGCGACCGGACAGGCGGGCTCCCACGACAGCGCCCCCGCCAGCGGGTCGAAGGTTATTTCCGACCACAGCTCCTCGAGACCTGCGGGCAGGTGAGGTCATGTTCTTTTTCAAGCGACGTGGTATCAGTTATGAAGTCATTAAAAAAAAAAAGGATGCAGAATTGAATCTGACTAAAAGCAATCAAGTGACTCACGGTCTGTAAAGGGGCAGACCTGGACTCTGGGGGCATCCATCACTGCTGACCATCCCTGTGAAGAATGTTGTTAAAGATTACCAAAGGGTCCATCTCTTTTGTGGAACTGGTGACTAATGTAAACAGATCATTGTACTGTGAACCAGGAGTGTTTTACCTCGATGCAGAGGCAGGGCAAAGGCCGGGAGTATGAGAGGGTGACACTCTTCACGGGTTCCTCCCTCTTAATCTGGAAGATAGCCAAAGCATTATGACATTCAGCCATCTTTTGTTAGCACGTTGATGAGTTGGTGTTGGGCGATTGCTTGGGATTCCTGAGTCAACCGATTGATAAGCCACCTTTTATCACTGGGAACCCAATAACTGTTCTTTTATCAAGTGTAGAATATTTCTCAACATCAATGACGCATCAGACGTCAGCGTCTTAATTAGTGGCAGTCACTTTTAATTACTTCAGGTTTCCAGAGAATTAAAGAAAGCAATCGGTGAGTAAGTAGATGCAGACCACACTGCAACATAAGATGAATGGGTTACTGACTCACCAACTGGTTAGCAGGAGAAGGATTTGAGTAACAAAGGGTGCTTTAAACAGCCACAAATCGCTTGGAGGGACGTTAACAGGGCTTATGTTTGGATAGGATTCTTCTTCAGTTTCATGCAAATCCTGCCCACTGTACAGGAGACCTAATATGCTTTTTGTTTTTCATTTCCTTCAGTGTGTTATAAAGGTAATTGTGCTTCTTAAAGATCTTTTAAAGAGAAAGTAAGTAAGTAAGTAAGATCCTGTTGTCTGTTCACCATGCGTTGCCATTTACCATTGTCAGATTCCAGTAAAAAGAGGGACTGACCAGTTTATTGGCGCCTGTACCAACGCAGATGAAATCCTTGCGCCGGCACAGACGGAGGTGGTAGCTGTAATCCTCCAGCATGTCTGACACCCGGACACTCAGCTCCCTCTTCTGTGGGTTCACATCGTACGACAGCCTGCCAGCTGAAAGAGACATGCGAGTGTGAGATTTTTTTCGCCTCGGTCATGGACACGCGTGAGATCCTCCCTCTGAGAGCGTTTTCTCAGCTGAGAAAAAATGTGCAACTTACTGATGCATTCTGGGACGTGTCTTCGCAAATCTTCCCTGACGCATCCTGTGGAGAAAAGTAATAATTACAAACGCACGAGCAAGACAAATGGGACATAACTGCTACCTGATTAACTTTGACCTAATTTCTGACCCAACCTAATAATCTTCCTACAACAGCTTTCTCCGTACTGCATGAGTCATTTTACTTTTATCTTTACATAATGGGGTGTAAGTGTTTCTTATGTTACTATCGATTACAAGGAAGTACTTGGCTTGAGTTCCTGTAACTTTACAGCCATGATCCCATGCGTGTCTCTTTGCATAGTTATGCAGCTCTGCATAACTATGCAAACCCTAACCCTAACCGTAACCCATACCTGGAGCTTCATAGGTTGCTGTCCAGGTGATTCCACAGTAGCTTGGCACTGTCTTCACTGTTACTCTGACTCGTTGGCCCGGAGAAATGTCAGTGCAATCATTCTCAAGTTCCACCTGCAGCGGGAGAAAGGGAAAAATAAAGACAGAAACAAAGAAATGAAAAATTGACAAATTGGCAACTGTACTAGTCTGAGTGATGGGAGATTTGCTTGAGCAAAATGTCTCAGACGTTGCAAAATTTTATTTTCGTTGTTTTCAGCAGTGTAATATTATCTCTCAAAGAGACTCTATGTAGCAATTTGTAGCAAATTACGTGTATTAGATGGGTGAAAAATAAGAGCCTTTCCAGTCTCTCTCCATTGCCTATACAAGCCGGCGGACTATCTGTTAAGTTGTTTAATGCTGCTGGACAGTGGATTTCTTTGTAAAGGACTCAAGAAGAGCGACAATCCAAAGGGTTAGACTCAACGCACGTTCTGCTCCGCTATCAATGGGCGTCAGTTGAGTCTGCTACCCTAACGGCCAGCGTCTACCACAACACAGAAGTTCAACAGAGCCCCTTTAAAGGACGAGGCTCACGATTATGATTGTGATTGTGATTGTGATTGCGCAGGATGTAAACACTGATGGCGTCCTTCTCCATGGCTGAGCTGTGAAGTTTGGTATCTTAGTAAGCTAGCATCTGGTCCATGAGTAGAAGCACGCTTCCTTCTGGGTGTGGATTGGTAATAGGTTTTTCAGATTGTAGTATTATATTTGCATTTTGAGCGTCACAAGCCGACTGCCATCTAGTTCCTCTACATCCAAAGAAGGCAGTTATCTTTAGGGATGCTAACTACAAAACGTGGCGACTCAAACAACAAGGAAAAATCTGTTTTTTTATATATATAATAAAGGGTGAACTGTTCAAACTCTTATTTACTACATGGATTTGCATGAAATTTGACTAAAGAAAACTAACTCTAGCATCACACTACACAACCAAATGTCCCAAAAATGTCCAATGAGTTAAGCTGTTAACAGTCTACCTGCTGTCCAAACATCCTTTCTCTCGACGCCCTTGTGAAGCTGACGATTCGGCAGTTCCCCATCATCCCCGTGGCCATGGTGCAGATGGACACACCATGGACGGACTCTGGGGGAGAGAATTGCATCAAAGTCAGAAGCCGGAGGACGGCTTGAAGACACAAAGTACAGCTGTCAAACAGTAACGGTAAACACAGACCAGACGGTGAAACATTCAGAATCCAGTAATGCATTTCAGTGTGAGTCAGCATTAGTTCGGAGAAGGATGTTGTGTGTCACATTTTGTGAGTCAAACTGGATCCCTGCTCCAGCCAGCGTAGTGTGGACAAATGCACCTCGATTTTCGTGCTTTGAACCACACCTGATTAGATCAGGTGCTTCCTGTCCAGGAATCAGGAACAGAATACGTCAACTGATATTTTTATGATGCGAAAGCAGAAGTTTGATCAGCGAAAGTGTTTGTCTTTATGAATGAGACTTCCTGTACTGTTTATCTGTGTCATCAGTGATAACCATCTTTAACCGTGACTCGTCACATGTCGGCTCGACTACACCCGAAGAGTTCCTTTGGAAACTTCCTCGTTACGACAGAGTTCAAATAAGTAAGGTCGGGACTTCTGCTCATTTGAAGGTCAGTTACAGAGAATTACAGAAAATTCTTAGAGTGGTAGAAAACAGGCGGTCACTGGTTGCTAAAGTACTGCGTAAATTCCTTCTAGAACCTCTTTTTTATATCGTCATGGCAACTACTAATCGATCGGCCGAGGAACAGTCTACCAATTGGTGGATTCTAACCGTAGCGTGGTGGGTGAGGAGCTGTTTTCATCATGAAGTTTATATTCAAAAAAGGTTTGTGAGACAACTGAAGCTTTTTCGTTATCTGCTTGACTCACGGATTCAAACACTGTGATTTAATCAGTAACCACATCAGACACAATCCCTTACTCTGCATTTACTGAGAAAAGTAATCGCATTACTGTAATACTTTACCGATTGAGTGATGCATTCACCGCCACTTTGTCACACATTTTGATATACTTTGATAGTGGCTTAAATCAAACTGTTGAATTGATTAATTGGAAAATTAACTTCCCTTTGAGTCACGACTACCACATCTGTTGAGTACCATGAACTAAATTGGCATAACTTAGTATTAAACATAATTTGTCGAAAACAAGACATTTCATAAAATATCCATTTCAAGAAAAAACCTGAAGAATTTGGTGACCTATCGCTAGGTGCCAGAATTTGGCTTCGATAACTAGCTCATTTCCTTGCCAAACTCAGTAAGTGTTAAATTATTAAAGAAGTTATTCCAAAAACCACTAGCTAATGTGGTAACTTTGTGTTACAGTTTCCCACCTCGTGGATTGAAGTTCAAAATGGTCACTGTGGGAGGAAGGTTTTTATACGTGCAATATGTAAGAATCTTAGTTGAAAACATTATCAACCAATTGTTAAGAAAAAACTTTTTGATATGATGATGAAGAGATTTTTTTTTTACTCAATTTAGCATGCTAACCAGCTAGCCCAGGCCCATCCAGGTCCAAAGCTCCAGTGCTAGCAGTGTGAATGTGAACACTCCCCCGACACCCCGAGATCCCAGTCTGGCTAAATGAGCTAACTAGCTAATGGTAGCTACTGTTGGCAGCAGTTGGCTGTTATTCTGTTGATTTGCCGCTCCCAATTTGTCTTGTGTATCAATTCAACAGGGCGTTTATTCTTACATATTGCACCTTTAATCAAATTCTCTGGTAAATGTTCATATCATTTACATACCATGAAGCTGGAACTTGGCTTTGATTCTGAGGTGCAGTGAGCACTTCTGCTTCCCCTCACACCTCATGACTGTGGACAGGCTGATGTTGTGGAACATGGAGGACGCGTAGAGGCCTTCGGCGGGGGCCTGACACGGAGGAGGAAATAAATCTGCCAGAGAGAACACATAGCACGTTATCTTTCAGCGCACGTACAGCACACTTCGTTAGAAAACCCTGATGCAGTGAGGTCTTCCTGTCACCGACCATAACAAAGATAACTGAAGGTGTTCCAGGTGGGTGTTCAGTGGAAGTTAGAACATTGGGTGTGTACTTCCATGTCAATTATTATCTATTATTTAATGAGAAATACAAATTACATCAGCATTCCTCCATCATCATAAAGACATAATGATTCCTCTTTGTGCTCTTTGAATACACATGTGATTTATGTGTCCTGCTTGGTTTTATCACCACAGTGAGGTCAGCTCAATGGTTTAACGCGCGGCCTACTTCAAGATCTTTAAAAATGATTTAAGGGGTTTCTAGTTTCACATGCTGTGGTTTCATAGACCCTTTCAACCGATTCCAAACACTGATAACAGTTTCTTTGGCAACATAACAGTAAGATAAAGACAGATAAAATGATAGCGATTCTGGCAGCAAGCGAGTTATAGTGCAGAAAACCATGTCCCGTGTGCATGCATGAGTGGAGATGTGACGTGGCGACCACGTCTGTACTCACGGTCTGGCTTGTTCTTGCAGTGAAGGCCCTGCAAGGAGAGACGAAGAGGCACTCAGGTGAAACAGGCCGCAAATCTTTTTTTCTGTGACCCTTTTTCAGTTGGAGCTGCTTTAATAAAGTAACTCTTAACAAAGAGAACAAAGGTCCGCAAAGGCAGCTCTGCAGAGGAGGGAATTCCCAGATAAGGAGCGTTTTACATCCTCATTGCTCCTTCAGGTAAAACCCAACCAGTTCATAACCACATCTTGCTACAGGTTGTTATGGTCAAGCACAATACAAAGGGTAATTACATGCTACAATCAGTTACTCTACTTGTCTTTTCGTGTTTTTAAGGGCAGTTGCGACACGAGTCTGTGCTAAGCCGTGTGCAGCACTGGAGTCATTAAGCACAGCACTTTTTTCCTAGGCTTGCTTCCAAAATTTGCTCAACACTTCCTTGGTTATAAATCAGCCAGGAAATGTCTTTTACATTTCGCAGACGCTTTTGTCCAAAGCCACTGACAGCAACTCATACATACATTCATGCACTGATGGCGGTGGCTGCCATGCAAGGTGTTGACCAGCACATCAGGAGCAGATTGGGGTTCAGCGTCTTGCCCAAGGACACTTCGACATGCAGAATCAAACCGGGGGACCGTCTGATAACAAGATGCTCGCTCTACCCCTGAGCCACACCCACTAATATTACCAAAACATGCCATATAACTATTCTTAATATTCACACGCTGTTATTCCTCCACCCAGTGATGACTGACGGTGGTAAGTGTGAGGTCGAGATGTCATTTATCACAGATGCTTTAAAGTATATCTTAAAAATTCTCAGCTGCTATTTTTCCCTAGCTGACACTTTTTTAGAGGGCACAGCTCCAAGGTGTTCATCATTTTGTTGATAGAACAAACAATATCCAGCCACAAAGTATGTCGAAACTAACATTACCTCACAGTTAAGGATGTTTTTAAAGTCAACACTGCTCAGATTTGAGTTTCAGACTGTTAACAGATATGTAGGAGGAAAGTGTCTGGGGTTTTTTTTGTTTTTTGGGAGGTTGTAACAACAAGACCACGATTTATGTTTTTGAATTCATATCCTTGTAGCAGCCTGAAAAACAGAAAGAATGGGGGGGGGGGGATACTGAATCTCAGATCTCCAGTATCCACATACATGTTAATATATGTATTATTTACTTGTACTTTTACTTTTGATACTCAAGTACATTTAATATCAAATACTTATACTTTAACACATTAGCTTTACTTGTACTCAAGTAGGACTTTTGGGTACTTTTTGCAACACTGAATTATACCAAAATTTGAAAGTACTTTGAAAGTACTCACGGTCCCAGTTAGCTACTATCACATCTGATGTTTTTGGATGTTTTTTAGGGAAAATTGTCATCTGAAGAGTTGCAAATAACTGAAGCTGAAGTAAAAAGTACAATATTTGCCTCTGAGATGTAGTGGAGTAGGAGTACAAAGTTGCATTAAATAAAAATAGTACCTAAGTAATAAGTAATTAGCTACATTCGACCTCTGCTTAGAGAGAAGTAGACAGGCTACGGGTGTCACCTAACCACTCTCCACTCAACTAGATCAGCAGCTGTTTTGGGTTTTTTCCCCCCTCCGGCTTGAGTAAATGATTAAGTAAGTGCACTTGAAGCACTAGACGGGAGCTTCGTGAACATGTGCGTCAGTCAGATGCTGCATGTGTGCAGCTCAGCATGCAGGATCAACCTCTGATGTATCCAGGCACTGTTCAAATGTCCAGTGAGTCAACAGGTGAGTCATACAGTGCCAGGAATTGACTTTACAGCAGCGCGTGAGAGCCCCAACATCATTACTTCATTGTTTGACTATTTGCAGAGCCTTCTAGGAAATCCACATTCATGGAAGAATGAGTAGTAGTGGCAGAATCAATCATAGCTGCTGTACTGTAGTATTAGCAGCAGGAGGTAATAATAGGACATCTATATTTAGCAGCTCAGTGACGGTGTGTGAGTGTATATTCCGAGGATGCAGTCTTACCTGAGAACACCTGGTGCCACATCCCTCTATCCTCTCCAGTCCTGTGCTTCCCGCTGCAGCTCCACTCAGACCCAAGCAGCAGTGAGACATCACCAAGGCAGCCCACAGGATCATTTTTCACCAGCCAGTAGCAATACACAATTCTGCTGCTGCTCTGCTTCTTCTCAGGTTCCAATGAGCTGTCAGTTTTTCTTCTTGTTCCCTCTTTCCCTGTTCCTCTTTTCTTCTTCCTCTTCTTCTTCCTGGGAGGGTGAGATGGGGGTCAGCCTTATCTGGACAGAGATTTTTGTTGCCTATTTTGTCCTAAAAATGTGTGTGCTGGTGCACAGCCAAGCACCCAAATGAAAGACAAGCAGCTGGAAACTGTGGACTTAAATATTCCTGAGTGGAGGCGGGGCCTGAAGGGTTTGATTATAGTTCTGTGTGGGAAACACACACAAACATGAGGGACCTTTCCTCGTAGCAGCACTTCCAATAAGGTTTGATAGCAATGAGCCAGCAGTGACACTGCACATCCTCTTCTCCATTCAATTTTACTAACTGGCAGCCATGGCACACTTAAAGCTGCACTTTGTTTTCATGTTGCTTTCATAACGAATAAATGAATTGACCTTAAAGGACAACACAATTTCATACTGTTTTTACTTTGTTTATATTTGGCGGACCCTGCCACCTTTCTAGCTTCCAACAGCGTTCTGGGGACCTTACTTTTCCTCTGAGAACAGCTCGTTTGTTCAGCGATGGAAAAGATAAATATTTCTGAGTTTGCATTATTACCTCGTTAATATTGTAAATATTATGATTCTGAGTTTGAATTTCTTTTCAGAAACTACATAGTTGTCCTTTAAAAAAAAACAAACATTCTATTTAACTGCCACTCAGTCACATACAAGTAATTCTGTGTTATGATTTCCCCCGCTGCTTCAGTTCAATCTGATTCGTTCTGGGGTTAGGCGTTTTTCTGACATTTCCCGTATGTGTACGTACCCTCCAGTTAAATCCTATTAAGAGTTCATAAGAAAAACACGGTAGCTGAAACTCAATACAAGCATGATGTTGATTACGCTGTGCTCACCCTGTACAACCTCTCTCTGAACCCTACAGGGCAGGCTAGGACTGCTGCTACATGCAAAAACACAACTGCTGGTTGAATTTGAGGATTCAGTTATACAGATGGGGACATGAAGTTCATGTCCGGGTTAGGTTTCTTAACGTGTGGTTGATAACGGCAAACCACAGAAAAATCCTTCGCCCATGGCTTCAGTGAGTCACGATGGTCACCCCTGACATTTAACTCCCCTGTGTTCGCACACAGAAAACTTCCTCTTGGCTGGAAGCTGCTTCATGCCCTTACATGGCATGTAATACTCTGTGGGGCTGACAGAGGCTGGAATCTTAGACTGTAAAGCTATGAAATAAAAGGATTATACACATAATACACATAAGAATACTCGTTTTCGATAATTGTTTATTTCTTGGCTACTTGGTAGCAGCGGAAACAAGCTGTGGACGAAACAAAGACATGATGTAACCTTTAACGTGTTAGCGGTCAGCTCCTTATTTACACATCCGGCAGACACAGATTAGCAACATTATCATTTTTGTGGAATCAATATTTACTGTCCTTTAATCTTTCAGCCAGCCACACGAGGAAATATTTTGTTTTTTAGCAGTTAATTGTTCTCCTAGTTGCCAACTTCCTCTGTCTGCTGTTTGGTGCTTGTTTATTTTTTGTGGCTTTGGCCAAAAAGTACACTGTGAGAGCAGCGACAGTCGACCGACAATAAGCTGAAAGACGCTAAAAAAGTCCAAAGAGCCGACAGGACCTGCAGATCATATCAATAATTTAGTCTTTAAATTCAACTCCTTCTCTTTAATTGCCATACAAATAACACAGATGTATACTTTCAAATTGCATGCAGTGCATTTCGCAGTAAGATGGTGGTAAGCTACCGAGCCATCAGCAAACTACGAGCAATTGCTTTGTGCTTGTTATAAAGAAAGGGACCATAACACGTTAAAAATGACAGTTCTCATGAGGTAAACTGGGACAAGCGCAAAAATGGAAGGTCAGGGCAAAGTGGTGGTGACATGGGGTGTATTGGGCCTTGAACTTTGTATTTGATTGCGCCTGTTTTCTACAGAAGTTAGTGGGAAGGATTGGTGTATCACGGAATATAAAAGTCAGGGTTAGGGTCAAACCCATTATTTGTATGCAAATTGAACTGAACATGAACTGTAAATGTTTTATTTTTATACTTTGTCTCAGTATTCTTGTATTTTCCCCTAATACTTGGTAACTCGCAGCCCCGAAGTACGTCAACCATGAACATTTCTCACACCAGCGCCGATGGCGCCGTCTCTTACATCCCTCCCCAAGAACATCTTGTCCAGCCAAAGGAAGAATGTGCTGTACAAAGAGGAGCCGTCCATAAAACAACTAAAAGGAATGTCTTCAGGCAACTTCATACCACTCCCCTCAAAGATTATCTCAGGTCAGTTCTTTATCTCAGTTCTGATGACAGATAATTACTGCTTAACAAAATTCAGGTCAACGCAGGTAAAAGAAGCCATAACAGAAGTATGTCAACAGTGCCCTCACAGCACCGCAAGAGAAACACCTTCGGTTGTGGTTTACTGTCAGGGGCCGCTCTTCTTTTAAACGCGGTGTTGTGCAACGAAATGAAAGAGGTGAGGCAATGGGAGAGATCAAGTAAATACCGCCATGGCACTCCAGTGAAGAAGTGGCGCTCATGATCTGATAAACTGATGTGATCTTGTCTCCGCGTTGAAAGAGTTTGATCTCAAGGAGACGCCCGGAGTAACATGCAGCATTGTAGAGTTGTTGCGATTCATTTACGCATGAGCCTAAAATTAGAAAGTGAACAGGCAGCTATGTTCACACTGTGGTGCCAATGGAAACACACACACACAAACACCCACTAGAATGACGGGTGTAAATTAAGAAGCGGACAAAAGGCAATGGACTACTTTCCATTTGGCACTTTGCCCGGTGACTCTTTTGAGGTTCCACCGCAAGGTGTTGGCGAGGCAAAACAAAACAGATACGACCTGGAGCGAATATTACAAAGGAGCTGTTGACACAAGACCTTTTTTCTTCAGAACCCTCGTCACTATTTCACAGAGGAGCACTATAAAATTGTAAGTGTAAAACAAAAATGCTAGGGTTAAACCACCTCCTTTTGTGCGATGGTGCCATCTACTGGGATTCAGCGTGTATTACAATCGTCATGACTTTTAAAGTGCATTTGCTTTGGGTTTCTGAATGATAAAAATGACGTCACAAGTGCATGTAACCCGTGAATCATTAGTCTCATGGGCTTGTAAGAAAGTCTCACCCTCAACTCATCAAACGCAAGACACACAGAGGCAGGCGGGTACAAAACAAGCAGGCAAGCTTTAATGAGCTGATGTCCAGCAGTAAAAAAATGGCAAGTGACAAAAAACTGGCAACAAAAAGTCAAGCAAGGAGAAAAAAAAGAAAAGAAAAACTGAGGACAAACCAAGTGGGAGTACAGAGGACACAGGACTGATGAAAACAGATGAACCAACAAAGAGTGAGGGAAGAACACAGGCTGTAAAAACAGACCAAGAGAAGATGTGGAAAGTAAAACATGACACAAGAGGTTTCAACATTAAACAGGAAACCATGACGAGGTCTGGTAGGTCACCATCTGTGTGTTGGAATCTGTTTTTCTGTCCTTCATAGGTCATGTTTTTTTATTTGGCCGCATTAACAAACGACGATGGGAGTTCACATTAGGGAGCAAAGACAAACACCCCTGTCTACGTCAGTGGAGCTGAGGTGGAGCAGTTGAACAGCTATAGGTTCCTTGGAATTACCATCACTGAGAACCTATCTTCATCGCGTCATCACACACATCAACACCCTGGTTTAAAAAAAAGCAAAGAGGACAATAGAAAGCTTCCTGACTGGAAACGTCATAAACTGGCATGGTTCCTGTACCATCAGAGCATCAGTGATATCTGTGAGGTGAGGTGTCGGCGCAGAGCCCAAAGGATACTAAAGGATCCCAGCAACAGTCAAAAGACACAGAAGTACCCACTGCCATTACACCAGACCACAGAGCAGCTTCCTACCTCAGGCCGTGAGCCTCCTCAACTCATCATCAAGACTATACGTTGTCTAAGATGGATGAAGCAGGACTCAAAAGGACTCACACTTTATTTTGTTTTTTAATCCTAACCTTGTACTTTGAAAACACTGCGAAACTTGACAAAGGTTAGTGTCGATTTGAGGGGGTAAGGGGAAGTTATCATGGAGCAGTTTCACCTTTGAACCAGTGCAAGAACAAAGAAAACGTATTTTCAAATTTGAAATTCTAGTTGAAAGATTGAAATATCATTTTGACTCAAGTAGAAATGTCTATAGGAAAATGAATTAAAGATGCAACCGCACAACAACAACAGCACTAATGTTTTTAGGTAAAAAAAAAAAAAAAAAAGAAAAAAGGTTAGGTTTTGTTTCTACAGCGAGTTCTCATTTAATATAAAAAACAAGAGTGAGTAGCACCAGCATTCTTGTGTTGATTTCTCAAGGAGAAGAAGAAGAAGAAGAAGAAGAAGAAGAAGAAGAAGAAGAAGAAGAAGAAGAAGAAGAAAAAAGAAGAAGAATTAGATAAAGAAGAAGAATTTGAATTAGAAGGAGAATAAGAATTAGAAGAAGAAGAAGAAGAAGAAGAAGAAGAAGAAGAAGAAGAAGACTGCTTGTATGTGAATGAAATCCTTTACCTTTGGTTGATTAAGCTCCAGACATCGACGGCAGGAGAAGTTGCTCTTTCAGGAGTGTGCCGCGCGTAATTACGCACAGGTCATACTGCTGGGCCATTTGAGAGATTCCACATTTATAGAGTGAAATCATTTGGAGGTGCCGCCCCCTCCAAATGATTTCAACACCCCGAGGTGAAAATAATTCTTTTTACGGGAAATACGAGTCGAACATTTCCCTTTAGTCTATCCAAAATATCTCTGTCATGATCCTATAGCTCATGTCAACCGTCATGTAAGCGGCAAGTATCAAGTGTTAGACTATATTACATGATAATAATGTGGTTATTTTTCGTTTAGGCAACTCGATAATACAACGGGGTGTGAACTGGGCCTCTCAGCTGACTGCAGAGCGCTGATTTAATATAATAAGGAAAAAATGTTCCTTTTCCGTGTGAACTCCAGGGATCAGTGAGTCCTACAGGCTGTATAGTGTCCATAGGCTGACTTACCTTTAACCTGCTGTCAGCCGCTGTAAGCTGCTCACCCCGCACTGTAAGAATTATCAATCTTTGCTCATCCTGCGCTGCAAAAAATCTCAGTCGCAGCGAGCGATTTAGCCCACAGAGCCTTGAAGTAGTGTTACATATGAATAAATTACATGTGTTTTGTTTTGTTTTAAAAACTAATAATTTTCGCTTGTTTTCTGTGAATTGGTTTACTGTCTTTAAAATGATTGTCATTAATGTATTATATCGTTCCTTCTGTTGCGGTGGATCCCTGGATATTTGGCCAACAATTCAAATATCCAAACAGCAGGGGAACACATTATATTTGACATCCCTGGTTATTTTATATTACTTTATTATTATATATTAGCTTCTAATTTATAAGCGCACACACGAGCCCGGCGAGCGTGCGCGGAGTGAACATTTTTTGCAGTGTGCGTCACATGACCCGTTAATCTTCTGTGTATTTCCGCGTTCACGACGGCCGAGCTGTTATCAATGACTCTCCATGGGGCTGTGCGGGCTTCTACTAAAAGCATCCTCGCTGTTGTCATCGTCCTCCCCTCCGGCTGCGGCTGTTTTGTCCTCTCCGAATGAATGAAGCTGTAACCATCTGAGGCTCTCCTCCTCCTCCACCTCCTCCTCCTCCTCCTCCTCCGCCGCCTCTTTATTCTCCATCGCGCCTCTCGTCGACCAGCGCGGCCGAGCTGGGGGGCAATCCGGGGAAAGGGAGCCGCGGCGCCGCGCACCGGCCGACGGACGCCCCGCCGCGACGCGCCACCAACATGCTCACCCGGGTCAAGTCCGCCGTGGCCGGGTTCATGGGCGGAATGATGGCCGGGGGCAGCTCCGGCGAGAGGGGCAACGCCGGCTCCGAGCTGCCGCCGAAATTCCCCTACACCAGACCTCAGTTTCTTGGACTGTCTTCGGATGAGATCGAGTGCTCCGCGGACCACATAGCCCGGCCCATCCTCATCCTGAAGGAAACCAGGAGATTACCGTGGGCCACCGGATACGCTGAGTAAGTAACCTGCTGCCAAAGCGGCTCTTGTCGTCTTGCAAGTGTCATCACATGGGGCATTTAATGTAAAGCGTCCGTGTGGGGGGGTCTTACGGAGGTCTGCAGGTGATCATAACTACACTGCATGTCTCCTTAAACAGTCTGAAGAGACTCTCAGCTGCACCTGTTGTGACCCACACCCATCTCCATCTCCATCTCCAGCATGCATCCATTCAGCATCCCCTCTCTCTCTCTCTCTCTCTCTCTCTCTCTCTCTCTCTGCACTCTCCACTCTTTATTGCGTGCTGTTAGAAGTGGATAACATCCAAAGGATCACAGCCCAAGCTGTTTTATTTCGTGCAAGAGGATGATGCACCTTCCACCACCAGCAGCATCTGGGTATTAGTCTTCAACTGGGCTCTATTTCTAGCTGGTCGTGCCTGACTGCATGTTGAAAGCCTTCAGATGTACAGCAGCAAACCGGTCTCGAAAAAGGTGCAAGCACACATTCTAGCTCGGCCGTCCTGCCTCCAGACTGCTGATGCGGTTATTAAGTGATGAGTTTGTTGCCATTTATTCCTGTCAGGTTTGAGCAGGCACTTAGAGAAGCGCGGGGTAATGAAGTTCGCTGCGTTCTTTTGTGTACAGTAAGTGGAAAAACCTACGCCTGAGACAGAATTGTTGGATTTGTTTGTAACTAAGGCAGAAATTCAGGTACAGCTGCTATCAGCGGATCAACTGTTTTCGCCCTCGGTCAATGTATCACAGAGTCGCCCGTCTCCACCCTGATACCAGCAGCATGTGCGGTTAACATTTCACAATGAGTTACCCAGAATCTTGAGGAGTTACCAGGCAACAAATCAGGAACTTGGTAGTAATTAATCAATAGTTATCACTTAGTTCCTGAATAACTCTGACAAAAGGCAGATAAGGAGAAAGAAGACTATGACGCCGCTATGATAGTGTTACCGATCTACCTACTGTACTCCAGCCACCTCTTGAATTCATACTCCAAAAAACATAAGAGGCAGCATATCACCGAAGCAACTGCTTGCTGCTGCCATCTTTAGCTTCCTTTCTAGTTAGCTCAGTTAGCCGTGCAGCTAGCAGTCCAGACCACGGACCCAGGAGCAGCGGCAGTCTTTAAAGCCAGTTTTTTGTTTCGGCCAAACTGTGTAATTACAACTTAAAGTGACGGACTGTGGCCCAAAAAGACTTTTTGCCGTAAGCCTACATTGTGAAAGAAGCATCTGTAAAATGGAGTAAACGGTCTAAACAAAGTCTAGAAGAGACGCCATATTAAATCATTTTATAAACTGGGAAGTCAAGGTTTTTTGGCTTCATGTGCCACTGAGCAGCTGTCATAGGAATGTATGGAGCTCTGTCTCCCAACACTGTATCCAGGTTTTTTTTACACGTCCAAGGTCCAGACTCGGAGCTCGATGAAGTAGTGGTATTAGCTGGTTTGCATGCCTGCTTCAGTAGATCTTTAAAATGATCCATTTTTTCATGTTGTGTTAATAATTTTTAAAAATTTAAATAAAGCAGTGGATCATATTGAGTTGACATCAGAAATGCAACATTACTGCATCATTGCCATATCAACACATGTTATTTCCGTGCCTAATAGTGCAGACTACACTGGAATGTGTTTAAATATAGCTCTGCTGAAGGTCTTTTGAACTGTTTTTTGCAGGAGAATGTTTGTTCTGATCCTGCAAGGTTTTTCACTCGCAGATATTATTAGAACTATTCCCACCCTCTCCTCTCTCCCCCTGGATTGTAACAGAATAATGCTACTGAGTTGGAAAACGATTTAGAGCGAGAGGTGTTACTCAAACACACTTTTACTCAATCACTATGAATAGAAATCAGGTTAAAGTAACAGTTTAATACTTGAGGGTTTATTTGTGGGTTCATCAGGCCTGTGATCATATCTTCCTTTTCTTTCTTTCTTACTCAGTGTTAAACACACACTCACCACACACTGATAGTCAGAGCAGACATAAGGTGTCTCTTTGGGACCAGTGTGGTTAATGAGTTCAGCTCATGTCAGCATTTCGCTGTAATTAAAGCCTCCTGTGTTACGATTACAGCAGCCTTTTTGGCTCTTTTTTTTGGCCCCTTTACGGAATAAAGTCATATCCAAGACAGTTCAAGTCATAGTTTAATCATTTATCTGCTCATAGCCTAATTCGCTATTCATTAAATCCCTTCCGGATTTTGGATTGTCCAGTCGCAGCTTAACCATATCTATCCTGCCATGCACTGGACTTCTCCGTGTGTTGAAGCGCTGTGCATGGAGCTGCAGCAAGAGCAATTATCGGTTTATAAATATAGGTTGGCCTTTTTAAAACTAAAAACACTCCTGTGAAAGTGTAAGGAAAGGTTTAAGTTCAAGTGGGTTCTGCTGTGACGTGGACAACTGCATATGTTAGCATTTCCAGCTAACTAGCTTACGACCTAGCAGGAACTTCACGTTACCTCTAAGGCCAAGGAGAAGTTTTATAAAAAGAACTGTTAGCAAGAGCTCATACAATGTGTAATATTTCCTGTTTTGTCGAAGTTTGTCCTGGATGCAACTATAACAGAATTCTGGGTGTCATTAGCAGCTAGGTTTGTAGCCTCCTTCAGCAATCCCACCCATACCTGTTACCCAAGATGGCCTTATCTTAGTTAAACATTTCTGATAGTCGACACCCTTAAAGTAAAACTATTTCAAACTATTGTTTGATCATACAAACAATAAAGCTAAGCCTGATCTCTGCTCTGCCTCGCTTTTCCATGTAAGCTAAGCTACTAAGCAGCAAACAGGTTTAAGTCTGATTTTACATTGTCGTTATCACACTGACAACTCTAGCCTTTACACAAGAACAATGCCGACATCTTGTTCCCATGTCTTCCGCTGACTCTTTTCTGGGATATAAAGTTTTAGCCTCGCTTCTCTCAGCAAAAGATCATGGTAGCCATCAAGCAGCCTGCTCAGTAAACCTTTTTAACTGTACTAAAATGAGTAAAGTGGAATCACTGATACAGCAAATCAGTCAGCCAAACCATTTTCAATTAGCTCATGGAGCTAGCTTAAGTAGCTAGCTTGCTAAAGTTGATAAGATATGCCAGAGACAGTTGTTTATATCAGCTGATGAAATGTTTGGGCTGGCTAGAAGTGAGTAGGTGGTTTTGTTTACTGCTGCCTGATATGAACAACCCAGTGTTTCCAAAATGACTTTGAGATGTATATTTCCACCATACCACTAGAGAACAAGCTTATGATACCATTCTATCCTTCCAATACCTGAAGTTTTTGTAGCCTATTGGCAGATACATATATATGAATATATATTCATATCTTATTATTGTTTAACAGCTGTACTAAGTACTGAAGTTACACAAGTCGGCTGCTTTTTACGGATATTGTCCACTTGTGCAGTAAAATATCAGTTAAGCTGCATACAGGTGTGCAGGATGCTGCTGGAAAGTAGCAGGGTCATGTTCCTAATGAATAAATGATACGGTATTGGATTGGTGCATACAGTAGACCTGCCATTATTTCAGACAGTTTCAGAGGCATTTCCAATTCCAGGTAATGGTATCCAAACAACACCGCCGTTATCATTGCAAACATATGTAAGGTTTTTAGTTCTGGGCCTCACAGTCCCATTAGAACTACAAATTAAAGAAGATATCTAAGCCATCTTTTATTCCATTCAAACGTTCCAATGTTGCCATTGTATTTTCTTATCTCGCACATTCAGGTGGTCGCGCAGTCCTGACCAAAACCCTCAAGAAAAAGCACTAGATTTTGAGTGTTTTAGAATTTAACTCGTGGCTCTTTTGCTGTTATTGTTCCTTTGATGTTCCGTGTTAGAACAGAGGCGAAGCTATGAACCATTGTGCTTCACAAAATAATTATCTCATCCTTGGGGCGAATGTGTGGCCCAGAATCTGTTGCCGAGGGTACAGAAACAAAGGGGGCATTAAATGCCTGACAGTGGAGGGGAAAATTAGGTTTTGTTCCTAATGGGGGGAAAGCTAATTGTCCCGAATGGAACAAAAATTTGATTGGCAGAGAAATGAAATGAGGATCATTCTTCCTGCAAATGGTGAAATGAGGACGAATTAGATGCAAGAGTACTTTCAACCACACACACACACACACACACACACATACACACACAATAGCAGCAGCTGCACACACCATTAAATAGAGTGACACAGAAAGATCCACCATTGATTTAACCTATTAAACGCAGAGTCGTCATGAAGGCTGCGGATTGTTTTTGCCAACAGTTTCTACATTCAGGGTTCAAAAGTTTGTATTTAAACATGTATTTTGTTCACACACCCGCAGTGTAAAATCAGAAGGACGTGATCTCATCACACACCCATAAGAGGTCATCGGATTACAGTGTTTGCTGACCGCGGACTACATGAAGCAGAAGAAGGCTTCCTGGACTTAGGCGTATAGACGAGCTCCGAAGTGGTCGATGCGTCAGGGTGTTTTATGACCGTAATAACTCAGAGGGCATGCTGCACGATAATTATGGGTGCAGTGGTGGGTTTGAAAGCAGAGCTGAGTAGTCAGAGTGAGGACCAGCCTTCTGGACATTATGGGTTTTATACAATGCACGTATCACCATGCAAGGTACACATATATTAGCCTCACTCATAACCATATTGTAAAGCGCAGCATCAAATTATAGTGACAATGAAAAATGGGACCAGCAAAAATGTAATATAAAATGCATACTCATAAACACACTATCAATACATGCACTGACTGTGGCTAAGTGTCTCTCCTCCTATACAAGGTTAACAAGCATTCGAGGCAGAGAAGCCAGCATGATGCTGCCTCGCAGACAACATCCACAGTCTGGGTCTATAAATAGGCATGCCAATTTCTGAACACACACACACACACACACACACATTCACAACACCCTCCAGAGATGTCTGTCACACTTGCCAGTCTCATTGGAGCTCTCCACTGCCTCCGTTTTCACCTTTTTGCCAGAAACAAAAAGTGAAGCAGTGGCTGATTGGTGATTAGTTTAGCATGTAATAAGTTCTTAATGTAAAGGGGCTGCGTGTTACAATTTGCAGCCATTTACACGTATAAATCACATTTTTATTAGAAAAATTGAAAAATTAGACCTTCCCCGCCTCTCTCAGTTTCCTGCACAAGCCTGTAGAATTTGTTTAAGTGGTTCAATACTGCTGGACTGTGGATTTCTTTGTGTAGCGCTGGGATCAGAAATCACACTCACGTTCTCGAGTGCCTCACCTCAGTCCCTAACTGAGAGCAACGCCAAGCTAACGTTATCTTAGAAATGGAGTCTGATAACTAACGACCGGCTTCAAGCGCAACACAGACGTTCTGCGGAGCCCCTTTAAGTATTGGAACAATACAGAATTTTTGACTTGATAATGGTGTAACATGACAAGTTTAAGAGAGAATTAGATCTGCTGGTGTTGTTTGATGAAAATATGAAGGCATATGATTCATTTCAGTCCGGTGAACTTAATGACGAACATCTCCAGAGCTTCGCTGCTCGCTTAGCTACAACCTCACACACGATTCAAGTATCTTTTGGGATTAAATGTTGTCTTAATTTTGTACCAATAATAAAAAAAAAACAACTATAACACATTCAGTGTTTCTCCACCAACATCTGTGTTACTGTCAGTTTGAACCAGCATTCAGGGGAGAAAACCTCAGTCAAATAAAATGATCAATTGGCCAGGCAGAGTAGACTCAACTGATTCAATCAACAAACCCCTCTGTCTCTGCACCCTCTCTGCTGTTAGGGAATGGAAAATTTCCAGAAAATAGAAATGGTTAACTTAATTAAAAAAAAACATATGACTAATGCAGTAAATTCACTTTGCAGCGTTTTATTCGTTGGTGTCAAGTGGACATTTGGGCTATTTGATGAGAGTCACGGCAGTGTTACACTGGGTCTAATAGCCTCTGTATATTTAGAATCCTGGCCACAGCCCTGCTCATATATATCTTCTTATACTGCTTGTGTCGACAACACAGAAAAATGCTGAGATCTGATAAACGAATAGAGACACCCCTTTTATGCAAACCTCACAGTTATCGCGTGGCTGTCCCTAATTGTTTCTGGGTTACATATCTTCTCGGTACCATCTCTGGGGGTCGACCTAGTTAAATAAGGCACCAAAGATGAATACGGCGACACACACAGAGCTTTATGCATATATGTACAGTCAACACACAAACAAAGACTTGTGATTCTCCCAGGAGCGACCGTCCCCGTGCATCAGGACCCCTCCTGCAGAGCCGTACCGCAAATGAGCTCTGGTTTTTTGATCCTGATTGGGAAAATGAAACGTATGAAGGCCGCTGCTCGGCCGGGTGTACACATACCAACCTCAGGCTGTGGCTCCGACTAATTGTTGTGATCCTGCAGTGAGCCATAATAACCATGAAAGACTGGAGAGCCGTTTCATCCGACGGGAAGCATCTGATGTCGGCTTTCATTCGGCCGCTTGTTCCAGACCACAGCTGTCAGACAGCGAGTGGTGCATCTGTTGCTCCTAGCAAAATTTCAACTGGAAAGAAATGAAGCCTGAAAGCATGAAGCCAAATGTTTTATATAATAGGACCTCTGGGTTGCTGTAGACAAGGTAAAATATAAGTTAACCCGTATGTTTTATGCACTTGCAGGGTCATAAATGCCGGCAAGAGTGCGCTGAACGAGGACCAGGCCTGCTGCGAGGTGGTGGTAGCGAGAAGGAGGCCTATGAGCTACTGCCCCCCGTCCACGCCCAGCAAGACTCCAACAGCCAAGAGGCGCAACTCCCTGCCCAACGGAGAGGGCCTGGGGCTCCGGATGGACTACGGCAAGCTGGGAGAGGTAGGAAAACACACACACACACACATACACACACTCCATTGAGCGTGTTAGTGTACGCACCAAGGGTTTACAGTGCACATACAGTACGTGACGCATATATAAACAGTTATGCTCTCGGGCAAACACATGAATACACAGCGAGCGGTGACCTAACGAGCGGAGCCATTCGGTAGTAAACAGTTGGAGTGCACGTGAACATCGGGCGCGTACGTGGAGCTGTTTATGTGCGAGCTGGAGTGTGTTTAGTTCTGGTGTGTTAATTAAAAACCACGGCTACAAATAGTTTGAACTGCGACTAATCTTCAGGTTATTGTCTCGATGAATCCATTTGTCGTTTGACAATTTTTTCAATAAAATATCATAAGATCATCCTCTTAAGACGACCATAAGATAATGTAAAAGGGTCCATCACAGTTTAGGGATCGACCGATACGTTTCTCCGCGGGCCAATACCGAGAGCGACTATAAGTAATCAAGGAGACCAATAACCAAAACATGGGACCATTGTTCATTTGACGTACAAATGAAAATCGTAGTGTCGATTTGTAGAATAAAAAGTGTAATTTACTAAAGTATAGTTTTCAGCTACTTGAACTTGACCTGAAAATTCCCATTTTCTAATACTTTAAACTTCCGTGACCACGTTTTTTTACACCACTGTATTTCTTTATTCAACTTAAGTTACTTTTTAAGTTGAAGTAAGAGGAGACCATCCTGCGCTGGGATCACACCAGCAGCAATGCATGTCAACATGTGGATGTTCTTCCCCTTCTTACTACTTTATAACATGAGTACTCAGTACTCACTGGTCGGACCACACCGATATACAAACCCTTTGGATCACAACTACGCACCTTTAAAGTTTCATGAATGCATCATAAAGAATGTGATGGCCGGGGGATTACAGTGTGTGGGGAGGAGGCGCCCCTCTAATTTCTCTCGAAAACCACGCACGTCTTCGAACTCTGTCTTCATTTCGATCTCAGCTACACACGTCGGAAGATTCTTGAGTCCTTCTTGAGCAGTTGTGACAAAAAAAATGCTGTCCACAGAACAGACGCCTGTCAAAATACTCTGCTGCTTCTGTGGTAGTTCCCACCCCAAAAGATGTCACCCTGAGCATGTTTTGACATGATGACACCCACGCACACAGACTCACAAGGTGAAAAACAATGCTAGCCAACACTGACGCAGCTGGTCATCAACTAATATACTGGTGAACAGTGGTTATTTTATTATTCTGACTACAGACGGAGAGCGGCAGCTGCATCAGAGCCAAAATAACGTATTTTTACATTAATTCGTTTGACCGACAATACATTTCCAATCGCATCACAACAAAAAGAAAAGCAGCAACTTCTTAAACCTGAGTACTGAAACCAGTATAGAGGCTGACTTGAACAATCGAGTCAAATTTAGTCGTGGATCTCGCAGAATTCTCTTTATTCTCAATCCACTATTCGATGAATTGTCCTGTCCTTTCAGCTCTAGACGTCACTTGTGTTTTCACTTAAGTCTAGACGCAGATGTTTATTCAGTGACTCCGCAAACTGGCCACCAGTCAAAAAAAAAAACCTGTGAGAACAGTTATCTGTCTTGGAGACGGCAGCTGAGATCGATCTCAAGATGGTACATTCAAAAACCCCCAAATTGTTTGTGTTATTCGTCTCCATGGATACACTCACTAGGACGCCTGGAATGTGAGTCTGTTAGGGAGTGATGAGCTCATTCAAGATGTTGTGTTGATTTTTTTAGTAGTGAATCATTTTTTTTTATTATTTGGTAGAAAGTGAACTTTGCTTCAAACAAAGAAAAGAAAATCGCAGCGGATCGCTGGCGGATAGCTTCGGCGGAAATGACAGCAGAAAAAAACTGAAGTGAAAAAAGAACGTGTAATCAAGGTCAGGTAACACCAAGCAGAGTGTGTGACGGCACGGACCTGACAAAGCCTTCTGGGCTCCCGCCTCCAGAGGGAAATGAAGGGCGAAGGGGGTTCGACCTCTGCAGCTCCCCCGCACTAATGGACGGGATGACTCATGATGTTTTTTCTCCCGGGTCTCTCCTCACAGACAGTCAGTCACGTATACTACAACACAAACCGCATTAGTCATTTAGCGTAATGTTTTTTTTTTGTTGTTGAAATTATTTTCAAAAGATCACGTTATTGTTGCGAGAGTATGGTGTGGTGAGCCGGAGGAGGAGGAGGAGGATTTTGTGTAATGACGATGATGATTTGCACTCGTACTAATGTTGCTTTACTGTCAGCGCAATAATAAAAGTTAGGTTTAAGTCCTCAAACAACAAAATATTACAAATATGATATGAAAATCATGTTGATTCACATGAGAGTTGACAGTGTTTGACTCATGAGCAGCATTATCCAAGTGAACTTCAACGCAACTATGTTCTCCGTCAACTCCCTGCGTTCTTTGGAATATAGTCCATCTTTGGCTCTTGTGCTTGTGTTATGCAGATGTTTTGATATTATCAAAAATACATGAATGGGCCTCAAAGGAAACATGATCGTAACCAGAGCAACAGGGCGTTAGTCATAGTGGGAATGACTTTTTTCCTCCCATTACAAACTTTAAAAAGTATTTTACACCTGAGCGTGGTTAAATTTCGACAGATGCTTCTGGACAACCACAAGATGTTTTTAAGGAGTCTGGAATTAAATGCTAAAAAAAAAAAAAAAAAATGTGTAATTGTGTTTTTGGTGGTTGTTTTTTGTCACACTCGAGACTCCATATAAAACCCTCATTAATGTGTAATGAAAGGAGATCTTTAACCGAAACACCACCGGTGAATTTGGCTTTATAGTAAATGATAGATCCTTTTTTACAGGCCTTTTGTAAAGTTATAACCTATTTCAGGGAGGAAAAAAATTCTGATTTTGATATATCGGCTAATATTCTTTTATACATAGAATCATCACAAAGATATGTACGTGACGGAGGCAGGATGTTGCAATAAACTTAATTCAAAGGTTTTCATATGAGCACATATTGGACACCATATGTGCCAATAGGAAAACGTCTGTGATACAGCAGTATTGGCTGATAATATCAGCTATCTAATGCATTTTTGTCCTGATTGTCTGGTTGAATGTAATCATGTCTAATTGAGCTGCTGCTCTGAAACAACGTGCCTCATGATATAAAATCAATGTCCTTTTTGTTGCTGCAGGAGAGCGAAGGCCTGGTGTTCCACTACTGGGCCTTGTTCGACGGTCACGCCGGCTCAGGCGCAGCGGTCGTCGCCTCCCGCCTGCTTCAGCACCACATCGCCTGCCAGCTCCAGGCCGTCATCGAGATCCTTCGCAACATGTCCTCGCCGCCCCCGACCGTCCTTGGCGAGGAGCCCGACAACAACCCCTACCTCCAGGGCAACATTCCAGTCCCTCAGCGAGCGCTGACCCGGGCCGCCTCCCTGCGCGGGGCCGCGGGCGCGCCGGGGTCCCCGTGCAGCACCCCGCCTCCGCCGCGCTTCTTCACCGAGAAAAAGATCCTGCACGAGAGCCTGGTGATAGGAGCCATAGAGAACGCCTTCAAAGAGATGGTGAGGGGCAGGTGCAAGGTCGCCGCAGATTTTAGTCCAGTCATCCTGGCGATGCTTCACACTCACCGGATTCACTCCGTCATGCATCGTTACTTAACGTTAACGTCATAAAGAGAAAAATGACTGTGAGGTTTTGGTGTTCATGGTCTTCTTGCAGGGATCAGTCGTCCGATCCCGTCATCGCCCCGTCATCAGCAGCTGCGGCACAAATATCCACCTCGGTTTATTCAGGCCGCGATGACATTTTGAGGCGTCATGGCAGGAAAGGCAAAGGTGTGATTAATAACTAATTAACGGTTCAGGGTCCTCATCCTCTGCACACTGGGACTTTTAATCTAACAGCAGCATCACTAATGTTATGAGTTACACCTGTGCTTTTCGTACCGTGACGAGTCAAAATATATCTGCCATGAAAACACACTCAATCCCCGATGTACTGACCTTTGTTTCAGTTCGCTGGCGGTGATTTATCTGGTAACCACCTAAAAGCTGTAATGTGAATCTACACAAATGTACAGTTGAACAAATGCTCACATGTCAGACGTAGGGAATGTAAAAGCCCGGCTCCTTGGTATCTCATCTTTTCAGTAGCGTAATAGGCCTGATTTAGATAAGTTGATCTGTGTTCGACTTTTAAACTTTTAATCTCTTTTTATAACATACATGATATCTTGAAATGAATCCAACAATAAATTCACAGGATATAGAAATCCTCAAATTAATTTCATGTGGATGAATGATCCATTTTATTCGCGTTGGGAAAGACATCGACTCATCGCGTCATCTCTTCCTTTTTGTTTTTTATTTGAAGGCGAATAATAAAGCTGGCAAACATGACATGTAAAGCTCTGATCACAGGAGACAAGTATTCCTAGTAATTTGCAACAGCTGCGAGGGTCGTCTGTGAGAGGCTGCGTTTCCATTCCACAGCAGTTGAACAGCTGTGCCGCGAGATCGCCTATATTGACGTGTAAAGCGAGTGACGACAGAGAAGGTTAGGTTGTCGTGTTCACGTACAGCCACGGAGCATCTTTTGCTTGACCTGAACGAGCTGCAAACGTGTATTTGTGCCTCTCAACACGTGCAGGAAGTGAAGGAAAAACACCTTTGTACTATATTGATAATGTGGCTGCTGAAGAACAGCCGCTCTGCTCCTGAAACATTGATGATGCTTTGATGCCTCCGCATCATATCCGGGGGGATAACGTCAGTGAATCGAGTAAAATGCACTTTGCTTATCTCATGTGAATGCACCACACGTAACACTGATACAGGACGGTAATATCTAAATCACATGAGGTCTCCTGGTAATGCTTGTGCCATGCGAATAGACCTTAAAGACTGTGTCATTTTATTTTTTTTGCAGAAGCAACATGTGTGTATGCATGCGGTAAACATTTGCATGGATATCAAGCAGATATGGAAATACAGCCGCCGAAGGAGCCAACGCATGTGAATGACCACAGATAAACAAAAGCCGGTCTGTTGTGTTTGCCGCCACGCATTGATATTCTGACCACATTTCCACCAACACACACTTTTGCAGAGATTATTAACCTTTAGCATCTCTGTTTGCAGTTTATTCAGACATCTGGCCTCAGAGAGCCGGGTTATGAAACAAATGGCTGCCGGCTAAACACCACTCAGCCGCACACACACTGGACTCCTGAGTTCAAAGGCAGCGGCTGGCTAAACGTCTTAAATCATTTTCTTCCTTAATTAAATCCATTAAGTCGTTATTTTTTTATGGCGCAGTTGCGCCGTTTCCTCAACATTTTCCGTCCTGTGTGTGTCTTTTCCTTTGTGAACGCGTGCGTCTGTGCGAGCCGAAGCTTCTGCAGCTTTACCACTAGATGGCAATGGAAAACAGCCCACACCGCTCGGGCTGGACCCCCTCGGTACCCAGACTGAAAAAAGATCACAATGAAAGCTCATTTCAGTTCAGCCCCCTGCCATCCTTCCCCCACCCCCCCACCCCTCGTGGAAAAAGAAGCACTCTTACACTTGATTTGACGTTCTTTGCAGGGGATTATCTCTGCATCAGTTAAAGCTGCGGCCTCTGTCGAAAGGAGTCCACCTGCAGGGGGAAAGAGCTGCTCATCGGGGAGGGGGCAGGGTTTCTGCAAGAAAAATCATGTGATTATATTCCTGTTGTAGAAGGTTTGGAATAGAAAAGGCATGCAAGAGGGAGTTCAGGTAATAACGACATTATTCAGGCGTTATTTGCACCTTAACGTCTGCGTGTACGAGCGGCATGCAGCTTGAGACGCAGACCTCCTCACATATCACTCTCTGCATTATTCATGCACTGTTTACTGACACGCGATCGACAATAGGTTCGAGTTAAACCGATCAATACTCTACAACCCACACATCGCCTGTCTTTCTAAATAGTTGACCAGATTTTCTCCGTCTGGCCCCCTCGATCGCTTCCTTCCTGCGCCTGATTACACTCCCCCATCTCTCCCTTATAGCCTCGTAGTCATATGCATGAGTGCTGCTGAATAGACGAAGGCCAGGACTTCTGCCTGTGTGGGCTGCCTGCAGTGTGGTTTTTTGACTTGACACTGACATTTCCTAATTTTTCACTGCAACATGTAGGAGGACGTGGGAGGTTTCATAAAGCCGCTTTTTTCTTCTTTTTTCTGTCGCCTCATTAAAGATTGACAAAACCTTCTCTCGCTTTCCCAGGACGCCCAGATCGAGAGGGAGAAGCAAGTCCACAGCATCACAGGAGGATGCACGGCGCTCGCTGTCGTCTACCTGCTGGGGAAGCTGTACGTCGGGAACGCGGGCGACAGCAGGTGTGTATGCTCGTGATCCGTCCGCTCGGTGAAAGGTGTCCAGCGCAAACCCCTGCACCAGTGTGTTTCAATAAAGCTGAGTTGAGTTTGTGTTGAGTTTTATCACTGTTTGTGTGTGTCTGCAGGGCGATCATTATTAGAAGCGATGAGATCATTCCCGTGTCGACGGAGTTCACGCCAGAATCAGAAAGACAGCGACTCCAGTTCCTGGTAAGAAAACTCCAAACTGTAAGAAGTCTGGTCTGTAGCCTCAACAAATATATATAATAAGGTTATTCAGAAACTACACACTCTCCCAGACGTAGGTAGTAAGCGGTCGGCACACACAGTTTTTGGAGCTGACCACAGAAACACAGCTTATTGTCAGCCGCAGTTTCTCACTGCGTGTTCACACAACAAGCGTCACAATCAGCGAGACATTTGAAGTCCATCAGTTTCCTACAGAGCTGCGCAGCAGCACAACACGCTCGTCAGCTGTGAATAGCTGGCTGTGATTGACCTTTTTATAGTCGGTGGCAGTAAGCAGTGACTCATGTTTCTGCATTTCCATGCCTCCTGTTGATTTCATGAATAGATGTCTCAAATGGGTCCCGTATTGTGCTCATTTTCAGGTTGGCACCTTTATTTTGGACTGTGACTAAAGAATATTTACGTGCTTGAATGTTCCAAAAACACCAAATTTTTCTCGAGCTGTCTGTTGCTACAGCCCCTCTATTCACCCTCTGTCTGAGCGCTCTGTTTTAATGCCAGTCTGTTCTAATTGGTCAGCTCTCACAGGCCTGAGCCGGCACCACCACTGCCAATTGAATTCCCATCCCCTCTGCAGGTGATTTTTGCAAACCAGGGCCGTACTAGGGGCTTCGCAGCATCACGGAAGCCCTGGTGGCTCATTTAAAGGCTTGTGTTTGTCAGCAAAACAAAGCCAAAAGACGTCAATTCAACGTCTTTGACGGCGTTGAAAGGACGTCCAGTGGAGAGCCAGAGAAATGTTTTTTCAACACTCACTAGTGATGTCTAAGTGACATTCTTACGTTCCCATAAGTTTTTACCAGACATTCCACAGACATCTTTTTAACTTCAGTCAGAGGCATCCAAAGAACTTCTCCTGGTTCAAAATTAAACTTTTTATGACGGCCGAATTTTACTCCATGCAGCAAAAGCTACAGGGAGGATTTGAACCTGAAGGAGGCATGCACTTTACCAGGAGAGATTTGTTAAATGCCATGTTTTGGTCATCCAGCCTTCATCAAGTAGGCTAATAATCCGAGGTTGGATGACCAAAACATGGTATGGAATAAAGCTGATAAATAGCTCACCTGGTAAAGTCCATGCCTCATTTGGACTAAGGAGGTTGAGACCAGGGGTTCAAATCCTCCCTGTAGCTTTTGCAGCATGGAGTACAATTTGGCCATACTAAAAAGTTTTAATTTGAACCACAAGTTCTTATTTTAGCTCTTATTTTACAAATATTTACAGTATATAGGTATAATAAAAAAAAAATGGAAATCTCACTTTCTACAATACGGGACCTTTGATTAAGAGTGAAGTGGAGGCTGTGGGGTACACTGGCATGGTCAACATCATATTTTGCGTCCCACGTAATGAGGTTGAGTCCTAGGTAGTGGTCCATGTTCGATTCCAGTCTGTTTTCCACTGTTTCTCTCTCTCTTTCCTGTCAGGTTCTCCGAGCCATCCTATCAAAATAAAGGCTAAAAGCTGCAAAAAAAATCAAAAAAAGAGGAAAGAAAGAGGAAAACTGTGTCTGGATAACGTAGTTTTATCCACCAAAGTTTACTTTTCAGCTGTAAAGTATCTGGCTCAGTACAGTTCATTGTACATGCTGTTTTATGAAATCCTTAACAACCTTCTGCTGCAGACATGGACACTTTCAGACTCACCCCTCCTCACTGTGTGCGTGTGTGCTGCTGATGATTATAAAACCCCCAAACCCTCAGTCATCGGTCAAAACCTTTCACAACTCTCCTGCACGTCAATCACAACAGCCTTGAACAGTGTCGGAAGAAAACTGTGCTTGGCTCAGTACGTGATTGAACCGGTTTGCTCGTGTCTCAAGGTTTAAAATAATGAATAAAGGTGTTGTCAAAGTTTTCCCTCCAGTGTCACATATTATCATCCTCAAAATTCCAGTGCGATTCAGGCTCATACAGAGTGAAATGGCAACGGACAAAAAAAAAAGAAGTGATGGGAGGTGACTTTCATTTGATCTGCAAATCTGCCGCACATTTATCTGCTCGACTGACTGGAAGGCCATCACCGTCTGTGTCCTCCAGGGTTTCATGCAGCCTCACCTGCTAGGAAATGAGTTCACACACCTGGAATTTCCCCGGAGAGTTCAGAGGAAGGAGGTGGGCAAGAGGATGCTCTACAGGGACTTCACCATGAATGGCTGGTGAGTTTCCCCCCCCCTCGTCTTTTTGCATTTTCCTCCTCTCACACTGTTTTTCGCTGAGCAGACAGAGACCCCTGCAGAAGCCTTGGCATGAATCATACCTCTGAAATGAAACCCGCTAATGCTCTGGGATTGCAGACTCCCGCCGTCTCCAGCTGCATCCACCTTAAATGAAACAATAACCTGAAAAAGATTCCTATTGTCTGTCTCGCTCCCTTCGCCTCCTTTCGCTGCTAGTGAGAGCTGAAGAGACCAGCAGCGAGCTAATGAGGGAGCAGCCTTAGTTGATAAGATATAATGATACAGCAGAGATGGTCCTGTGTGTGTGCGCCGTTATGTGGGTTAGCAAGGCACCATGCTGCGCGACTGTGGCAGCAGTAGAAGCCGGTAATGAGACGTGCTTTTACTGACACGCCGAGACACATACAGCGCTGTGTGATGTATATTTCACTATAAGTCCAGCCCTCAGGAGCAGAAATGTGGCAGCCAGGATGTGCTGCTGCAAGGACTGCTGCTGTTTCTCTTCAGCGGAGTAGTTTGAAGTCATTGTCTTATATTTTGTCCATTTTCTCAGGAGGGGATGGCTATTATTTGAACATTTACAATGCTGGCTCAGATATAATCCTTACATTTTGGCACTGATAACAACACAGTGCTATTTGGAATTGTTACTTAATTGTAATTTGAAGCTACATTAATAAGTTGGCGTTTTCTTGGCCGATGTGGGGCGGTGGAATCGAGCCGTAAACACAACAGTGTCATAATATCACCTTTTAAGTTAGAGAGTCTGGCAAACTTGTGAGCAACAGGTACTTATTTACATATCCCATCAGATACTGAGCATTATGAGAAATCAAGTCGGAGCTGCATTTGTGTACACCGAATGAATCCCAGTGAGCACCAACCGGAATTCCAGCGTTGATCTGTAGTTGAAACCTGGATGATTTGTGTTCTCCGTGTCACAAAAACGCAAACTTGTGTAATCATTTTGCTGATTTATTCGTTTACATGTTGAAAGACAGACAATAGTGGTTATTGTGAAGGTGTTTCTTCAAAGTCGTATTGCTCTGGTAGGCGACATGTGGTCCGCATGAAATCAGACTTTCAACGCATGTAATGTTTGAAGTAAAATGTCATAAATATTGAACTATATAGGCTGTGAGCTGCCAACAAGATGCTTCCAGGAAATCGCAATGAGAGCAGTTTTATACATTAAAGGTGCAGTATGTAAGAATTTTAGTTAACAACATTCAAAATGGAACCAAAAATGAACAGAATGGGAAGAAACAACAGTGTTGATGCGTGTCGAAGCCGTCTGTGTATTGGGTTGCAGAGATGTCAACTGAAGTTAGCATGCTAACCAGCTAGCCCCTGGCCTGTCCTGTCTTATAATCCACTTTGTACTTAAAGAAGTGATGGTCTGATAGTAAAGCTAAGGCAGAGTCAGCTAATAGGACCGCTAGCTGCACATCCAACCGAGCTAACTAGTTGATGGCAGTTGCAGTTAGCAGCAGTTAGCGGCTACTCTGGTTTTATGCTGCCCCCAGTTTGCACTAATCTTTGGCTAATTTTTACAGTTTGCACCTTTAATGTCAAAGAAGACGATGTGCTTACTGCTGTAAGTACATGGAGCATTACGGCTTTAACTCCTCCAAACAGGGGACTTGTTGAAAAAAGTGCACAAGCTGAGGAAATAAACAGGAGGCTCCACGCTAAAGAAGTATGACTAGCTAGCTGTTTTGTTCGAACAGGTAGAACGCAGTGCATTAATCAAGTACAAAATTGAATTAAACAGTAAAAATTGTCATTGCAGGATTTGCTCTAAAGATAGCATGTGTGCAAATAACAGCCGTTGTCATTTTGGAGCCTGACTGAGAAACCAAATTCAAACAAAATATGGTCTAAATGTGAATGTTGAATTGATGTCTTATAATAGTCAGTGAAAAAAAATGTTAATTTCTGAACCAGTCTTGTCACTAGCAACATGCTCACTAAGACAGATCAATTATTCACTCCTAAGCCGCTACATGCTAGTCAGTGTTCACTAGCTAGCTGCTAACTCTGTCTGTCTGCTGTTTTGGTGCTGGGCAGGTAAGCGTGTGATAACTTCCTGTGTGTTCGTCACTATGACCAGCTCTCCTGTTACATTCCCCCTTTTTTCATTTAAACATACTACAAGAAATGTTTACCTGGTTTGAAACACTCTCATTATACAGTTATAGTGAGCAGACTATCAGCGATAAGACTGGCTGTCTCTTGATGCAGAGAAATTGCTATCACCGGGCAACCAAATCTGTTAGCTGTAGGCTGAATGTAGGCTAACCGAGCTGTATGAACAGCACTAAGACAAAGTTTTTGCATTGTTTCACCATCCTCATATTACAGTTATTAATCTGACAGCAACAAATACATACATTACCTCACTGCTATGAATCCTACGAACATCAGTGTTTAAAAAAAGAAAAATGATTGTTAAGAATATGTTGCGTTTTTCTTTCGCTTGCTATGAAAGAAAAATGCAGACGCCAGTCAGATCAAGATCTTCAGACACAAGCGGTGCTGCTCATGGTGCTTTTGTCTGCAGGGCGGCAATCAGGAACAAAAAGAAAATGAAAAAACATAACAAAAGAGAGATTTCAACAAAAACTTCCACTCAAGAAATTTGCATTTGCAGTGTTGAATATGAATTAGAAACCATGATCAAGAAACAAGTAGACTTTATGAATTTGAAGCCTGGGTCGCAAACCGAGCCAGCTGGAGAATAATTTTGAGGGATTAAAAAAAGCTAAGAGATCAATAAAGACTCCACTTTTGGCTGCTGCGCTTTGTTCACTGCAAGCAACCAATTTTGACGCGTCCCTTAAGCAAAAGCGGCTCATCAAAATTTCTCAGAGCTTGAGGGGGATGTCTTAAACTGCTTGTTTTATCCGACCAGCAGTCAAAAAGTCAAAATTATTTATTACAAAAACAATAAAACCGCGGGATTTGAGACACAGGAAACAGTTGATGTTTGGTATGATTACTTTCTAAGTTCCAAATGTGTGTCTGAAATGCAAAATAGGACAACAGCGAAAGTGAGGAGTCTCACATCGCAGCCCTTAATATCCCAGATAAAGCAGAGGGAAGATAAGTTAGTGCATTGTGGGTCTCACTGCTGTGTCTCTCTGTCAGAGGTGTTAAGTTTGATGAGCAGGGATGATCGGATGACTGATGGATGAAGAAGTTGTAGCTCTACCTCTGCAGCGCAAGGGCACAAGAGGAATAAAGCCAGGCAGAGAGAAAGTCGGCTGTTTGGGTCGGGGAAAGTACACGTCTCGGTTTTGAGACAGAAAAGTGGGCAGAGAGACACCGACTGACAGACTGGGCGAACGCTGGTCAGATATGAAGCCGTTTGAAGTTGATATTCTCCACTGACTGGCGACGCCAAGTCTAATCTGTGTAGTTTAAGTACGTCAGCGTGAGCCGTGGAGTCTTTCAGTCTGACATCAAAGCTCCAGTTCTGAGTGTGTTTTCAGATCCGCCGCTTCCATTTGTGCACTTCTGAACTCATTTTCTGTTGTTGCTTGTGTTTGCTTTGGCTCACTAAATTTTTCAGCAGCAGAAACACTTGTTATTGCACTCTGTAGAGACACTCTCTTGCACCGAGACAGAATCAAAACTTACAAGAAGGGTGGCCGTGTGTGTTTCCCACCTATACGTCTATTTAAAAGGGTTGTTAAAGAACAAATGGAAAAACATGTTTAATGCAAAACGAGAAACTGACACTAGAAATGTAACATTAAAGAGAGACGCCAACATATTTACACATGAAGAGAACTCTAGTCATCGTGGAGAGTACTGTGACGCCTAATGATGTCATCGGGGTTGTCTCATCTCGAGCTTGGAGACACTGGAAGTGTATTTCTGGAGTCCCATGCTAGGGACTGAACGTCTGAGCTTGTGCTGCACCAATTATGACTACTGAGATTATAAAAATATTGAGTAGTGCAGCTTTAATTAGTATCTAACTGTATTATTTAAAAGATAAATCTTTCAACAACTGGTCCAACAAAATCCAACCCATATTGAGACTACTAAATGGCTGAAATGTTATAATATCAGTTTGTAGAGAAAGTCTTTTTGTATTTCTTTAATTACAAATTACTTGTATTTTAATTAAATACATTTCTTCATACCAGCATGGCAAGTATTTAGTATTTTATTTTGATATATTTGAAAAGCAGCTGTTTGTTATTTCGAAAAAGATACTTTTTTATGTATTTGTGCCCATCTCTGATTGTCGGGTAACACATTTTTAATTGGTTGAATTGTTAACTATTCATCGATTAATGATTAATCATTAACATCCCTAAGCTGTGACAAAGACCTAATGTTTTTTTTTTTATTAACCCCATCTTTGTTTCCTATATTAGGAGTGCCTTGACTACCTTCTTGTTTTTTAAATATTTTTATTTGATTTCACAGTTTTGGCTATAAAGTATCAAACCCCACAGTAGCTAGTGCCTTGCCCAAGGACCGGTGGCAGTAGCAGGTGGTTACGTTAAATCTGGATGGGTAATGATGCACCTGAAGGAGAGGCTGTAGAACGTACTGACTGTGGATCTGTTGCGAAGCTAACGTAGCATAGGGAAAACATTTATGATCGTGTAATGAAAGGTGATGTGTAATAATTCTACTTGAAAACATTTTTAAATGGAAAACAACTCAATTTAGGACCAGATTGTGAAGACAAACAGTTTTGATGTTATGACGTCTGTGTATTGCGTTGCAGAGATATCTACTGCAGTTAGCATGCTAATCAGCTAGCCTCGAACCGTCCCTGTCTAAAGCTGCTGTTCTCTTAGTGTAAACACCAACAGTCCCCTTGTGTTCCGAGCTCCCAGTCTGGACCACTAGATGCACGGCTAACCGAGCTAACTAGCTAATTGCAGCTCTAGTTAGCAGCAGCTGATAACCTCTGAGGCCAATTCCTACATATTGCACCTTTTAAAGAGAAATCGCCCTTTTGCTCTTCTCACTTTACTTATTGCACCAAAGTGTGTTTGATACTTGTGTGTGAGTCCTCGTGTCGGACAGAAACACAGAAGATTCATTCACTGTCTCGGTCTGCTCCTCTTCTCTTTCCTTAAACACAGGGCGTACAAGACCATCGAGGATGAAGATCTCAAGTTTCCGCTCATATACGGGGAAGGAAAGAAGGTAAGAGTGTGTGTGGACTCTGCTCTGCGCGTCTGCTCTAGAATTCATAACTGCAGAGAAAAATCACTCGCTCTAACATTGTCAGTCTGACACACACACACACACACACACACATACACACACTCTACATGCCTGCCAGCCACCCGGAGAGTGGGCGAACACTTGGTCTCTGATGTGCGAGTAACACACTGTGCATACATGTGTGTGTGTGCGCGCGTGTGTGTGTCAGCGTACACCCTCACTAGAAGAGGGGAGCAGACGGTCCATCTGTTTCACTCCAGTAGCTACATCTAACACACACGGACGTTCAGACAGACACACACCACTCGGGAGATGACAGTCGTCTCTCTGAGAAGTGAAGTTAATCCCCAGTGGGACGGCAGGGGGAGAGATGAGAAGAGGAGAGCGAAAACTGCAAACACTCCACCAAATAAATTGCACAAAACGCTTCGAAATTCTCTGTCGCGGCCGTGCCCCTTTCATATTTTTCAATCAGCCGGGTTCGATGCAAAAGAGGGACGCAACAAGAGCCTCCGTCAGAGGGGAGAGCGGCATCTGACGACCACACAGCTGATGAGCGGCTGCTGGATTCAAAGGACAGACAAAAAGGAAGAGGTTTCACGCAGGGATGAAAGAGCGGGAGAATATTGAGGGAGAATTTCATAATGAAAGGAAGAGAAAAATAAGTTTCAGCGCACTTAAGACACTTCGCAGATCCCTAACAGTGTCACATGTTTGTTTAATGCGCCACCGAAAAATGCACTTTTCACAAAAAAAAAAAAAATGCGACCGCACTGTGAGCAATTAGCAGCTCCGCCGCCCACTCGCGTTGTAAATTCTGACTGGAAGAAAACAGGGTGAAACACTGCGATCGCGGTCACTGTCAGTCAATATGTTTACACCCATATGTTCATTCTTAGTGAAACAGACAGACACCAGATATTTTTTTTTTTTTTAAAAACTGATACTGAAATCTGTGTTTTCCAGGCGCGGGTGTTGGCCACCATCGGTGTGACCCGCGGGCTCGGTGACCACGACCTCAAAGTCCACGACTCCAACATCTACATCAAACCGTTCCTTTCCTGTTGCCCTGAGGTAAGAGCCAGCTCTGCTAATAGCCCGCTGACACACATTCAGGCATTGATTACTCAAAAAGTGAAAGTCAACTGAAATCAAATCATCTGCTACAGCGTAAACCACTTGTTTATTGTTCTCCTCTGATTCCAAAAGAGATTTATATTTATTTATATTTTCATGGTGCCACCTTATCATGGTTATCGCATTCATTTGATACACTTCCGCTCCAGTATCCTGCGAAAATGGACACCTGGTTTCGATACAGGCAGTCTTGCAAAAAGCAGCGTCCAATCACAGGGGGAGCTCACAGTCACGCTGACCCAGACAGCAGCCACCACACATGAGCCCACAGACTCTGAACAACAATCCACATCAGCTTCTCTGCTTAATAGTGGAGCTGTTAAGCTCAATAATCTTGCTTTTTATGAAAGAAGCATGACACTTTCGGGGTTTGTTCTTCAGGACATAAGCTTTAATTTAAGATGTGGAGGCATTCTCAGTTTGACCCCTGAGGTCAGCTAGAGGTCATTGACCTCTGTGATATGTCATTTTCATGCACAAAATTGTAAATGTGTGTATCTTAGGATCTAAACTCATTTATGCCATTGATAGCACTCTAAGAGGTCAACATCATTAAGTGCAGTGAAGGTTACTAGGAATGTGAGTGGCTTAAGGCAAGACACTATAGGTGAATAGGGTAAAAAAATTAAATAATAGATATCACCATGAAACTTTCTCAGTTGATTCTTCATATTAAGCTAAGAAAAAAATGTATTGCAATTTTTTTGTATTTTAATGTTTAAATATGCAAATTAGGCCTTATCTCATGAAAAATGCACTAATTTGCATACATTTTAAAAAACGAAATCAGATCGTGTGTTAAAGCCAGGATCAAAATATTTTTTTCATTTTGTTGTCATATTAAATGGGAAAATAATTATGGGGTTTAGGGGACATCTACTTCTGTTATCCTGACCTTTGTGACCTTTTCGTGACCTTTTCCAAACATGTTGTTCAACCTGAGTTCAGAAACCTACATGAGGGTTCTAAATGTGAACACCTGATAACCTGATGGTGAAATCAGACGTGGCACACAGTGTCTCAGTCAGGAGACACTTTATAAACTTGTGTGTCGTCACGTCGGTCCGGTGGTCTGATCGCTGACTGAGAACCTCATGACTGTGGGTGGAAGACCAGCTGGGATTTAGCTGATGTCTAGTCTCAGTCGTGGTCAGTGAAGTGTGCTCACATGTTAGTGTAGCGGTCTGAACTTAGGAGGCAAAGACTTCAGTGTGCGAGTTTAAGTCCCGGTTATTGATGCTAGTAAGTGTTTTCTCACTCCATCACAAGTTAAATGCTGCGTCTGACCAACATGTTCTGCTCCATCAGGAGCAGTTCACTGTTTGTCAGGCTTCATATGTAACGTTAGCATATGTTAGCACACGACAGTGAAACAGTAAAGTCTTGTGGTTTGGTTCAAACCTCGCTGAGGTTGGAGGAGTACGGAGCAGCAGGGTGACGTCCTGATGCAATGAGCTGCTGTTGAGCCAATGTTTGGGCTGGGCAACGACCTGATGGAGACACAGACAGACAAACTGAGACAGCCTGGACACAATCTAAAGTTCAGCTTCCCGCACCTGACGTCCAGGTAGCTCAGTGTGTTGGAGGACTATCCTGAAGGTCTGACGTTGTGAGTTCGATCCTTGAGGCAGTCTGAGTTTTGAAAACAGCTCTTAAAAAAGTCAAAAGCAGGACACTCAGGTATCTGATGAGCTAGTCTGGAGGTTGTGGCTTTGAATCCTGACTCTTTATAAAGTTGCTGCTCAGAAGAACGAGTGAAAAGCTCTGAGAGACTCTTTGTGATGTCATCCTGTTAGCTCAGCAGGGTGACACCAGGGATAGAAGTTCTGAGGTTGTGGGTTCGAGTCTTGTTTGGGTTTTACCTCCAGACCAGCTCATCAGATACCTGAATGTCCTGCCTTTGATCACCATCATTGTTTCACCGAAAAGAAAACCCTAAGACTATTAGATCTTTGATTATGCTCACCTGTTTCCAGAAAATGGAAACCACGTGTTGGTTTCCATTTTCTGGAAAGAGGTGAGAGGACATTCAGGTATCTGATGAGCTGGTCTGGAGGTTGTGGGTTTGAATCCTGACTCTTTATAAAGTTGCTGCTCAGAAGAACGAGTGAAATCCTCTGAGAGACTGTTGTAATGTCATCCTGTTAGCTCAGCAGGATGACACCAGGGATAGAAGTTCTGAGGTTGTGGGTTCAAGTCTTGTTTGGGTTTGATTCTTATAAAACTGAGTGAAGTCTGAAGTACGGACTGAACAGTGCCCAGAGAAGAACCTCCAGCGCTCGGGGGAAGGGGGAGGGTTGTGTTCCTGAGAGATGGAAGCTTTATGGGGCGATGAACCATCAGCAGCTGAATGTTTGGATGTCTTTAAAACTTTGTTGCATCATCAAAGATTTTATAGTCTTAAGGTTCCAGAAAAGTCTTTCACCGAAAAGAAAACCCTAAGACTATAAGATCTTTGATGATGCTCACCTGTTCCCAGAAAATGGAAACCACGTGTTGGTTTCCATTTTCTGGAAAGAGTGGAGCATCATCAAAGATCCAATAGTCTTAGGGTTGTCTTTTCGGTGAAAGACTTTTCTGTAACCCTAAGACTATAAGATCTTTGATGATGCTCCACTCTTTCCAGAAAATGGAAACCAACACGTGGAAAGAGTGGAGCATCATCAAAGATCTAATAGTCTTAGGGTTGTCTTTTCGGTGAAAGACTTTTCTGGAACCCTAAGACTATAAGATCTTTGATGATGCTCACCTGTTCCCAGAAAATGGAAACCACGTGTTGGTTTCCATTTTCTGGAAAGAGTGGAGCATCATCAAAGATCTAATAGTCTTAGGGTTGTCTTTTCGGTGAAAGACTTTTCTGTAACCCTAAGACTATAAGATCTTTGATGATGCTCCACTCTTTCCAGAAAATGGAAACCAACACGTGGTTTCCATTTTCTGGAAACAGGTGAGCATCATCAAAGATCTTATAGTCTTAGGGTTTTCTTTTCGGTGAAAGACTTTTCTGTAACCCTAAGACTATAAGATCTTTGTTGATGCAACAAAGTTTTAAAGACATCCAAACATTCAGCTGCTGATGGTTCATCGCCCCATAAAGCTTCCATCTCTCAGGAACACAACCCTCCCCCTTCCCCCGGGTGCTGGAGGTTCTTCTCTGGGCACTGTTCAGTCCGTACTTCAGACTTCACTCAGTTTTATAAGAATCAAACCCAAACAAGACTTGAACCCACAACCTCAGAACTTCTATCCCTGGTGTCACCCTGCTGAGCTAACAGGCTGACATCACAAAGAGTCTCTCAGAGCTTTTCACTCGTTCTTCTGAGCAGCAACTTTATAAAGAGTCAGGATTCAAACCCACAACCTCCAGACCAGCTCATCAGATACCTGAATGTCCTCTCACCTCTTGATGATGCTCACAGGTGAGCATCATCAAAGGTCTTATAGTCTTAGGGTTTTCTTTTCGGTGAAACAATGATGGTGATCAAAGGCTCAAAGGCTCAAAGGCAGGACATTCAGGTATCTGATGAGCTGGTCTGGAGGTTGTGGGTTTGAATCCTGACTCTTTATAAAGTTGCTGCTCAGAAGAACGAGTGAAAAGCTCTGAGAGACTCATTTGTGATGTCAGCCTGTTAGCTCAGCAGGGTGACACCAGGGATAGAAGTTCTGAGGTTGTGGGTTCGAGTCTTGTTTGGGTTTGATTCTTATAAAACTGAGTGAAGTCTGAAGTACGGACTGAACAGCGCCAAGAGAAGAACCTCCAGCGCCTGGGGGGAGGGTTGTGTTCCTGAGAGATGGAAGCTTTATGGGGCGATGAACCATCAGCAAGTGAATGTTTGGATGTCTTTAAAACTTTGTTGCATCATCAAAGATCTAATCGTCTGTTTCTACACACCTGAACAGAAAACTGTTCGACTATTAGAAACTAACAAAGAGAGAAAGACTCCAACACTTCAATGAATCAATCTTTATTTGTTCATTTCACAACCAACAAAAGTATCTCATGACACTCTCAAAGAGCCCAGTGTGCTGGAGATCTGCCAAAAAAAGGGTTCTAAAGGGTTCCACCTTTTAGATCATTGTTTCACCGAAAAGAAAACCCTAAGACTATTAGATCTTTGATGATGCTCACCTGTTTCTAGAAAATGGAAACCAGGTGTTGGTGTCCACCTTTTAGAAACAGGTGAGCATCATCAAAGATCTAATAGTCTAAGGGTTTTCTTTTCGGTGAAACAATGATGGTGATCAAAGGCTCAAAGGCAGGACATTCAGGTATCTGATGAGCTGGTCTGGAGGTTGTGGGTTTGAATCCTGACTCTTTATAAAGTTGCTGCTCAGAAGAACGAGTGAAATCATTTACTTTGTTTATATGTGGCGGACCCTGCCACAGGGTTTCTAGCTTCAAACAGTGTTCTGGGGACCTTATTTTCCTCTGAGAACAGCTTGTTTATTCAGTTACGGGAAAAAATAATAATATTCCAGAGTTTGTGTTATTACCTCATTAATATTGTAAATATTAAAATCCTGAGTTTGAATTTAATCTCCAAAACTACATAGTGCCCCTTTAAAGGTACCCTGGGGTGCTTTTGGCAACAAGTAGCCCGATAGAGACGTGTTTTTTTAAGAGTGGGTCCATGTTTTGTTGGTCTGACAGTCAGAACACATGTGCACGCATCGGTTTCACACTGTTCCAGTGATCTACGGGCGGTGGTAACACAGAGAAACACAGCAATGTAAATAATGAAAATAATGCTTGTGTTTTCGTAATGTTTCATCAGAGATGATAATAATCAAAAACTGAGCTTTGTTGATTGTTTAATGAAGAAAGTTTTCCGTTCAGCTCATTTGTTAGACTTCAAAGACACACAGTGCTTTGTGGTAAATAATAATCAAAGTAAATATTGCATTAGTTTGCGGTGCTTTAAATTGATTTTTGTACTATTGGGAGTGTTGTATGATTTAAAGTTGTTGGTAAAGGAATAATACTATGGGAGTAAAACGCTTCTTGCAGATAGCTGGATGACAAGAAACCCATCTGTCTGGCAAATATGTAGCCCAAGCTAGCGGTCAGTTAGCTTAGATTAGCTTAGCTTAGCATGAAAACTGGAAACAAATAACCTGGTTGTGTCAAAAGGTGACAAAAATCTACATACCATCTACATTTTCTTTCTAATTTTTACACAAAATCTAAGCTAACCTAAGCGAAGATAAGCTAAGCTAAGTTAAGCTAAGCTAAGCGGCTGCTGGCTCCAGTTAGCAATTTACGGCACAAACTATATGCAGTGGTGGTATCAATCTAACTCTTTGCAAAGAACAAGCATCTATTATATAGTCTAGCAATTACGGTCTTAAATTCAATATTTCTAATCCCTGCATATTAAACGCTCACAGGAAATGTCATGATAGAATTTTGATGTTGGTTTCCCATGGAGGAGCCAATCCTTCCTTTATTCTATTCCCCTCTGTGTTTTTTGCATGTTAGTCATTAACGATTCAGTTTGCTACAAATGAATGTAGTCTTGAAAATGTCCTTTTGGAACAAAACGGACAACCTTTTTAGTGTCCTGTTATCCAGCCAGGTGGCAGATTCTGACAACACGGGGGGGAGTACAAAAATGTGATTCCAGTCTCTGTAACAAATGGATCTTTCTCTGGTGCTAATACCATAATAATCGGGCACAGAGAGAAATCCAGTAGATATCAGCTTACGTCTGCGGTTGGCCTGTGTTTCATTTTGTCATGCTGGCCTCTCAGAACACAGGGAGTCGTGGGCTGACATGTCTGCGTCACCATAAACCTAACAACCCCTCCGACTCTTCCCTTTGGCTGTCACAGTCAAAATCTGAACAAACTTCTTAAGGAATCCAAAGCTAGCCCCGTCCCTTCCCTTGTTCTGTCTCATGTCCTACATGAATTCTGTTACATGACTTCACCTGATTCTACCTCTATCTTATCTGCACTACAGTCCCTGTCTGAGCGGGGTCCTCCGCTGCAGGAGAACTCGAGCTCACCTGTCTGACTGTCTGGCACCGGTTTCAAAGCGCTTTCATCTTCTGATGTAGTTTGTCTTATAGAGTTTTGCATTTTCCCTCCCACAGCTCTCCGCTTGATCTTTAATTCATTAATACCCGGGGTTCATACCGGGTTCGCGTGGCAGACTTAACTCCTCTCGGCACTCCGTGTCTCTTTCTTTCTCGCGCAAACACAACTTTCACTTCTCACCGGAGCATCTCGAGTGGCTCCTCGAGATGCTCTCAGTGAATGAAAACTGCATTGACTTCATTAAGTGGTGAAACTACCATGCCCTGTGCCGTGTCAGTATAGATTTATTTACGGCTGAAATACTTGCACTCCTTCAGCTGAGTGTGCTCGATCGTGCCAGCTGCTGAAAGAAATCTCTTACTTGATGTAACTTTAGAATTCTGATGTCAAATGTTCTGGTTTCTAATGCTACCAGTCCAGTTGTCATTGGGTTGTTGTCAGACTAGACATAGACTTACATACATCACCTTAAAGATTTAATATGTAACATCTCTGCATTAAAATGTTTAAAACCAACGAGACGTTTGCAAAATATTTTGTGGAACTTTGTACAAACCCAGGGGAATCCTACCTTTACTCAAGGTAACGTTGTATTTTATTTGGTCTATAACTACCCAAGGAAAGGAAAAGTATTACCTGAAGTCACGACAATGATGTAAATAACATGATGAAAGTAAGTTTGTTCTGTGTTTTGTCACGCAGGTAAAAGTTTATAACCTGATGCAGTATAAGCACGGGGCTGATGATGTTCTGGTAATGGGAACCGACGGCCTCTGGGACGTCCTCTCCAACCAGGAAGTAGCCGAAGCTGTTACCACGTTCCTGGCCAACTGTGACCCTGATGACCTGCACAGGTCTGCTGCTCTTTGATGTTTTCATTCTGTACTCCAGAACACCTTGCTTCCATTTGAATGTCAAGCGTCTGCATTATTCCATCTTCAGTGTTAAGCTGTTCCGCTGTACACTGTGCTGCTTGTGTTGCACATATTGTTTCCCTCTCAAGGATGAATTCCAACCTTGGCCACGCATCAGTTCCTCTCGTATATTTCACACATTTTATTATATGGGCATATAAAGACAGAAATAGACATTTTTATCTCACCAGTGCAGAGAGGATACAATATCTTTTCAATTCCAAAGACGGCATTTTAAGGCAAAATAGCAAATAATACAGTTATAATGACAAAATATTCACCCCAATTAATGGGTGACCTCGTGTTTCACACGGCATAAAATTACCCATAGTTCAGTTATTGTCACAGTAATTGTTTCCTCTGTTGTCCAGGTATACGATGGCAGCACAAGACCTGGTGATGAGAGCGCGTGGTGTGCTGAGGGACCGAGGCTGGAGGATCACCAATGAGCGCCTGGGCTCCGGAGATGACATCTCGGTCTTCATCATACCGCTGATGTACGGAAACCATCAGCCCTGAGGCACCCAACACAGATGCTGTGAATGGTTCAAGGACCTCAAGGGCGTGTAGGAACTTAAACCAGCAGGACGGATTAGTCCTGGACCGAGCATCCTCTTTGAGTTCCCTCAGTGCTGTTTGCACATTTCCTCTCTTCCTAAGACCAAGGACTTTCTTATATCTGGATATTTAGGCTTGTTTCACATCTCTGTAGGAGTTCAGAATTGGTCAGCCACAAATGTTGGATGCTCAGGGCTTGTCATGAAATAATCTGACCTGTTCAAAGTTGATAAAAAAAAGAATAGATAAAATCATTGTTATCAGTGATGGCAGTTACATAAAATGCCCCTGAGCTTCTGCAGAGATGTGAAAGCTGAAAAAGGCGAATGCTCTTCCCCAGTGAAGAAAAGACCTCTTTCTTTCTGTCATTCTTACCTCTCTTGCAGTGCTGTACAATACTTGGCTCCTCCTCTTCCTTCTCTTTTAGTCCTCCCCTCTTCTGCTGTACTGTATAGTCAACTCGTTTGTACAAAAGAAAAAGCAAAAAAAGAATACCTCCTTCGTGTCGTGACCATGGACCAGGCTGACAGGTCAGCTGCGTTTTCTGTTTTGCCACAGTGTGGCTCTGAAGGATTCACTTGCTGAAGAACTGCATCCAGATTGCTGTTCAGATTACAAACTGCTGCATGAAAAAATAGGGAGGGGAGAGGGTGGGTTTACCTTGTGCAGTCAGTTTTCATTTTTCAGAGTAAGTGCACAACTGAACAATGTGGACACAGAAGGAAAGAGACAAGGACCTGACATTAAGCACCTCACAGTAGCAAGGCAGATCAGAAAGCAGTTTTTACTGCAGAGTGAGGATTCATACAGTCTCATGAGTTAACAGTGGAGACATAGCTTGATCTTTATGAGGAGAGTTTGATTCAAAAATTGCTCAGTCATCTGCATAAAAACACATTCACTGTTAAGTCATTTAATCTGATTTTGAGTCTTAAAACTATTTTGTCACGAAAAAGCAAACATCAGTCAGTCATCAATCTCTTGATTAGTCAGCTGGTGATTAGCTAACCCAATCGCCAGAGTAAATGTTGGCAATGCACGTTTCTGCAAACCAGGGGTATGTTGGAACTACACTTCTTTATGTTGCAGCTTTACATTTCTTTAGGATATTAGCACAAGCGACGCACAGTTAGTGACGCGTTCACCTAGCAGTGGTCGGTCGGCCAGAGAGAGTAGATGGTTCACACGCAACACAACAGTTTTGTTTGTCCTGGTCTCTGCTAGCATTGAGAGTAAACGCTTAACGTTACTGTTAATGTTCATGGCAGAACAAACAAAGAAAAGGCAGATAACAGCGCACATTGACCTGAAAAAGGTGCAGATCGCTTTCATGTGGTGTTGTTATAGAGGCGAGGCAAAGCTGCGACACTGGATCTTTGGGAAGCAGTGACGTCTAAAAATACATCTGCAACTGTGAGATTGCCCCTTTAAGCTAAGCTAAAAGTCTCCTGGCTCTAACTTCCTATATAAATCAGTTCCTTTTCAGGAAATATTTTGGACGAGCTAAGCTATACACTGAGAATTTGTGGAAATAGGTTTTTCAATGGAATATTAACCAAGTGAGACTGAACATTAGATTTAATGACTTGTACATCAGTGTACTCGCACTTTAGGCTGACCCACATCATTGACCCAAGGAGCCGTGATACATGAAGTGACGAAGAGGCGAATATTCCCTGCAGCAGGGAGGATTAAATTAAACTCCTACTTGTCATTTTAAATCATGAAATACAATCAAAGTCGTGGTGAACAGAAGTTTTACAAAAAAACTCTGAAAGCTTTCTTTTGCTTTAACGTGTTTGGCTTTAGATGCTTGGTGTAGATCGCATTTGTTTTCAGAGGGACAGGTTTGGGAGTAACAATATGCCACGCCTGGACGTGGTGATCGACTGTGTGTCAGTGCATGCAGTGACATATTGTAGGCCTGGGAATATGAGAGATGGTGCAATGGTTTACACTGCTGTTGGTTTTTATATGAACTGACTTTGTATTTCTGTGATGTATCAACGAGTTAGTGGTAATGTTATTTGTTTGTAAATGTGCAGAAGAAATGCATATATTTATAGGGTTGTTTTTCCCTTTAGCGTTGTTAGCATTCCAGACATTTTAGCGCAAGAGCTGGGTGCGATTGATTGCGAAGGAAGGGACCGAAATGAAAATGGTAATGGCCAGACACAAAACCAAATCATGTGTTTTCCAGCTTCCTTTTATCATTAATCTGCATCTGTTTGGGCTGCAATCCTCAGCCAGCCGCACTGGGTTATATGAAGTAGAGGAGAAGTCGTCTGGGGGGAAGGAGAAACTTCAGAAGACTAATATTAAAGTTTTTTGAAAAGTTTGAGTTCAAGCTGAGAAAAAAAGAAATACTGACAGCATATAATTAAAACAAAATTCATGTTTTCATGGTTAAATCCTTGACTGAAAATAAGCAGTGATAGCTTAGGTTTTATGTGTGTTTTTTACTCAATAGTGGGTAAGTAGCGTTTTTGGAATAGCACTGATTTACTTTAGACTTGACTGTAGAGTGTGAAGATGTCTCCTTGTTGTATTAAACAGGGCATAGAGGCGTTAGACTGAATCCAAAGAATTTGGAAATGGTGCCGTGCCAGGAAGAGGAAGCCATTGTTAGAGGAATAGTTTAACATTTTGGGACACACATGTAGCCTATATGCTTTCTGACAGAGAGTTACATGAGAAGGTTAATGCAACGCTCTTACGTGTGCAATAAATGTAAAGGGACAGTTAGTAGTTAGCTTAAAGGTGCAATATGTAAGAATTTGAGTTGGATACATTCAAAAATGAACATATGTGAAGAAAAAAACTGATGTTTTGACTATGTATTGTGTTAGCATGCTAACCAGCTCCCCTTTCCCATCCAGTTTCTGAGCTACAGTGCTAGCGATTAAACACCAACACGTACCCAGTGCTCCGAACTCCCTGTACGGACCGCTAACTGCACTTCTAACTCAGCTAACTGAGCTAACTAGCTAATAGCAGTTAGTTGGTGATATGGCCCCTTTTTGCATGAATTAGACAGGTGGCCAATTCATACATACTGCACCGAGCTTAGTTTAGCCTAGCTTAGCATAATGACTGCAGATAGGGGGGAAAGAGCATAGGCTACCAACACCTCTAAAGCTAACTAATGAACACATTTTTGCTTGTTTAACCTCTTCAATAACTGAAGTGTAAAATCAAAAATGTACTATTTTACAACATTTTTACATTTCCATTAGCTTTAAAGGGTTTTAAAGGGCAAACATTTTCCGTGTTTCCAAGCTGATGCAGATAGCATTAGCTTCATATTTAGCATTCAGTCTTCTCATCTACCAGAAAGCAAATAAGCATAATTCCCAAAATGTTTAACTTTTGCTTTACGTCACATGATATGTGCCATTGTTGCATGGGCTACTTGTCATCTTAGCTTGAACTTTATTGCAGTTGACAATTGTCTACATTCCTCCAAGCAGCAGTCATTTCCTTTTGCCTGAAGTTCATATGGTGCATTTTTTCCTCCTGTACATTCCAGACAAAGAAATATTTAATTTAAAAATGATGGATACATCATGATTTGTTGTTGTTTGTAGCCTATTACATCTGTTCTTCCATCAAATAAGCTGTTTGACATTTACAAAGTTTAAAAAAAAAGCTTGTTTTTTTATTATTATTTTATTTTACTTTGTTGAGTCTAAACTCTCCTGCCGCCACCTAACCATTGTCTTCGCATGTGTCTCAGTTCAACAGCGGTTTCAAACAACCAGGCTTCGTCCAATGTGTAAAGTCAGAGAATGTTTTGAACTTTGAACATGCGGAGACGGTGTCTGAATGGGGCGTCAGTATGCGTTGAATGTTTATCCATATACCTGTCGTTAAGCCTTTTCTCTTAGATGAATGTCAAAGAATGAATATATAATTTATTTTTTCTCATCCTACTGTGCCACCCAACTGCTGCACATCAACTCAGGTTCTATTATCATGTGTAGTTAAAGTGACCGAGCTGTTGAAGGCGGGGGGAGTCCCCCAAGGTGGTGTATTAGTTCCACTACATTTTTAATTACATGGGAGAAGATTGTTGTGTTTGAGAAGCTTGACTTAAAAGTTTACTTTGTCCCTCAAGCCTGTCTGTAGGTTTCCCATTTTGAAGCTGTTCTATTGTGAAAGTAGACACTGTTGTTCTTTTTTTCTACCTTGAGACTATAAGGTTCATTATGGGAAAATGAGAAGAGCTGGGACGTGTTTTTTTTCCTGTAGCAAGAGGAATTTGCAACCCAGTGGGGAACCATTTTTACGTGACCATCGTGCAACCCTCAACCTACTCATTTGTGAATGTGAAATGCACATTTTGTATAACTAAAAGATCAAAAAAGGATTATTTTTAATGTTCCCTTGTGCATCTCTGACTTTTTTGGGGAGGGGGGAAGGAAATGTTTACCTTCAGTGTTTCTTTTCCATAAATATAAAAAATTAAAAAAACGGAAAATAAATGTTCAATGTAAAACAAAAAAATGTAGTTTGTTTCATTAAAGAAAATTGAATGTTTATGTGCAGACACACAGATGGTTCCCAGAATCTTTCCGCTCGCAGTCCAAATCACTTGCCAGACCGAATCAATCTGAAAGAGCAGGCAACAGAGGAGCAGAAGTACAGAAACGCTAATCAATATTGTTGCTGTTGCTATTCCCTGGCTTCTCCTTGTGGGAAAGCAAAAACCAACAAACAGGGTCAACTGGCCTGCGAAAGACTATTTAGACTTGGAGAGCAGAGAGCAGAGGGATTCATTAGTGCTCGCTGAATCTCAACATTCGCAAACACACTGACAGAAAAGGGTCAATTCATACGGCACACTGTGGATGTGCACAATAACACAGACGCAGGTCTTAATGATGATGAGGTTAACTCGGGTAGAGGCCATTATCCTAAATGTATTTCCTGTATTGAGTATACATTTATCACGGAGGAAATGCAAAGAGAAACAGATGAATGTCTGTATTACTTCATATGGTATTATACTAACTGCTGCAGGGTTTATTTTCTACTACTGCCACTTCTGTTACCGGCTGAAGACTGAGGCGGTCTCATCCAGAAACACCTGCCCTCGAGCAGATCGTACAAAAATGATGGACTGGACAAAAAAACAAGCCCCTTCCCAGTTTTATTTGTATTTTCACCATCTACACATGATCCCATTGTAACATAGTCCTAACTACTGATTGGTACCATTCAGTTTGACATTAATATGATGGTGTACTCCAATTAAGACCTGAGGGCTGGAATAATAATTTTCTAGACTCTATATTGCACAATAGCAATTTTCAAACACTTAATGTCTCCCTGTTTCATTAGTTTAAAACATATTAAAAGTGGAAAACTAGAATGTAATACGAGCGTTACATAGGCTCCATCGCTATCAATGGTGATATTTTATTGGTAAAATGATTATTCTATAAGTGGTTATGGTCTCAGTTTTTTATGCTAACTTCCTGTCAGGATGTTAGATAGTTAGCATACATACAGTTTATTAGCCAGCAAGAAAATAAAAAGTTCCTCCCATGTGTTAATGGACTTTAAAATATTCTTAAAATAGCAGGAAAATAGTTTTTAATGGGGATTTTTTTTTCTGAGGGTGGTGTACCCTCAGGGCCGGACTGAACGGACAGATTACTCCACGCAGACTTTTTTCGTGGGGCCCCCCTATAGGCAAACAAACAAAATGACCTTAATGCCACATGATTATTAGTAGGTAGCCTCTATATTTTAGCATATCTGTTTATATTTTGGCATTCATACACAATTAGTAGGGCTTATAAGAAAAGTATGAATAAATAGATTAACACTGGAATTTAAACTGGAGATTCTTTTAGATTTAAATACATTTAATGTTTAACATACATTTTGAAATGCATGTTAAACATTATTTGAAGTAGACATGTCTTTCCTCCTCTGTCTGGGCCCCCTGGTGGCAAGACGGCCTAGAATGCCTGTGCCTAGATCCTCCCAGGGTGGCCCCAGCAGCTTTGGTCGTCCCCAGTGTTGTCCCCTCGAGCAACTGCCAAAATTATGACACAAGTTGCAAAATGATGCATAGTTTTTTAACAAAATGTCCCAGCTACGCTTTAAGAGCTGGCACTGTCACTCATCCAAAAGAAACAGAATACCATCCCTTCAGGAAAAATACACATAAAACATTCTTACACCTCTCCACTTAAAATCATTTTCGTACATTCCCTAAACTAGTCCCACCAGTAGTGTAAAACATGTCCACAGGTAAACTCCACTGCAGTGAATGGCAATGTAAGGTTAATATTCTTGATTCCAAAGGATGAAAACTATGTCAGCCCCTTTGACTTATGGATACATACACATCCTGACACTCTTGGACAATCATGTTATCCTCCAGGCTCCTGAGGAAAATGAAACTCAAAAGAGTTGGAAAGAAGAGAGACACGAACACACACGATATGAAATATTAAAAACCACTTTATTTCAAAAGATATTAAAGCTCTGCACGTGTTTCATTCAAACATATTCACGCCTTCCGTTAATTTACGCACAGGAGACATGGTTCTTGTGGAGGCACATTCAGTCTCCGTCCAGTTTATTCTGTTGACAAACAAACACAGTGAGCTCTGTCGTCCGCGTCGATCCGGTTCGCCTCCTCTGTCGCAAGTCACCAGCGCCGGCAAGGCAGTAGATTGCGCAGTCATCTCCACAAGGGGTAATATGACAACCCGACCAACAGCACAAACTACTACCTCAACCAGAGCGTGGCCCCTCGACGCTCTCTGCCTTTTCCTTTTGTCCTCTTTGGGATCTCTCCGCTCAGTCGGTCCGTGTCGCTGTGCGTAAAAGCGCACGGGGGGGAAAAAGATGGCGTGCGCGCAAAACGTGGCCGCAATAAATCGAGACAAAAACCCCACCCAAAGAAAAGGAGGAGAAAAAAAAAACACCTCATGTACCTTTCCCATATTCCCCGCACCTCCTCCTCCTCTCCTCGGGTGACCTCAGTGAAAATGACATATGGCAGGTGAGGACGGCGGGGCTCCCCGCCTGTTTCCTGAGCGCCACGGGCGACATTCGTCCACGGCAAAAGGATCGTGGTGGCCGTAAATGTTGTTTTGGCATGATGACATTAAAATTCAGTCCGCATGACACGAATGGATCGGAAAAAACAACATATGATCTGTGCGATTCTGCAGACTCCAGGCATCAAAACGTGAAATTACGCGTGGAAATCACCATAGACACATGACAGTATGCATCAGTTTGAACTAACACGAAATAAAATTTACATTTTTTTTTTTTTTTTTTTTAAATAGTAAAAACTGATTGTAGTCTTTTGCTTGCGCAATGAAGCACAAGCCGGACAAAGTCAACATAAACTCACAGCTGTGGTTCTCCGGACATTACCAGGGTTTCGTTGGATCAGAGAGGACGCAGGGAACCCCACACCGACTCCTTCACCTTGCAGCTGAACTGCAGCAGACTGTTTTATAATCTATTGTTGTCTGTCTCTGTCGCTGCGTCGCGCTGCAAAGTTGTCCCGCCGTCAAACCCGCTCGGTCCAACACACGAAGCCGTGTAGAAAATCCACAGCGGAGCGGCGAGCCGCCGTCCCTGCCCGTTTTGTCTCCCCGCAAATGCCGCATGTCAGGTAGGTGTGGAAAATGAGTGGAACTGGCGGAGCGGCGTGGATAAAATTCGCGGGGAACGTCAGGACGGGTGTAGGCACGAGCGGAGAGCAGAGGAAAACGCAGAGGTCTCACTCCGACGGGTTTTTGCGAACACCTGCAGAGGCAGGCAGAAGGTGGCGGAGTGCGCCATCAGCTGGCTGCGCTCGAGACATCTGTCTCAGGACAACAGCAGCAGACCATGATGATAATACATTTATGAATGTATGTAAGTGATTGGACCATGAACACACAGTGGAATGCTCCACAAACCATTTTTTAAACAATTTATTGTAAAGTTGCAACCTATGTTGATAATAGCCTATGTCTAAATGTTTAATAAATAGCCTACTGTGGACTTTCTTTGAACATCATTATGGTGGAAACTTGTTTATACAACTTTGCTGAATAAATGGTTTATGAAGCATTTCATTGTTTGTTAACATTTAAATAACTATTTATTAATGTTTAATTAACTTACCATTTATTAATGATGATTTTGGTAAAGCGTTAATATTTTTCTGGAACAATGAAAAGGATGATAAATGGTCAAATTGTGTAACTGAAATATGAAACATAAACATAGTAATTAAAGAACTCAACCATGTTTTTATTCTAACCAGTTTCAAGTTAAACATTCTTTTCACATTTTTACTTAAAAAAATAAACCTTAAATACTTAAAATCTTATTTTTCCCACCTGTCTTATCATCTGCTGATAAATGCTTCCAGGTGAATAAAACCTTTTTTTAAAACAATCAGAGAAATCAGTGGTGGAAAGTAACTAGGTACGAGTTACTACCTTTTACCTGACTACATTTATCTGACACATTTTATTAGTTCCTCTGAAGATTTACATTAATAATATAAAATATAATCAACAAACTGGTTACATTATGATGTAGCCTACTATTAGCAGTTAAAGGTGCACTATGTAAGATTTTGGTTGAAAACGTTAAAAATTACTAAAATTATCAACAGAATATGAAGAAATAACAGTTTTGATGCGTCAGACACTGACGTGTTGTATCGAGGAGATGTCGGCTAAAGTTAGCATGCTAACTAGCTAGCCCCGGGCGTGAAAACATTTTGCTCCCAATAGTCTAAAGCCCTGCATACACTACACGGGTATTTCTTTAATGAAGCTTTTTCTATTCGTTTTGTTCTTCCGTACACGTATAAACGGTGTTCTTTTCAGTGTTTGTGTGTAGACAGGAAAACCAGGGTTATTTTGGCTTGTCTCCGTTGTTTGTCGGCAGGCTTCTGAATGGCCAATGTAGCCTTACAGTAGAGGTTATGTCGCCACCTGTTGCTTAGGCGTGCGCTTGACATCCTGCATTTGCGTTTTCATACCGTTGGTGTGGACGAGAAGTTTTTGAAACCAGAGGAGGAAAAAAATTTGTTTTTAGAAAAATACCAGCGTACGTGTGGACAAGGCCTTAAGCTCCTAGGCTAGTGGTGTAAACATCAACACTCAGCCAGTAGCAGCTAGCTGCATGGCTAACTAGCAGTACAATAGCTTAATTCATGGATGTTCAAACAGAATACAGTTAGCAGCAATTAGCATTTACTGTGTGGTGATATGCTGCACTTCTTGTGGGGAGTATGAATTCAACACGTGGACAATTCTTACATACTTTTAAGATAAAACTTTATTGACACAGGGGGAAAACAAAAGCTAGCTAGCCCCACCTTAATTAGCTGAAACATGAAAGAGACGGACACATGACTGCATTTATAATTATTATCCAGCTACACATTATTACACAATGAGTGCCTTTACTGTTGGCACTTTAAGTAGCCTATATTTTCATCCCAATACTTTTATTTGTAACACTGTATTTTTACACTTTACTTTAACCTAAATGAAATATCTGATTACTTCTTTCCCCATCTCTACAAATAAATGTCTAAAGATGTCTCTGTAAAGATTTAGACTATATCAGTTTTGGTTTTTGGGTCACTTTCACTGACTGGCAGCACTTTGGTTTCCGTTTTCTCCCTCAGAGTGAGCCACTGTTCGGCACACAGTCGGCGCCTCTCCTCCTCCCTCCTATTGGTCAGAGGGACGGAGCCGCTGCACGGGGGAACCTCCCAGCTGTGAGCGGGCAGAGAACCCCGTCGGAACCCGGAGAGAACACCGTGTTCCTCCTCACAGATGAGCCTGCAGCTGCTGCACACACTGGGACAGACTACACGGAGTGGGAAGTAAAATGGCAGACGAGGTGCATGTGTCGTTTAAATTCCAAAAATAAGACCTGATTCAGGAGCACGGGGAGATGTAGGACACTGCAGGGATTCATCCTCACTGCTGTGATGAAGATCTCCCAGTGCTTTTGATGAAGATGAAGAAACTGAGACCAGATTGAAGCTTCTACAGGAGCATTACTTTTACATTAAAATGTGTTTTTCAGCCTAGACACGATGAAAAAAATAAATGAAGTACACATCTTTTTCCTTTAAAGGGGCACTATGTAGTTTTGGGGAAGAAATTCAAACTCAGAATTTTGATATTTACAATATTAATACAAACTCAGACATATTTATTTTTCCATAACTGAATAAACAAGCTGTTCTCAGAGGAAAATAAGGTCCCCAGAACACTGTTTGAAGCTAGAAAGGTGGCAGGGTCCGCCACACATAAACAAAGTAAAACATATTGTGTTGTCCTTTAAGGTCAGTTTGTTTATTCTGTTTATTCAGTCATGAAAACAAAGAGAGGTTGTTTATTTAGTTTGTTTAGACATAAAAAAAATCAATGAACATCTTTCTCTTCTGATTAAAACGTCTTCCCCACAACTACACAGTGCACCTTTAACTTTGATAAAACAACACAGGATAAAGAGAAGAGAGACCCTCAGGAAGCTTTACACAACTTTATTGAAGATTGTGTATAAATACACATGCACAATTCAAATGTAAACCCAAGTGAACTCAAGTGCAGCCAAACCTGGAAACCCCCGTAATGTCGTCATGCAAGGATGTCTGGATCATTATTTTTTTTTTTACAAAAAAAGTCCCAAAACAACAGAAGCATCCTTTCTTTAAAAATATTCCCTCCCTGACAAGAGCACAGGCAAGACTTTGCAAACTAGTGTTTATGTGTGGAGTCATCCACAGCCCTCCCCCTCCCCCTCCCTCCCTCCCTTCCCAGCGACATTTCAGGTCTTGCCAAGGTTTTAAATATATTGTCTGTTTATTATTAAATGCTTACATATAAATAAATAAACTTTATCAAATGTGCACTCACAGAGTGAACTCTTATGTACAGTATTGTATAAGCCTATAGTAGCAATCACATCTCATTCAGGATGGGGTGAGTCGCCCGAAAAGCAAGGCAGCGGCGAGGCGGTGAAGCCCACTGAAGTCAAAGCACAGAGATGCTCGTAAAAAGGCATGGTACACGTCTAATATTCTGAGGCGACAACAGGTACGCTAATGCTGTTTTTACAATGGAAAGAACAGGTAGAAAAAGAAAAACATTAACACTCCACCATGGAGAATAGTTTTTACGTCGATGGAGGAATATCCTGCAACAATCTGCCACACAATATTTTCACTGTATCATGATCCCAAAAGCTGAAAGGCTTTTTAGGCTGACTCACCCCATAGATTTTTTTTTTGTCCCCCCTCCCTCCCCCCACTCCTCCCTCCCTCCCTCCCTCCCTCCCCCTTTCATTCCCAGGACCCACAAAGACGCATTATTTTCCCCCTGTGGAAAGGGACGCATTCAGCAGTACCCATGATTTCATACAGCTAATATCAAAGGCTAAGAACCCATTACCATCGCATTCAACCAAAGCAAAAAACAAAAATGGGAGCCATGAAAGAAAAAAATAAGGAAAAAAACAAAAAACAAATCTGGCCCTATAGAGAATCAAAAAGGCATCAACCACATACATCTGGTCAGTGTTCATTCCATTCAGCATACATTCCGGCCCTCTTGTGGGTTTAAAAAAAAAAAAAAAAAAAAAGCAGACAAACCAACAAATCATATGGACATTCGCACACGAGTGTAGGTGTGTGAAGGGGCCGTGCGAGTGAAAGGCGGCGCTGACAAGTGATGTGCAAAGAAAAGGCGACTGGTCTGAGATTGAGAGTTAAGGCCGAGGTGACGCAAACAAGAGACGAGCCATCTGATGTCAGCGAAGTCACCGATGTTTTCTAATCTCACAGTGCCTCTGATATGAGGAGAGAGAGCGCAGAGAGCCGTGGTAAAGCTTTAAAACACCACCCATGAATAACTTAAGAGGGTCTTGAGAGTCGGGGGGGGGGGGATCTTTGAGCCTGCCAGCTAACTTTTAAACAGATATCAGGGAACGAGAGTTAAGACAGAGTGCTTCTGGAGCTCCTGAAACATCTTACGCTGATTTCATATTTTTTTGCAGATAAAACACGCCGAGTTTGGAGTCTGTTTTTTTTTTTGCAAAGTTAGCCGGATGACTGCTCGATCCCGCTTTATTTTAGAGGAGATCAGAGAGAGCGAGACGGCGAAAAAGCAGGACCTTAAATCTCTAAAGTTCATGCCAGTATGCTAATAATCTGTCTAAAAATGCGAGATCAGCAGCAGCAGCAGCAGCAGCAGCACGAAGCTAGGACAGTTTGGCTGTTTGACACTTTGTAAAACCACACAACTATGAGAGTCACGTCTCTACGCCGAGTCTAGACAGTAGACGCATCCCGCCGCTGGCTTACTAAAGGCAGCTTCCTAAACTTTTCATGGGAGAAATAACCCTCTGAGAACGTTGTTACACAACTGCAGTATGTCTGGCAATAATACACACACACACACACACGGAAAAAAAAATGGATGGTTGGTGATTGTGCAAGTTCAAAAATGTTTCAGCTCATCATGAAAACCCGATATAGTTCAGTGTTTAAAATATTTACAAGGTCTAAATGATAGTAAAATGATATGCCGACGATGCTCTCAAAAATATAGATATATAAAAAAAAAACAACAAAAAGGAACACAGAAAGCAGGAGGGCGAGTCAGAGCGCCACACCACAGCACTGTGAAGCCTCCGAATCAGCCCTGATGTGAGTCTGTTCGGATGAGCACATCGTGACGAATGGACGTGGCGACGCACTCGCACACTTGACACACACACACACACACACACACACACAGTGATCCAACCACAGAGGAGGGCCCTGATTTCTTGCGTACCCCGGCAGCTCCCCGTCATCCCCGCGGTGGCTCGGCCTGTCGAGCGGCCGAGCCCGAGCCGCTGGGTGGGACCGTTGGCGCCCGCTGCCATGCTGTGTGTCCATATGGCTTTGGATGGAAAGATCCTAGTCTCTCTCTCTCCATTTTATTCCTGTCCTCGCACGCCTCAGTTGGTTTTCATGGTGACGTCTCGATTGGGCGCCTGCTCCTCCTCCTCCTCCTCCTCTTCCTCCTCCTCTTCCTCTTCCTCCTCCTCCTCCTCGTCTTCCTGCTCGTTGTCGTTCTTCCTGCGGCGGTTCTCGTTCAGGTCCTCCTCGTCGCTCAGAGCGGAGGCGGCAGACGCTGCGGATGCGGCAGAGGCGGCGGCGGCGGAGGCAGAGGCGGCACCCTGAGAAGAGGAGGCAGTCTTTCTCTCCTGTCTCCCCTCGCCCTCGTTCTCATTCTCGTTCTCGTTCCCCTCCTCGCCTTCCTCCTCCTCCTCCTCGTCCTCCTCCTCTTCCTCGCGGTCCAGAGCGAAGTAGCCGGTGCCCTTCACCGTGTCCTGGCGCTGGTAGAACAGCACATAGCCAGCTTTGGACTGGAGAAAAGGCACCAAAGTTAGCCAGCTACACAAAGAACTCCCTGCTGCAGCAACTTTAAACACTGACTTTTAACAACATGACCGTGCATTTATTGTGACCCTCTGACGATGAGTCAACAGGATGCCGTAGACTGCATTAATTACAGCTTGCCCCCAGGACATTTTTCCCCAAGACAAACATGCTGTGGGATTACCTGCTGAATTCTAATTGGTCAAACAAATGATGACTCATGGGTCCGTCCAGAGGAAGTCAGAAGATAAGAAGTCTGGTGATATTCTTTGTTTTTGTCAACATTGGCATGAAAAGGATCAAAACCAAACTATGAATTGATCCGACTAATGAGCACCGTCTGTGTATCAGATGTTCATCATTTTTCCAATTATCAGAATGTGGGGTTTTTTGTCCAGCTGCTGATAAAATACATGTTATTAACGCAATATCCTTTCTCAGTCTATAACCATTCTGTGGTCTCACTCACTGTTCCGCCCCCACACTAACGATGTTTACACAACACAAGTAACAGCCTGTTAATCTGCAAAGTTACTGAAGTTATTAAGTAAATGTGGTGTAGTAAAAAGCCTCCAGACTAATATTCCACTACTTTTCTGAACATGAAATGTAAACTGGACATTCTGTTTGGATATGGCGAATGTAGCATTTCACGTGGAATACTGAGATATTATTCCGGTTTTAGGAGCGTTCTTCGGACATGTACACGGCGCATTCAGGAAAAGCATCTCAGCTGAGGGTTTTGCACAAGCAGCTCCAGCTGTTCCACTTTCCCATATCTTGTCATCATAAACCACATATCAGAGCGGGTTTATTGGACTATGCACAGCTGCATGTAAACAGGAATATTGGCCGTGCAGAAATTGACAGAAAGAGACGGCTCTTAATGAAAATGTACTGAATATTAAACAGAAGGAGCAACTCAGCATGAGTGGTATCATATTGTTTGTTTCGCCCAACTCAAAGCCAAAGTGTCAAGCTGAATACATAATGACAGATAGTTTGCAATTTTTCCAATATTTTATCTACATGCATGTCATTGAAGCTGTGTCTGTGCTGTAGTGGAAGCCTCAGTAGGTAGTGAGGAGTAAAATCCTTTACAAATACCGCCCAGAGACTCCACGTGGTTCCAGCGTGGGCTCTCTGGCTTCAGTCACTTGCTTGAGTTGCCTTTGCCAATTACTACTTAATAAATTACTCTTCCAAACTGGCAACAGTACGAGTTCTCAGGACCTCATTAGTGCTTTTTTGGGGGATTGTCACCACAGCTGGACATGTTTTGCAGTGTAATAATTAATCCCAATTACTTTGATGAAATTAACTTTTCTGGTTCTTTTTCCGGCAAAGCTGCCTGCGATGAACGTACAGAATGACTGTCGCCCGGCTGCCTGCAAACGAGGATGCTCACCACTATTTGATCTTCGTTGGCAGGGGACACGCTGCTGTCATCATAGTTGTACCACTTTCCATCGTCTTTGTTCTTGGCGTACGCGGTATCTGAGGAGAAGACAAGAACGAAGCATTAGGCAGGTTTCTCTCTTTACAGGTGTGCCGGCTCAGCACAGTATGTTCGCTGTTTACGGAGACATTTCTACACATTTCGTTGACAGGACACCCGAGGAGAAGAAGCCACTAGCTTACAGCTGTGTATCATTACGGAGTTAGATCAGATCTATCTAAAAACTCTTTTGGGGACTACAGTGAAAAGCATATTCAAACAAACATCAGTTGGCTACAATTATAACAGAATGACGGTGCAAAAAGCAGCGAACCACCACGCTGTGATGCCTGTGGTGAGCTTCAGAGTGAAACAAAGCTCCGTTTGATGAGGACCTGCACACACCAGTCATAACTGACAGGAACAACACGCTTGTTGCCTGCTGCAATCACAGGGTCTCAGGCATGTTTCTTGATTATGCTTCATGGAGTGATGAGGAGAGTCGGTGCATAAAGCAACAAACATCAACAAGAAAATCCGTCTCGTTTCACATATAATAAGACAAATAAAATCTAAATGGTATCATGCCAAAAGGACACAGAGGGAAGCAGAAAGGACATGTGGAGAATCTTACAGTGGCCTCCACCCATCCCTCCGTAGTGGTTGGACACAGCGATGAGATCGTAGCGACAGGGCCCAGAGTTGGGGTTGATGAGGAACTCAGACATATCCAGGTCTCTGCAGGAAACACACCACACAGTGTGTTAGAAGTCGCCAGGTGTCGTGTATGAAGTGTTTGAATCATGAATTATTAACAGAAACATTGTGTAACTAGGTGGTGTGTTTAAAAGAACATGATGTCTGTTTCATTAATGTGAAGAAGGTACACAGCCTCCTCCTAATTTCACACAGATTTTAGGTTTTCATCCGTCTACACTTTTTGTCTACTTTGCGTTCCCGATGCAACCTTCCCCTAGCGCATAAACTTTACGGTGATATTAAACCTTTTTTTCATAATTCATTCAATTTTCACAATTTGTAGACCAAACAATCTATAGAACAATTGTTAAAATGATTGGGAGAGTAATCCATAATGAAAATAATCGTTGGTTGCAGCCCTACTCAACAAAATGACATGGTATAAAATGTTTCAGATAGAAATTATTTTACTGACGGGAAAAAAAAACTGTAATCAAATTCTTATTGCGCATGAAAGTATTCATCTATACGTACACACTCGGTCTGCATATATTGTATGTAAATGAGGTAAAAACAGAAACAATGGACAAGCTGCTGAAAACGCAGTGTTCTGCTGCTGTGATTTATTGCCTTTACTCTGTGTGTGTGTGCGTGTGTGTGTGCGCGTACCTGAGTGGAAAATCAACAAGCGAGTCCAGTTTATCCCTCATATAACGACTGTAGGAGAAGCGTTTCAGATGGACCACCAGCACCGGCGGCAGCGACCACAGGTCCAGCTTCTTCGTGGCCTGCTGGTGCTGCTTGCAGTTCGGACAGTACCTGCCGAGACCACATGCACATTTCAGGTGAGCAGATGCGGTCGACCCCACCGTGTTTGCGTGTTTTGACTGTGCGGTGAGCGTTTTCTCACCACGGGTCCTCGGCTCCCAGCTTCTCCTTGGTGGTGAACAGCTCGATGCAGTCCTTCAGCTTAAAGAAGGCCTTCTTCTGAGGCTTGTACTCCATGCTCTCGTGCTTGTCAAAGTCCTGCTCTCAGTCACACAAACACACATAACAGCTGTTGGAAAAACACTTCTTATAGCACTGCTGTGTTCCTTTCATGTCCCTCGTTTTACAATGTGCTGCAGGGATGACAGATTTGTATGAAGGCTAACCCAGAAAATTAGCATCTTCACCACTAAGCTTCCTCCTGCACTATACTACACACACTGGTTAGTGTTTGCAAGTAAAGCAGTGGTGAGGGTAGAAGAGTTTCCGCTTTCTGTGTGATAACGTTTAATGTCCCCATTACCTCTGTAGTCTCATTTAACTTCTTGTAAGCAACCGCCCCTTTTATAGATACGTAAATGCTTTAAAATTCTCAATTTGGGTATTTACTGACATTTTTATGTTGTAGATCAAAAGGTGAGAAACTCATTGTGTTCACCACAGACCTTATTCCCGGCATCTAACCAAAAACCCATTGGAAAAGCCTCGTGACCTCCAGCTGAGAGAACTGAAAGTGTGAAATTGCCAACTCACCTCCAGGTTTTAGGACTAAATCCTGCAGCACCCTTTAGAACAAAACTGATGATGGTTTACTCTGAAGAAGAGTTATATGAGTTTTTGGCACCCATAAGTTAAATATAGACTAATAAAATAAGAAGGTGGAGGTTTAACACCTTTCTTTAGGATCGAGTGGCTGCTGCAGGTGTCAGACCTGCGACCTTCACATTACAAGTCACTCATGCTAGTTACCAGGGCTTCCTGCTGCTCCTGCCTGGTCATATCGCCATATTTTGAAACCTGACACTGACATACTGTAAAGTTGGATATCTGCATCATATAAATATTAGCTTTACCTCGACGACGGTCTCATCGAAGTACTTCTTCTTGATCTCTGGTTCCCAGTCCAAGGAGAGATAAGAGCGGTCTGTGGACACACAGAAACACGAGTCATCCTTAATATTACCATCATCGTCATTTATCATTCAGTTATTTCATCCCTTTATCTACAGGGTCATTTAGTCTGGTGCTCACAAAAGGATTCATTTACTTTCGCTGGGCTGTGATTCAACTATAAATTAACATACTATCCTTACAGTATAAGATATCCAGAATTTGAAAAATACCTCGTTCCATTAAAATTCTTAATGATTGGATACTAGATGGTGAGCGTGAATATATTTTGAGGACATGAGTTCCTACCACTGAGCCGAAGGTGTCCTTCATCGAAGCGGATCTGCCTGGTGTCCTCCTTGATGAGCGAGAAGTCCGTTTTCCCCATGTTATTGAACTGGAATGTAAAAAGTCTCTTTTTGTTGTGCCCTGCCGTCTGCTGGCCTTTGGTGGAGTTCTGAGGGCCGACCACGCCGTTCTCCAGCTCGTTGTCCCCGCCCACGGAGTCCTCCGACTGGCTGTTGTCGTTCTCGGAGGGCAGCTCCTGATCCTGACTGGACTCGTCGTCCTGCTCGTCGGTCTCCATCTCGCCTGAGGGAGGACGAGACCGAGATTTTTAAGCACTTTATTGACTGTAAACAACGAAAGCCCAGAGGCACAAATCAAGTTAAGGTCTGACAGGTATTTGATTGTAGCATGTCCGTGTGTGTGTGTGTGTGGGTGTTTGTGCACTCACTCGGCGACCCCTCCTCCAGCAGTCCATTAGTGGCGTTACCATTTACAGTGTGTTGTTTTGTTGGCTGCGTTTCTTCACAATCCTCCTCTTCCTCCTCTACCGAAGATCTAACGAACCGGCTTCAAACACAAAACCATTTTTAGTCCTTTTCTAACCTATTTAAACGAGCTAAGCAATGTCTTCTAGAGGTCTTTTAAACGCTTCTTTATTACATGCCATAATGACTTGCAGATAAGACAAACTTATCCGCGAATATCAAAATTGACGCCCACTAGTTGTTTGTCAATATGATCCACCATGGAGACACACGGACGTACCAGAGGCGCAGCAGCAGCATGTTGTAGAGTTTGTCCTCACTGAGGGTTCTGGGGACGGCGATGAGGAAGGGCTGTCCGAAGAGCGGCGTGCTGGTGTGGTTGTAGCCCGACTGCTTGTACTTCTCCCTCAGGTGCACCGGGATGACGACGTGGTCCGTATCCTCCACCCTGTTCACCGCCAGCTCGAATCTGCGGAGAGAAGCGTGCGCCGTTTGGAAAAACCGACTTCCATCGTATTTATGTCCTTGGCAAATATGGTGATTTAAACTGGAGAGCCAACTGTTCTATGCTTTAAATCTCTGATGTCAAAACAGGGTTATCAAGGAGATTTAAAACCAATTAAAAATGAAACCAAATGTTGAATGAGTGAAATTACACCACGCATTCCGTGTCAAATCTTTTTTTCTTTTTAAGCGGTAAACAGCATTGGGGTCGTTACACAGACACAGTAATGTATTAAACATTACTCATTACCTTTTCATTACTCTGCGACATCGCCTGAGCAATATCACGTAACATTCATCTTTTTAAATGACCAATTATGACCAAAGGAGGAAATAAACTATAACTTTCTTTTATGGTCTTTAAGTGACAGATAAACTGCATTTAACAGAGCAAACACACTCAAACACACTCTCTCAAGTCACTCTCTTGGCTTTACAGTAGACCAGCCCAGCGTATATAAGCTATCTACTACTAAAACAGAGGTTAGCCCTCATGAGGAGGAGTCTCTCAAAACGTTTGCTAGACAATCTGTTCCCCCTCGGAGGAAACTAAAGACTGTACAGAGTGAAGAGCCTCTCCATGGGCGCAGTCGACAGAGTCGCTGCGTTGAATTTCATGGATATCAAAAGAGATTAGGCGCTCGTTGTGTGAGCGTGCTTGAAAACCTTCTATCCGCCCAGTAGGCAGATAAATGAAGGACTTATGTAACCCTAGCAATGACATGGTAATTATCTGATTAGCAACTGTAATGTGATAACTGAATTTAGGAACCGTAATCTGTTACATTACCGCAATCTAGACAAATGTAATGTGATTACAGGAATTCATTACTTTATTCCCATTATCCCCAAACAGCCAAAGTGTGTTCATCCTTCTGCAATCTTGGAAAAAAGATTGAAGCATCCACAGCTAGGCTTCTTTCCTCATCTTCAACACATTATCTTGTGTTGCACTACAACAATTAAAATGATTCTGAATCTTGACGGTAAACAAGGCCCCGACACTTCTGCTCAGCCAGAGGTAGAAGATAACGCTCCGTCAAAATCGAGATAACGGAGAGTGTGCCTGTCAGCCAAGTTCCACACTCACACATAGATATCATCTCTCTCCATGATGCTGCTGAGGTTCTCGTTGGTGGCGAAGATCCGGTGGAAACGGTGGTTGTAGATGTCGGTTACAATCATCTGGGGGATGAAAGACAAGCGGAGGGAGACGCAGTCAGAGGATTTGTGGAAACATTGGCTTATCAACCTGACATATGGCATTTTCTTAAGATTATTTAGTCCACAAACTGGTATGAGTCTTTTTTTTGCTTTTTTAAATTCAGCTCCTTGATCGACAGGAAAAGGATGCAAACATTTTCTTTTCCCACAAGGTGCTGTGTCTGAGTAGGCAGGGAATCTTTAACGTGAGCGGGGTTAGTGCCTGGACTGTGATGTTTATACCTTCTCAGCAGACACCCCTGACAGGTTGGAGAGCGAGGTACACAGGTCAGAGATGTAGCCCACCTTCGGCACGGTCAGCTTGTACTGAAACAGAAACACGCCACCGTCAACCCCTCTGCCTTCACATGAGGTCATAATGTTGCTGTACCGGACATTACGTGTTACCTGCGTAGGTTTGGCCAGAGGGTCCAGTCGGACCAGGTAGACCTCCAGTGTGCGCTCCTTCTTCATGGGCAGGGGCAGGGTCAGGTAGCAGAAAGGGTCAAAGGTCACGGAGACCTTGGCACACACAGGACACACCAGGGTGGACTTGAAAAGGCCGTGGAAGATGTCCACGATGATGGAGTCGTTTCTCTTGATGTGGTTCTCCCACGCCTCCTCCGCCACCACCTGAGATCAACAGCACGGCAGAAGAACTGATTGTTCAAACTATTTATACAGAGGTATATAAATGAGTCATATAAAATGAAAACACATACATTGAGTCATGTTTTATAGGACGTGAGCAACACTCTTCCTTTATCTTTGGACAGCTGTATCCACTTTAGGATCTGGACACAATTCAACACGTTTATCTCAGCCTCACCTTATCAGGCCTGCCGTTGGCGTCCTTCAGCTGGATGTAGGGCTTCTTCCTGATACGGTTGAGGTCCTCGTGAAGGCCGTCCAGGAGAAAGGCTAGCAGCTCGTGAGAGTCCTGCTGTTGGTAGCCCGAGAACTGCGGGGCGAAGCGGCCCACCTGGGTCTGAAGGATGGAAAACGCGTGAGAAAACAGAACGAAGAAAAAAAGAACTGGGACGCTTTCTACCCAGATACGTGACATGTTAACAGTGCTTTTACAGACCCTTCCTTACAAAAATGTAGAAACAGAACATTGTTTTGATAGCGGCTCCAACATACACAACTCCTCAGAGAATCTCTATGTCACCTTGAAAGGCCTCGGGGTGACGTAGCTGTATTTGCCCGTCCACAGCTGCTTGATAAGCTCGGCGTAGGCTCTGGCGATCTCCCCCTTCATGCCCAGCGGGTTGTCCACATTCAGCTCGTCCGTGTACTTGTCTTTGAGGAAGTACTCCGTCAGTGGAGGGATATTGCTTAAACACTGCGGGAGAGAGAGGGCAGCAATCAGCAGAGGGTGGATTTAGGCTCTTCACAAGAAACTGCTCTGCAAACTTCCATGCTGTCTCTGCTGGCACAGACAGGAAGCTCCAACTCGTCTGCATTTGGGTCTTCAAGTGCCGTCATTTCTGCGGCAATCTGCCAAGTTTTTCTAGACTCGATGCACAAATATTTGAAGATTTGGAGAGAATGACTTTCAATACTTTCTCCCCGAAGACATTCCGTTACCTGCACTGCAGAGTTCATGAAGCAGGTGTTGCCTAGGTTGGAGAGTCCACAGAGGCCCGAGCGCTCACTCTGCCGGCTCTGGTCTGAGTAGTCATAGCTGTTGTAGGCATGGTAAGACGGCAAACTATAGCTCGAGTTCTTCACACTGTGCAATAAACAGATAGAAGCACAAACAAGCAGGTTATAGGAGGTCAGATAAGGTTTGTCAAACTGCTGCAAGCAAAGGAAAAGATGCACACATAATGTAACACATCTATACTGAGTTAACTAAGTATACATTGTTTTTTAGCAAGATGAAGTTGTTAATACACTCAACAATACACTAAAAAATACCACCAGCTTCCACTATTTCCTCCAGTAAAAACAAACTACAGTCCAGCTTCAAGCTAGTCCAACTGCAGCGCTCAGCAGACCTCTGCAAGGGCTGCAAGGCATCGCTGCTCGTGTCGGGCTCCCACTGGTCAAGGGAAACAGCTGTGATGGCGGTGGAGGCAGTGGCCTCGCAGTTCAGCACGCGGTGGTGGTCCACCCTCCTGCTGTCCAGCTCCACCGCCTCGGGCCTCAGGCACCACCAGCAACACAGGAGCATGACATCTCAGCCCTGCCCCGGCCCGCGCCGGCCCACATGTCCGCGCCAAACTGAGCCACCGGCAGCCCGGACGGGGTCGGGATGAGGTTCGGTTCCGGTTGTCCGGTGGCGCATGCGAAGCTTGGATTTTAGAGGCCGCGAAGCAACGTCCAGCTCCGGTCTCTGCTGTTAAGTCCTCGGCTGAACCCGGTGAACGCTCCAGCGGCAGTTTGGGGATAGTCTGGACCAAGTTTAAGGCCTTAAATTTGACTTCCGAGTCCAGCACAGGCCAACGACCAAACCACAGAACGCACAAACACACACTCCTCCGCTCTCTTAGAGCTAACTAAGCAGCTCCCCTCTTCTCTTCTCCCCCCTTCTTCTTTTCCGAGCTCGACCGCCTGTCATCTTGTTATCCTCTCTGCCTCAGATCCCTCCTGTCCTGTCCTGTCCTGTCCTGTCCTGTCCCGTCCTCTAGTCTTGTGCTCCTCCCTCTGGCCTGCCTGCTGCTCTCTGCTGCTCTACGGCTACCGGCGGATATTTATAGCAGCATCAGCAGCAGCAAGGATGCTCAAGACTACTGCTACCAAAGCTAGAGGTGCACAGAGAGGGAGAGAGAGAGAGAGAGAGAGGGAGAGGCAGAGAGAATAGGGGGGAGGGGCGGACAGTACAAGGGGGGGAGGAAGGGGGGGGGCTGACAGAGGAGAAATGAGATGGGGATGGAGGGAGCAGCTGATCCACTGCATCCAGCTGAGGCTGCAGTATTCACAGGTCTGACTCTCTCAGTATCGCTCTCCAACGCAGATACACACACACACATTAACACGTTCACTCATGCCGACAAACCATTTATCCCCCTTTCTTACACTTGCGCTCTCATCTCGACACACATTCACACTCTCCGCGCCCGCTCTACGCCAAACGCACACCTTGACACTCCCCTCTTTCGCCCGCCATGGCTGCCGGTACGTTCGCCTTTTAAACAGCGAGGCTTTTCATAAATAAAGTAACCCCCCGAAGAGAAGGGCGGGTTTCATCGCCGGGGGCCGGCGCGAGTGCGTGCGGAGGCAGGCGATGAGCAGGAGCAGGAGCAGATGAAATGTATTCTGAAGGTCACTTAAGACTGCAGAACGTGTGCATCGCAATGAGCTCGGGGGAGAGGAGAGGTAAAAGAGAGAGAGAGAGAGAGAGAGAGACAGAGAAAGAGAGGGAGAACCTGCCTGCCAGAATGCGGGGACACCGCCTAGTAAGATGGTGACACTTAACTGCTGTTACCGACGCTAAACAGACTGGGCCAAATACCGCAAAATCAAAAAGACACGTGTTATGTAATGCTGGAACACTTCATATGGGAAAAAAAAAAGAGGCCCCATGCATAATTCAGAGGAAACGACAGCTCTGGCACACCAGTGAATCAGGGACAGGAGAGCTGCTGGGAGTAAGATCCAATTTCCCCAAGTCACCCACTCTCCGCATCCCACAATCGGAGAGATGCCACCGCCATCAGACAATATGAAGCCGAGCTGCGAAATGACAAAGTGCAACTACGCTCCCGAGAACAGGCCGGATGCAGAGAAAAAATAATTGGAGAGATTTTCTTCTCGCTGAGTGTAGGAAGGACAGGCTAACCTCACTTCAACACCTTCCTTCTTCGTCAATATTGATTTTTCGGGGTGGCCGAGCTCGTGGCTATTATTTCTGCATTCCAACAGTATCAAGAAGAAATTGCAGTGCAGAGTGTCTATGTCTAAAGACGCACACGCACGCACACACGCGCGCACACACACAGACACTCACACACACACAGAGAAAGAGCATGCAGTAAATCACACACATAAAGAGGAAGCAGGGGACAGTAAAGTCTACTGGACAGCAGAGGTGCAAGCTCCGCCCACAGCCCAGCAGTGCTCTCTAGCAGAGGGCCGACAGAGCCGCTGGGTCCCAGCGCTTCAGTGACAGACATTAATTCATGCCACAGTGGCGTTTTCAGAAAACAGAAACTGAAAGTTGGACAGAAAGTGAGCTGTGATTCACTTTCACACAGCAAGACATCTAGACTGGTTGATATCTGGGCTGGTTCTATGATTTCAATTCAACTGTTAAAGAATACAGAAACTTTAGAAAACATAGGCTAGCACATGAGCTGCATGATTATACATACAGGTCTACCCTGGTTTTCTTTTTTTAAACATTAACAATGACTTTATTTGTTTAGCAAGTGTTGTGAAACCTCCGAAACTCCTGATTTGGTGTGCCAGCTTTACTTTCAGCGCTCAGGACACCAAGTTGGAAATGCTGAATGTGCAACGGGCATTATGAAACAAAAACAAAACTAAAGGATGGAGATGAGGGCAGTTAAATTTTACAGAGGCCATCTTTGAAAATTATGTATGTTGGTTTGAAAGATAACCGACAGTTTCAAAGATTCTGTGCCGTCCCGGGATTGGAGACGCTCTCCGAATACAGTGCAGCGCTGATTTTTCATGTTCCAAAGTTCATTTACAAGCTGTAATTGCATTAATGGATACATTCATCCAAAAAAGGAAATTCTCCTCACCCTCAAACCGATGGAAAGTCGGGTAAGGTTTCATAGTCCACAATACATTACTGGAGCTTCACAGCAAAACAGCGTTGCATCATACTTCCATAAGGTTCCATACAGCTTGTCCTGTGTAATCCAAGTCTCCAAAATTCCCAAACTGAGTTGAAAAGACGTTACCGCATTGCTTAGCTGTAAAGCTAAAAGCACACACCCAATCTGAAGTGAGTGCACTGGCTTGACCACAAGTCGAGGGTGCAAAATAGACTCTTCACATCAATTTGGTTCATCGGGGCTTTCAGAGACTTAGATTATGCCTAACAAGCTCCATGGAGCCACTTTGTTTGTCGGGTGCTTTCTTGCGTTTAAAACAAGTCCCCGTCTTCAGTTGGTTAGGAGAATGCTGCAATGCTGTTTTGCTGTGAAGTTCCAGAAATGTTCTGTGTCGGCGACAAAACTTCACCTGACTTTCCATCAGCATGAGGGTGAGGAGATAACAGCTGAATTATCATTTTAGGTTGAACATATCCCCTTAAAAAGTAAGAGTGAAGCTGTCTTCTGACCAACAACTGTGTTAAAACAACACTGGTGCTGGTGGGAAGTGCGTAGTGCTGAGAAAATGAATTAGAATCCGAGAGGACCAGTTCGAGGAACAGATTCATAAAGTATACACCAGTGTATAAAACAGGAAGTCTGAGTGTAAAACCGGCTACATGCATTTTCCATCCCAGCAATTAAGTTAGTCGGAATGTGACCGGAGAAGGAGCTGCAGGCCGACAAATCTCACAGCTTTCATCTCTCAAATCTGTCAAAAGGCAAAGACGAAAAATGGATCAGGCTTCGAAGAATCCTTCTAAATTTGAATATGAAAGCAACTGAGTTCATTAAATAGATCCTGTTAAGTGGATATACTTTGGTGTTAAATCAAACAACAAATGTTCAGTCTTAGGTTATCATTTGAATCTTGGCGGTAAGTGTTGGTTGAGAGTAATGGATAAAGTGAATTATCAAATCAACCATAATCATGCAGCCCTTGCCAGCGCTATTAATGAGTAAGGTAGAAAATCAGAGGATCAGATAGGGTAACTAATGCTGATGAGGAGCTCGGAGTCACCGACGGGCCTTTTATAGAGAGCACTGCTGTCGCTGAAGAAATTTCCAAAGAGATCGATCCCTCGTGAGCCCCCTTCCCCCGCCCTGCGATCAGCACTTACAGCTGAATCATCACGAGATAGCTTTAAGGCCAGAGCCACAGCCAGAGATGGACCTGAACAAGAAAAGGGTTTAACTTCATACTAGGTGTTGGTGCGAACAGCTGAGCAGAACAGCTGAGAAAAAGTCCAAATGGATCAAACTAAACTCACTTTCTTGCAACAGTAATTTCTGCAGAATTTAACACTGCAGTGAGTCAATTCAAACTGAACTTAAAGTGAAGTGGACATGAAGCTTAATGATAAGCAACCCTCCAGACTCCATCTCTGGCTGTTGGCGTCCAAACCCCACCCCCTCAGCTCTTTCGACCCACTACTAAGCCTTACTTCCTGCTGTTGAAGCTGCTGTTATGATTGTTTGTGAGAGATGAAGGCGAGATCTTTGGCAAAGCAGAGAGATTGGAAGCACCAGATGACCTTCAAAAGATAAAGAATAGATCATGAGTTAGAGGAGAGGAAATAAGGAGCTGTTCCAGAGAGGTGCGCGAGTGTCAATTAAATAAAACTGGGATGAATTGAAATAAAACGGAGGGATATGTCAGCAACAAAAGGTCAAGCAAAAGAGGTAGTCTGAGCCAAAGTCGTAGAGAGAGGGGATTTTTGAAGATGATGAGGCGCTATAGTGACATAGCAGGGGAACTTTACACAGGGTTGCACAAAATTCATTTGAAATTTCCAAAGAAAGATGAGGATTTCTGTTGCTGTGTCACATCCGATCAAGTATAAAAGTCCTGAACAATTCAATTCTGTCTAGTCCTTCAGTATATCGACAGACGTGTGTGGATACAGCGTGGTAATGGCGTTCTATTTCTGTGGTAACTTCTGTTTTTTCTTCAGTCAACAAAGCAATATAAGCCAGGTGATGCGCCGCTCACTCACTTGGGTGCCGTGGAGCCTCGAGGCCATGTGCCATCCTCATTCTTCTGCTCTATTACGAGAACCTGTGGGAGACAGCAGAAAGAAGAGAGGGCTCCATCTGCTTCCACAAATTTAAACCTGTAAGTGTTCCCATCCTACACCCTGTACTACTGCAATTTAAGATGTCGACCCTGAGGGAAAAAAAAAGCTCTTTTTAGATGCATTTTCTTATGATTAGTTAAATGAATCAAATATGTTTTTAGGGATGCAGATTGTGAAATTCTGGTAAGATACTGATGTTTAAAATAATAATTTTACTAGTGACTAATAGTTGATGCTGATGTTGTTGTTCATCAGTCAGTCTTCATCTTATTTGCTGTATGTCACGGCAAATATATCTCAACAGATAAACCATGCATATTTATTTATTTCCAAATTTGATTACATAATCAAATGTTATTAAAAAAAAAAGACTTGAAGACGATATTAGACACATTTTTTATAAACCCACAAAGAAACAGGTGTGTTTTGCCTTTCCCACGTACTGTAAAGATCTGATTTCCGATGGAGAAAGACAGGGAGCCAGACAAATCGGATCTCCTCTTTCACTGTGTGAGGATTTGTCTGAGGCGCAACAATCCTCTGGAGCAGCTGCTGATCTGAAGCCCGCTGGCCCAACGTGGCCAGGTGTCTACATTAGTCTAGGCTCGTACAGAGGCTGTGTCTGCTCTGCTCTACTGTCAGGTGGATGCCAGGGCATGCGTGCACGGTTTAAGCAGCTTACAAGGGGGGGTTAAGTGGCTTGCGCGGCAGCTGACTCACAGATGTTGGCGGGTTTGGGAGAGGTGACCGGCTCATTTACAGGGCAGTCTGACTGTATTGTGTTAACATAACTCCACAGAGAGTCAGACGATGATTTAAATGATCTACAGCGTATCATATCAAATAAATACGTTCCTGTTTTGCTGCTCTAACCACTCTGCGTTGAGGTTTTTTAGTTAAAAATGTACTTGTTTATGCCGAGTGTTTACCCGGGAGAGAAACTTGGTAGAAAGTAGCAGCAGTGATCAAAAGAAATAGACAAGAGCACCACCTGAGGAGACTCAAACTTTAACACAGCAACAAAGAAGAAACTTGTCACAGTACCACCTACAGTGTCTTAATGACTTCACGGTACAGGAGCCATAAAAAGAAAGTAATCCAGTTGAATTTCATTACCATCCCGGTCATGATAACCTGGTTCAAATGAAGCAGAAAAACTGAAGGTTTATTCTGAAGCCCCGCTCTGCTGTGGCCCTAAAGGACTGACAAATAAGGAAAAGCTATCTGATGAGGGTGATTGAAACTAGAGCTTATTTCACTGAGCTCAGGAATAATAACTGTCTACAGAGCATTTTTTTGACTGACTCCTAACAAAGAACTTTGCAGAAGTATTCAAAGAGTCTCAGATAAAACAAAACAAAAAGTCCCCACCTGTCCTTGGTAGAGGCCGGCGTCTTGAATGGTGCTGTCAGGCTTGTTGAGAGGCTCAAAGGTGTTGCTCATGTACCTGTTCCACAGTCTGGTCTCCTTCTCATCAGGAATGCTAAACAGCTTCCTCATCTCCTTCTCTATCATATCTGCAGCAAAGCGTGAATATTTTAAAAAGGAAAAGAAAAAGACAGGTTAACATTTATGAGGTTAAAAACAGAAATAGCGTCCAGTTTACCAAAGCCACGATTCCACTGCACTAACTTTTCCAGGGACTTGGAACCTTTTGTGGAAGTTCCTGCGCATAATTTCCCCCCAAAAAAAACTTGTGGTTCAGGCTCTGTAGTATTCTCCAAAAATACAGGAACTTTGGAGATCAGGGTTTGTAGTGGCAAACACAAAGTCCAGATCTCAATGTTGTATAGTTGCACGAAAACATGACATGTGACACTTTTACATACATCAGCAGACTAATTTCCCTAATCTGCATGGGTCTTGGAGCTTTAAGTTCCTTGAATAGTAGCTCCTGGGAATACAAATTCTGAGTACTTTAGGTGGAAACACGGCTTTACTTGAAGAATGGAGAGAGATTAGACCAACAAAGGAGGAACTAATCACTGAATTCATCTGTTATTATGTTTGCAGCCTGCAAACACTTAGGACACATGGTTTGCAAATGTCTGTATTATGAAGTGTAGTGATAGCGAACGTGGAGGCACTGAAGAGGATGTTTGGATTTTAGAAGCCATTTGTCTTTCATTTATTAATATTTAAGAACTTATTATAAGTGTCAATACTAAAATAAGAAGTATTGGCAGGTAAATTCTTTAATCATAAGCAGGCTGGTTTCTTTGGAAAATATGCATTAAGTCAAGAATGATTAATTAATCTTTTGATTAATGTTTTAAAGCAAGATATCTGTGGTCAAAACCTAAATTAAACAGCCTCAATCAAAAGAGAAAGGGAAATCAAAGTTATGAAAATATCTAAATAACTGAAATTTAATTCGACTTGCAGCAATTTAGCCAAGACTCCAGACTGACTGAGACTTACCTATTGTGTCAGCTTTACTGAAGCGTCTGGTGATCACATTGTCCATGTTGCTGTCTTCACAGAGCTTCAGCTCCGTCAGGTACACCTCCACCTTGCAGTGCTTCACAAACATACCCTGTTCCACCACCTGAAAAATAAACAGAAAGATTATTAACTGCCCAAACAATCTCAGACGGAACCCATGAAGCAATAAAATACAAACATACTGCAAACCGTGACATCAAATGTTATATGTGTGTACTAGCACTGGTCTGAGTATCATTTTGGGGGATTCGAAGCTTCAGTGAGAACAACACAAGCTATCATACATTCCTCAAACTCTAGGCCATTATTCCCCTCATGCAAACAGGAGGGGAGACATAAACCACTGTCTATTCCATCTCCATCTCCATAGTCTATAAAGTCAACTTGAAAAGCGAGCGAAGGACCAGCGAGTGCTTGAGACGCAGCATTTGTGCATGCAGAGAAGTGCACACAGGTTTTGAGAATACTTAAACATCATAAAGGAGCTCCATTTCTCACTCTTTATCAGTATTTTGCCCCTTTTTGATACAGGTGACACAGTATCTTCTTCCTCTTAAAATACAACCAACAAAGCATTCGAATACTTATTTGGATCACCATGGCAATGGCTCTCAGGTCAGTCCTAATATGTACTTATGAAGCATAAGCAGATGCCGTGCATTACGTTCTTACCATAAGTTGCTGTAATGAGGAAAACACAACTATAATATGCAAGTACCCCTCCGGATAATTCCACACATTCTCAACTGATCTTAAATATTAACTGTGTGTCATATCTGGGCTACGTTAGCTGACTACACCGAGCAAAAACGTCAAACTAGGAAACATTATGTAGCAACAGGTACATGTTAAGTCAAAGCACAAGAACTGTAGATACATGTCTGCTGTCACTATATCAGACAAAAAAAAACAACATCCTGCTCATCATGTCAGAAAAATGAAGCTTTTGCAGCAAGTCAACCGAACACGGAACACCTAAACCAGCTCTTTATTCTTTGAATAGGAACGAGTTAGCATTCTATCGCAGCAGCCCATCAGGTACACCTCTAACATTACTTCTTTATAATGAATTATTTTCTGTCTCAAACCACGACAATTGTCTGGTAAATTGGAGGTTGTACTAGCTTCCAGTGTCTCATAGAGAACAAAGTACAGTCTGCTGGCCTGGTTGCCACTCATCTGGTGTCCTGATAGGAGCGGAGTGAAGTGCCTAAATTAGCAGCACCTCGTGGAAACAGCTGAGGGGTCCCAGCCTATTTATTTCACCCCCGAGCCCCTCCGACACACACGCACACACACAGCACCGACTTCACAAACCTCCCTGAGAACTGCAATAGTCATGCACACGGCTCATATTCCCCCCAGCCCACACCTGCCTCAACCATACCCCGATATCCCGATGGGCCCACCACCCATGTGTTTGTAAACTCATCGCCAATCTCTGACAGAATTTCTTAAATCAGAGCCGAGCCAAAACCATTTACCCCACCCACCCCCCCCACTCCTCCCATACTGGTTGTGCCTCTCGCACTCCTCTCAGAAGCTGCTTCGCTCAGTGTGACCTCAGCCGGCATTCCTCCACTTCAAAAAACAAGGACACGCAGGAACACTCCGCCGGTGCTGGCAATCAGACCAGAAGAGGACAAACGGAGAGGAAACATAGCGATAAACCCGCGACTACAATCCTCCTGAATCCTTGTGTGCCTCACCCCTCGGCACCTCAGGATGATAACCCCACAGAAGAAACAAGGAGTTGGAAAAAAAGAGAAAAACTAATAATGAACCTCCTGCATGTTGTGTCGCGCAGATCGCTCCATGTTTCTTTTCAGTCATCCAGAACGTCGCCTGAAAATAGAAACCCCGCGGCCACCCGATACGTCCAGCGACATACATGGCAAAATGGGAGGGTCGATGGACGGGGGGGAGAAAGACTGGAGAGAGAATGATAGAGGAACCTCTTCTAGCAGCCATGATGGCATGACTAGTGAGATTTAAAGCCGGGATTTGATACTGTAGGTCCTGTTAGGTCGTAGCCGCCGTCATTAAATATTCCACTGACTAATCAACTGTAAGCACACATACAGCGAAGCAGCGGTTTGTTTCACTCTACCAAAATGTGTTTCAAAGTACTTTTTTAAAAATAAATAAAAGCACTATATAGAAATGAACAAAAAGCTAAAGGGAATGAATGAAACACACAGTCATTGTTGCATCCCCTTCACGCAAGGTCTCCAGTACACGGGGGTTTAATCTTCTAACATCTAAGTCAGCCAATCAATACCTACTGCAGCATTTCTTATTGTAACAAGCAAGGCTACAGCATTCCAATCCAAACAAAACTTTGTGCTCTCAGTCTCAACTTTTCTTTCTGTTAAAACCGTATAATAAGCAGCAGTGGAGACACATCAGTATTATCTTTAAGTACTATAGTTCTGATATCAGTTGGCTGAGTCTTTTTCTCTTTTACGTTGCATAACACTCTTGCAGAACTCAAGTTTCTGTTTCAATTGTGCTGCACTCCTGATATCCCGATCTCAAACAACCACATTTGCACACATTTCTCCCGTTCAACCTGTCGCAAGCCACACCAGACACCTCAGCTACGAACCGTAGCGAACATTAAATCGCACCAGAGGGAACCACCTTTGCCATAATTATATAATGAAGCGAGCAGAACACTCTCCAACCATCAATTCACAGTCCAGTTCTCATGAGTGAACCCTTACCTTGCGTGCAATTGGCTCCTGACCCTCCTTCAACCCATACCAGCTGACTAGCTTATTCCAGCCCTCCGTCGGGACCAAGATGTAGTCGAGCTCGTCGATGAGGTGCTCCTTGATGGCCAGCACATCCCCATCTAGAGGCAGGGAGGAGGTGAGAGAAAGGGTGAGAAACCAGTAGGTAGAGGGAGGAGGGAAAGCACACTATGGGACAGCACTTACAGCGCTGACCATGCGTTGACTGTCTCACACGACACAAAACACACAAAGGAAAAAAGGTACACTGGAGAGCTTTCTATGAACCCCCCCTAAAAAGGCTACTCTATGGAGTCAGTCAACAATGTTGTTTTTTTGTTCCCTTTTCCTCTCAACTCTTTGTTGCTACTTCCAGAATGCTAAGCTATACTGACAATGTGGTGCATTAAGGCCACACAGTATTCACAATAAATTCCTAATGGTGATTTAAGGTCTCGTGAGGTGATGCATCACCTGTCTTACCTCTGAGGAGACCAGAGTTATCAACTGGTCCTGGGTAGACATTCTGGTCACCCATCTGGTATTTGTCCCAGCTGTCATATCCCACATATTTCTTCCACTGTTTGAACCAATGACTGTCCACAAGGTACCTGCAGAGAAGGAAAGCTATATTACTTCAGCTCTGACAAAGCAAGATGGGACTGATCAGTCTAGAGTCTCAAGGGTGAGGCAGCAGTCTGTAAGATGTAAACCAAAACTTTTGTATTTGCTTAACACACTGAATGGTGATTGTGGAAATACTCTAGCAGGTGAAGGCTACCTTGCTGTCAGTTCTCCAAACAAATCTGACTCTGAGAGGCTAATTTGACACAGATTGATAGTTGTAACAGTAGCACTGTTGACGCCGACTTGAGTTCAGGTTGCTGCATGCCAGGCCAGCTGGCTCTGTGATTTTGACAGGTGCTTCTTTTCCGACTCCGCCCTGCCGAAGTCGACGGGATGAACCCACTGACTGGCAAACCACTTGGAGCTTCGGTGGACTAGCCAATTAGCTACTAGCCTGCTAACTAGAGCAGACCAACGAATGTAGCCTCACTGAGATCGCGTCAACCGATAACTTAAAAAGCGACACTGTAATTTGGAAGCAGCGCATATAATCACCAGAATGCAACATGTAATGTAGAAGATATGTGGGGTCTGGCGTTCTTCACTGACAGTTTAGTAGCCAGCGTTAGCCGAAGCACCGCTAGCCTGCCAAGCTGACACACATGAAGCTGACGGGCTCCCGTTAGCTAGCTCGGAGCTAACTGTCAACACGGCCCGTCACCTCGGCTTTCTTATCCTCCATGGCGTTGACAGCCTCGGCGGAGCCGGCCGACGGCCACGCGGCATCTTTGAAAAGGCTTCAGCTCAAGTCTTACCAAGTGTCTCCCTTTCTCAGCTGTGTTTTCAACAGTGCCGCGACCTCTCCTCTCTGGGTATCCAGATCAGCCGCTCCTCCTTCCGCCATCTTTCCTCAGACATCACCCGCTGCATGCTGGGAAAGTGTGGGGCGTCACCGAGGCACGTTGAGGGTGACGCTGCCGTTTCAGCCAATCACCAGCTCGCCGACAGAAGAGAAGAAGCGTGACACCCAGTGGTAAAATCATTCTAGAAAAAATCATCCAAAACTGCTCCATCATTGTGTCTGCGCAGCTTTCTTGATGTCTGTACCCTTTAAAAAACAGGCTTCGCCAACTTACTGAAGTTGTATTTGTTCAGCCGGGAGCATTATAATCTTAAAAATGTTTAACAGGCAGTAAAATACCTCAAAGCAGAGTCTTATTTCATTAAGATTTTGTCAGTGAACCTAACTGAAGCTTTGGGTGTTTTTTTTTCCATAAGTGTCCCATAACAGAACCTGATTTTTCTGATCAGAAATTATACATCCCCTCCTATTCTGAAACAGTAAATGGCATATTTTTCTGCATTTTTCTGCAATGATTATGATCAGTAAATTAAAGGGGCACTGGTGATTTAGTATTGCACTTCATGAAGTTGGGGGACTTTCAGTAGATAGATAAGAAAAATAATGATTAACCATTAAAGCAGCATAGGTGGAAGTATTCATTCTTTAAGTCCCTAGTATGGAATACTCTTTCCATAATGTAAATGATTGATCTTCTTCTCAGACTTCTCCCTCCAAGTAGATAAAAGTACACACTGTGCAATTGAATAAAATGGTCCAGGACAACACAAAATTTTGCATGTTTATTTAAAAACATACTTACAAGATTCACATTTCTTTGTACAGTCATATATGTTACAGCACAAAATATAGGTCATGTTAGTTCTACAGCTATTGTAGTGCTACGGTATAATAATTATTACTGACAGTTTATCTTTTTATTACACAGTCCATTCATGCAAAACATTTTAATTCAATTCCTGTAAATACAATTAGGGAAATTTCCCCTCAATCGGTTATGATAATACAATATATGATACAAATGGTGGCTAAGTAGCCATGACGTGATGTCAGATACAGATACTTACATGTAGCCCACTTTTCTGTGGTAACAAATGATTAACCTCTTCCATTAATGATTTTACTGTCTTATTGTTACAATTGCACAAACTTCCTTATAGGCAAAGTAAAGATTGTATTTTTTAAACTTCTGGCAGAACCTGTGTGTCCCTACCACATTTGAATGAGAGCAAAATGCTGTTAACTTCTCTTATAAAATTTCAACATTTTTACAGGACAAGGCTGACTCACAAATCTCAGCTGACCTTGAATTATTACATTTACACCACCTGTGAAGTGCAGAGCTGGACAATATATGCCAATATGAACCGAATGAGTCAGTTAGAGTAGAGTATATGACTTTCGTCCCTGATAAAATGTCCCCCTTATAACTTCTAAGTAATCCAATAAATGGCTAACGGTAAAGGGCTTTATAACTTATTTTTCTTTATCCTTCTTTTATCACATTACTGCCAACTCTGAAAGCTAAAGGCGCTGGCAAATCCAACACGTCCTAAGCCTATTATCTCCTGAGTCCTCCACATCTGTTGTGTATAAATAAAAGTAGATGAAGTGATGTGACACTGTAATGTATCTTTCCCTGCTGTGATCTTTGGGATGGAGGCAAGGGTGCAGCAAGTCAAGGATGAAACCAAAACCCCACGTGTCTTTTCCCACACTAATCACCAACGGGGGGGCTCATAAGTTGGAGTCTCTCTCTGGGACAGGATAGTAGCCATTTGTGGTCACGTTGGCATCTCCATCAGGAGCAAAGATGGCCAGTAACTTCTCCTGCTCCCTCTTGGTTTTGGGCAGGCTGTCGCATGGTGTGATGAGCAGCTGGATGCGCTGTTGAAAGATAAAACAGTGTTCATGGGCTTAAGCCTTGGCTTGGGGTACGTTCAAGTCAAAAATAAGTTCAGAGATGTTGGCGACACAGGAAGCCTGATTTAAGACCATCACTGGCACACAAATCCTATAATTTCAGACACTGAAGGCAGGGGTGTAACCAGGGGGTGGCCTAGGGTGGCCACCCTCGGAATCGGACTGGCCAACTCAGGTGCCACTCCACTATCCTAAACTATGATTGGCTATCAGCCTGGTCAGAGGCGGGACCTTAGTTTGAACCAACTGTTTACATTTTCTTTCTTTTTCTTCACATTGTTATTGACTTTGATTCTTGCTAGCATAACGTTAGCTTATGGCTCATAGGGTTCTATGAGCTGAGTGGAGCAGAAACATCGTATGTTGCCAAGATCTATCTAAGAATCGTCCTATTCACTGGAGTAGTGAACTTTTCCATTGCATAAGAGCCTTATGGGATGCTCATTATGTTCCAGCTATTAGTCAAACCCTCAAGTGTTGTAACTTCTTTTTGCGGAATTAAAGAATAAAGTATGGAAGCTGTATATTGCGTATTGCGTAGGTCAGTGCCCCACTTGGGCCACCGAAGTCAAAAGTTCTGGATATGCCACTGACTGAAGGATCCCAAAGAGCTCTTTATGGGTCATCGCTCACCTCTCTGAGTGTCCCCTGGGTGGTGCTCATCTTGTACACCATCCAAAACGGGATGCAGACCATGGAGGCGAGGGCAAGCAGCCAGCCAATGACATAGCCCCACCACGGGTACACGTACTCATTGTTGTACTTTAGAGGAGTGTATTTGATGAGGGAGAAGGCAAAGGTACCCTGGAGAGACAAGCAGAGAAGGATTAGTATTACTGCTGAGGAATTAATTTGTTGTGATTACTGCAAAAGAGTAGAGGGGGCCTCAGACGCTGTCAGCCTTTGTCATTTTTGGAACGCCTTGATGCTACTTAATTAGTTTGTTGACACTCACAATGCACGTGGCCGGGGTGAAGAACAACCAACAGTACTTGATGTAAGGTCCTGGGCGGTAGCCAATCATGTCCTCAATGTTATCGTAAAAGCGATCGGCACCTGGGAAAACACAGTGAAAGACAAAAATTGCTGAATAGGAATGTCTGACTGTGATCAGCATAAACACTCTGATCTGCTTGATTCAAACAAACAGCCCAAAAGTTTTTTTTTATGTCTGAGGCCAGCTCACCATAGACCCATGCAATGCAGACAGTCTCAAAGATGGCCATGAAGAGAAGACACATGCCGCTGGCTGCATAGTAGTCAAACAGCTGGAAGACGTACATGCCCCCCTACAAAGAGAGAGAGAAAAAAAGAACTGAGTCATAATTATACTAGGATAACAAACCTGTTACACTAAATCCATTGGTTTTCACACAAAACAGATTAAAGGGTAACTCCACCAATTTTACTCATTAAAATGTGTTTACATGTCTTGGGGAGTTCTACTGCATATGTGGATAGAGGAAGCTGCATGTAATCTAATAAATTGCTTAAGTTGCTAAATTGCATTGTTGGTAATGATTCTTACCATATATTATGATATAATTGTTTATCATTACAATTTGTATCTGTATATTGTCTGTATATGTGCCCATTAGGTCTACATTTTTTTATTTGTTTGCTGTTGTGTTTATTTTTTAGACTTTCTCATCCCCCCCAAAAAAATAATGAACTGAATTGAAATTAAGTTTACTTTATGCTCTTGTATCAAAGATAACATAGTTAATAGTAGTAAAGTAGTAATAGTAAAACAGCGAAATAGTTAACTGTTTATAAGTGCATAATAAAGTATGTATTAGTCTTAATAAAGCAACAAAAAATGCTTAGTAATGACACAATAGGTAAGTTAGTTAAACTCAATAATTGTGTTTGTAATGTTATTAAAAACAATTATAAGAAACTTAACAGGCTTTTCTAAGCATTCCCGAGCAGTCTATAAAATGTTAGTCAGGTTTTTAGTACACTCTAATAAATGCCTTATAATCTAACAATAAACTTGTCTATTATGCTAATATACCAACAGTCATCTTATAAGGACTAACAACAAGGACCTTAATATTAAGCATTACCAAAAAAGAAAATCTTTGATATAAAAAAAAAATCCAGTGTGAACTGAAATGTCTAGGGTGTCTATAAAACAAGGAATTCTCTGATAGGAGAAGCTTTCCAAGGGAAGTTGATACAATAAATCATAAATGGATTAAATAATGACTGCATCAGGGAATCATTTCATATGGAAACAACAGGCACTGCTTGTTTGCATTGAGTATTTTTTTTCTATGTTTTAATTTGATCTAAATTGCATTTAAACATAGTATCTTTTCATAATCTGTCCCATTTATTACAGTCCTCAAAACAGTAATTCCGCATGGTTATCAAACACAGTTTGTAAAAGAAACGCTGAAGCACAAATCTAGAGACTGGAGTGTCGGTAACAACACTTGAGACTCACCTGAGACACGCCGCATAAAACCTCTGACTTGCTTGTACGTACAAAATGATGACTTGTTGACACCTCTGCAGAGCATTCATGTTTCCAGCTGTGCAGAGGTGAAACCATGTCAACCGTGTTGGACTCCAAAATAGTTTATTTCAGCAGCACAAAGCATCAAACCCTCCAGGTGCAGCCCCCGCCCCCGACAGCAACAGCCTGAGTTGAGTGTATGTGTGCGTGTAAAACTCATTTAATTGGTTTCAAGGTTCAGTGGATAGAGTTAATGACCCTGCTTGTACAATACAATGTGGGGGAAACACCATGAGTAATAAGATTTAAAGACATTAACTGTACAAATCACGGTCTTCTGCAGTGAATATCGAGTTTGTGCTTGTGGATCTTCGTCGCCGTGCATGCATCTGTGTGTCCATAGTCTGCATCTGTGCATGTGTGTGTGTGGTCCCGGAGTGTGACCCCTACCTCCATCAGCATGATGAGGCCCATGAAGAAGGAGAAAAGGCTGACAGCCAACAGGAAGAGCTCCCTGCGGTTTTTACGTCTGAACACAGCCGGGTACATGTCCACCACCGCCGTCACGAGGCTCTCGACACACACAAACTGACAGGAGATGAGAGGAGAAGCAAAATGAATGAGACTCTTTTTGTTTGTCAGCTATAATGAAGTAAAGACTTGGTCAGGTAACGGCAACTCAGTGAAAACAAATACTGCAAACGCAAAATGAGAGCAAAGAAAGTTTAAAATGAGTCTCCAGAAGGGAACTTTAAATCAAATGTATAAGGACAATCACTAATCACACTGCATTTGTTCAGTAATCGGTGTTAGTGTGGAAACCAGTGTGTGTGTGTGTGTGTGTTAATTAACTCTGTACCTGGCTGTCAAGCCCCAGAAAAACTATCATGATGAAGAAGAGGGCGGCCCACAGAGGAGAGAAAGGCATCATGCTCACAGCGCGGGGATAAGCTATGAAGGCCAGGCCCGGACCTACAGAGACAAGTAGGAGACGAGTAAGAGGCTATATGGACAGATTATTTTTTATTCCTTTTATGCTCTCAGCCTTGAATGAAGTCGATGTGTAAGCCTCACCAGATTCTGCCACTTCTGAGATGGGAACATTCTGCTCGTAAGACATGAAACCCAGGATGGAGAAGATCGCAAAGCCCGCCACAAAGCTGGTGCCGCTGTTCAGAAAGCACAGCGACAGGCAGTCTCTGCAACAGAAGACACGCCGTTAAGTTCCAGACTCACACATGCATCGATGACACCCGATTGTGATGTTAATGAAGACAGAGATGATGCTGCTGCTTTTTGAGCAAATTCAATGGACCAATTAGGATTTTTGTTTCAAAATGAGACTGTTTCTATGTTGGATCATCTGGTAGTGCTTTACCTTACAGCTCAGCAACAAGATGGTAACAGTGAGGTAATAGCTCAGTAATAAAGAGGTAATAATTTAAGGTGCAATATGTAGGAATTTTAGTTTAAACATTCAAAAATGATCAACAACAATAGACAAGAGGGTGACCTGATGACAATAAAATGCTTATGTCATAAAACGTATATATTACCAAGATATAGCAACTGTAAAAAACAACTATCTATTACCTGGTAATTACATATGTTTAATTATTACCTCTTTATTATCAAATTATTACTTCACTGTTACCATGATATTACCAAGCTGTGCTATGCATCATGTAAATATGTACTTCTCCGGGAAGGAGTTTGTAGTATATGTCTGAGCATGCAATCAGGTTTGCATAGCAACAGTTTTATATACCTGTAACAGTTATTGTTGTATTTGTTGTAGCTTCCCAGAGCAGTCAGCGCCCCTAAACAGATGGCGTAGGAGAAGAAGATCTGGGTGCCAGCATCCATCCACACCTTACACAAAAGAGAGAAAAAAAAGACAATGAAGCCAGGAGACTAAAGCGATGCTGCATTATGTATTCGTACTGAGGTTGATGTATATACACAAGCGTGCCGTGAAGTGTTTAGATAATCCGGGGGCATTCACGTGGTGAGAGTCAGCATACATAATCATTGACTGTTGCAGTTGCACAACAATAACATGTGAAAAGTCTGTCGCGTGTTGTTTTTCTACCTATTGATTAACAAAGCGGGCTTCCGTAAATACAAAAAGTACAGGGTCTGGGATGGATGGAAAAATGAGTCAAAACTCTTCCCTGTTCAGATACAACAACACTAACATTTCAAACTGAATATAGAGCTTATCAGGATTTACTCCAGTTTGTTTGGTTTGGTTTTATGGCAAATCAGCTGGCGACCAAAGCAGAATGAGACAGTAAAATAATAACAGCTCTTAACAACAGGAGAGACACATGAAAAGTTAACGGGGGACACAAACTGAGCTCTTCTAATTGGACCGCTGCTAGTCTGAGTCTGACTTAAAAACTCTTTTGTCCTCCCAGAAGGGGCAAAGCCTGGTTAGCTGACTGTCTGCGGCTCATGTTTACAGTCCCTGTGGCGTCCCGGCCCTGCGCTTGATCCCCGCGGCCCCTGCCTCTTTCATGGAGAGCAGATGGACCCAGCAGAAACTAGGCTCCCCAGCAGAGAACCATGGGATACCTGCACCTGGTGCGCCCTCGCCCACAGGGACCACATACGTCGCTGAATCTTCTGAAGGGCCCTCATTTGGAATTTTGTTTGAATTAGTTAGAGGTAATCACACCACAATGATAGATTCATAAACAAGACATCAATTAATGGATTCACTGTAATTTAAAGGGGCACTACGTAGTTTTGGAAACTAAGAATTGTAATAGGTATGAATTTATGAATATTAATGAGGTGATAACACAAACTTTTTCCATAATTGAATAAGCAAGCTGTTCTCAGAGGAAAATAAGAAATAAGAAAATAAGAATAAGAAAAATAAGCTCTGATTGAACGTTCTGTTTTTAGTGCCTGTCTCTTTAAGGCCCGCATTTATTGAATACATACAGTGTGCATCATCTGTGGATACAGCGTTTTGATACTTCACAGTATCTATACAGCACCAAGACCTGCTTCAGAACCAAACAAGACATGGAAATATGAGCCTTTACAGTATGGGACCTTTAATTTGAAGGGGTTTGTGTGACATCCTGGTACCTGTGGATCCGCTAGTCGTCCCAGGTCCGGGTAAAGGTAGAACTTGATGCCGATACCGGCGCCAGGCAGGGTGAGTCCTCTGATCAGCAGCACAATCAGCATCACGTAAGGGAAGGTGGCTGTGAAGTAGACCACCTACACAGACACACACACATCCAATTAGCGATGCTAAGAGGAAACATGCGGAAAAGGAAGAAACGAATCCCAGATGTCATTCTCAACAATGTGCCCCTTTGGTTAAACACTTCTCACCCACCTTCCCCGTGGATTTCACCCCCTTCCAGATGCAGAAGTAGCACATGACCCAGGCGATGAACAGGCACAGAGCCAGGTCCCAGTTCAGAGAGCCCATGTGGTCGAGGCCTGGGGAAATCCTCAGCGCTCTCCTCCTGCAGAGACGGGAAATAAAACATGAGTCTTCACTGTCATTTTCAGAACAGCGAGATATCACCGAAAGGAGGTCGGGCGGTCTGCAGAACTCACTCCCAGAACTCGAGGACAGGAGAGGTGGCGTTGAGGTCCACTGTGGCTGACGAGTTTCTCCTAGCAAACTCCACACAGTTTTCTGGGGGGTGGGAAAGAAGAAGGGCAAAATGTAGAAACCCTTAAACAGATCAAAAACATTTGAGGAGCTTCTGATGCGTTTAGAACAGCATTCCTTACCTGTGTTCCATGTGTTGTTGCAGGACGACCAGGCCAGGTCCCAGGAGAAGGAGAAAGACAGGTAGAAAATCCCCCAGGCCAGAACGATGATGTAATAGAAGTTCAACAGAGTCACGATCACCTGGGTGCCATAGCCAAGACCTGCAGAGAGAACACATTAACATACAGCACAGGAAACATATTAGCAAAACCAGTTGAACTGGCTTTGTAACGTTTGCCAAATGTTGTATGATTTTTTCCTCCTGCCTACCTTCGAACAAGGGACTGATTTTTCTCCAGCAGGTAATGCCTCCCTCGCTGGTGTACTGGCCCAGGGCCGTCTCCAGGAAGAAGACGGGAACGCCACAGGTGAAGAGGAAGATCAGGTAGGGGATGAGGAAAGCACCTGAGTTGAGAAAGAGGGAAGAGGAAAGGATTTCAGGGTTAAAGGTTTTCGGGAATGGAAAACGGTTGCCCATCTCCAGTCCAGACGTAATCTCAGTCACTGGTAACGTATGAACGCACCGTATGAGAAATACATTCATTCTCACACACATTATCCACCAGACAGGCACAGAGTGGTGGAGGAAGTTTCCAGTTGCTTGGCTTAAGGTAAAGTACCAATACCATACTGTAAAAAAAACCTGCACTGAAAATGTTACTTAAGTAAAAGTATATGAGTGTAATCAGGAAAATGTACTTAAAGTATTAAAAGTTAAAGTACTCAATGCAGAAATATACCCTATTATCTATCATTAGATTATTATGAATCATGCAGTAATGTGAAAGCAGGATTGCTCTGCTGATTATTGTTCATTAACTGATCGATTGTTCTGCTTGTAAAAATGTTAAAAATGGTGAGTAATGCCATCATAGTTACCAAGAGCCCAATGAAAAGGAAAATGAACACATCTACAAGTTCCCAATTTCTGTCAATTGACTGATCACCTAATCAACTTAGTACTTGCTTGAGCTGTCCTTGCACATACTGTTGGTTCATTCAATATACAACAGAGGATCATATATCATATGCTTTTAATATGTTTTGTGTGCAGAAATCTTAACTTGTAAAATGTACTAATGTTGCCACATAAATGTTGTGGAGTAAGCAGTACAAAAGGGAACCACCACCAGAGAAAATTTAGAAAATGATATGAAAGGAAAAAGACTCAACAAATCTCAATTAATAACTAATTAGTTGAGGTTAAATCAGAGCATCTACAGGAAACCGCTGTGGACATGTGGTCAGAGCTTCAGGGCCTTCTTGCATTAGTGGAAATGTGGAGGCAAACACGGACTGCAGCTCCAGTCACAGTCGGTCTGCTCAGATGTGGACGAATGGCCCCATGCTGAGCCCCCTGTGTGTGAATGACTCTGTAGAAACAAAGTGTCTCTGGTTTAAAGCCTTGTTAGCACTACGACGGACACATCTACTGCATTATGATGATTCACTGGACGGATTATGTTAAGATGATGGGAATGTTCTCCGTGTGCCTCTCTTTCACCCTTTCCTTAGATAACTTATTAATCATTATAGATGACCTATTACATGTTTAGAATTTCACACGTTCCATTCGCACCAGGTTGCCTTTAAAAACTTGGGATTTCTACCAGGTTAAGAGGGTTTGAACAAACCTTGAATCCAAAAGTACACCATGTAAGATTTATGAACCATGCGAGGTCAAGTGTAGGTGATGTGGTGAGCACTGAATGGCATGAAGTACCGCAAGAAGACGTGGAGAAAAGCTTCTTTCGCTGCACACCTGAGCCACTGCCACTCTCTTTTTTGCCCTTTTGTGTCTGACGTCCCGTCGACCCAGGATGTTTGGCGCGCTCAGATTTCCGCCTCTCTGCGGGGACAGCTGCTGTGAGCGAGGAGCAACAACAGCTGCCTGACCCCGATCAGCCCCCAACCCCTGACCCTGCCACCCCATGGAGGGAGGAAGAAGGGACGTCCAATTTAGCAGCTACACAAGAATGTCCACAAATAAATGGGCAAAACTCTCTCTGGGGTTTGGTTGATTGTGAGTCCTTGAATATGCATGATTTGATTTGATTTCACCTGAGCTGAAAAAGGAGGATTCAGGTGTTCTGCCATGCCTTATATGTGTTTTTTTTTTTTTATCATGCATAAGCAAATGGTTGAATGTAAAAGTGCACAACAGCAGTGATGGATGCTTTAAATGAGTACTGCATATGAAAATCGTGCTTTTTCAACCCCTTCCTCCGTCCACTCAGTTCGTCCTCCACTCACCTCCTCCGTTCTTGTAGCAGAGGTAAGGGAAGCGCCACATGTTGCCCAGGCCGATGATGGAGCCGGCCACCGACAGGATGAACTCTATCTTGTTGCTCCACTGGCCCCGCTCCTCCATCTTCTCCTCCGAGGGAGGCAGCAGGTCCTTGGTGCCATTGCGGAGGTCTGCTTTGGCAGCGTCTCCTGCAGGAGAGAGAGGAAGGGGTGGGGGGGAGGAGGGTTGCAGGAGGTTAGAGAAGCAGGTTGTTACAGCAGAGATGCTCTTAAGCAAGGCATAAAATGTGACAGTTCCAGCTGCGTCCGTGGAGCAAATTAGTTTTACTGTGAATGCGTAAAATTGGAAAGATAGAAAAGGAGGATGCATGTTCAGTCCTTTCAACAGATTTCCCCTGAAAACACATACGAAAGGATCAAATTTAAGCTTCATATGAATCATTAATTGAATCAATTTCATGCAAATGCAATGCTATCTTTGTCTTTGCCTTAAAACAAATCGAATTATCAATACAAACGACTTATACGAGTTCAAATTCACTGAAATCGCATGAAAGATCTTTGTAAAATGACCACAATTGACAGCTTACCTTTCATTGCAGTGCTAATTGTCCTTCTGTGTGCAACTCTCAGGGCTGAGGCAGTCTCTGGAAATGTCTCTGGAAATGCTGCAGGTTTTAGTATTTAACATGACCGGAGCGAGGGGAGGTGGTCTGTAATGCTAAACTTAGGGCCAACCTCCAGGTTCTCTCCCTTTCTTCTGCCTCCTTCTGAGCAAAGTACATCAAAATATTTCAGTTATATAACTGTGTCATTGTACTGCTTTTAGGATATTTCTGCAAAGGGCAAAAAAAGATATACTGTTTTTTTTTTTAATCAACGGAAAGGGTTAGGGCACCCTCATAATAAGGTTTTGATTTTGGGGTATATTGTGTATTTGCTTTCTGCAGCGCAGTACATCGCAATGTCATTCAGAGGTTAGGTTTCCTGTTGATATCAGTCAGAAATTACAATTTTTTTTTACAAAATGTAGAAATTAAACTGTAAACAGACAAATCTTTACATAAAAAAGTGTCTCCTGTTGTCAAATAAAATAAATTCACAGAAACCAGACAGTACTTCAAATATGCCACTGCTATTAAGTGATTATCATGAAAGGATTTTGTGACCATTAAAGGTGCACTGTGTAGTTTTGGGGAGGACATTTTAATCAGAGGAGAAAGATCTTCTATGACTGATTTTTTTTATGCTGACACAAACTAAATAAACTCTTTTCATTTTCATGACTGAATAACCTAAATAAAGAAACTGACATTAAAGGACAACACAATTTCAAACTGTTTCACTGTTTATATGTGGCGGACCCTGCCACCTTTCTAGCTTCATACAGTGTCCCGGAGACCTTATTTTCCTCTGAGAACAGCTTGTTTATTCAGTTATTGAAAAATACATATATTTCTGAGTTTGTATTTCCTCATTAATATTGAAAATATTAAAGGGTTTGAATTTCTTTTCACAAAACTACATAATGCCCCTTTAAGACTCTGCATTTTCATGCATGGATTCCACTCCGTCGACACAACAAACTGCAGGCGATGAAGATGTAACAGTACAAGATGACAGAGCAGACCGTTGCAGTTGTGTATTCTATCATGTGCCATTACTCTTCATCGTGTCGATGCCTCGCAGCCCCTCGTGATCGCATATTTCTGACTCTCTCCGGTCAAAGCGGTGACAGAGGTGAGTCAGAAAAAGCAGCTGCGGTCAGTTCACACTGGATTCGGCTTGGTCGAGTTAGAAGCTGACATCAGCGCAGCCCTCAACCGAGCCCCCACCCACAACCCTCCCCTGCAAATTCAGATGTTGATGTAGAAATCCTGTAAAATGTATGCTTTTTCCCGTCCCACCATGAAAAAAAAATCAAAGATTGGAAGTTTCTCTTTGGGAAGTCATGTATGTTGCGTGAAACATAATTGATGGGGAACAAACACATGTAACATGGAATTCGGCAACATGCCTCGACATCTCGCCTCTAATTGAGCTTAATGAGTAACACAGGAAATGTGAAGCTTAACTTGCCACTTGAAATCAATCAACAAGTCACTGCAGAGGCCTCAGGATGACTGGTGGGTCAAAATCAGGCATTCCAGGAAAATAAAAGGACACAAAAATACCTTCAAATTCTACTATTTAAAATAACTATTTTGCTTAATTTTGTTTGCATGTATTTAAGACAATCTCTCATTTGAGAGAAGAAAGAAAGAAAGAAAAGTTATGACAAACTGGCTCGTAAAAGCAAATCCACACAAAGAAAAAGAACATCACAATTATCAATCATTTGACTAGGAATAGTTTATTAAAGGTGAGAAAACAAAACAAAAAAAGCCACAATTCATTTTTTTTTAATTGCTTAAAAGTATGTACATTATAAATAATTCCACTACATTACAACCATTTGTGTTTTCCTAGTCTGGAGTCCTACATATTGAGATGTTACTGTCTGAGGAGCCAGGCGGAGGGCAGAGGGGACGTCCAGTAAAACACGACTGGGGACACGTCTGTTTATTTGCCTGTTTGCACTGAATACAACAGCTGGAGTAAGTGGGTGTTTTTAAGTAAGTGTACCGATGACTTGTTATTGTTCGGGAGATGTTTCTAAGCCTAAAACTGTAGTAGGAGGACTTAGTCTTGTCGGAGTACTAACAGCCGATTCAACAGATCTTCGCGCTCGGAGAGAGAGCATGTCAGTCGGACTCTTCTTCTCTTGTGCTCTATAATCCAGGCTGTTACACAAAAACCTCTGGTTTGTCCTGTCCTCTCCTCCAGCTTTGTTGTCCCTCAGATTCTGTACAGTCTTGCCTGGATTCTAGTTTTTTCAAGCGCTAACTGCCCTGCTGAGGCTCTTGCTGCTGCTGCTGCTGCTGCTGATGATGTGAAGCTGCTGGGTTTAGATGAGAGGCGGAGGGCGCGTGAGACCACGTTGCCACGACGGACGACGACGGCAGGCTCTGCACGCCGATCGACGTCGCCAGCACCACCACGCTCTCCTCCGCTACCTCCTCCACGGTTATCGCCACGCCTCCCCCCGGGCTCACCCCGGCGGCTTTACGGGAGCAGTCCATGCAGATGTAGTCTTCGTTCTCGGCCATTTCGCACGACACGCCCACGCACACCTGGTGGAACCACTCGTCGCAGCCGCCATCGCACTGCACCCAGTCCACCTGGAGAGAGACGGGGACACGGGCAGACATGTGAGTGAGGCTTAAGGAGGGGCAACAAGGAAACATTAGGATGATTATTTAAAAGAAAAACGTGACAGTGGTTTGTCAAGCAGAGCACAAACCTCCAGATAAACATCACTGGAGTGTAAATTTTAACAGCCCGGAGAGCTGCAGGTCTGTCACTGTTTGATTGATCTAATGTACTGAAAACAAAGTCAAACACTGACGGACTGTAAATGATCAGGGACATGTTTACACACATATTAAGGACTGTCAGCTAATTTACTATGGATGAAACAAACATCGTATCACATCATCAAGTCTTTCTCCACTGCTTCTCTTAATCTGCATCTCTTTCTCTGATAAGTGTAGTTCATTAAGTTCATTAAATATTTTCTACACCTGGTGGACAAACACACTAAACTGCACATTCATCAAGTCAACAAATACATTTATGACTGTGGTCGTATGCTGCTATCTTTAGCAGCAAGTCACACAACATTTGATACTTGAGAGATAAATCATTAGACACATCCACCGACGGATGTGATTATTATTCACTTGATTGGGTTTGGGAACATTTTTAAAAATATAATCATTTAAAGAAAACAGGAGTACATATACACAAAAGGAGGTTTCAAGGAAAAAGTCCCATATTGTTTCAAAAGCGCATCACTTTTTTCATTGTTTAATAAATTGCATATAGATTAATGAGGGAATGATCTGTCTACACTGCCTCTGATTGGCTTGTACTTAGTGATTATTGGTTTGAGTTAGGGTCAGAATATCAGGGTTAACCAATCAAAGGCAAATCATTCCTTTGCTAACCTAGGAAAAGAAATAGTGCTTCCAGTTGAACCTCAAACGGTGATTTGTACAGAGCGGTGAGGAGACCGTTTTTATCTTCCATTATTTTTCATTTCTTCTCTCGGAGCATAAACGGCTCGTCGATCATGCAAGTTCAATGTTCGCTACATCAGAACTTATTCAGAAAAGATGTTTCCATCTCCCATGAAGAGCATCAACTCTTTTTGAAAAGGGACAAAACCACTTCTCTGAGATTTTATGTCGTGTTGTTATAAATATTTTTATAGTTCAGTTGATCCTGTTCAAGGGTGCAGAAGCACGGGCCTCTTCCCAGCATGCACCGGGCTAAAGCTAGGGTGCACCCGAGACAGGTCGCCAGTCTGTCATCGAGACAGATACAAATATTTACATTAATGTTTGATTTTGAGTTTCAAATCTCAAAACACACAGCTGACCAGATTTGACCTTGTGTTCTAGATTTTATAATTAGTAAATGCATCATCCCAACATCAGGTGTTGCTGGCCCAGTTCAGAGCAGCACCTGCATCATTTCACCATCTTTACTCCACCCACAGGGCAGTATGCCTACCAGTTCCTCAGCTCTGATTGGCTGCCCCCGTGGACACACATCGGAATCAGACTAGCCACTGGTTAACTTGGAGGACAGTCTGCGCTGCTGTCTCCGAAAAGGACCACATCCGTGTGTCCTGTTAATACGTTATGTGTAACTCTCTTTAAGGTGTTCCAGTGCTGTTATCAGCTGTTGATATTCAGTTTCATTTCGAGAAGTGTTCGGTATTAACTCGGTCAACAAAAAAAACCCCTGTGTCATTCACCTGGACATGGGCTGGAGGTTTAGAGGTCTTGAAAGTGTCATCCAGAATTGACTGCCTGCTCTTACTGTGGCTGGGATGTTAGTAAGAGAGGTCGGGAATTTCTAACTCACAAGGTCTCACAAGTCGGCTGACATCATGGTCAAGGTGCGTAGCGCCATGTCTAATCTCATCAGGTCAGTTTGCACTCCATCAAACTTGGAACATGGGACTGCTAATCGAGAAGTACTCCAACTTCAGACATTACCATGACAGACAATATACAGAAAATGTAAAATTCTATTAGCAGCCTCTGCTGACAGCAGAAGGGAGTTCCAAAGTAGTATTAAGCCTCTGAGCTCCGTGATGTGAGATGTCTCTACAGGCCCTTCGATATACAAATCTTAATACTTTTTTTCCATAGTCCAGCCAAATGAATGAGCCTCTTATCATTTCTCCAAAGTATTCAAACAAATCATATTTAGAATCTGTGGCTCACAACTGTCCAGTCTACCTGTATATTCGAATGATTACAACAGAAAGGTATCTAAATCCCGTCAGTGAGACATTCGTATTTCACAAGATAAATCACTGAGAAAATGTATCTTTTGAAAATGATATCCAGAGTAGAAACGGCTAGTTGATTAACTGATAAGTCGATCAGCAGAACATTAGATTTAACAAGCAAAAATTGCCTACATTTTCTCATTCTAGCTTCTCCAATGAAAGGATTTGCTACTTTTGTCTGCTTCATATTTGGGATACAACAAACAGCTAATTTAATTGCCTATTATTTTACAATATTGAGAACATCAGTTAGTGGCAGCAGTTTTCGACTCAGTGGGACATAAGTGACAACATTTTAAGATATGATTGAAAGTTTACATTTGTCAGTATATTACAAATACTGCTAACAATCACAACATGAATTTTGTCCAGATTCCAAGTAAAGACATGGCTTTAAATTCATATTTGAAAAATGATATTTAAAACATACAGACCTTTGAGTTTGTGCTCAGTCACATGGTTGCCTTTGACCTCTGTTAATTGCTAAACTGTAGCTTTGTTTATCAATCATCTATGATTTACCTCTTGAGCCTCTTTCACTGCAACACAACTTCTTGACAACACAATCTCCATCTTAAGTGCTGAATTCTCAGAGTACATATTCAACGACCAAATCACAATTATACTCTGTAGAGGCCGATGACATGATGAGTCCTCACCTTATCTTTACAGGGTCTCTGGCAGTTCTTAGCTGCACACACAGCGTTCTCATCATTGGAGTCCTCAGCCCCGGACCAGTCATACTTGGAGGGAATGTCGAGAATCTTCTTCTCCTTCCTCTTCTCCAGCCCCTCCCTGATGGCCTCCGCCTTGGCTGCTGCCTTCTCCTTCCTCTTCCTCTCCTTCTCCTCCTTGGCTAACCGTTTGGCCAGTTGCTTCATCTCCCGGTTCTTGTCCAGGTTCAGTTTGATTTTCTTCTTCTTGGGTTTGCCCCCGAGACCCAGTTCCAGACCCACCCTCTTCAGCTCTTTGGACTTGGCCGGTCGCATGTCGCCCATTGCGGAAGCCCCGCCGGCAGACGCCGCCATCAGCATGTGGTGGTGCTCTGCTCTTTCTAACTTCCGTTTCCTCTTCTTCTCTGAATCTTTGAGCTTGATCTTTAGCGGCTTCTCCATAAGAGAATCATCAGGCTGTAGAAAAAGCAGGAAAAACGAAATCAGATTTTTTTCCCCACATAATTTGACCTCTATCTATGCATCTTTTCACAAAATCAGAACCAACCCAAACCCGATGTTAAGTCTCTATCTAGCTGTGCAATCATGTTGCATAATGGATGACCTCCCTACCTCCATGACCTGCAGGAATCTCTCCTCAGACGGGGGGTGCGTGGCCTGCAGGATCCTCCAGATGTGCTGGGTTTCATCCAGGGACACCTCCAGCAGGTCTCCCAGCATCATCAGCTCCTCCAGCTGGGCCTTCGCCTGCGGGGACAGTTCGAGCACTGGCGGCTCCAGGCTGCGAGGTACCAGGGGGGTCTTCCTGGGCTGCTTCCTGGGCGTGCCCACATCTGAAATGCAAATTTCAGAGTGAGACGGTGAAGACATCTGTTTCAGACTCAAAGCAATGGACGTAATCTAAGTAAGTGACTTTGGCCTCACTTTGCACACAGGATTTGGAAGCTGATGAGTAGGCGTGTTCAGCGCAGAAGGAGGGCGTGGCAGCCGGCCACATGTGACTGACCACCTCCTCTGACTTCACAGGAATCTCCTCATCGCAGAACAGGTAGGGCTTCACCTCGCCTGGGTCCTGCAGCACACACAGTTCCACAAAGAGGTAAGAATAAGAAAACAAAAATTCCTGCTTGATTACATGCATCTTGAACAGCATCACATCTTGCTGCCCTCGCATACCTTCATGTCATAACCATAAGTCTCCCTGATGTCCTCGTCTGAGTCCGTCTCCTCGTCATCGTAGTCCAAGGACTGGCGAGGTGATGTAGCTCTGCTGAAACCTGACTGCTGAAAAGTCTGGATGTGCCCCTGAGGAAGGACAGAAATACACAAACACACTCAACATCTCAGAGGTGTCTTATATTTACTTTGTCACAAATCATTTAGATTTCTTTCATGGTCTGTGTATGTAGTGCTTTTAATGTTTTTGTGGCTTTCTCCAATAGCAGAGTACCAAAATAGCTGCCATCTTCTTTTATTATTACCCTTCAAAAACTGTAATTAAGAGGTGTAAATAAAGAAAAAAATACTTTTTCTTCTATTTTTTTATCAAAATCAGTTTCAATCCATACATCCAGTGGACTATAAAGGTCTATGACAAAATGACACCAGGTGCCTGTAACTCCCTGCAATCTTTTTCACATTGTAGACCATCAATCCAATCTCGTGGTCTGTTTTATGTTTACACATTAGTGCCCTCTTCTGGTCACATCTGAAGTTGCAGTAGGTGCCACAGTTGTTGAGAGGTAAGACTCTGAAGTACCTGCAAGTCAGGGTTGGCAGCAGCTTTCTGCAGCTCGGCATTGATGATCTTCTCAGTTTTCTCCCTAGCAGCCTGCTCCACCATGCGCTGGCTCAGCACAGACAGCTTTGCCAGGGCTGAGGACAGCTCCTCTGTGGCCAGAGCTTGACGCGCTCGGTCCTGGTATGACAATCGGGCCAGTGTTAAGGTGAGAAAGTGTGGAAGTGTTCCATATAAATAAGCTATAATGAGTAATGTAAGTTTTATGCATACCTGCCAGCTCATTGCCCTCTCTGTCAAACACTGCAGGGCTTCACCTTCAGGCAGACGCACTGGCAGCTTCTGCAGCGACACCAACAGCGACAGGATAGTCTCTAACCTCGGCCTCCTCGACCGCTGACACAGCGGACACAGGAACTTGGAGTCTTTGCTATTGCTCTGCCAGCCAACGCCCAGCTTCTTCTGAGATCCCGTCTTGGGCAGAGGCACGCACGCCCCGTGGAACCAGTCCTTACAAAGCTCGCACTGCAACATGAAGCCACTGGCCGTCTTTCGACACAAGCAGAACTTGACCTCCTCGATACGGTCTGCCATAGCCATCTTGGCTAAATTGGCGGCACGGAGCGAGTGGATGGACTCCACTTCTTTATGCTCTTTGGCTTTGAAGGCTGCTACAACAGTTGAAGGGTCTCGCACCTCTTCCAGGCTTTCCTCCAGGTCGCTCAGGGCATCCGGGTCGAAGCCTCCTCTCTCCTTCTCCATGAGCTCTTTGACACGTTTCCTCTTGCTCTTGCTGTTGCCGTAGACCCCGATATCCACGCGAGGGCTGAGGACCTTCAAGGAGAGACACACAGGGTAGCAACAAAATAATCTTTATTAATATCCTACTAGTACAAGACATAATACCACTTATTTGCCTTCAAGTGTCCGAATACAGCACAATTTACACAGTCCTGACTACAATTTTAAGATGTATAGATCCGAGAAGCAGAGAGAATCAGATGAACTTTTTTATAATGGCCCACCTGGAGCAGTGTGTACGTGGAGTTCTTCTTGAGGAAGGTGCGGCCTGTCCTTTCCCTCCAGGCTCGCGCTGCGGCCACCTGAGACTCCACCTGGGCCAGTGGATCGAGCCGAACGGGGATGGAGCGACCCCTGGCCAGCAGGCTCTCCAGCTGCTCCAGGTAAGCATAGCTGCTGCCACTCTGTGTGAGGTGTATTCACAGAAGGAGAAGGGTCAGAGACAGTTTACAGATGGATGCCCTTTTTCACAGCACTGAGATAAGTCACAATCAAAGTATCTCAAGGTCACACGGCTTGAGACAATACCTGAATGGCTTCCACCTTAGCGGTCCACTCCTTCGCCTTCTGAAGGGCCTCTCGTAGGGCTAAAATATTAGGCAGGTATGCTGGGATGTTCCTCGCTTCCAGGACAATGCTCTCCAAGGTAACCATGCTGTGTCGAGGTCTGGGGTTAAATGAGGACAGACAGGCATTAGATGATCAAGTAACCATAAAAAAATATCAGTCGATAGTCAGTATTTTCCAGACTTTGACGACTTATATATAAGAACTGTGGAAAGGTGCAAATGCATTCTTACCTGGCCTGCAGGCAGGCGCGGGCCTTATCCTCCCATCTCTCTGAGACAGTGAGGATCTCCTGTAGTTCGGCCATGGCTTTCTCTACAGCGTGATGGGGAGCCAGGCCCACCCCAGAGTCTATCAGCCTCTTCATGAGCTCCAGGGTGACGCGGTGAGGCTCAGCCAGGGTGACACGCACCTGAAGACATGATGAGGACAGCACATGTTACATGAGGCTACGATTACAACAACTCAGACAAACAGGTTGAGGGTGAAGTCTGAGCCCACCTCGTCGAGCCAGCGGGCCTGCTGGAGCTCCTGTTTCAACCGAGGCAGCTCTGGCAGCTCTACGTCCAGGCCGCTACCCAGGTCCAACAGTGCCTGCAGCTTAGAGGAATCGGGCATCTCGTCCGACAGCGCCACCTGGGCTCGCTCGTGGAAGTCCTCCACATTCTCTAATAACTCCTGGGAGTAAAAAGTCAAGCACAAGTTTTGTGTTGGCGAAAGCGAGTGATTTATAGAGGGAGGAGAAGCGAAAGGAAAGAGACATTAAGTGTGGACTACGTAAGCACAAAGGAATATTGCGAGGACTCACTTTGACTTGTCGGGCCTGGCTGATGATACAGGGCAGCCTGTAGAGCTGATCCACAAAGGCCTTGAGCTCATCCACCGTCAGTTTTGTACGGTTACGACTACTCTCAGAGCGCAGACGACTGCTGCATGCACAGGAAAAAAAGAGAGATGGGTCAGTGCACACTGTGTACATGCTGGGCAATCAGTGCATCACTTGTCTGTTGGATTACATTAAGGTGTATTCATGTCCGCTGACCTGTGCCTCTGTTTGCGGCTAAGCAGCAGCTGAGCTACAGACGAGCACGTCTCCGCCTCTTTGACCATCTCCCTCAGGCGGCGGAACAGCGCTTTCTCAGGATACTTCCTGTCCTCGGCATCCTCCAGCAGAACTTTGAGCTCAATAAGATCTATGAGAAACACAAAACAGTCAAGCAATGGCACAAACAGACACCACTACAACAACGCAACCATTTTTGGGCAACTTTTTTCACAATTTGTAGAAGAACTAAAGTCTAAAACCTTTCTTGCTTTTCTGGTCAGCAGCCAAGGCCTCTGTGACCCTCTTCGACCAGGTGTCATAAGACTGAGCCCGTGTTTTGACCCCGTAAAGCATGGACGGAAACTCCTCCAGATCATAACGATACCTGAAAAATATTGTGCAGATATCAACTTGAGAATGTGGTGTGTGTGGTCAAGTAAATATTAAATCCAAGCCTGAAAGAATCAAATTTAGGCTATGACAAATTAGATTTCTTGAGAGATCTCTCACCTTAGACACTTATTGCCGTGTGGGCAGTCACAGAGATCTGCTGCGTGGTGGAGACAGACGAGTCGATCGGGGCTGCAGGAGCAGGTCAGTGCAGACAGGAAGCAGGTTGTCTTACACTTGTGACACTGGCGCTCATCGTCAGGCAAAAGTTCAAACACCTCCTGCTCTGAGGACAGCACTCCCTGTAGAGAAAGAGGAAAGTGAAGTGATGATGCCATCGAGCACAAAATAAGCACAAGTTGAGGCAATTACATTAAACGAAAGGTAAGGCACAAGTTCAGACCTTTTACGTGCGACAACAGACCAAACCAAAAATAAATAACTCACTTTTTCTTGGACAGCCTGTCTGAGTTTTGTCTCCTCCTCCATCATATCTCCCATCTCCTTGAAGACGGCGGCAGCCAGTTCCACGTCAAGGCTCTCTGGATCAGCAGCCATCTTGCACAGCAGCTCCTCGTGAGAGAAGACGCAGTAGCGGTGGAGGCGTCTGTAATGGGCCACACACTGACGGCCCATGGGTAACTAGGGAAGGGCATTTGAGAAAGATGAACAAACACATTCAAGGAAAAAACACTTTTTTTATTAATGGCAGAAGGATTTGCTTTCCCTCACCCAGTCAGCGGTGCAGAAGTTAACAGCCTCTGCAAAGTTGTAGCCCTGGTTGAAGCCGCTGTGGTAGGCCCTGGGGAAGGTGACCACAAACTCCCCCGCACACTGATTGGTCCTGTACACCTGAGGGGGAAATACGCACATAAATATAACTAATAATCAACGTGGACAAAAATCTTATCAGATACACAAATATGAAGGCTCAGACTACATACAGGGACACCGTGCTCCATGAGGACATTAGGATTCATGATGGTGACCAGCTGATGGAGGAGGTCAGGCTGGGAATCAAACAGCTCTGGAGCCAACTTTTTCATTACGGCCTCCAGCTGCTCTGCTGCAGAGGCCGGCACTCCATACCAGGTCTTAGGTTCCCCCCTGGAGAACAGACAAATAAATTCACATTAAATACACCAGCGTGTAGAACAGCAATAACGTTACTATTTTAATCGTCAGACTGTGATAAATTCTTAAACATCCTTTGTTGAGTCTCACCAATGCAGGAAGTTGATGGAGTAACTCCAGTGATCCTCGATGTGCCAACAGAATGAGGAGAAGCACATGCCCACGTAGAGCCAGGGCACCTTCATACCCGAGATGTCTACATTGATGTGGGTGAGCACCGACTGCTCCAGCACTGGCATGTTGTTCAGGTTCCAGCCTGAGTTGGCATACTCCTAACGGGAGAGGACACAAAGTGTTTTCTTTCACTTCAAGGCAAATGTCATGTTTTTACTTTAAGGGAAACTTTGACAATTTTCAACCAGATTTGTAAAATTACAATGTGGGTAGTAAATGCAAATCAACTATGATAAACGTCCGTACATGTTGCCTGTACCCAGAGCTCCGAGCTCATTTCCAGCATAAATCAGATTACATTTTCTCATTCAAGAGAGAGTCAAATTAAGAGGGCCGCCCCTGAGTTTGGTCAGGGGTCACCAATCTGTAAAACGAGGCAGCGCAGATTAAATATGAACTAAGATTCTATTACTGCATCGTCTACTTTTCTCCTATTTCTTTTTTCCCAAAACACATATACTGTTTAGCTGAAATATGAGATTGTTTGATACCAGCCGGGTGCCACACTGTTGTCGTTTGAACACGGACAAGCCAAAACCAGACGCCCCAAGAAAAAAAAACTTTTGAAGGATCTGTGAGATGGAAGTCTGATGATTAAAATGACCCAGGTAAGCTCCCTTGGACACAAGGGACTCCATGACAATATTAAATGTACTTCACTGGTTTTGATTACATATTCTCTAAGAGTTGAAAAATACAACAAGTCATATTCTAAAACAAGATGTAAGACCTCTTCAATAGAGGTTAGTCAAGCTAAAATTTAAAGAGATCAATGGACTCACCTCTTCATCTCCCAGCAGCCTTCTTTTACCGTCCCTGACAGGAAATCCGCTGCCCACCTCCTTGGAGCTGATATCAGCTCCGTACTCCACGATGACGTCCTCCTCGATGCTGCTTACCAGGCGCCAGAACTCTTTTTCCACCAACTCTGTGGGGACCATCTGGGGGCACAAGGCGGAAATAATGAACTCCCCATGCATTTATCTCAACAATGAAAAGCCTGTTAGCAACACATTTAACCTACAATTGTAAAAGCAGAAAGTGTGACAGGCAGATGATGAAAGGGCGTCCGTGTAACAGCATACATATTACACTGAGGGAATTTTACGTACATGAACAGGCATGTTGAAGTAGTCAGACTTGAACTGGTCAGCCATTTCTCCAAAACTCTGGAGACTGTACTCTCTCACTGCCTGCTCGAAGCCAAATGCCTCTCTGGGCTTACTGCACTCCTGTGAGGGTAGATGGACACATTCAGTACAATTTACATCAAGTGAAGAAGGTTAAATATCTAACGGAAATATTAATTAACAAGTTACAATTCTACAGTGTTTAAGCCATACCTCGGCAACACACTTTGGGCATCGCCAGTCTCCCTTGGGCACGTCCTGTAGAGGCGGGATGAGGCAGAAGGTGTGGTAGCTGTCGTCACAGCCGTCACACAGCAGGAGTCGGTCCTCCTCATCGCCCCGTCCACAGACCAGGCAGAGGTAGAGGTCAATCTGGGGGATCAGAACCACAGAACACAAAGAGATGGTCACGCCTGCTGTTTCTCAAGATATACCAAGCATCACACCTCAGGAAAATGCTGATCACAATAAGCTGACACTCACAAAGTTGACCTCCAGGGTTTCCTTGCGTGGTCTCATTTTGATGGCGAAGGCCTGGGCTTTGAGGTGACGCTGCTTCTTGTTGAATCCATCATCTGAGTGGAAGGGGAAAAAAGTGTCTGTGCATGGATAGAAATACTCTTCATTATGTGCGAAAATACAGGTCAACCAAAAATTATCCTCACCAGCTACGATCTCCAAGCCGACCATCTTGGGACTTGTACCAAAGATCTTCAGACCTTTTGGCTCCTTGTTTTCCCTCTAGAGAAGAAAAAGAACAACAACAACATCAGCATCAACAGCATACTGTGAAACAGTGATCCTGCTTAAAGGCCAAATGTTAGACGGCCTCTAGGGGGAATGCCTGCCACAGCTGGGAATCTGGAAAGGGAGGGGGATCCTTAAAGGGACAGTTCATGCCAAAATTAAAAACTTATCTTTCCTCTTACCTGCAGTGTTATATATCCATCTAGATCTTTTTGCTTTGAGTTCCAAACTTTTAGAGATATCAACCATAGAACCATCTGCCCTCTCTTGAATATAATAGAACTAGGTGGCACTCAGCTTGTACTGCATGAAGCGCAGAAACATTGGATCATCCATGGATCCACGGATCAGACCTGCGCAGCATGTCTTACAGATGCTCGATCAGATTGGGATCTGGGGAATTTGGAGGCCCGGTCAACACCTTGGGCCCTTTATTGTGTTCCTCGAGCTGTTCCTGAGCAGTGTTTGTGGTGTGTCAGGGCACATTGTCCTGCTGGGGGGCCACTGCCATCGGTAGTGTTGTTGTGATGACGGGGTGTACTTGGTCCACAACAGTGTTTGGATGGGTGGTGCGTGTCAAGTGGCATTCAGATGGATGGCAGCACCCAAGGTTTCCCAGCAGAACATCGCAGTGTGATGAGATGATCAATGTTATTCACGTCACCTGTCAGTGGTTTTAATGTTGTGGCTGATCGGTGTATATATCTGGCCTGGTTACTCAAGATAATCCAGATGTTTCATGTGGAACTATTTTATTTATATTTTTTGAGCGCCACAAGCCAAATTCCATCTAGTGCCATTATATTTGATAGAAGGCAGACATCTCTACAGCCGATACTGTCTAAACTCAGCAATCTAGATGGATAAAGGGCACTAAAGATAAGGGGGGAAATATGTATGTATGTATGTTTCGATTTTAGGGTGAACTGTCCCTTTAAAGCAAAGGATGTTACAGGAATAAAGGGTGGGGAATGAGTGCTATGATGAAATAACATTGTTTGCAAATGGCTTAAATTGAAAACTGAGCACACAAAGGACACATTTATAAAAAATTCCATTCAACAAAATCAGTTAAATCAGCTTATTACACTTTTGAGATCAGATGATCAAATGCATAAACCTTCTGTATTGTATCCTACTTCACCATATCTACCCAGCTACTACAACTGTAGCAAAACACTTCATGTAGTTTTTTCTTTTCCCGTTTACCTCGGACTTAAGGCGCCTGGAGCGTCTCTCAGGCAGAAGCCGGTGTTTGGTTTGCATTCCATCACTCTCCCCATCTCTCTCCTTGTCCTCCTCCTCATCTTGCTCCTCTTCCTCCATCGCCTCCTCACCCATTCCCTCATCTACCTCTTCCCCATCGTCTCCTTCCTCGTATAGCCGCTGGATGCCCTGAAAGGAGTGGAATGGAAAATTAGAGATTTTTGGAAACCTTTGAAAATAAATCCAGGCTTCGAAAAATCATTGCTAATATTAATACTGTGACACTTGGTCCAAATCATTTTGTAACATGTTTGATTTGGTGAAGTTTGGTTGAAGTTACGCTGGTAACAGCCAAAACAGATTAAGCTCAATGGGGGATAAATAGTAGAGTAATCAAATAATAACACCCACTCTCAAAATGTCCACTTAATGCAACTTGCTCTACAATATATCTTTTTTAAATGATTTTCTATATCGCATGTGAAATGGTATAAATGGATGAATGCCCAGAGTAAGATTATGCAGAAGATTTAGGTCAACAATAACATTGTGTTACACTTGCTTCTATATTGGGGTTGTTATTTTTGTCAGTAAACCTCCATAATGCTACTGTGCAGCTGTATGAAGCGTGGTCAAACTGTGTTAGCTGGTCTATGTTAACTCAGCACCACTCACAGTCAGCGTGGCCCCAGACTGGAAGAGTTCATACGGATAAAGGATCCTCTCATAGTGTGAGCGCAGCAGTGAGCCGGTGCCTTTCCCGGGTGGAAAGCCCATTCGGCTGGCCACCTTGGACCATCTCTTCTCTTTGCACGCTGTCTCGAAGCCGCCCTCTGATGACACAATCTGAAACACACAAGCATCCGATATGGGATTTTTTAAACTAGTGTGATAGACAAAATCACTGATTAAAAATAAATGGTATGTAATTGTAAAAACAAAACAAATACAATACAAAAAACAGTTAATAAAAAACAATCCAAAACTGATCTGATTGAGTTTTACCTTGCTGAGCTGGTAGAGGTCCAAAACCTTTCTCTCCACGTGAGGGAAGCGGATCTTGGATCCCTGCAGCTCCCAGAACTTTGCGATTTGATCCAGAAAGTTGAGCTTAACTCGAGTGAGGGCCTGGAAATAGAGGGGGAGAGAGAGGAGAGAGGACCGACTGTGAATGCAGGGGACCAATGTTCTGCTTTTATGCACACTGGACACCTCAGGCAAAATGATGTTTGAATGGCTGCACTCTGACACACCACCATACTTCTCTGGTTATGTGAAAACCTTTAATCCAATACTGGAGCTGTTCTGCTGCTCTCACTTTACATTGAACATAAGAAGGAGTAGAGGGCTCAAAAAAGCACACACACACAGATGTCAGCAGGTGTAAAAAAGACACCGTAGGTGAAAAGCACAGTCTGTGTACCCATCTTGAAAGGGCTTACAGTTTGTGGACAGGTTATGTGTCAATCAAAATTTAAAACAGAAACTTTCTAAAATACATGTTTTCCTTCTGAATATTCTTCCCTGTTCTCCATTAAGCAAATCCCGGGACACATCTTCACTCAGTATGATTGACATGACATATCTTTGTCAAACTCACCTCAAGTTCATTCAGTCTTTGTACTCGAGGCGTGAAGCGGAAATTACGTACATCACAGGCGAAGGGAGGCTGCCAATCCTGACAGACAAGAAATCGGACACACTGACTTTTCCAAGAGCAACATCAACTATGAGGACATGACAGCAACAATACTGCAACTTGGCAGAAAATCATAATTTCTATGGGGGGGCATGAGCTGATCTTATTAACAGAGATTATGGGTTAAAAATAATAACAAAGAAAATACCACTGCTCATACAGCTTGAAAAGTTCAGTTCAGGCTATTTTTGTACAGGGCTATCTTGGCATAAATACTGTCTATTGGAAGCTATTATTTTCAACATGTTATTCAGTCTATTTTGAAGGGATAGGTACGCTTTGTGTAGTCACACAGACACATCCAAACAGTTAAAAGTAAAAAAACAAAAACAAACATTAAACAAAAAACATTAAAAATCCACTGGAATGTTTACTTGTATGTGTATTTAACATGACATAAACATGGTGTTATGGTGTGACAGGAGCGACAGGCCTGCATGTGGCCCGATGTCGCATCTTCGCTGCTAACGTGGTACAGTCACTGTAGTGTAACTTAGCTAGCCACGAAGAAAATAAAAACAAAGCAAGTGTAATCGGAACTGTTGAATTTATTTCGCCTTTACTAAACTTTTCCGGACAATAGATGGAACACAATACCACCAAAGTGCAAAATATGTACAGTTTAGTGCAAAGAAATTAATCTTATTTGACCTCTATTAGAGTGATGGTAACTAACGTAGTAATGTCGTTGCCTAACGCAAAATACACGCAGGCCCTGATAATCCAGCAATACCTACGTAGGAGCATAACAGGTAAATTCTCGCAGACTGTAATCCTATGTTTGAAATGATATGTGAGTTTACCTCAGGGGGCCGGATCTTGCAGATGCCCGTTTTCTCTGCGATGGGTCGGATCTTGTTGATAAATCCTAAAGGATCCGAGAAATCCTCCCAACTCGGCTCAAAAACCGGGCATTCAGGAGGGGGGACGAACTCGGCAAACGCAGACATGTCGGTGTGGCGCCAGTGAAACAGTCTTCAAAAATAATATCTGATAAAATTGCACCGAGTTGAGCTCAACAGTCCATGATTATTTCCAATAATTCTCGTCTTGGGGAACTTCCTCCGTGTCCATCATGATCCTTCGAATAACAAATCACTTCAATGGCAGGCCATCCCAGTTGCGATGGCGAATCATGATCTGGTTTGAAAGTGAATGCATTAATACAACAACAAAGCTGATCAATGTTTTGCCATCATCCGCGACCAGCGGGCCAAGCCAGGCCGGGGTGTCTTCGCCACCACTCCCCTACCTGGGACGGAGGGCAGGGTCAGTCCGAAACGCCATCATTCCTTCTCACAGACGACAACTTCAAAATAACCAACCCTGCAGTGAGGACTCGGGCCAGGGATGATCACACAATTTGAAAATAAGTTTGTAAACACAAAACAAAAATACTCGGGCTTTACAGTGTTGGCTGCGATATTATGTTACGCAAGCTAACATCGCTATTGCTACGTCTCTGTACCTGGATAGTGCATGATTTCTTCGCGATGATGCATTTCCAACAAAGTTATCCACGGTTGGCTAAGTCCTGTGGCAAGCTGGTAGTGTTCATTAGCTAACGTAATCACGCTCGCTCGTCAGGCTTCCCTTGATAAACTCCAGTCTTTACGTCCACTTCGTCGAGTCCCTGATAGCCAAGCTGGACCATAACACGGAGGAGGCTAGTAGCAGCAAGCGTACATTGTTGACTGGCGTCTTCACTCCGTGCAACAACCCCCCATTCATTGAAGCATTTGAGGCAGTGGAAAACTAGCACACGGCTAACTTGGTTGGCTAATATCAGCTTAGCTAGCTACTGCTGCCCGTTGCGCAGCTAACATTGACATTAGCTGAGAAAGTCGGACGAGCAGCACAGTCCGCCATTGCTTGAATAGGCCAGTCTGAATCATATAGAAAAGGGGCAATACTCGTTTTGCTTTGTTTCACCGCGTGTCACTTTTCGTATAATTTAACGTCGTCTGTAGGTACTGTATCCGCATTAGCTGACGGGCTAGCTACAACTAGCAAGGTTGGGAGAGCTGTTATGGTGCCTTCATGAACACTCGGAAACTTTAAAAACTTCCGAGGTCGCAGGTTTTATAAAAGGTGGCGTTTGCGTTTTAACAGCAATTGTCGACAACTTGCATCAGAACACAACGATGTATTGCTGCTATTATGTGTCGTCTCCGTGCAATAAGGAGAGACAATGACATTTAGGTGGTAATTAAGGATACAATTAGCGAGCAAATGGTAATGTGGGGTTGCGTTATTTTTCATTGCTCTTACAAATGGCCTATGTCTACTATCAAAACACCGCATCTCAGCAACCGCGTACTTTTAAAAGACTGGCAATCTTTAGTACCTGTTACATGTTCAACAGGCGTGATTTTAATAATTCCTACAGCACCTCAACTCAGCATCCTTTTTACGGGTTAGCTGCACAATTAAAGTGTGAAACGTACCCGAATTTATTTTTGCCAATCTGACTATCGCCAGTGTTTCTAGACCCGTTTACAGTCATATACTACTGCACCCATCCTCCACTTCCGTCAGGACTGTAGGGGTTGTCTAAAAAAGACAATGTTTTCCAATTGTCTTTAAATCACTCACCAAGACAAAGAAATATCAACACAGAACTGAAACAGTCAGATTCCCTGCTTTAATTATGTCACAGTCATCAACAATGTATTTACACAAATCAACACATATAGTATAAATCAGAAATGTTTCATGAAATGTACAATACAATTATTTTCGAGTTAAGGCACACAATGTTCTAAAAGCAACAAAGTGAACAAGGTAACTCATTTGCTCACACTTGAATTGAAAATGAAGTCTCGACATCTGTGGCGTCTAGTAGTCATCATGAAACGGATACTCTGGATGATCGGACCACCTGTTGAGTCAGCCAAGAGAAATGGTAATCATTTATTTATCACAGGAGGAAAACATCAGTGGGCTGCCATGCGCTATACTCACATGAGAAGCTCCACAAAGCGAATGTTCTTGTTCAGCCCCTCGATTGCCTTCATCTCGGCCTCAGAAAGAGAGAAGTCGAATATCTGCAGATCGATCACAGGACATTTTAAAATGCATTTCCTACTTTACACACAGCATGCTGATGTGGTTTGCTGCCTGAACTGTGCCACGCAAACAAACCTGAAAGTTCTCCTTGATGCGAACAGGGCTGAAGCTCTTCGGGATGACCACCACTCCTCTCTGCACATTGAACCTCAAGGCCACCTGGGCTGTGGTCTTGTTATACTTTTTAGCAACTGATACCAGTAGCTCATCTTCCAACAATGGGGGGCATTTAAGGTTTACCCTGTGGAAATGATTTCGCAGGACACACCGAATGACAGTTTTTACAGTTTTTCCTAGTGCAACATTTTAGCGGTTTAAGCCAAGGACACAGCGTCTTTTATTTGCTAGGATTAGTTACACATTAACTGAATGTGATAAGAAACACATTTCTAGCATACCAGGATGCATCCCTAGATGTTCCCAGGGGGCTGTATCCCACAATGACAATATCATGCTGCTTGCAGTACTCCATCAACTTTGGCTGGGTGAAATAGGGATGGCATTCAACCTGTGGTTAAAAAAGCACAAATGGTGTTTGTTAGTTGATGGAAATAGACTGAATGCTTCCTTTTGTGAGTCTTGTGTGCTGTAGTAGTCCTTATAATCTTAATTATCAGTTTTCTTAAGGGCATCTTTACAGTTTTGTGGAAGAATTTCTGTTCAATATGTTTAGAATATAATTATAAATCAATGACTTGGGGCGTTGCTTGTGTTGGTAATCCAAAGGTAAAGGTTAACTTCTATTTAGCCTTCATTATTACAACATTGTTTGTACCTGGTTTGACACAGGCTTGTGTTTCAGCCCAGGTTTGTTGAGGATCAACTCTAGTTGTCTCTTATTGAAGTTGGATACGCCGAGAGACTTTACTAGTCCGGCATCTTTGCAAGCCTCCAATGCCTGTCCAAGGTGTTTAAAAAAAAAGAAAAAAAGAAATGCAGAAAGTAACAAATTAGACTTTGAACTTTAAACAGACTGTGAAGTGCACAACACAGTGTACCGCCAAGATAATGTGAGTACGGTTCCTGACCCTAAGCTTACTACTGCAATAAATTACTAGAATTATTTATCTCTGCAAGTCAACAAGTCTCACCTCCCATGTGGCACGGAGATCTGTCTCATGATATATGTACTTCCCATTCTCATCCTTGGGGTAAAATGTGTCTCCTGGCTTCAGAAAGTAACAACATTGTTATTATTATCTGAGTGAGTATTGATCAAGTTAAACAAAGAAAAGACAATCAAATGCTGTATGATCATTTCAACGGGTATCTTCTTAAAGGGGAACTATGTAGTTTTGGAGGAGAAATTCAAACTATAAATATTTGAGTTTTTCCATAACTGAATAAACAAGCTGTTCTCAGAGGAAAATAAGGTCCCCAGAACACAGTTTGAAGCTAGAAAGGTGGCAGGGTCCGCCAAATATAAAAAAAAAAGTAAAACAGTATGAAAGTGCATTGTTCTATAAGGTCAGTTTATTAAGTCAGGAAAACAAAGAGAGTTTGTTTATTTAGTTTGTTGAGGTATAAAATATCAGTCAATGAAGATCTTTCTCTTCTGAGGGAAAATTCTTGCTCAAAACTACATAGTGCACCTTTAATGTGTACATGTTTACCTTGAAGGCTGTGGGCATTTCGACAATGTAGAGGTCAACATAGTCCAGCTGTAATGCCTTCAACGTCCTCTCCAAAGCTGGCCGTACCAGTTCTGGGGGATGGAATGTGTTCCACAGCTGTACGATCGGTGCAGTTGAAAAAGCATTAGTTGTTGCAAAAGTCCAGCAGTCACTTTGCAGCGGTAAAGTTCAATGAACTCATAAAGCACTCTCCAAACCTTTCCACAGTAGAAGATGTCCTCTCTCTTTACAGTTCCATCTGCAATTTTCTCCCTTATAGCTTGTCCCACCTCATGTTCATTAAAGTAGACCAGGGCACCATCAATGTGTCTGTATCCAGTTTCAATAGCCACTTTGACTGAGTCACATGAAGTTCCTTTAGGCGTCTATAAAAACACCACAGGAGTCATTAAAATATGCCTTAATAAAACCCAGTGCCCACAGACTGAACAGTGTCCTGTTTTTTATGTAGACATGCAGTGCTATTGTTAGTTCATGTCATGTCTAATACAAGCTACCTGGCTCAACAATGTGTCTTACCATGCGGGGATCCGCATAAGTTCCCAGTCCAATTAAAGGTATGCTGTTTCCATCACTCAAAGGGATGGAGTGGCTCTCAGCTGTCAAATCCATGATCAACAAAGTGTAACAAAATTTCCCCGTGCTGCTGCTGCTGCTTGTGTGCTTAGTCAAGCCCCAGGCTGAAGATCATACAATAAAACTCTGCACAGATCATAAGGTTTGTCCTTATGCACTTAAACCTCAACCGAGACTCCTCCCAGGTAGAATGATCAGCCACTCCCAGACCAGCAAAGATGTGATAAACTAAACAAAAACGTGTCTAACGCATTCACGTCATTTGTTTTAAAAGAGTTAAAAACAACAGTAAGCATTTTTACTTGGTATTAATCGCATGCCACGGGACACTGTTTAAAAAACATCATATTCTAAGTTGCCCGTCTCCAGATGTAGTTTGGCCTCAACCGGGCGCTGTAGCTTTAAAGGACCGCAGTGCATTCTGGGTATTATATGGTATATGTTTTGAGTTAAGAATTCCCAGATGGTTGCCTCTCCCATGGACATATGAGCGTATAAACACTGTGTATGTAGCGTACTGTTAATTTCAAAGTGAGTTTGCGCTGTTACGTTTCGCCTGTTCACATTGGAACCGCCACAAGCAGCGGAATTCATTATTTATTGTCTCTTGCATGCGTGCAATTAAAACAGGCTACGTTGCTAATTTAGCTCCTTCAACGGGGAGAATTAGACTTTAGCTAAAGGTGCTATCGCACAGTTTGATAAGCCATCTTGTAGGATGAAAGGACTGTGTATTTGATGTTGTAAGGCACAATGTAAGTAATTACATTCCCTATCAGGCTTGTTGAGTCAGGAAATTACAGGCTAACGTTATCCTTTGTTTCAAATCGCAACGCTACATTGATTGGTTGACTGGAAAGATCGGGAAACAGCAGACCCCCCCTCCCCAAAAAAATGGATGAAAGTGCCGAAAATGTTGACAACGACGACATTGTCATTATCGTGGAAAACGAGGCGGAAAGTTTGCCAGCCGAGGAGGAGAGGCTGAAACAGCAAGGCACCTTCGGGCTCATGGACACTTGTCCTATCTGCAAGTTGAGCTTCCACAACAGAGAGCCCAAACTGCTGCCGTGTCTCCACTCCTTCTGCAAGAGGTGCCTCCCTGCTCCCTTCAGGAGTGCTGACCCGAGGCGTGATTCGCAGGGTCAAGTCGACAGCAACAAACCATGTAAGGATAGTGTCTGTTATTTGTTAGCCTGAAACGGAGACGTGATATGAGGACTTGTAGCGAGTTGTGATTGATGTCACTGTGGCAGCTTGTGATAAGACAGCTCTTCATACAAGCTCGATCTGAAGCTGGTTGACTTGCCAGCAGTGATAAGCCAAAATTTAACCTTAAGCTAAGTGCCACATAACTTCTAAGTGGGACTGGATGATGAGGACACTGCAATCTCGGGATGATTTTTGGCTAAATATGTGTATATTCATATAATGTGACAAAAGTTTATTTCTTTTTTCGCTGTCAGAAATGTGTTTTGCTTAAATGAAATGCAGCTTTCAAAACCAGCTCGACACAACTTTATTTACAATATCATATAACTACTCTCAAATCACCAAGTCACTACATTGGCTTTTCTATTAAAATCAATACCATAGCTGCTAAGAATCACCTAACTCTGTGTTTGTTTGAAACAATAAAGTCATCATAGTAGTAGTGAGCTGACACCTTAAAATGTGCATTTGCTGTCTCATTCCAGTGGGTGCCATACGATGTCCAGTATGCAGACAGGAATGCTGGGAGATGGACGTGTTGGATAACTTCTTTGTGAAGGACTCTGCCGAGGTGCCGAGCAGCACGGTGGAGAAAACCAGCCAGGTCGGTCCTTGAGCCAGCTATGTCGCAACGGTCATGGGGAGTGGGGGTTCCTCCTTTTCATTTGTTCTTTATCTTTACCTTCGATAGGTGTGTATGAGCTGCGAGGACAACACAGAGGCAACAGGTTACTGCGTGGAGTGTGTGGAGTTTCTGTGTGTGACATGTATCGAGGCACACCAAAGGGTCAAGTTCACCAGGGATCACACCATACGTCAGAAGGAGGAGATGTCTCCAGGTATTGTGTGTGGAATGGGGCAGGAAAATGTCAGTTTTTCAGCAATCAGTTCAACCTAAAAGTTGAGAGGGTTGTTTAACAAGTGTATAGAAGGGTGGGACCACTGTTGTCTACCTGCCAGAGATGCAAAGTGGACAAGCGGGTAAACGGCTCTGGCAAGATGTGTGAGTCGTGATAATGATGGGAGAGATGGCTTAAAAAGGCAACATTTAGGTTGACATAAGCTGACTTTATGTTCTTAAATGTCCCCCTTCTCTGTATCCCAGAAGCAGTAGGTATGTCCACACAGAAGCCTGTGTTCTGTGACATCCACAAGCAGGAGCCTCTGAAGCTGTTTTGTGAGACGTGTGACCGACTCACCTGTCGAGACTGTCAGCTGCTTAAGCACAAAGATCACAAGTAGGCAGATTTTTGTTCTTTTTGACAGTAGAAAAAGTGTATTTGTCTGTTTATCTTCCATAATTACTTTCGAGAGATGCATGGTGTCCCTCTGTTACCAGTTTAGAATATCTAATGTTTAATTTAGGTGAAAACTAGAACACCGAGAACTGTTGTTGTAAAAGTGAGCCGCCCAATCATTAATGAACATGTTCTCTGTGTCTAGCTACCAGTTCTTGGAAGATGCATACAGGAACCACAGGCAGTATCTGGAGAACATGACACAGCAGTTGCAAGAGAAAAGAAAGGCCACTGAGGATGTGTCCACCTGCATCAGCACTGGGTAAAGCTGGAACTTGATCAGAGTTTCTATTTTTTAGATACACTCACATTTCCGTGCAGTATAATTTTGACAAATTGGTTCCAATAGAATACTCATCTTTCCAGACTTTAGCAAAGTTGTAGCTGTAGTTTTAGCAGAATGTGATTGCACTCAAAATCCTCTGCATATTGAAACTGATGCTGGATTCATGTGAGGCATGATTTTTAACATACATTTTCTGCCACTTATTCTTCCAGACTCCAGCAAGTTGAAGAAAACCGGAAGTCTGTTACTAATGAAATAAAAAAGTCCATCTGTAATTTGATTATGGAGATCAACAGGAAGGGAAAGATTCTGGTCAACCAGCTTGAGGTAAGTTTAATCTGTTTGGACAAATTACTGTTCAACGAAAATCGGGACGTTTAGACAATTCATACACACATTTGCTCCTAGGCTCTGACTAAGGACCATGAGTTGGGTTTGAAGAAGCAGCAAGAGGACGTCAACTCTCTGAGCAGGCACCTGGACCACGTCATCAACTTTACCAAATGGGCCACAGCCAGCCACAGTGGGACAGCGCTCCTGTACTGCAAGAGACTGGTGAGTGACTTTAACATTGAATTTGTTTGTTGCTCCTGCATCTCCCAGTTAGTGTGTGTGTGTGTGTGTGCGTGTCATTATGTATACAGCTGTTGCTGTTCGCATGCGTCCGTAATCCATGTACATAAAGTATGCTTGTGCATTTGTCAGTGAAATTGTCCACAAAGATAAAACAAACTAGTTTACGTTTGTACAGTATGTCCCATAGTATGTGTGTATCTGTATATGTGTAATTTGCTCTTGTTGACTTCCAGTGTAAAAAAAAAATGTTTGAAGCTGAACATTTTGATATTTGAATAGTTTCTCTCGCTGGAAGTATGCAGGATTTTTTTTAACTTCTATTTATATAGCAACTTAGTTAGTGTTACAAAGTGCTTAACAAAAAGAAATAAACCCAGACCAGGTGGATAAAATAAGTATACAATTAATGAGCTCAAATAAATAGTAATTCACAAAGAGAAAGCTTTTATGGACATATTTAAAAGAAACTAGGGACTTAGTGTGTCTGTGTTCAGTAGGCAGAAGTAGTTGGCAACTGAAAAATAAAGGGTGAATCTGAAATTAGTGTGTAACTGAAATTAATTTAATGTCTAGTTGTTGTACCTTTTGTTACTGTAGGAAAAAAAAACAATAATAATTTGATGAAAACCCATTATACCACAATGACCCCAGTGACTGGTTGAAATGCCCTTGTCTTTTTGTCTTGCAGATCCTTTATCAGATCCACTACCTGATGAGAGCGAGCTGTAATCCTTCAATTGTCCCTCAGAGTTCTGTGCGGTTCCAGTGTCGCTCTGGTTTCTGGGCCACCAACGTGGACCTCGGTAAGACTGGAGTCCCCTCAACCCTACAACGGGTGTTGATTGCTGACTTAGAATAACAATTGTTTCCGACAGATTTGTAGAAGTCTAAGTGTGTCTTAAAAACCCATAATCTGCGCAAATAACTGCGAACTACACATTTCCGTTTAGTTCATTACAGTGTTAGCTTATTAGCCACTGAAGCACACCGTGACTATAACTTTAGAAAAATGCAGAACTAGAGATATTCTTTAAGTGATAAACGAAATACATCAGCAGCTGAGATTCAAGATAAAGGGGGGAAAAAATCATCAGTATGGTCGTTCACAGTAATGAGAGCAGCGTAGGCCACTGTTAAAACGATTTTTGATGACGACATCCTACACTTTTATTTTATCTTTATTTGTCAGTGTGCTCTTGAGTCAAATAAACAAGATAGCTTTTTTTTTTTTTGCTTCTCTGTCTTCGAGTGTGGGAATCTGCTCTGACCTAAATAACTTAATTAATCTCGTGTTTTAAGTTCACACAATCGACCCTTCTCAATTATCGTCTTTTTTTGTTTGAGCACACGCAAGACAGTAGTTTTCAACAGGAATATCGAGTTTATGAGAGGCTGAGGACACCTGCATGACCTCTTAATGTCACTGCTGAAGATTCTTGATTTTTTGATGATTTTTTTTCCAGGCTCTCTGGTAGTAGAAAGGGGCCCTGCTCGTCCGCCCATCCCCAACCACCAGGCCGGTCCCAGAGCAGAGGCCCCCACTGGAGCTCTCACAGCAGCTCAGCAGAGGCAGAGCACTCTGGCTCAGCTCCAGATGCAGGTTGGGTTTTCACCACAGCCAGTAGCTTTGGTACTTTGACAAGTTGATTTGTTTTAAGACCGATACGTGTGAAAGAGCACTCTCATTCATACCGCCACACCAAATACTCTGCATTTATCTATGCATTTATTCCTCTGTCCAAGGTGGACAAGCTTTCCCAGCAGCCCCACAGGCAGCCCCCTCCCAACCACTGGTCCTGGTATCAAAACGTCAGGCTCCCAGGACCTCCCGGCCCCCCACCCCCAACCAGACCCATCCACGGTGGGTCCTCCCCCTCCCAAGGCCCCCCAAACATGGTACAACAGGGACGCAGATTCGTAAACTCTCACCCCAACCCCAGAAGCCCCACATCGTCCATGCTGCACAACACAGGATTCACACCTGCTCAGGTAAGTTAGTGCAGTGTATGTATGTGTGGAATGTACTGTATGTTCTGTATGCCAGACATGAGCCTCTTGTCACAGGGGAAGTATCTGTAGATGGGGCGTACCAGAGAGTCAGATACCAGAATTGGAAGTTCCCAGCACTGTCCTCGGCCTACTTTATTGTTTTAATCACATGAGGTTTCTCTGACGTCATTGTTGTAGTAAACCTTTCGTTAAAACGTGATTATCATTTGCCTCGAAACGGAGGTTTGCATTGTCTTCTTTCAGCTTCTAGATAAATTTCCTTTCTGAGAATGTTTTTTTTTTTTAAACCAAAATTACAGCAGAAATGTTTTTTGTTACGGTCAATGTCTTTGACTTATAGATGATGACAAACTGCCTCTTTTTAAAACCTGAGCTTTTCTTTCAACTGTGGTTCTTTTCTACATTCAGTCTCTGAGAGATCTGATCCAAAGCTCGACCTTCCCTGCTAAACCCATGGATGTGTTGCAGGGTACGTCCCGCTACCCGCAGCCTATGTCCGCCGGAGCAGCTACACAGACGTCACTACATCAGGTTGGGAGGATGCAACAAAGTTTTCAGTGTCACGTGAATGCGCTTGATTTGTTTATGAAGCATTGTGAAGCATTGTTTTTATTGTTTTCCTACAGCGGGGCCTGACGGAGTCCACCTATCTGAAGAGGACTGAGGCCGTTGGACCCGTCCCCTCCATCACCATCTCCATCCCCAAACCCAGCTTTGCTACAAGTGGAGCTTCAGCAACTGTGGACAAGACGAGCACGCTTAATCACGTAACAGGTTGTTGTCAGAGTTGTTATGTAGCAACAACCCGAAGATCCTGTCCTATGTGAACATTTATCTCAAATAAAGCTTTTTATTTTCTTCTTCTCTGAAGCTCAAGCAAGGCAGAACTCTCCGTTAGCCAAGCCGTCTTCTTCAGACAGAGGCACAGGGTAAGCTCCTGGAATCTGTCCTCCTCACAGTTCCTCCTCTCCATGCCTCAGCAGAATGGCTGAGTGTTAAATGATTAAGTATTTAGTCTCCATGCCCAGTACTTGCCTTCGTAATTCATCACAGTTCTTCAAAGTAGTAGCTTTTTATTTACAACTGTTTTATTTTTGTCCTTATTTCATTTGACCTATGAATCTGAGCTTGTTAACAAGAGTAATGGGTTGGAAATTCTGCTTCAGATAATAGATCAGAAGCCTTTTTGACATAAAACATAGAAATCACTTTAAAATGTGTCTTTTTTATTGTTATTAGCCTTCAGTCTAACACTCAACTCCCCTGTCCTGGCCTTGTATCTTTGACAAATATTTATTTTGTTTTCACAAAGGTGTGTAAAAAAACATGAATAAAAACGCTCAAGGCTGGTGTGTCTATTTTTACAACTAAATAATCGTCACAACCTTACCTTCTCTCTCTTGCAATCTCTTAATTGAAGGACGACTTCCTGGAAGCCGACTTTTGAGCCTCCGTCTGCCCCCTCAGCCAAGCGACGCAGAAGGACGTCCCCCGGGCCCATTATAGTCATCAAGGATGAACCAGAGGACGAGGATGAAGTTCGTTTTGTAAGAGAATGACTTTGGTTTAATCCAGCCCAGAATGTCTTAGGAACATAGCATTTCGTCAGAATTTTCTTTTTAAATTAATATTTAGTCGTCATAGCCTGCATTTTCTTAGGTGCAGTCCAGCCTGCCGGACAGCAGCACCGGGGCTCAGTCAAAGCCTCGGCAGCAGCTAAAGGTGGGTGCCCCGGCATCGGTCCCAGGATCGGAGTCCAAAGCTGGGAAAGAACAGCGTCCTCAACCCGCAGGGGAGCCGGAGTCTGAGAAGAGAGCCGAGCCAGAGGAAGATCCCAACGAGGACTGGTGCGCCGTCTGTCAGAACGGAGGGGAGCTGCTCTGCTGTGACAAGTGCCCCAAAGTTTTCCATCTGGCCTGTCACATCCCCACTCTCAATGAGTCCCCCAGGTGAGAGACGGGTCTTTATCTTTATTCTACAGTAATATGCAGGGTAGTCTTTCTACTTTATTGCAGCTGGAGTATCAGTTTGTGATATTCAAAGGTTTGTAAAATGAGTTTTTTATTATTTATACATCTGAAATGAATTGTAAACAACTTCGGGGAAAGTTTAACCCAAAAAAGTTAACAGGACTTTTGCATGTGCTGCTATTGTACTGCAGTTGCTGCATCTCTTGTTCAAACTGCATTACATCAGGTTTGTGTTGAACATCATGTACAGTGATTTGTACGGTATGTTTAGTATATTCTTATTCACCACAGCGGTTCCTAATAGATCCTTCCTTGTTTTTTTTACTGAACAAGAATTAATTAAAGGAGTAGTTTGCCAAAAATGTATACTGATGGGGATTCTGACAACCTGTTCTCTAGGTCTCATCAGTGACTAATCTCGGCTGGTCTGTGCTTATCATATTGATCATATTCAGCAGTAGTTCATAACAGCTTTCCTGCGCTGACTTCTCTCCACAGCGGCGAGTGGTTCTGTTCGTTCTGCCGTGACCTCATCTCTCCTGAGATGAAGTACGACTGCAAGAGGAAGGATGACACCGCCTCTGAGGGGTTCCCACCTGTTGATAGAAGGGTATGTTTACACACTCCGCTGTTATTTAGAGACTTGTTCTGTTTTTATGATCATCCTTGCGTTGAGATAAAGTTTCCATATTCATTTCAGCAGTTGCTTTCTCCCATCTACAGCGGCCCTAAGGGACAAAACACAACACCATTTCAGGAAACAACATTTCCTATTGTTTTCTGACATGCCATTGTGTTTTCTGAAATGTTATTTTGAGCCTCAGGGCCACCGTACCCCATCAAACAAGTTTAATCTCATTAAGACAGACACATGAAATGGTCATTCTAATGTTTCCTCTGTCTTCCTTTTTTTTGATGTGCAGAGGTGTGAGCGGCTGCTACTACGTCTGTTCTGCAATGACTTCAGCACTGACTTCCAGCAGCCTGCTACTCCATCGGTAAGTTATTGACTTACATGAATAAATCTGGGGAGTTATTATTGCATGTGACATGACATGATGAGCTGTGTTTTAGAATAAGAATTGTGTTTGAAAGTGGCTATTTAAAATCTGTTTCTCATGACAGTTGTATTAGTTGCTCAACTTTAACTGTTTTTCTGTCGTAGGAGACAAGACGGTACAAAGAGCTGATCAAGACGCCAATGGATTTGTCAATAGTGAAGAGGAGGCTTGAGTCAAAGTCGGGGGAAGCTGAATGCTACAGTTGTCCGGAGGGGTTTGTCGCGGACATCAGGCTCATTTTTATCAACTGTGCAAAGTACTACAAGGTAAACTGAACCAGTCATCTGCAAAAACTTTATTGTGACATAGTAATGTCTTGTCAAAATGTGAATTTGAAACTTTATTTAACTGATAGTTCTTTGCGTTGCCTGTACAGGCGACCTCGGAAGTGGGCAGTGCAGGCTTGTACTTGGAGGACTACTTTGAGGAGCAGCTTAAGCTAGTCTACCCAGATAAAGTCTTCCCTGGTGGGAGGGAAGAACAGATGATCCCTCCTTTGGAGGATGAGATAGATGAAGAAGAGGAAGAGATGATGGAGGAAGGAATGGCCCCCCTTGAAGACGATAAACCGCAAAGTCCTGTGGGAGAAGGAATCCCTCCTGTAGAAGAGGACTTGGCTCCTCTGGAAGAAACTGCAGCCCTGGCAGAGGAGGAAAAGCCAGAAACGGAGGAGGCGGCGATCAATACAAGCGATAAGGGGACGGACAAAAAGGTAGCGGCCAAGGAGGAAGTCACGGCTCCTGCAGAGGAGGCAGAGCAGCGCGAGAAAAGTCCTGAGCAGGAGGTGAAAAGCTCTGCTGCGTCTGCTGAAAGTGAAACAAAAGATGGAGAAACGTCCACCTCCCCAAAAGAGGAGAACCCCCAGCTCTCTACGGACAAGACTGAAGATCCTGCTGAAACCCAGGAGAAAGAGTCCGCTCCCGCAGACACAGCCAAAGAGGAGGAGGAGGGATAGATGGATTACATCAGAGACAAACTGCTGAAACTGCTGGATGATTTTAGTCTTCCACAGAAGTGGCCCCAGTGGGGACCTACCTTGCTGCAATCAGACATTTTTTTTGTAAAATGTTATACTTGCAATAGGAAACAAAAGGGTACTGCTTTACTAAATAAACGTATTTAGTAGTGGTCGTGCCGTAGATGCACAATGAGAGGAGCAGATAAAGCTCCTTTTGGAAAGAGGTTACATTTTTACTGTAACAGAGAAGGTTATTTTCTGAGACGACAACACTGAAAAGCACACAAAAGATATTCTTTGTCGATAGGATCGTTGTGTAAGCTATCAGTAGTTACTTTGCTTATCACTTGTACATAGCAATGCCATGAACTGAAGGCACAAATGCTGCAATCATAATGAGAACAAAAGACATTTTGGATTAGAATTGCATGTCAGATGTCTTAGTATAAATAATAATGCCTCCGTTTTTGCGTTAATAGACTTGAGCTGACTTGTGCTAGCCATTTGGCTCATAAACAAATTGTTTTAATGCAATATTATTGTTTTTTTTTATTTTACTATTAGTATTGTGTTAATGCTATGAATGGAATGAATAGGGCTGCTGTATGTACTGTAGTTTTTGTACAGAAGTGCCACATCTATCAGTGCTATTGGTTTAAACAGCCCCTTGACAAATGTGGCATTTTGAAAATGATGCTGCTTGGTCCTTTAAGAACAAGAATGATTTGCGACTGTCATGTTTAATTTTTGTGTTGCCAGTTCGAGGCCTCTTATCCCCAAAACCCCAACAGCCTTGTTGGTTTTTATCAGGAGAACAACTCTGTAGACTTGACTGTTATCAGTCCTAGATAATGCAAAGACATGATCATCACTTTCTCATCATCAGTGTGTTTTCCAAACGAGTCCTTGACCCGCTGCTGCATGATTAGTTTTGCATAAGATTAGGTGAGCCTTATTGTTTTAGTCTGTCTCAGACTGACTTAAAAAAAAGCATGCAGTGGCACCCTATTTGTCCTTGGCATTAAGGAGAAAACACTTAATTATAGAGGCTTCAATCAGTTAAACTCTCCCGTATGTCAAAAACTGACTACTCCCATATTCATGAATTTGTCTAACATCTTTTTTTAATTATTTTATTTTATTTATTGAGGATACACAACCTGTAAATGAACTGTTGAGCATTAAAAAAATACCTGTATTTACAATATTTGTAATAAACAGGGTTACATGTATATCTAACTTATTGCTTTCAATATTGTCATCTTTTTTCTATGTTTTTAAATATATAATTCAACATGCTGCACCATGAAAAACTCTATTTATTCATAGCTTTGAGGAGTGTTTTCAAAGCTGCGGTCTCATCCCACACAGGGTCACAAGTAGAGCCCGGCCGATCTGGATATTTGGGTTCGCTGCCAATGCTGATATTGAGGAGTAAAAAACTGATACTGATGTACGGGCTTATGTATAAATGTATAATATTAGATAGTTGAGTGATCTTTATATGTTTTTAAAACCTTCAGCTGTGGTTGTCAGACACTTGTGACAAAGATTTGTAATGGAGGTAGGTTTTTTTTACAGTTTAAAAACAAACTTCACTGGGTATTTAAAGTGGCACTATGTAGTTTTGAAGAAGAATTTCAAACTCAGAATTGTAATATTTGCAATATTAATGAGGTAATAATACAAACTCAAATTTATTTCAATTTTATTCTTTCCTTAACTGAATGAACCAGCTGCTCTGAGAAGAAAATAAGGGCCCCGTCATCAACTTCTCAATCAAATTTCTTCCCTAAAATGACATAGTGCAGCTTTAATGATGAAAAAAAAATACCCAAGCATCCTTTTCCGCATTATGCTCTGTTAAAAAAAAAAATTTTAATCGTTTTCTTGGCACAAATCGGACACTAAATGTACTCCAGCATATCTGTGATAGGCCAATATCAGTGTATCATGCCGGCTGACCAATCTATTGGTAGATGGAGTTATGCCAGATTTATCATTATTCCCTTTGACTTTTTGTTTTTTTACCATTTTAATTTCAATATAACATTTTAGTAGTTTGAAAAATGTCAGCTTCCTTGTTTCAAAAACTAATAATTAAAAGACATTAAGATACTTTAAACATTTAGACATTAAGATACTTTAAAAGCCACGATAACTTGGCTTATTATTTATATAGCCTACTTATTTGTTTATAATTGTTTTTATTACATTCAATTTTGCCTGTATGGGGCTTCCGTACTATTTAAACTAACTTCTTAAAACTCCATTAGCTTATTTCAGTCTTATTTCATTTTTGCCTCAATGTGGCTTCCATACATTTGAAACCTTTCTGACAGCTTCCGCGGCTTGTTTATCTTCTACTCAGTCATTTTACCGACAGTGTGCACAAAAAGAAATCCTATTATCGGCCGTGTTTGTATTATTCAGGAGCCCAGACAGTTAACGGCGGCTCCGTCCACCCCGCCCTCACCGCCCCCAAAGCTCCGACCTTCCCCCGGCGGCGAGCTCTGTGTCGCCTCTGCTGCCGCCGCTCTGACTGAGATGCTCTCCTTCGTGTCGGACACACACACCGTCCACCGCCTGCAGTTCGGCCGCCGATCCTCCAGCACAGTCGTATAATCGCCGAACTTAGATGATTCGAGGGGGCAGATACGTGAATCAGAGTCCGATGGCACACTGGGCAACACTTTTGTGTTTTTTGTGCGGAGTTCTGCATGGACTAGGTAGGAACGCAGCTCAAGTTTTGGAGATCAGATGCAGATTTTGAAATATATGTGAAACTGTTATCGGTTCAGTGACTTTTACAAGCATGTTTAATTTGAGGGCTTTTAAACGTGAGGGACTGCAGATGTTCAACCTACTTTCTATAAAATGTCTGTCTATCTGAGGGTGTGAGACCACTTTAATTAAATCTGAGTCAGCCACTGGCACTCAGGGGCAGCATGGCAAATTTTTTTCCATCGCCTGTGCCGCCTCATACCTCTTCTGTCTATTTCTAATCCTCGTGCCACCAGAGATTCAGACTCCCACTGTACAGGAGTGCTGTCAGGATGGGAGGGATCGGGCCCTGAAAGGACAAGACTGTACAATCCTCCCCCTCATCGCCTCATCGCACACCTGCAGGTAGGCAACACCTGGTTTCTCTGGAGAGTCTCAAAAAGGGGGGGGGGGCCGGGGACCGAAGAAGGGTCAGTACAGTGGGTTCAGAGAGGGGATGCGTGAAGTTTGCTGTGTTTATTCACTGTGTATTGATCTTATTGGTATGTCCGAGTTACAAAACATTCAAATGTTGGGAGTTTTGCGCAGGCCAGCGTTTGGGATGGCATTTTTAAAAAGCAGGAAATGCCCTCGGGGTTTCAAGCCCCAAATCATCTCCGCAGCCCTCAACCACCCATCCCACCGCAGGGGAGGATAACTACACAGTAAGTGCAGGCGTAAAGTGGCCCCCTGGAGCATTTTAACACCAAAGGTCCCCGTTTGACTGTTAGAAGACAGGGGTGGTGATTGATGAAATAGAGGAACACCTGGTCAACACATGGAGGTCAGCGGAGGGAACATTTGCCAACGAAAGGCAGGGAAACAGAGGTTTTCTTTATCCATGGCAACCTGACTTTTTTAATATAAGGTAGGTTACTTATTTTTATGAAAAGTATTAGGACAGAAATCCACTTCATCCACTGTATCTAATGTAAATACTAAGGATTTCTTCACATGCTTCTTATCCAACTCTTACCCCACAGAGCAAAGAGAGCAGTTTCTGTTGTGGACGAGGTTTCCAACTGCATTTTTTGCCATCTATTTTCAGGATTGCCCAGGAGCAGTGCTGCGCAGGAGCAGTAGGAGACCAACTCTGTGACAATGGCGTCAAAATGGCCAAAGAGCAAGGGGCCTGCGAGAGGCCCTTTTTCCAAGGAGACCCCTGGGAAACCAAAATCTCTAAGGTTTTCCTCTTTTCTAATCAATATCTTCAACCTTTACACGTCTCCTCACTCTTACACACAAAGGCAAAACACTAAGTCCTTTGTAAATCAATAAATAGCAGGAACAATCTCATTTAAGATAAGATTTTGTTCTTACTGCCTCACCCTCTCCGCCTCCTGTTCAGATGTGCTGCGACTGCTGTGTGCTCGGCCTGATGATAGCGAGCCGGGGCTCGAGCTGCGAGCTCCCGGGTTTGTCGCTGGGCAGACAGTGTGCGTTCGCAGCTCAAACCTGCTGCGGCAAAAACCCAACAGAGGAGATCAAACCAGTTCCTAAAGGTAGGAAGATCTAAACGACCTTGTGCTTTCAGTCATCTGTGTCTTGATTAGCTCCACTCTTATCACGAAAGAATGGCTACTGACTGGCTGCGACACTTAAAACAATCAATGCACTTGGCCATTTGCACACACTAGGGGCCAAATGACTTATAGCACAGTATGATTCGGCCCTTCTTTCCAGTAAATTGTAACTAATAGCTTTGTTAATGGTTAATAAAGATTCATAAGGCTTTTTTGGGGGGGCTTTTTAGAAATTTGGGATCCTTGACCAGGGCCGCAGGTAGTCTTGCTCCTGCCCGGGGCAAGATGATCTCGAAAGAGATATTATTTTAAGGTCTGGAGGGACCTTATGGGCTTTTTGGCCCTCTCATGACCCTGGGTACAGGACAACTGACCTGGAGTTCCCCCACATCAGGTCCATGACCATTTGTATTTATCACTAACATGTTGTGCCAGATGGTTTGTTGAAAAGGTCTATCATGTTTAACTTCAGACAATCAGATCAACAGCAGTTGAGCACTACCATGAGCAGAGACAGATAGAAAATGTATCTTTTACCAAAGCTACCGAATTTTTCACAACCTGGCAAACCAGAATGTGTTCATATGAAAGGCGCAATACACAAGAATCCAAATGAATACGGGGCAGCATGTCACCAAAGCATCCGCTAACTGCTGCTAACTGTAACTGCTGCTAGATAGTTAGCCCAGTTAGCCGTGCAGTACGTGGTCCAGACTGGGAGTTTACGAGATTGAACAGGCTGGAGCTAGCTGGTTAGCATGCTAACTTCAGTAGTTATCTCTGCAACACAATGTCTTTGACATGACGTCACAACTGTTATTTCTTACTACATACTGTTGACAATTTCACTTAATTTCTTTCTTTTTTTTATTCCAAGCCCCTTTACACCTTGTCAAAACCAAAGTAGGCATTAATTTAAAAGTCGTACCTATGATTTTAGTAGCACTTGGGCGCAAAATCTTGGCGCTCTCTGAGATTTGTTTAGGCTCGGAGAGTTTTCAAAAGAAGTGAATACATCAAAACAGGCAGCGTTACTAGGAGCAGAGGGAGCGGGGCTGGATAAATGGCCTTGGTGTGGCAGCTGTGGATCAGATTGTTGCCAGAGAGTCAGACAGTCTAGGTCACAAGACTAATCTGCAGACACCTTGCCAAATGGTAACTCGGGGCCAAATGGTGTTCCAGTGCCCTAAGGTGAAAAACACAAACGTGTGGGGAGCACAAAAACACACGATTTCTTGGTGATGTCAAGCCACAGAGATTTGAGAGGTCACACTGTGAAACAGGGTGCTGAATATTTTCTCATAATTTGTTTTAATGAGGCTTTTTCTTCTGTAGAACCAGTGAAGGAGAAGCCTGACGCCAGCGTTACTGCAAAGCCTCCAGAGGAGTCGGACACCTGTAGAGGTTTGGCGCCTTTATTTCTCCAAGTGGTCTCCTTTGTTATGATTGGAGCCGAAAGAGGCTTAGACTCTTTGTGGCTTTGTCTTCCATCAGCCAGTGACATGATCCTTGTGATCTCGGACCAGGGGCGTGGCACTGAGGGGGCGAAATGGGATTGAGACTACAGATACTACACACTGTACATTGCGATGTGTTCTTCTTCTTCTTCTTCTTCTTCATGTGTCTCTCTGCTGTTTTCAGACTCCAATTGCTCCCAGTTGTGCGTAGGCAACGGTACATGTGCATGCCATGATGGTTATCAACTGCACCAAGATGGCGTAAACTGCGAGGGTAAGTAATGTAAAAAGGAGCCCAACTTCACCATAAATCTTGAATATAATCAAATATGATATAATATGTCTTACATATTGCAGCTTTAATGTCTCAAATACTTTAGTTGAGACCAAACACCTGCAAAACTAATGACATTCCAGTTAACCTCTATATATGCTAACATGCTAAACTAAGATGGTGAACATGGTAAACAATGAACTTGCTGAAAGTGTGCATTTTAGCATTGTCACTGTGAACATTTAGCTGACAGCACAGCTGTACGTACACACAGTTCCACCAAAATTACTACACCATACGTATCGACAGATGTTCTTATTTTCATGTTGATGTCTTTCTCCTCAGATGTTAATGAGTGTCTCACTGGCAGTCACAACTGTGTCACCGGCCAAGGTTGCATTAATACAGAGGGCTCCTTTCGCTGTCAGAGGGAAACCAACTGTGGCACGGGGTATGAACTCAAAGACGACAACTCTTGCCAAGGTAACAATTCAGGAGCACTGTAGAAATTACAAAAGAAAAAGACAAGACCGATAGTTTACGATATTTCATGTAAAACAAAATGTATGTAAAGTATATTATGCCTGATTTATTTCCTCTTTTCCTGTCCCAGACATAGATGAGTGTTCTTTGGGGACCCATAACTGTGGACCAGACTTTCTTTGCACCAACACAGTCGGCTCGTTTCGCTGCCACCCGAAGGAGAGCTGCTCGGACGGTTTCATCCAGGACGCTATCGGCAGCTGTATCGGTGAGTTTGATGTCTCACCGAAAAAAAAAACACCCATGGATAAACATTCACAGGGTGAGCTGACTGGCTAAATATGTTTTTCTCGTTAGATGTAAATGAGTGTGTGGCCTATACCACTCCATGCCACCCTGGGAGTACGTGTATCAACACAGTAGGCTCCTACACCTGTCGCAGGAACACAATCACCTGTGGACGAGGCTATCACGTCAGTGAGGACGGCACACGTTGCGAAGGTAGGTGTTGTCAAAATGAACTGGTATTGTTTTTGTAAAGTCTCCAAAATTGTGTTTTTTTCTTCTCACTGTGTCTCACTTTTTTCCCCCCAAACTAATGAGATGTAACTTCTCTCCCTCATGTTGCAGATGTAGATGAGTGTCGTGCAGGCAATGCGTGTGGCGACCACGGTTGTGTCAACCTGATGGGCTCGTACCGCTGTGAATGCAGACTTGGCTTCATCTTCAACACTATCACCAGACTGTGTGAAGGTATGGTAGGAATTCACTGTCTTTTTGTGTCAGGTGTAACGTTTTGTGCACATCAGCCATGAAATAATATGTTTTCACGATTGTCTCAGCTTATATATGAGATACGTGCTGGGACCTCTGGTAAATTCATTGTCCGTCCTCTGTTGACTTTAGACATCAATGAGTGTAGGCATTATCCCGGACGACTCTGTGCCCATAAGTGTGAGAACACAGAGGGGTCCTACATGTGCAGCTGCACCACTGGCTTTCAACTGTCCCACGACGGCAGAAACTGCGAAGGTAAGATCTTTTTGCATTGGACTTTTGTTAGAGCTAAATGATACACTGTATATATGAACACCCAGCAGCCACAGCACTGAAAGGACTGACAGAGACATTACAGTGCAATGCTTGGAAACCTTGGGTCCTGGGCCTGGACCCAGTTGAAGCTCACCACCCACCCGAACACTGTTGCAGACCAAATAAGCTCCCAGATTAACAATACACCCTGTCACACTGCAAGAACTTCTCAGTAATGCCCCAAACAATGTGACAAGGAGCTCAAGACATCGCCCTGGCCTCCAAATTCCCCAGATCCCAATCCAATCTTGATTCGGTGGGAAGTTCCTGAATAAATTCGAGCCATGGAGGCCCCATGGTCCACATCAAATCTTAGTTTGCTGTGGACCCTTTGAGTCCTGTGGGTTTCTAGGTGGATCAGACCTTCCATGGATTGGACTTGTTCCAGCATGTTCCACGGGAGTTTGGAGGCCATTCCAGAACAGTCTTTGCAGTATGGCAGGGTGCATGAGGATGCATTTCACCTGTTAGTCCTTTTAATGCGATGCTGAAAAGAAATCTATGACTGAATGTAGACTTGTAAAAGGATCGTCTCTGCGCCTGTACCCTGGCAGATGTCAACGAGTGCAACGCCAACCCTTGCAGCCAGGAGTGCGCCAACGTCTATGGCTCCTACCAGTGCTACTGTCGCCGTGGTTACCAGCTGAGTGACATTGATGGGATAACGTGTGAAGGTACTGTTGGACTTAACGACGGGTAATTATTCACCACAAACGGCGACACTCATTTTAAAACTCTCTATGCCCTTAGACATCGATGAATGCGCTCTGCCTACTGGAGGTCACGTGTGCTCCTACCGCTGCTCCAACGCCCCGGGAAGTTTCTACTGCACCTGCCCACCCACGGGCTACACCATCGCCCACAATGGACGCACATGCCAAGGTCAGCGGACGAACCTTTTCCTCCCTTTCCCCTTGAGATTGAAATTGCTAGTAAATGTCTAACCTTCGCCTCCCCCATGTTTTTTTTTCAGACATTGATGAATGTGCAGCAGGGAGCCATAACTGCTCCGTGTCTGAAAGCTGTTTCAACATCCAGGGAGGATTTCGCTGCCTGTCCTTCTTATGTCCTCCGAACTTCCGGCACATAGCAAAAGGGTGAGAGCTGAATATTAGGAGCTGGTAAAACAAAATACTTGATTGTCCCCAGCTGAGCATGATGCATTTTACACCTCCACCGTTTAATGCTCATTTCTTTCTTTTTCTTATTTGACTAATTGTGATGAGAATTGTCTACCCTAACCCTGCTGCTGACATGTGCCGCGGTTTTCGGCCCTCTTTCGTCGCCCAGCGCCATCTTTCCTTTCCCCTCTTTTTCCACCCATGTATGTAACCGTTTCCGACCTCCATCCGATGAGCATTTCGTTTTCTCCCTTTCAGCCGTTGCGAGCGCGTAGCTTGCGAGTTCGAGCGGGATCCTGCGTTGTGTTTCTCGCTGCCGCTGAGAATCTCCTTCTACAACATCAGCTTCCCCGCCAACACTCCCGTACCCGCTGATGTTTTCCGGATGGGAGCCTCTAATTCCGTTGCCGGAGACAAAATGCTGTTCAACATAGTCTCAGGAAACGAGGAGGGATACTTTGCCGTGGAGCAGAAAGCTCACGGAGGAGAGATCTCACTGCGTCGTGCCTTAAATGCGCCCCGGGACTTCTTTCTGACTGTGGAGATGAGGCTGATTCGCTACGGGACGGCACATCTGTACATGGCCAAGATCGCTGTTTTTGTCACACACGAGCTGTCCATCCGACCCTCGAGAACATTTCCGTATTAGACGTTGTTTTTGGTTTTTGATGTCTGTCCCTATTGTGTACTCACCACTCATGTATGATAACGGTGACTTTCATTCACATCCATCCTTTTATTTACCCCACAGCTCCGGCTTTCCATCTACTATTTTATGTGGTTATTAAGGGGCTGATATATTGTTCTTGTTGAGTGGGAAAACACTACATAATTCACCTAAAGTTCAAGATGAACAGCAGCATTATGGTGAATTGCGGTGGTCAGTTAAAGAAACTTTACATTTTTATAACTAAATAAAGTGCCTTCTTTAATTATCACCCTCCACCCGTTAGCTTTCCTGTTTATATATACCTGCTCAGTGCCACAGATGGGCACAAAGTAACTGTACATAGGACCTACGTTCTACATTTGTGGAGCTAGAAGGAGTACAGATTTATTTCGTTATTCAACACCGTGTTGGATAATTGCAAATAAATCACTTTGTACTGGTAAGTTAACCTGGTATTGTGTCTGTGATATATTAACCCTACACCAAGTGAAGTATTAATCAAGTTTTTTTATTGTGCAATGAAAAGATGAGCTCTGCTAATTCACCGCATCACAGATCTGAAGTCAGCCAAGCCTTTTGGGGGCCCTAAACAGAATTTGATTTGGGGCCCCCCTCCCACCACCGCGGACGGATAAGACGATTGAAATTGATGCAGTGACAATGCGCACTAATTGTCTATGCATGCAAGGTGTCTAGTTTATGCACATGAATCGAACGCTAGCAGACACAGCAGTTGTAGGCAGGTATATTGATCATGAAATCAGAATCATCTTGTCTTGAATTATTCATTCATTCATTCATTCATTTATGTCACTTGCTTAATTTATTTAACATTTAAAAAAAAAAAAAAAACATATTCTCGATTGGGGGCCCCCTGGTGGCCAAGCAGCCGCTTAATTCGCTTATGCCTCGGCCGGCCCTGTCTGAAGTGGCCAATCAGAACATGTTGGAGATGAAGGGCTGCAAACTCAGTGGTGCATCCTGGGTGGTTTCTTTCAGTAAAAACCTATTGATATGCCGCAGGAACTGAACAGTTATGGAACAGTGATGCGCTAGTTCTTTCACATGAATAATGGGCATTGAGCAGATTCCTGAATATAAGTGTGGTGGAGTAAGTACATTCCTATGTTAAACATTACAACCAACAAATTAATAAATGCAAGGGGCACGAAACCATAGCAATACAACAAAATAGTCTAAACAAATTAGGCTATGCTGAATAGGCTAATTGTTGTAATTTTGTTTTCTAGAGTTTAAACCTGGGGATAAAAATTTGACTTATTTTTTCTGCCCTGTAGCAAGAAAGAAGCAATAATTATGTACGTATTTTAATTGAAATATTGCCCATCTTTGCTCATTGTATCAATCGAAATATCAGCTAGAGCTATAGATGGAAAGCCAGAACTGAATACTTAATAAAGAAAAGAATACTCAAATTCACTTTCTGGATGAGAATTTATGAAAAGAGTGAAACCACTCTCATGTCTTTATGCCAAAAACGAAGCTGCTGTACAGCCGATTAGCTTAGCTTAGCACAAAACAGGGTAGCAGCTTTGGGAGGTCATTGCACCTTGTTGAAAAAATAGTCCGACACATAACCCTAAGACATGTAGAGGTAGTGAACTTTAGATTTTAACAACTGTGAGCAGAGTCAAGCTAGCTGCATCCAGTCTTCATACTAATTTAAGCTAACACTAGCAGAGTGGTAGCCTATTGATCTTCGAATTTAACTCTCAGAATGAAAGTTGATGAGCATAATTTCCACCCAAAAAACCCTCAAACTATTCCTTCAAGATGTAGTAAAGTTATAATTTGTTTTGGTAAACGATTGGTAAAGCAGAGCCAAGCTGACTGCTTTCAGTCTTAATGCTAATCTCCAGCGGGTTTCTGTAGCATATTCAGCGTAGACTGGTATTGACCATCTCACTTTACTCTCAGAAAGAAAGTTAATAAGCACATTTCCAAACCATAGAGAAAACACAAACTACCTCAAAATGTAGTAAAATGATTATTTTATAGAAAAAGATTGCAACAAGTCAAAATGTTATTGCATTTGTATATGTAGTAGTGTGTTCTTGGTTATTTATATAATATACACCCAATGACTTTTTTTTGGTTTTTATTCTAGCATATGATGCTAAAAACAACGCTACTGTCCAGCCAGCAGCTGATTAGCTTAGCTTAGCACAGAGACTGAAACGATAAAAAGTCAAGCTAGCTGCATCCAGTCCAAGCTTACTGGCGCTTCATATTCAATGCAGACACACAAGATTGGTAGCTATTAATCTTGTCATCGAACTCTCAAGTCAATAAGCGTCAGCCCCAGGCCCAAAACTATTCCCCGTAAATGTATTAAAATGATTATTTTATAGTAAATGATTGGTAAAGCAACAAGTCAAAATTGCCATTTGAATCACAGTTATATATATCTAGCCTAATGTGGTCTGGAGGATGCATTTCTTGAAATCAATTTGTTATTTATCCTAGCATTTCATATAGCAGTAGATATATAAAAATATCAGGGCATAGTACCACTAGATGGGGCCCAGTAGCTGTTTAGGATCTCTACAACACTATGACAGGATTATTCTTTTGTATTGATAGCAGCTCCCTCCACCTCATGTCTGTGCGGCAGCTTCTCTCCATCTGCACTTCCTATGTGCTTGGAATTAAAAGGTGACAGTTAAAAATGGCTTTTCAATCTTTAATACCCAAGCACAAACACACACACCGGCAATGGTTTCGGCCGCTACTCTCGTGCTTCCTCCGCTGCGGTCATTTCTAATGCAGAAACCAATTTTTCCTATGATCTGTTCCAAGCGGCCTCGCCATAGGATCAAACAGGCCTCGCCTTAGCGGAAAGCAAGAAAAATAAGCGTGGCACTTATTTATGGGCACCTGGGGCTCGGCCAGCATGGGGGCTCAATTAGTGGTGGGGCGGCATTACAGCTCATATGATGGATGGTGCATTTAGTGTTGGTATTGGGTGGTTATCAGTTAATTTGTTGTAAGTGATACTAAGAGGCCAGTAGCTGTGTTGGTCAGCTGGAAGAAGGCAGCCAGACACATTTTCCACTGTTCCACTTCCCTCCTGCTGGTTTTTGGAGCAGAGTCCATACAGAGCTGATCAAAAATGTAAATATATTAAATATATGCTGTAATTATTCGCTTTAATCTTTGGATTATATAACCACCTACTTTTCCGGAATGCTAAATGAATTATCTTCAAAAGAGTAAATAGTGAAATTAGAATTAATGATAATTTATGATGATAATCTGCTTTCTCTTCTTCTTTTCCTTTCTTTACCATGTGACCATGAGGTCACTGGACCGCTCAAATGATATCCATTCTTACTGCCCATACCCTCGTGTGGTTTTCTACCATCCTGTTTTTCCTTGGTGGCGTTTCACTGGTACAGAACACCACACAATCATCTCTGTGGCTTTGGCCGAACAACTTGGACTCACCTGCTTGCTGCTAATTACATGGTTCTGCTCCCTTCGCAGTCTTCGAGGTTATGTTTGAAAGCGCCACTGTCTTTACGTCGGGGAACCCCACAAACATGATTTTAGGTTGTGGAATCGGGGTTTGGCCTCCTTTTAATGCACACGGTCTTTGGTTAACCAAGGAGGTCTATGGGGCTATTCAGGTGTTGCCAGGTTCTTCTCACTCAACTCAACTGTGGAGCTTTGGTCAAAAACATTTTCTTCTGAATACTGGTGGATATTGTGTAGGTCAAAATTGTGGGAAACTCACACTTCTTCTTCAGATTATGTGTATTTCTCCCCATGCCCTTCTCTCCACTCATCTCCTTTCCATGGGCCTTTTTCAGACCCAGACAAGATGCTTCGGTCAGTTTACGCTGTGGTAAGGATTGCCAACATGGCGACATCGGCTGCAGTTTCGACCCTGCCCAACTCATCACACACACCGCCCTCTCCCTGCCAACCTTCAGAGAATTCAGTGGACCAGAGGGTAAGTGCAAGTTCTTAGAAACTAGTTTTTAGATGTATTTGTATAGAAGTCCTTAATATGGGAAGAGGCGTTTTATTGGTTATAATGCCAAAGGCTTGACCCCTGTGAAGTCAGAATGCTTAGTGGCGGGATCTGACATCAGGAAAAGTTAGATTTAGCAATTGTTTGCTGATGCAATTAATTGATTTCTTGCCTGTTTTATTTATTGGCGACTTGTGTAAGGCTATAGTTCCTGTCAATTACACCAAACTCCTCACAGAATCCAGTGGTTCACTGGATTACTGTTCTGTAAGGAGCTATCATATTTGACACCTTCGCAAATCTATGAAAATGCATTTTGTATAAATGTTTTTTAGGACCAGCCTAAACTCCACATGTATAGAAAATCCATCATGAAGCTTGAATGCAGTTTAATGCTGTTTACATGAATTGTTCTTTATTTTAAAATAGTTCTTAAAAGGAAAATGTGCAATACAGTCATATTTGAAAACAAGATTTTGACCGGCTGGTTTGTTTTTTTGGGGGCCGGGGGCTGAAAGGGTTGACACAGTAGCTTGTAAAAGCAAATTAAAACATTATTCGCAGCCTCAGTGAAATAAAAATATTTCGCCTACCAACCTGCCACAGCACATCAGATTCAATTACTTACTTCAACCCACAAAGCAGTTCAAAATCATAATTATCTAATTTGAAGACCCAAATGCACTTTGTGGTTTGCATCTATCAGACTAATAGAAACTTTAAACCAATTCTTCCATCAGATATAGTTTTCCTGCGGACTGTTGCGGCGGCAAACCCTGCTCCTCCACCCGGTGCCACCGATGTTTTCTTTAAAATCCTGGCCGTAGACGACCAGTACTCTTTTGACGTGCAGAAACGCTCCGACCAGGGCATGATTATGGGTAAGAGGAACCAGGCTGTCAATTCTTTATAAAATCCTTTAATTAATAATCACATAAATATATATTTTTTATTCATATCTCTCCAGCAACTGAATTTCAGTCATTAATCCCAGTCTGCGTCCTCCCACAGGTGTGGTCCAGCAGGTGAAACCTATCATTGGCCCCAGGGACCTTGTGTTGGAGGTGGCTATGGACTATGTCATCTCAGGGCTCGTTAGCCGTCGCAACATTGTCGTGATCCATGTCTTCATCTCTGAATTCTGGTTCTGAGCTGACCTAAGAAGGATTAGCAATATGTCACATAACCTGGCAAATATTATTTAAAGCAACATTATCTAACTTTTTTTTACCTTAAACAAAATCATGTTGATGGCACAGTGTCTTGTAACAGGGTGAATGGTGTCTCAGCCACTCCGCCCCCCCATCACTTGTTTCTGCACTATGTAACTCCATTGAGAGGGTCGGATCACAGCGTTACATACATCTTTACTTCAACGTACAAGTTTTCAACACATAACATTGTTAAGACGTAATGAGTTTTGTTTGTAGTTAGCAGCTACATTACGTCTGATGAATTGTTACAGACCTGGGATTTGTATTTACAATAGTTGTGTTCCACTCAGAAACTGTGGGGGGTGCCAAATCACACAAAAGGCCAAATTCTTCATAATGTTGCTTTAAATACAGTTAAGAATATCTGAAGGCGCTGCACTTATCTCACTGAACACTGATAAACAGCTCAAATGTTAAAGCTGTTGCGTGCAAGATAATATACATCATGGGATTTGGTTAATTTGAAACTTTTTTGAATTTATTGAAAACAGGGCGTTAGTCTTGTTTTGTCATTTCAACATAATATATACCAAGAAAACAAGAAAACATGATCAGAAGAAAATGGACTAAGAGCCTATAGCCAATCAGGCAGCTCTGTGAGGCCTTACTTGCACTGTAGTGTTTTGAGCTAAATGACAATGTCAGCATGCTAATGTGCTAACTGTTAACCATCTCAATTCAGTCTGTTAGCATGCTAACATTTGCTGACTAACGCTAAACATAAAGTATAACATGAGGCTGATGGAAATTTTGATAGTTTGCAGGCATTTGGTCAAAAACCAAAGTCTCGGTTAATTTAAATGTATGACTAAATGAGAAGTTAAAGCTGCTTTAAGCGTTGTTGTCATTTCAGCTAACTTCCTGTCCAGTCAGATAGCCATCTCTCTACGTCACCACACTTGCACATCTCCTTTCTGTTTTTTCCGATGCAGCTGTCTTTGCCGCTTTCCCTTTTTTTTTTCAAGCGTTTTTTTTATTTTGGATTGGTAGTATAAGCCGTCTCCGGGAGTGCTGTCATTGGTAGCTTTCCCTGTTCCGCCATCGCCGGTGTAGGTACCAGAACTGGAGGATCCTGCTCTCTACGTGCTGCCTGAGCAGGCGGAGGAGTGATCTGTCCTGATTGGATAAAGTGGGCAGGGATACCAGGAAATTTTGCCTTTTACTGCGTGAGAAGAAGGAGCAGAGACACGGGCTACTGACCAAACAGTGATTACTGTTGTAATGTAGAGTTATTTAACACTTGTTTTAATAAGAAAATAACGCCTACAGTTGCTTTAAGGAATCATCAAAATGATTAAAATTCATCATGAGGGTATATAAAGTGTTATGAATGTCTTTACCTTATTTCATGACACGCCATCTGCCACCCAACTGCCAGAATAAATGTTGGCATTGGACCTTTGTTAAGGTTCAGTTTTCAATTTTATGTTGTGACTACGCCGTGCTTTTGGTCTGGCTACGTTAAAGTTTACCTGTTTCTGTTACCACAAACAGAGCTGGAAGTCGTTCCACTGTCTTGTGGTTTTACGCTCACAACTGTTAGAGCGCCATCTGGAACAGTGGTCACTCACTTGGCAGCCATCTTGGATAACTGTCAAGGCACCACCATCCACCCGTTCAGGCATGACAGTCAGCTCAAATACATGTATGTGAACGTGATTTGACGTGTATTGTCGATCTGTTGTTATGATTTGTATGAATCATACAAATTTACCATATCTTGGGTTTGCAGAAACGTAACAATGCCAACATATTATTCTGACGACCGGGCGATCATCCAATGGCTGTTGAGACATTTTGCGTAAAACCACAAATTGCAACCTCATGGAGGCGTTAGAGGAGAATTTATGGGATCTTCAAAATTATTAGTTATTATACATCATGTGTGAGCCATGAATGTCTGTAGCAACTTTTTTAGATATTTCAGTCTAGACCAGAGTGGTAGACCAACCAACAAAACAGCCAACATCGATCCATAAAGCAATGCTACTCGCACTGGCTTAAAAGTTATTTTTCATGCCAAAATGAGACTCATTCCTCACTTGATACCTCCGCCCCAGATGTGTTGAAAAATAAATGTCTTTTACAAGAGTTGAATGAAATAATGTAATAGATTAACCCGGTGCTGTCATCTCCTTAACCACTGTCTACTTGGATTTAGTCTTTGTTGTGATGAGTGCCACTATTATAGACTGCTGATTGACCTGCGGAACTGTTTTATATTGACTCCTTTTCATCTGTTTTGACAGACCAGAGGCTTCACGCTTCATTTGATAATGAATTGCGGATTTGTTTTCAACGTTGATTGTGTTTTGTACCATGAGACTTTACGAGCATCTGTGAATAATAAAGACCATGCGGTTAATTGTACTTGTGTCTTTTATTGAAAAGAGCCCAATCCCCTCACACTGCAGACTAAACAGGCCGTATTTTAGTTAGCATAACTGAGGTTTTCAGAATAACAAAAAACTGATAGGATGTCCTGTTTTTCCTGTAACTGAACTCTTCAGATTCCCCATTGTACCATACCGGTTCCAGTTTGTGAGGATATTTCCAGTTATTCCACTCAGAGAATGAGTAATGGGACTCCTATACTGGGAATGTTTGGATCCTTGAATACCTCATCTTAAAGCTGACAAATTGCTTGAGGTGGATACATCTTACCATCCATAATCAACTCTCCCCCACATCGATCTGCCTTTCACCACTGCCGTGCTGCGCCCGGCCAGGGAAAACACAGGGGACAACCAGACGGAGCAAAATCCTGTAATCTAAAATTTGCCACTTTACATAGAAATCTATAGGGCTTGTCCTGTGACTTTTGTTGTTTCAGCTGCAACAACTGTCACACAACTTGTCTGGCCTCAATTAATTGATCTTCAGACCTTTCAGCATTTCTTTAGGTAAATCAGTTGTGAGTGCAACTGTAGCTCAGCGCTTGTATAGAACTTCTGTTTAGCAAATTATTGGACCGTATTTTATAAAACATCTGTAATGGGAGCTTTAAAACATCTAATCTTAGACTCTTGGTGGATATTGGCTATAATGTATAAGCAAAGTGAAGTAAGTTGATTCATAAAACACTGTAAAACATGCTTATTAGAAAGCAATTCACAAGATTATAAGGACAACAGACTTTATGAATGGATTATGTCCGCTCCATCAACCAATAGTGAAGCTACAAGTTTCTACTTATAACCCCTTCATAAAGGCTGCCTTATTAGAAAATGGTGCTGATTTATATTTCACCTGGCTGAAAATGTCCTTTTGTGCATAAAGTTGAAGCTGAAGTTGTCAGTAATATCAGAAGACAATATGGTATATCTAAATTAGATTATTGGTTATGCTTCTTTATGAATTATGAATAGCAATAATGAAAACAAAAATGTAAATAAATTAAGATGATAAAGATGCTCCTTTATTAGCATGTGCAAAAGTATTAGCATCAAAAAATACTTAAATGAAAGAATTACAGCACTCATTATGCACTGCCCGTTTAAGAATAAAGTACATTATTGGATTAAAATCACTGATGCAGTAATGTGTACATTACTTTAACATTGCAGCTGATAAAGATGGGGTGTTAACCACTTTATATACTGCTGTGTTATTTATGAATTTACCCCTGGTATCAATAGAGTACATACCTATTAACACATTACATTTATTAATTGATTATATTTTATTTATCTCAATCTGCAAAGTGAACTCAAATAGATAAATCATATAAATGTAGTGGAGTAAGTGGAGTGGAGTCAAATTATAAAGTATATGATCAAATATAGTCCAGGCACCTTATATTTTGTTCTGAAGCAATGCACTTAGTTACGTTCTGCTCCTGCTAACCCCAGCCCTGACCAAGAATTAATAACATCTCCAGAGCTTTCTCCTCAGTGAGCCTCAGTGACTTGTGTGAAAACAGCAGCACATGCTCTGACTCCGCCTTGATCCCGGATTGAACCAATAGCTTGTGAGAAGTCTATCCGGAAGTCCCGCCCACAAGCGTGAATCAGGCAAACATGGCAGCTATCATCAACAGCAACTTGGACATCCCAGCGTCTTTCGCTGGCATTTTGAATGAAAAACACCGCTCTGAACACTTGCAGGTCCTAAAAACATTCACCACTGCGCTACGGGACAAGGAATACAGGTGTGGACAAATTAATTTACTGCATTTTTAACGGAAACAGAGGGTGTTAGCTTATGAGCTAACGCTACATTCGGTCGAATACAACGTCCTGCGTAACATTACGAGTCCGTTATTACGACCGTTATTCAGGCCAGGTCTGTGTTAACAACAATTAAAATGGGTGTTCATTTAACCACCTCACTGCAGTATAGCAAACTAAGATACATTTAATTTCCTGAGCTATTTACTACAGCAGTTAAGTAGCTTAAAAGCTTTCTGTGGCTCTCTGTCTTCAGATAGTTATCAGGGCAGGGTGGAGCTAATGACAGTAATGATGGGTCAGTACAGGCAGTTATTACAATGCAAAGCAGCAGTTTTATAGCAAAGTTGCACCAGCTTTTGTCAAACTAAATTGTCTGCTGTGACATTCAACTTCAAATCCACAATTCCCCCCTTGTTGCTGCAGGCTTGTGTACTACTGCACTAAAATAACCACATTGCCTTCCTTTTTTGTTGTCACAGAGATGTCGTGGAGGAGGAGGCCTTCTCCAGCCTTTTAAAGGTCTTGTCACAGCTGTATGATGAGCTGCAGGCTGTCAGCGGTGAGGATGAGGACCTGCAGTCAGTCGCCCTGCAGCTGCAGCTGTGCGCTGAGTGCTTCAGGGCTCAGAGGAACGCCTGTGTCCAGAGCACTCGCAACCAGAGTGTACTCAGGTACTTCAAGATTCATACATTGTTAATGAGATATTGGAGAGGATGAATACAATAACGGGACTGTTTAGGATGAGTGGAAGGGAGAATATTAGAAAGATATAAAGAGTGTAATTCCCTTTTTCTCCAGGGAGGTTGGCTTCATTGATGTATCTCTTAAACTCCTGAGCCTTCTTCGGATCCCAAATTTGGAGAACAGAGATGACATACTTGAACGTAAGTCTAAAGTTAGTTAACTGATCCTTCATGAAATAATTACTTTTTCTTGAATGCAGCCTTTCTGATTCTGATCTTTGTTTTTTGAATCACCCTCTATGGCCCAGCTCTTCGGTGTGGGATCCAGTTCCTCGGTAACCTAGCCGTTGGAAACCAAATGTGTAAAGACGACATTTGGCAGCAGAGTTTCCCAAATCTCCTCCTGTAAGTTTTGTGTACTACAGTTACTGCATTATGTATAAAGCATCTCATCCACAGCTCTCTGTCTCTTCCACACTAAAAGAAGAGCTGATGTGAGACCACATTAAGCCCTTTGTTTTTCACACTGACACACATTCTGCAGCAGTATTTGTGTTTGTGGAAGCTTTATTGCAGACATTTGTAGCCAAGCCATTTGTTCACACATTGAATCAACCCAAACATGTGTGAACAGGCAGCTGCTCAGCGTTGACGACGAGAAGGCGGTGAACTACGCCTCTATGGTGCTCCACACATGTCTGGATGAAGCCAAGGTGGAGGAACTGTCTGAGCCGCAGAACATCCAGGTGGCTCTCAGGGTGATGGAGCTCTGCAGGACCCAACCTGACCTGGACTGGACGTAAGAGTTTGTGTCTGTGATGGGGTGTGTAAAGCGATTGTTAATATATAAAGAGTTATATTTTGTATTTGCTCAATTACAGGGTTATCATTGCTACCCAACATTTCCTCAAGTCTTCAGCTCTCGTGGAGAGCATGTACTCTGGGATGTCTCACCATGAAAGGTACTTTCCTTTAAATGTAGTGACAGAGTAAATGTCACTTGGTTACATTACACAGAATCCTGTAATAAACATGGTCCCATCAAACAGCCAATAAAAAACTTGCAGAATATCAAGTCAGTGTACCCAGAAAAGCTAATACAGCCTGTAATGTAGTACTAGTACACATTGATAAAATAGAAACACTTTATATTAGGGTATACATATTAACCATTATCTAGTTGCTTATATGTGTGCACATTAATAGCCTATTTGCTCTTTATTAGTCATTATAAAGCACTTATCAGTGCTTTATTCTGCATGACCACATCCTATCACTACTAGGCCATTAACTTTAAGACTCCAACACTTTAGCATTAAGAGTTTTCCCTTAATTACCTACTAATTGAAGTTCATTGATCGTAAGTAAGAAAATTGTTGTAAATGAATTATGGTCTTACAATGCTTTGCAAGGTATGGGCCTTCTAATGTGATGAAACCACAAGAATAGTGATTCTCCCTCAGTAACACTTGATAAATATTTCCTGTTTGTATGCATCAAAGCTCAATAGATAATAGTGTACTAATAACCAGTGTGGCTTAATAAGGCATGGCAAGTTTTTAAAGGGCATCATTTAGACACAAGGCAATTCAAAATGCTTGAAAGGGTCTTAGACATACATACAAATTAACATTTAATTCTACCTAAAAGACAATAAGTGTGAAGCTGCTAACTCATTAGTTGCTGATGAGCAACTGATGAATGTTTCATATGTGTGTCTTAATAAGAAGTGTTACAGAGAATACAAATATGTCATACTAAGGTGCTACAGATGTGTCATAAAGACGCGTGTGCATTTTTATTCTCCAGAGTTACTCTGTTAGAGCTGCTCTTTGCCCAGCTGAGAGAGGAGGACTCAGATGAGTGTGGCGTCCCGACCAGTGTGGCTCGGTTCCTGGCTAGTACCTTCCAGAAAGGGTGCGGAGCTGTGCTGACGCTCGCCACTGGCTCCGTCTCCAGTGAGGAGGTACAGAAAGTTAACCAGACTCAATCGAGTTAACTGTGTACTATTGGGAGAGCTTTGTTCTACTTTAAGTTTTCCATTTTCTAACAGATATGTCCCCTCCCTGACAAGAACTCGCATGACATCCTCCATGTGACCAACACCTGTTTGTTGCAATCCCGTATAGGTCCTGCAGGAGGCACTGACAGTGATAAGTCTACTGGACGTGCTGTGTGAGATGACCTCAGACTGCAGGCAGTTCATGTTCCTGCAGGACCATCCTGACCTTCTAATGACCACTGTTGGTAAATGAAAACTCACACTCACCTCTCAACCTCACTGACCCAACGGAGTTTGTTGGTCAAATTGGGCGTCTTTGGGTGATTTCATCTGTGCACAGTAGACACTCATTGAAATGGTGAAAGATCCAGATCCAAATAAAAACTTGGTGCTTAAACAACATATCTAAAGTGAAATTATCTACTGTAGAAATCAAATTCGATAATTCTTAATCCATAATTAGAGTCATTGGATGTCATCTCCATACTCTGTATGCTTTTCCTCTTTTCACCCTTAACGTGTTCTCTGCAGAGCTCCTGGAGCAGGTGCATGCCATAGGGAAGGCCAGCAAGAATGTTTTCAGTTCCGCACAAAACTTCTCCTCCTTCGGTGGAGATGGAGACCAATCGCCTGTCATTAGCTTCAAGGCCCACCTCATCAGGCTGATAGGAAACCTGTGTCACAACAACACCAACAACCAGAACAAGGTTTGGATTTAATTAATTGATGGATGAAAGAACAGAAAAATGGTACTTCAAGAACAAATGGAAAAATTGATATGTGATTTACTGCATCAAAAATAATATTACAATTAACTGTAGGCATTAATTCATTCATAAAACATAAGATAAATTGATATTCCTGTTTTGCTTTGCTTCTGTATTTATTTATCTTTGTATTAGTCATCCTATTTATCTACCTCCCCGATTTAGAAAAAAAACAAAACATAAATACCCAAAATAACAACCTACTTAAGTTTTAATTATTGTTATTCATTAGAATTTCTACTGTTTTCTTTCTTTAATCCACTTGGATCCCTCCTCTGATGGGATCTGGGGCCTCTCAAGATATAGTGAGCACCCTTGATCAGTCTAACACAATGGGGGGGTCACAGGTCAAGAGGAGGTCTAAGGGGCCCTCCTTGTCTTGCTTTGACAGACCTGTCTCTGCTCTAAATTAGCATGTTTAAAGTGCAGGCTCTGGTAATGAGCTGTTGTATCAAACCACACGACCTCCCGGGAATGAGCACCGCAAATGAGTCTTGCGTCTAATGAAGCACGAGGCTGTGTGTTCCAACGACTTCGAGCTTACGAGCTCTTTCAACAAAACAGTTTGGTTTAGCACTGAAATGTGAGACATTTCCTCCCTCGCTTTAGTGATTTTTATCAGTTCCCCTCCATCGCCATCTGTCAGCATCTCACTATTAACGTAAAGCACAGATAGAAAAATGATGTGGACTGGGAGGAGTGGGCCTCTGTCTGTGGCACATTATGGACCCAGTCCTACTTAATAGAAACAGATTTGTGGAATGCTTGTGGGATGGCCACCCTCAGTTGGCCTCTCTATAATATTTATGGATGCTGATCTGTGGTCTGTCAGTGGTCAGAAATCACCCCATATCTGTTTTCACTAAGAACTCTTCCAGTAAACCAATTGTCATTCTGTTCACCTTCGGGAGAGATTGTAATTTCAGATGTGCATGCAAAGCACTGAACTGCATGTACGGAGCTGCAGTCAGTGTCCAGTTATTCATCGCTTTATCGGTTTGGACATAATGTAAGCAACGTCAGACAATCATTTCTAAAGTCGAAAATGCAGACCTGGGTGCTTGCACTAGTCAGCGACTTTGTTTCTTTGACAGTGTAAATGACATTTCCATTTTCTGAAACTCAGCACTTTGTCTCGTCTTGGAGCTCCTAGCAGTCTGTTTGGAGGGAAACCACAAGGGCAACAGCAAGCAAAGACAACAATTAAGCCTATAGAATTAGACACATGATACAGAGCAGATCACCCAATTGGGACGGTCTTAAACTAACCCTCAACCACACTCCTGCTTTTGCAGCAATGTCAAGTACACTTTGGTCAAAAACATTTCTTGTCTGAGATGAATATGTACTTTGTTTTCTCTGTAGAAAGTGATTACTGAGTGCACAGCTTGACAGTTCCTACAATTCACTTTCCAAGCGTTGTTAGGTCATTGATATGAGAATTGTGTGGTATCTGGTGCAGGTTTCCTTATGTCCCAAGAATTATTTATCAAGACAATACAGAATGTCCTGGTACATCATGTTATCACAAAGCACATACAGTTACTCTGATTAAACACTTCAAATGAGCCTCTCTTTTTAAATTTGTCAACAAAATGCTGTTTCAGATCTGGTATTAGTGGTCCAATGCGTAGGATTTAGTGGCATCTAACGGTGAGATTGCAGACTGAACACCCCTCGCCTCCCCCTCCCCTGTGACGGCTGCTAAAAGCACAAAAGGCCCTCGCTAGAGCCAGTGTTTGCTTTCTCCTTTTCAGGCCACTGTAGAAACAATGTAGTGCAACATGGTGGACCTCCTTGTCGATGTAATATGCTTATTCTAAAGTAACATCATTCTTGGTTTCAGGTGATTATGACAGGTAATGAAAACATAATGATGGAAATTATACTCAATTTTTGCCCCTAAATCTCCCTAAATCCTACACACTTGACCTTTTATAGATGACAGCTGTATCAGTAATTGTTAACAGTCCAATTAGCAACTTGAGATGCGAGAATGGAGTTTTAGTTGAGAGACAACTAATTAATCTGCATATGAATGCAGATGCATTTTTAAAAGACTAAGCTAAATTGTTGTCAGGTGATAGCTGATGTGTTTCCAGATTGCATTTTGGCTAATGCCCTCTGCCCTCTCGCTCAAACACGATTGGTCTATACACCCGACCAACAAACGGAAACCAAAAAGCTTCCAACACCAAAACCTTGTCCCTTGGCTACAGATTCTGCATTTCCATACAAATATCGGTTTATAGAGACTGCAAAAGTATGGTTTCAGAACTGGTATTAAATTGTCAAAAGAGGTGGAAAACGTCCAGTGATACCAAACACGAGAAGTAGAAACAGACTTCTCTATCAGTCCGTTCTTTAACATCTCACTGAACTTGTCTCCTCAGGTGAGAGAACTGGAAGGCATCCCCCTCATCTTGGACAACTGCAACATAGACAGCAACAACCCATGTATCCTTTGTTAACACAAGTCAGTGATCTGGAAACACAAACACATCTGTGTTTATGCACATATATTGCAAGTTTACCTAAATCATTGTTCACTTTTCTGCCCAGAAGCCGTTATAACCACTGTGTATCTTTTACTGGCACTTTAAGAATTGAACTTGGCATGTTTGCACAGGGAGCCTGGTGTGTTTGTAACTAGTGTGTTGCATCAAGCTCTAATTGCTGCAGTGTGTGTGTGTGTGTAGGCTGGCCAGCGTAACGTGTTTAAATTTTCACATAGCATTCAGCACCTCTCAATACATCTCTGCTCACAGCTGGTTCATTACATAAGTCTTTGGAGCTGCTTGTAAATGCTAACTTCTTATTTTGGGCAGTCTCTGTATCAGAGAGCCAAGTCATTTCTATGGTAATTATTTAGCCCACAGCGGTGCTTTTGTATTAGATTGCATTTTGATAGGTGTTTCTAATGTTTTTTCAGCCCCCTGTTTATCTACATGAGGGGGCAGAATGTTATCAAACCTCTCAATACGATGCAATCCAATACAAAAACATCTCTGCAGCTTCTGAAATACATGTGAACTTGAATCGACATCTTTCTGACACAGTGGCTCAGCCGAGCAAAGATGTGATCCATCAAAAGGCTTGCCTTTTGGTTTGTCGAATACAGTGATGACTCTATACTGTAAGTTCACGACACAATGTGAACACTCCGATCTCTGTCTTACTGCTGGTCAATGAGCTCCCACCCCTGAGCCGTTCTCATGTCAAGCCCCCGCTGGGTATCCTGCTACCAGTTGGTATTAGCAGGCTCAAGCGAGGGCATCGTGCCAGGTTGTCTTTGAACCAGGTCAGTAGTCTGAGCCTTTGCCTTGTGCCTCTCTCCCATACACAATGTTCACTCCGTCCACCTTTTCTGCTTAGGTGTCAGCATTTTTTTCTGTACAGAAAAAGATTGTTATAGAAAAAAAAAAGGCCTGTGGATTTACACAGGAAACTTGAGAGGGGTGAGTTGTGAATGTTTTGTATCACACACATCACAACCTGTCTGCAAAACTCATTTGTTTATTGGCCTGTGTGTGTACTCACTGACCTGAGGCAAATACCAGGCACTCATGAAGACTTCCTGGGGAGAACATTAAAAATGTTTAACCAACTGTGACCCCCTCTACCTTTAATCTGTCTAGGTATATCACTTTTTTTAGACATCGATTTTGTAAGTGCAGTATTGCATTGCATGCGGGCGGCACGGTGGTGCAGTGGTTAGCACTGTTGCCTCACAGCAAGAGGGTTCTGGGTTCTAACACCCCTTCTGTGTTGAGTTTGCATGTTCTCCCCATGCGTGGGTTCTCTCTGGGTACTCTGGCTTCCTCCCACATACCAAAGACATGCAGGTTAGGTTAATTGGCGACTCTAAATTATCCATAGGTGTGCATGAGAGTGTGAGTGGTTGTCTGTCTGTGTATGTTAGCCCTGTGATAGGCTGGCGACCTGTCCAGGGTGTACCCCGTCTCACGCCCTAAGTCTGCTGGGATAGGCTCCAGCTCACCCGCGACCCCATTGCAGGATAAGCGGTAGATGATGAGTGTGTGTATGAGATGATGAGTATTGCATTGCAACTGTATTCTCATGCTCGTGTCCAGCATAAGATTTGTTAACGTTTTATAAAAGTGGTGCAAGGTGGTAGTGTTGTCATCTAAAGTGTTGATGACAAATGCTTGACACCCAACAATATTTGAGGTTCATGCTTGATTTTTAAGACTTAAGTTATGTTATGTTTATTTTTCCCATTGATGTTTTTCATTGCTGTCCTTAACCGCACACTTGCAGTCATCAGCCAGTGGGCCATCTTCGCCATCAGGAACCTTCTAGACCACAACACACAGAACCAGGAGCTGGTTGCCTCCCTGGAACGCCGTGGCAGCGCCGACTACTCTGCGCTCCGGGAGTTGGGTTTCCAGGTGGAGGAGCGAGATGGAAGCCTGCTGCTCAAAACTGTGAGGAAAGACTCGTAAAACCTCCGGAGCAGACCGGAGAGAGGAGGTCCTCAAGCCCTGCACGCAGGTTCTCATGTGAAGTATTTATTTAGAAAAGGATAAGGCACATGTGTGTATACACGTGTGAACATGTTCTCTTGTTGTTCTACAAGCCTCATTAATGTTACCTAATACTTAAAGCTTCATCTGCTGGTGAATAACCTGTCCACTAACAATTCATAACTTTTGTGCCTGTCCAGAATAATTGACAGCCACACTGCCGATATATCAAGCAAAAAAGCGCTTTTGAATGAGATTTTTCTGTCAGAGAAGTATGTATAATTACTTTTCTACCTCAGTGATGATTGCACTCATGCCCAGATAGGGCTTAAGTTATTCTTGATAAACAAAAGGTCCATGGGGTCCCCCTGGTAAAGAGGCAGGCGGTCTTGTTTTGTCTTGACCCGAGTGTGGGAAATGAAGAGTCTTGGAACGGCGAGCGCCTGCTGGTACCTTTTGGCAAGGCCGATTCTTTGTGTTTTAATCCAAAGACAAAGAGCACCACAGTGTCTGGGCTTTTCACTTTCACAGACACTGATGTTACCAGCAGGGGTTGGGGTTTAATCTCAGGCCCATAGTGACTTCTGCCGCAGTAACTGCGAAGCAGAGAATGACCAAAATATGATGTAATCAACCCCCTCACCGCCTTATCTAGTTTATGGGCGGCGTCTTCGCCAGAGGGACAGAGAGACTTTTATTCTCATTCAAATGCTTCAAATAACTGCTTATTTAAACAGGTATTATTAATATAAGGGCAGCTAAGTGCAGAATGCAGTACTAAAAAAACTAATAATAACTGAAGCTATGCATGTTTGTAATTTAAAAACAATGCTCAGTCTGAGTAAGCCTGTCACAATAACTGCTTTTGTCGGACAATATATTGTCCCAGAAATAATTGTGATAAGCAATATTATTGCTTTGTTAGGTGCTTTTAATGCCACTGATATAATGTAAAGCAACATAGAGCAATGAACCTTTAATTCTTAAGATTATTTAAGTGTCAAAATATGATATATCCCAAATAAATTACCAATAAATAAAATCAAACAACAGAACCAAAGCAGTTAATAAAATAGACTCTCAACAAAAAATCCACTATTTATATTAATCATTTGCCACAGGTGAATAGTCATTCATGCCTTAACAGGAAATATACTGCAAATATGTATATCTATAAGTCAGTAAGATATTTAAGATAACATGTACAACAAGTTGATGAATTAATTATCGTGACAGGCCTACGTATGAGCTGCATCTCTGCTTGCTTTTGCACAGCTTCCTGTATTAAGGTCATAACAGTACAGAGCTTTATATTCAACATAGTCCTGTGATTGTCATCCTATTCTTCTTCAACATATTCTAAATCCTCTATTTCTTCCCTGTTGCAAAATATTAGGACTAAATAAGGCATGAGAGCTAACGGCATGCATCATACATCATTAACCACCTTTAAACTCATAACATTGAGTTCATGTTTTACACCTTCAACTGCCTCTCTTCGCTCTGAACAAGCTATCTTTGAGTTTTACCAGACTCCATAGACCTTCTTAGAGATTTAGTGAATACTGTACTTTATAGTTAGCTGTAGCTGTGCGCTTGCGTGTGTGCGCTTCCTTTGAAAAGAGATAATAATCCTGGATTAGTAGCCGATGGATGAGAGCATACTAAAAGTGTACATCCGAAGTGTGAGTGAGTGAGTGAATCAGACCAGAAGCATTAGTTTGCAGAATGACATCCCTCCCTGCTCCTCCCGTTGCTGGATAAGCTGAACGGTCCTGACACCTCAACAATGCAGCGCTTTACTGGCCGGGCCCACACCCTGCTCCACCCTGTTTGCTCTGCCACTGATTTTTAATGACAAAATGTATTGAAACAATCGGCTGGACTCTCCGCTCAATCCGCCGGCATAGTGAAGGGAGCTTATGCGGTTCCGGTCCCCAGGATTTCAGACAGCTAACAAAACAGCTGTTACTTGCGCTCGACTGACTGGCTGCAATGCTTTTCAGCCCCACAGGAAAGAGGCTGTGCGAGTCAGCCGGGCTGAATGAGGTAGCATAGGCCGCGGCCGTGCGTTCACCTCCTAACACATTAGCGCCACATCAGTCGTGGCCAGAAGTTCTTGCATTTCCCCTATCAGCGTTTTTTCTACCACAGGCCTCTACTAAATTGTATTGGTGCCTTCTGGTTTTCTACTGGCCTTCTGCAAAAAAAAAAAAAAAACTTTGTCAGGGTGTAAAATATATACTGATGTTTGGTTGAAATAATGTTTATATAATGCTTAATAAAGTATGTGTGTGAAAAACAGCTGTTTGGTATATTTTTGATAAGGCCAGTGAAGGCAACACGTGACATAAAACTCAAGAGGCATTAAAAAAAGGATGCTCAAATTTTATTGGTAAAAAAGAAAAAATACAACCGTCCTTGTTTGTAAGTGATGCATACTTTGATTTTGCCACAGAACAAATAAAGAAACTCGAGTTAGCTGTAATTGAAGTCACAACTACGCTCCAAGGATGCAGTCAGTTGTCCCTGTTTACTGAAAAGGCAATGGGGACAACTGTAAACATAGAAATCTGGTCGATCGAAAAGCTTCCTATTAATTATCCATGCATTTACTCAAATACACAGTGGTTTCTACAAAATTTCCTCAACTTTCCAACACTTAATTAATCACTCAGCATTGAGCTACGTCGAATTGTGAAGGAGCACATCAAGAGAGACAATCTGGGCTACTTTGGTAGAACACGTGGAGTATTTACAGTTCAGGAACTTTGATCCAAAGACGTAAATTCCAAATAATTTATAGCTCTCAAAGCTGAAAACAATGACATTAGAAAACACTTGTAAATAGTGACTTTCCTTCCCATCTATAAATGACATAAAGTGCCACGTTCCTCATATAAAAATATACTCTTCAAATTGTTTTGTAAGTTATATAAAGCCTAAATAAACATTTCTGAATACATTAAGGGTGCTGTCCAAAAATAGATTTTTGAGGGCTTTGATCCTCTCATACCCCCTTCTGTGTGGTTAGGGCACATGCCATCCACCCAGGCAGGCCTTAACCGCGCTGGAAGGCCTTGTGTAAGCAGAGGCCACCATGTGGAATTCCACGTCTCTGCTGTTCATGGGAATGTTGGCTGTATCTGAACCTGATTGCACCTCTATGGAGTTCCAATGAGGCTTACGCGCTTTTCTCAGAAGTCAAGAGCCCCTCTGTAAACAAAACGGTGAACACGGTTGGGATGGAAAGTGCCGTTCGAACTGACAGGTTGGATGCTTAAAATAGTTTGGGGGTATTTTCTGCCTCTTTGACTCTTGGCGTAACAAAGGCTCTGAGCTCGGTGGATGGGTGGGGGGGGGGGCATGTCCATGAGAGAGATGTCAGCACAGCCCTCGACAGCACAACCCTCAAATTACTGATATCCCATGGAAAAGAAAAAAATGTGAATATGTGAGTGCAAGGAAAAAAAAAAATCTATGGCAAAATACGCCACTGACAAATGATAATGGATACAAAATGAAATAGCAGAGGATTTAGCTGTTTAGTGGCTGTAAATGTGACTCCAGCTTCAAATGTATCAGTAGCAATTGAAGATGATAAAAGAGGAAAACTGTTAAAACTGTCCTATAAGACTTAAGGTTTGAAATACATAAATAATTTTGTTTAATTTCAGTGTTCAAACAGAATACAGTGTGAGTGTACAGTTAAAAGTATTTCACTGCCGTCATCCAAACCTGTCTTCCTTCATGGCAGTCTGAAGCGCTTTGCTTATCATAGCATTTCCAGTTGCCGTGTAACAAAAGTCTTCTCAAGATCCAACAATAGTCTTTGTTGTTTTTTCCTCTTGTGTGAGACATCTGTAAGCGACATCTTTACAAGATGTTGTCTTCCAAACATTGCCTTGCCGGAGGCAAAAAAAAAGAACATCAAATCCTTTCACTGCAACATGCTGCCTTTTGTCACAGTTTTGTACCAGCACGGTAGAATTTTTTTTTTTAATCACTTGTGTCTCTTTTATTCTGATCCTCTCCAGTCCTCGTGTCTGTTTTTTCTTTCTTTGGAGAATTCCAAAATAGGATGTAGAAATGTGCAAATTGTTCAATAAATACTTCCAAGTCCTTCACTTCAAATTCCACTTTATCATAACGCTCTTGTCTTCAGTCACTGTCTGTCTTCCCCAGCCTCTCCCCCGCTTCCTCATTCCCTACTTGCAGGTGTAAACCTCTGACTTCTCGCTGCAGGTGTTGCACTTGACAAAACAGCACCAGTGGAACTTGCAGTTGCACTGCCAGATGCGCGTGTAGTGGTGTGTGTTGTAGCCCCGACCACAGCACATCACATTACAACTGTCTGTGTGGGTGGAGGTGCCGTTGCACAGCCGGCCCCGTGTTCCTGTACTTCCTGTGACTGTGTCCTCTTCGCAGTAGTTGGGCGAACGCTCCAAGTAGACTAAGTCTGTGTCTGTGGGCTTCTGGTAGCCGCGTGCTTCTTTGAGCCTTAGGAAGGAGGGTTGGCGGAGCCGCGAGGCCCGGACCGGCTCGACTTGAACCGCGTCGATGTAGCGCTCCTTCAGCATGTAGCCAATCTCTCTGAACTTGGGCAGGGTGATCCAGCAGGTCTTGGTGGTGCAGGAACCGGATACGCCGTGACACTTACACTCCAGCTTCATCCTCTCCTCTAGGATCTGATCACATAGAGAGTAGAAATTAGGTCTGTATGAATTAAAAGAGATAAATTAGGGAAAAAACAACTTAAAAACAGCTTCAGTGCTCCTTGGAATTGATTCAACAAGTCCCCTACTCTACCGGAGGGACGGAACTCCGTTCTTCAAAAAAGATATTTCCTCCTTTGGTGTTTTCATGATGGTGGTGTTCAACTGGGTTGAGATCTGGTGACTGCGAAAGCCATGGCATATAATTCATATCATTTTCATACGCATCAAACCATTCAGTGACCCCTCGTCCCCTATAGATCATCGTGAAAGAGACCGCTCTCCTCACGATAGAAATGATTCATCATCAGGTAAAGGCAATCATTCTGAAAGACGGACTCAAAAGACTCAAAAGACTCAAAAGACCCCAAAAAAAGCATAACAGAGTCACCGTTTGTCATATTTTTACACCCATTTATTCAAAGCCCCTGTTGGAAAGATAGTGATACTGATGCTCTGTAGGTTGGGTCAGTCCACATCCGGAAGCATCAGTATTCTACGAGATAGGTAAATCCAAAGTAACAGTAATTGATGAGTTGGGAATGAGACTCAAAAATGGACTATCTTACCAACAGGAGCTTTAAGTTGGTCCCTTAATTTGTCAGCTGTCTGTATATGTCTATGGCTTGAGTCTCAAACTGTCAATAGCGATCGCATACCCTTCAAGCCTCTTTTGGTAAGCCCGCCGTCCGGCATGCCAACTTTATGTCCAAAACCTGGGGAAAATAACTCATACCCCAAGGCTGTAGTCTCTAATTAACTTTACCTTTCTCCAGACCACATAATGGCGCAACAGCCCAAGAAAACTGACCAGAGCTGTTGCGCAACCATATACGTATAGAATTACATTGTGGTTTGAGCCAGATTTCTGTTATAATGCCATACAGATATTCTCAGATGACAACACTGACAGGTGACTGTTTGCCCTTTTGACTGAGCTCCATGTCTACTTTCATTGTAGTTACTTTACCATCAATCAGAGCGTATGATCATTAAGTGACTAAGCTTGTAATTAGAACTTCTTGTAACTTGTTTGTCCTGGTCAAATCAGTGAATCCCCTTCACCCTGACTCTTAACTGTAACCCTACACTCTGGGGGGGGTTTGCTCTTGTCTTTGGTTGGTTCAGTGTGTGCGGTGGTGCAGAAGCATGGTCTTTGGTGCTGCCAATGAGAGAGGAAGAGAGAGAGACTTGCAATAATATCCTCTATGCTCACGTAATGCGAGTAATTCATGAATGGACAGTAGGGCTATGGCACAATTCCATTTTGCATCTGCCAATTTAGACATTTTCCTTATATACTGTTACAAATGGAGTGCGGTACCTTTCGCCCTGCCTCGTTGTTGTGCAGGTTCATCAGCCGGCGGGCGTTTTTCTTGATCTCCCGGGCGTCGACAAAGCGCCGCGAGAACTCCACCCCGTACTTAACATCGGCCGAGCAGCCTCCCCACTTCCAGCCCTCCTCTTGGTAGTCGTGGTAGCCCTGCTTCTCGCGGTCACAGCCGCACTGGCTGAGGTTGCCTTGGCTACAGGCTGTGGTCACTGCGTGGGCAACTCCGGCTGCGGTGATCGCATAAGTGAAAGCTGCCTCCCTGCTGCCTGAAGAGAAAAAGAGCGGAATGTCAATCAATTTGAGTTGGAGTGGAAAGTGGAAAGTAGCAAAAAGTGACATAATGGGCTACAAGTACTCTCAGTATTTCAAGTAGACATTCTAAAATCAGTTTTAAAGAACTTGGGGCTTGAGAGTTTGTAATGCAGCAGAAAGCCTGCGTTACAATCTAGGTGTTTGGAGTTTGAAAGTGTCAAAATGAATGACACTTCTGAGTTGCTTTATGGGAACATGTAGGATCCAGTACTTGTGGTGCTTGACCTCTGCCCAGTTTGTTCAGTCTGTGTACAATTAACAGAACTTTAGACTTTGACTACACCAAAGTGAGTCCAATTTTGTGTACAGGTGATACACCAATCCTCCCTATTAAGTTCTGTGGAAAACAGATGCGTCCAAAAACCACAATAAAAAAATGTCAGGTGACGTATAAAGAGCGAAACAGTCTACGCAGGGTGGACGAGGTCGTGGGTCAAACAAACGCATGACTTTCACCCACGAGACGGGCGTTTGTTTCCTGTGTGTAACTGAAAGTCAACAATGACTGGGTTTAACTCAACTCCATAAATAAATGGACCTAACATATCTAACATACTGCTGTATGTAATGTTACTCGTTTTATTTTAACATAAATGATGATCTTTTCCTAAATCTGACCAAGTAGTTTTGTTGCCCAAACCTAACCAAACTGTGACCGCTTCACCACGTAAACCACTGGTTTATTTTTGTTAGCATGAAGGCCAAGGTCACCTGACTATGGATCTGCTCCCCACAGAAGTCAGTGGGAAGGAATGTATAACCTGCATGTAAAATTGGACTTGAGAGAGACTTACTCGACTTCTGCTGCATCAAGTTTTACCATTCTTTTTTTTAAGGCCCTGGACCCCCACCATACTTGCCAACCTCGAGACTTAATAACGGGGTTTTGAGAGTCCAACCCCTAAAAATATGAGACTCAAGGACTGTGTTTTCTGCATTCTGATGACATTTAAAGAATGAAAATAAGAAAATAATGACTAACCAGTATTTTTATGTCAAATCATTTCAATTTTTACTTTTCCTTCTCAGAAAACCTTGTTCAAGTGTCATTCGTGAATTTTTTGCCGCTGCCCTTTCGAGACTCTTTGCAGTCACTGCCCTGTTTGTCTGCCTCTCGATGGCGATTGACGCGGTGCGACCCCAGCGATGGACAGAAAAATGAACATGGCAGATTTCAAAGCCCCTTTCCTCTAGAACTTTGTGTAAGAAACGGGAAGTCTTCTTTCCAGGGCGTCTGAAATATGCTAAAATAATCTCTCTCCTCTCCGTTTCTCTTTCCGTCTCTCACTCACTGAGGAGGACGAGGCGCAATTGCACAGTCGACCACAGGCTGCGCGGTGCCAGAAACAGGTTATGATGACTAACGGGGGAACAAAAAAACAAAAAAAAATGGAAATCGAGGGAAATACGGGAGAATTGTGACACGGGGAGGAAACCTAGAGAGCGCAATAAAAAATTAGGACAGTGGGCAAGTTTGACACCCACACAGGCCTTTTTGATACTGATTAGACCTGTTTCAGGCAGGAGTTGGGCAGCGCTTAAAAACGATGAAGGGGAAATCTCTACATCGAAGCATGTGCAACAACACCAATGTCAAGCTTACACAGTCCTAAGAGGGAGATTAGTAGTAAAAACACCTGTGTGGGTGGATTAGATGCATCGATGTGTTGATCTTAGACCTTAGTTGTGTTTAATGCCCTGTTTTTCTCTGACCTTGCTCCCTTTCCAATAACCGTGAATCCCCCAAATTACTGAGGTGAACTGTTGCTGGACTACTCTACTACTGGAAGGTTGTAGAGTAAATTAATGTTGAAAGGATGTTTGAGTAATCTTATCCCATGTTTACTAAATTCAAACATCAGAACTCGAGGACACTGTAGGGTTCTTTTCAGCTGTAATGCGTTTTAAACACTGTCCAAGGCAGATTAAAGGACCACACATCAGAAGCTGACTTTGAGGAGCATCAGTATAGGAAGAATTACTGAGCCCACGTATGTTATCGCATAAGAATTCACAGATTGTTTCATATCACTGATCTGCATCAGCAGTCAGTCACCGTTGCAACAGTAAGGGGTGTAGTGTAGAAAACACAAGTGACATCTACTGGCTGACTAGAGGAGCTTCTTTAGGGCTGCTACGTCTTGATGTTTTCATCAATGGAATTTCTCACGCGGCTTAAGTGTCATTCTGTGTCTGTCTTAGGAAGTCCACATTAAAATGATACCGCTGTGTTGCATGTTGAAATAATCTGTGGCCAGGCTCAAGTGAGATGTGCCCATTCCCAAGCTTTTGTATGTCACCATTTGAACTTCAGGATAAACACATTTCATATTTATGGTGTGGAGGGGGGGGGAAATGAATTTATTGGCGCTACGATTGGTAATAGGATATCCTCCCTCTCCAATCAGGATAATGCTGCCAGAGCATTAATGCATGGCGTCTTGGGTGGAGGCGGCTCTAATGGCTCCTTTCCAACCTGACAAACTCGCTCGCAGAAAACCATCGGGCCCTGCGGTTCCCCCCGTCCATAACTCATAACAAACTCTGAAGTCTTCTCTCATCAGGCTAAATCCGCGACCCATTCAGATATATTGTATGGTGAGCATTTCTCAAGGCATCAGGCGCATGCAATAGCCAAACAGCCATCTCCTCGCGCTGTGATTTGTTTTGATTGTACAGTGCTGCATGCAGGGCCCCATTGTTGCCATCCAGCTGCTGGAGCTGACTTCAATTAGTGGTGAGCATGAATCTCTCTGGTCTTTTTCAGCGCTTAATGAGTCCACGGGACCCGGCAGGTCAATCAAACCAAGTGGTGGATGGCGCTTTGGTGGCACAAGAAGGGGGTATGGTCTTCTTTTGCACGAAGATGGCATAAGAAAACCGATACTGAGAATTCCATGAAGATGAAAGGGATCTGACATGTTTTCACAGTAAATAACAGTCTTAATTATACAGATCTAATACGTTTTAGTCTCCCTTTAAGTCTTTCTTTGGTGAAACTGTCTCCACGGGGAGAGCGTGAGGATCAAAACAGGGTCCAAAGTGTCTTTCTGAGCTCATTTAAACACCACAAGAGAAAAGAGACATTTCCTCTGACAAAAGAAATAAAGGGATCCAGACGTCTTGTCTGCCTGTCTCCCGTGTAGAAGAAAGTGATTGCTCCCAGAGCTGCTAGATTAAACATGGATCCAAACCCACAGCAAGACCGCAACAAAACATTTCGGACTGCAACACAATTTATATAAGAGGTTCACATTAGGAGCAAACAGGCTTCTGTGAGAAAAGAGAAATGCCGACTAAAAACCGAGGAGACGCGCTGGATTGTGCGTTTGCCGATCGCGTAGATTTGATTTAGAAGATGTCACACCCAGAAAGGCATCAATCCTCGTTCAGAAGTAAGCCTTCAGACTCATTTATGGCTGCTTTTTCGCTGTGACAACGTGTGTTACAAGCGCAGTGATGTCACACGCATTGAATTTCCTCAGAGCCTTTTGTTTTTTTTGTGAATCTATTGTGGTTCTCGCTTGTGGTGTTTCGCCACCCATCTCAAAGTCTGTTTCATGCCACTCAGTCGAGCTATGCTGCGGCTTTTTCCTCGTTCCACCGACAGCAGTTACGGGAGGTTTGTAGGATAATACGGGAACAATGAGAAGACAGGCTGATGTCAAACCACAATGACGAACTGTGCTCATCCACACACATGCCGTACCACATGTCTATTGCTTCAGGGATGGGAACGATCAGACCACACAGCTCAGTTAAAGCAGCTATTCAAAGATTATTGCCATTATCGATTCGACTGCCGATTATTTTCACAATTGATCGACTAATTTCACGACGAAACATAAGTAAAAATGGTCATCACAATTTCCCAGAGCCCAAAATGACATCTTAAAATTGCCTCTTATGTCCGACCAGCAGTCCAGAACCCCCCAAAATCTTCATTTACTATCACACATGGTGAAGAAAAGCAGCAAATCCTCACATTTAATAAGCTTGAAACCGGCTAATGTTTGATTTTTGCCTGAAAAATGTCTCATACAATTAATCTATTATCATAAAATAATAGTTGGAAGCTCATTTACTTTCGATTGACTGATCGATTCATCGTCCAATCATTGCAACTCTAGATTAATGAGAGATGTGTCGCTTCAACACTCAACACTTGTGTCTACATTTGTTTTGATCCGACTTCCGAAGTCTTTACACAGTCCAAGGATGTGTGATAGTGTGGCCCCCCTGGCTAAGGGGTTTTAAGGACCAACCATGAACCACAACGTCTCTAGTTTGAGTCCAGACGAGAACCTTTGTCGAAGGTAATTTCCCATCTCTCTCCCCTCATTTCAAGTCATCTATCGACTGCAAAAATCTCTGCTAAAGGCATAAAAATGTCAAGAAATAAACAAGAAAAACCTTATACAAGACCCGTGTCCCCTGAGCAGCATTCTTCCCCTCACTCACCCTGCTCTCCGGCTGTCCATACTGAAATTTAAAAGTCTATAGAAGCTGAGCAGAGACTGACCTACTCTCAGCTCTTGTCCAAAGACAGTCCTCTCGCCCAGCGCCGAGCAGTTCCACCGGCCGTAGCGGAACTGGTACTGGCACTCATTGATGCCCAGTTGGGCGCCCTCGCCGATGACGATGATGGCGTCGGGGCGACTCTGGCAGAGGGCTCTCTGCCGGGGGGCCAGTCCTGGGATCTTGTTGCAGATGATGTTCGCGCCTAGGGCGACCACTGAGGACAGCGCCCTGGGAGGGGGAAGTGGAGATTAATGAGGGGGACTTTGAGGACAGATGGAGACAACTGCTGTTGATTAGAAGAAACAAACAGTACCTGAACACATACTGTTTTTTTTTTTTTGCTCAACTTTTCATTACAGATCACAAAGATCAAACTAAATAAACCACATGAGAGGATACGAGCATTCATCTTTGCCCCTTACCACATCATGTGTAATCTAATGGACCCTCATAAAGACATAAACGAGAACAATAGTTAAAATGGGTCCAAATCCACTCCATTTCCCTCTACCCCCTCTGTGTTACAGAAAACATGAACCACCACAGCTATTTTAAGTTTCAGGACCTGCCCATGTCATGAATGAGAGGCATGCATGGTGCAGCAATCATTCTCTCCGAGAGGGCTCTGGGTCTTTCAATGCCAGAAGAAAGAGCTCATTACACCTATAGGCAGAGCATGAGGTAGTCCAGCACGACTCTTTTCCATATGCCGCTTTCCAATTACGGCCCTTGTCTGACGAGGTGCGCCTCTGACAAAGTGGCTCTGGTGTAATGTGTAAATCCAGCAGAGCAGGTTCTCTCATCAGCTGCGCTCATATTAAAACATGCAGATTGAATATTGTCCAGATATTTATTACAAGTCGATTTATGACATGGTGTTTGAATGAAAATGACATAATTGCTCATATTATGGGAATAAGATCTTGTTCCATGGCGGAATGGAGACGATTAAACGACATTTCTTACCCACTTTTCCTAACTTTTGGCTGACTTTTTTCCATTTTCCAAAACAATAAACTCACCGGAGAGATTAAATCCATGACAATTTGCCTCACTTAGCAATGCTTAGCTGATTTTAAAAGTGTAAAGATATCATGCTTTGGGCTCCGAATAAAACACCTGCAACAAGGTGCGATCTAACTTGACTTCCCCACCCCCGTGCGTAATTGCGCGTAAGGCACCGCTGCTCGCAACCGACTTGTGTCTGAATGAAACAAGTGCACTGATAAGAAACCTACAGGTAGCTACCGCTGGTGAGGATGAGGAAGATCTGCGGGTAGTAGACGGACAGCAGCGCACTGCGAGACGAGATGATGAGCATGGTTGCGCATTGAACCCGACTGGTTCTGCTCTCATGCGGTTGGAAAAGATTAGAAGAAGAAAAGAAAAAAAAGAGGGTGAACGAGTATATCCTTGTATCTGAAGTCCCGGGATATAAAATAAAAAACCCAAAAAAACTCAGGAGGGTCGTGTCTTCCTGTCTTCTTTCCGCGGCTGGGTGTCTTCAGCTAGTGGAGCCGTGGCGCGCTGCGGCAGCTCCAAGCTCCGCTGTCCATGTGTCGGAGATGAGAGGCTGCATCCCACGGCCGACGTGCGCTCTGCCACCTGGACTGATAGAGGACTGGGTGGGAAAAGAGAGAGAGAGAAGAAAGAAAGAAAGAGAGTGAGGGTGGGGGCTGATGGGGTATCCGGATGTATGATAACGTGCCGCGCACGTCTCCAAAAGTGAGACTGGTGTGGCACTGGACGGGTGGGAGACAGTGGCCTCTCCCGGCGCACCAGCCCCCGGGATGAGTCCCGCACTCCCCGCATCCCACCCCCCGACACACCTCCTTCCCTACCCTCTCTCTGTCCCTCCCCCTCTCTCTCTCGCTCTCTCTCAAGCTGTGTCTGTACAGTCAGTGTTTACGTTTTGGGTTTTAGCTGCTCCTGACTAAAAGTGGAGTCTTACCTTTGATTGGATCGAACATGTGATGTGTAGCCGGCTTGGGTAGAATTATTCCACCATGCCACCCCCAAACTCATCTTGAATCGTTTTTACATACATACATACACATAGAATTACATATTTATAACAACAAAGGCCATAACTACTATTTTATCATGCCATACAAGAGCTCCCATATATTACTGATGTAGGCTTTTACTTTATATTAGTATTAAAGGTGCACTATGTTAGAATTACGGTTAAAGCATCCAAAACTAAAATTACCAACAGAGTGTGTAGAAACAACAGCGTTGACGTGATGTCAAAGGCGTCGACGTGTTGTGTGGGCTACCTTGAGTAATCTACTGAAGTTAGCATGCTGACAAGTTAGCAACAGCCCGTTTCGGTACGACGTTGCTGCATGCTGGCGGTGTAAACGTCATCGCTCCCCTGGTTCCCCTGAGTTCCCAGTCTGACTGCTACATGCACGGCTAAGAGAGCTAACTGGCTAACGGCAGCTACAGTTAGTTACTCCGCCGATATGCTGGCGCCTGATTCTTGGCTCATTCTTGCTAATTGCACCGTTAAAGTAAAATGAAATCGTGTTTTTTGCTTGAGGGACTTCTTTGGAAGATACCAAATAAGTTGTTGATTAAATGCGCAGTATGTTGTTTCTGACGCTTTAATCGAGCGACGGATCATTGTCGTCACTGTTGAAGAACCACCTTTCCCGACAAAAAACTTTCTGCGTGACACAGTTTTATGTTATGTTTGGTCACATTATCCGACTTCCTTCCTCACTCTGACCTTTTGGCAAAAAAGAAGGGCAGGAAAATGTAGCTTGACTGCAGGTAGACTGAAGGGGGGCTAAAATCATAACTCGATTTATTCATTACTCGATCAGCAGCAAATTATTTAGCAGCTTTTTAGAATATAAAAGAGTCTTTCCAGTCATTTTTAAGACAAAATGCCAAAAAAATAACATTGTTTCCAACTTCTCAGATATGATCATTGGATGCTTTGTCTTATTTGGTATTAAACTGAATATATTTGTGTTTTGGGCTTATTGGGCTTTGGGTGTTTTGGGTGTTTTTTTTTAAACTTGCTGACATTTTATAGACAAAGTAAATACATAATAAATCAATAAATCGAGATGTAATCATGAAACAAATCAACAGTGATATGAACTATGCACCTACAAACTGAGATGTGTGAAAGGATCATCTTTTATGAATGTAAAATCTCTGACACATGCACTCCTTTTCTCCGTTTGAGTTCAGTGCTGTACAGCTGGAACTGCAGTTTTTCCTCTCATCTCAGATGCTCGCTGAAATGCTTCAGACGGTCGGTTCAGGAGACTTGTCGTTCTCCCCCACCCGCATGCTCTGCTGGTGCATCCCCAACAATACGCCCTCATGTGGTAGCATGAAGGAAATGTCATCACACCAAAACTTCCGGCTAGACATTGATGCTGGAGTGCAAAGCAGGCAGTGAGCAACAGTTCACTAAGATGTGCTTTTTGAAACGCAAGGTAGAAGAGATGTCTTCAAGACCATATTCCTTTCGGGAAATTTTCGATTAATCACCATGTTGGAACAGATGCCGCATTTTTCTGCGTGGTTTATATTCTTGTTAAACCCATATAGTCTTTGAAGCGCCCAGGTGTAATCAGTTGGAAAAGCCAACAAGGACGACACAAAAGGAATTTACGCTGCTTCTTCCTCTTAAAGACGTCCTTTTTCAAACAGCGCCCTGTTTGCTGTTGAACTTTAAAGGGAGTAAAGCAAGTACAATGGGAGGGGATGGTCCCGTTCGGTTCCACAGGACCTTCAAAGGGCGAGCAGTTTTATAGGCCGACTTCACAGAGTGGACAGAGGACAAAGTACATATTTCCTCCGCTTGTTGTTGACGCGCCGGAGACTGAAAATGGAGACGATCCTCAGCTTCGCTCGAGCCGAGCAAACAACCACAGGGAGATAATGTTAATAAGATTTGTTCCAACGCGAGACATCAATCATCTGGACAAAAGTGAGACCTTCAGAAATGATTGAGGGTCGTTTTGTGGAAATGAACCTTTTAATTTAAATTCCCTTTGGCTGCCAGCGAAACGGTTTGAGAGATAGCAGTGATTTGGAGTGTAAAAGAATAAAATACCTCTCATTCTTTGGCTGTTGTGAGATTTGGCCCGGTGCTCGTGCCCACTCAGCCTGTGTGTGACCATACTGTAGCTGCATGTCAGCGCCATACCGTCAGGAATGAGAAGCAGCTCCGCCACTAAATTGGACCATGTTGGCTGTTGTAACCTCATCACACGAACTCAATCTGCAGCTATTTCAGAGGACAACTCGCAGATAAAGCCTCTGGCAGAGGCAGAGCCCCTTTGTGTATATGTGTCTCCTGTATGCCTCTCTCTCTCCCCCTCTCCCTCTCTCTTTCTGTCCAAATAATCCTCCTAAACCACAATTTCCAAAGCCAAGATAGCACTTAAGCAGCGTGCACTCACTGTCCTGGCGCCCATGCAGTCATATCTGTTTCTTTTCATATTTTTTTTGTGCGCAAAAACACGAGATGGACACACGGAGACTGGGGAAGTTTGGGGCTGCAACGGGAATCAGATCAGGGATGACAGTGGCTGTAAAACTAACACGGCTTTCTGTGTTTTTTTTTATCTATCGCGACAGCTGCCAGGGCTTAGACAGGGGAGTTTTTTGATAGCTTCATCCATACGATGATGAGTGGCGGGGCTGAAGACAGGCAGGGAGAAAGTGGAGCAGTGACGCCGAGGGGCCTCAAGCTGGAAGCAGGCCTAAAAAAGTCCTGATTAATAATGATGTTTTACGGCTCTGTGGGCCCGTCTTGACATTGAGCCCTAAATCCCAAGATGTGCGAGCGGTTGTAGAGGAAATGGTGTTGTTGATCGTAAGTTACATTTTTTTTTTTTTGTCTGGAAGAACAGGGGCTCGTAGATGAGTGTTAAAAATGACTATCCCACCCACAAGCAGGTTTTAGTGGAAAGGAAGTTTCTACATGCAGGCCCATCACCAGTTCATTCATTTATGGGAGGGGAAAAACACACTGACATTGACATATTGACGTTTTTTGTGTGTGTTGAACTTTATTTTTTAGCATGATGTATGTATGTGGTCCTATGTTCTTGCCCTGTAAGACTTGAAGATGGGCAATGCTGTTTCTGGCACCTCCATCATCACTCAAAATATAAGCCTGCTCTAATGTTAAAGGGGCACTATGTAGTTTTTGAAAGAAATGCGAACTCGAAATTATATTAAAAAATTACAATATTGATTTTTTCCATGACTGAATAAACAAGCTGTTCTCAGAGGAAAATAAGGTCCACAGAACACTGTTTGAAGCTAGAAAGGTGGCAGGGTCCGCCACATATAAACAAAGTAAAACAGTATGAAGCTGTGTTGTCCTTTAAGGTCAGTTTGTTTACTCAGTCGCGAAAACAAAGAGAGTTTGTTTGTTTAGTTTGTTTTGGCGTATAAAAAACATCAGTCAAGGAAAGATTTCTCTCCCCTGATTAAAATTCCTTCCCCAAAACTACAAAGTGCACCTTTAACAAATACGAATGTAAACAAATGGCTTTAAAGTTCATCTTTAAAGCTCAGTGTTAGCTCTTGCAAACTGCTTTTCAATGTATCAAGAGCTGTGTCTCTTCTTTGTTTATAGGCCTGTTAAAAAGTTGCATATTGTACCTTTAATATATCATATTTAACACAATTTCATCTAAAATGCACGCTCATGTTTCACATCCTGTTCCTACCAGCACTTTGACCGGCTGCTGACTTGGACTTAAAGACGCGAGCAAATATACATAACATTCATTTAATTAGGAAGTCGCATTGACATTAAAATCTCTTTTCCATGCGAGTCTTAGCCAGGACAGGGTCAAAATGGCAGCATCAAGGACACGGCGCGACAACCACAGTATCAAATCACAAATGCAGCAGTAACTACAGAAATACATTTGATAATACGGTCAGTAGACTGGGCAACAATATTTAGGCATGTGTGCAGCGACTGCAGCTGGCTCCATTCAGTTAAAGACGCAGGGGTCTCAAGTTCAAGCTGGGCCTGCGGATCGTTCCGGGACCGAGGACCACAGTAGAACAGGCTTGATTTGCCAGCTTCTGATCTGACGGAGGGCAAATTCGAACCGAAGCCATGTGTGATTGTTGTTATGACTGTTTTGCAATGAGAAAAACTTCTGTCTTAAGTAAGTGGGAAATTGAATCTTGTGGCAACACAGCACATAAACTAAGCACAGCAGAAAACGTCGGACAGGTCAGACCACCATATTTAACTCTGTATCCCTACATGTTAAATAAAAATGTCAACAGAAATAAACAAGTTTGCCCTTTTCGTATAATATAGATTAAGTTGTCTAACTGGAAGTGACTGTCGTTGTCGGCACAGTGATTCAGTCTATAAATCCTTTGACTGAACTCACTGTATGTGTCCAATCAGGATTGCACACTCAGTCAGTAAAATCTATTTCATGGCAAAATATACCACTTCATCAGGCAATGTAATGCAAATCTATTCCCCACTGTAAAATATATATATTTATTTAAAAAAATGTTTTCCCACAACCATCTGGCGAAATTACGTTGCAAACCCCCTTGGGTGTCCGGACCCCCAGGTTTAGATCCAATGGTTTAGAATATATAGAGCATAGCACTCCTAAATCTGCTGATTAGCTCATGTCTTTCCTGCTAAATCTAATGTCAGTGCTTCTGACTAGACTGTGGTAGTGCAGTTCTCCACACTCAGTTACTCTGTATGAATCGTTAATGTGCGTTATAATGGTGTTCGTGCTGTTTACTTGAAATATCACCCTGAGAAACACCGCATAAAGTAAGAAGAAAGTAGAACTGATTAGAAGAGTAGAAGTGTTTGGGGACGTCAAAAATGTAATACATCAATATATACAGTACAGTGTGTTATGAATGCTACTCAGTACATCACAAACTCCAAACATTTAAAAGAGCGTCATGTTATACTAGATGAAAAACAATATCCCTGCATGCCAGTCCGGTTTGGTGAAACATGGATGGCACAAAGAATACAAATAAATCATGAATAAAAGAATACCCAAAGCATTGTATTGTCACCATCACTATTACCAACACCATCTGATGAGAAAAACACCTCGTGACAGTCGCTGCATGTGACGTGCAAAAATTTACACCACATTTAAAGGGAAACAGCTGACCGTAAAGAAAACCACTGTCAACGATAAAAAAAACAAAAAACGTATTAAAGTTTTTGAAGTCCATGAACACCTGTTTGGTCCTATCAAGAACACTGTGATCATTCTGTGTCATGAACCTTCGTGTACCTACCACGCTTGCAACTTCACCCACAACTCGCAAAAGTACAATATATGTGACCATTTTTAAAGACGTACATGAGGCATAGACAGCACTGAGACAGACAAACGTGTTGGTTTTTGTTTTTTTTCCACAGGATTTGTCAAAACAAAAAATAAAAGCAGAATAAAACCAGCCTTAATCTTTAAGTATGACATTTGAGATTTAATTAGATGGGGAGAGACGCGCATCAAAGGCCCCGGCCCCGTATATCATGTGCGTCTCTGATCCACTAAGACACCCTGATGGCTTTAATTTGTTTAGGTCAGACAAGTGCACATGGGTAATTCTGGCACACAGCGACATGCAACTCGAGTGGCTTTCAAGCCCCACCGCAATGTCAGAGGCATTGTTTAGACTATAATATGGCAAGACAAACACATGGTGCTTATATGTGTAATGGGCTAAAACGCATGCTGGAATGCACACGAAATCCGCGTGCGGTTAGGGAGAATGAACATCGCCCCCTGCACTTTGAAGGGATTACGGAGTGTTGCCGATAAAAAACAAAATTACCCCGGGGGCGAACAGGCAAAGAGAGTATTTATGACACAGCTAAAAGAAACTACTTTGTAATCAAATCTAATTTACACTGTCAGAGCATGCATGAAAGCTGACAGGGGGGGAAATTGTTTCCATGCCGCAGAACAACAATTCCACTTTTGAGCAATTATTGTCTTTGAAGCATCTTGAACCTTTTTGAGAGCAGATGAAGGCAGAGCCATATTTTCGACGATGCCACGAGGCACATAAATGTCTGCAGAAATTATTCCTTTTATGTAAAACGGGATTTATGTTTTGGGTGTAGAAACACAGATTTGGAGCTGTAAACATGTTGCAGATGTTGAGGAAAAAAACGGATACGGGGCATCACCGGGAACGGGCTCGAACTCAGCCGCCACGAGCGCCTGAAAAGGGGAAAACTTGGAAAGTAAGTTATGATTCATCGAGGGGAGAGATTCCCGACAGAACGAGCTGCTTCCGGAGGCTGCTTATCGCTCGTTAATTAGTGGCTTTGCCATCGTTATGGATTACAAATGTGTTAACTAAAAGATCCCTTGGAACATTTTCCATCCAAGCCCGAACATGTGTACATCTTGCAGTGCAATCTCCTAAAAAGTGGAATTATCAGCTGTAGTGGTTATTAGGGATGGAGCCTGCAGAGTGTTAGTGCGCATGCAGTGTTTTCCAGCCCGGGAGAAGACTTTTTTAGCCTTTTGCACCTCACTTTGTCACTTTTTTGTTGTTCGAGTCGAGCGCCCACAGCTTCTGCCTTTACACGGCTCCAACTGCAGAGGGAGACAGCACACCAGAGAAGGTCTCGGCTCAGATCAGACTCGTCTGTCAGGGTCAAGCTGGTCCCTCTTACACCATCTTTTTGTCTTTCAGGGCACAAGAACAGCGGCTTTTGTTCGCTTTATCACAACACACACTAGGATTACCGTACAAATATGCTCATTTTGGTTTCATCATCACGTTGCAGTGTTTTCATTTGGTTTTAAATGATTCATGCATATGCAGCGGTCCCCTCGCTTCTTTTCTGATCCACTTATTTCAGATTCCCTACAAATATCTGGTGTCGATCCTGAGGGGTGTTCGAGTTCGCCGCGTCGCAGCGTTTCAGACTGTGTAAAATGTGTAATTTTGAGATCCTCAAGGGGGCTCTTCACTCCTATGTTTCAAAGTACAGGAGGCTGTGCGGCAGCCTGTAGTTCCCACCACCCCTCCGTGGTTCCACCATCTTGGTTCCTACCATCGAATTTTCAAAATTTAACCGTCACGTTTTTGTTCGTGTAAACACGCGACGCGTAACGATTTTCTCTTCGGATTCTGGCGCTTTCAGTGAACCTAAAATCAAAGTATTCTCATGGTCAATGCTGCTTTTTACATGAATCACTGCATTCATCTGGAACACACGATGGCTTTAAAAAACACAAATTAAAAGGATATTTTGACACTTTATTCCAGCATCAGCTTAAGATGTTTGGTATCAGTTTGTGCCCTCTGAATTGAGAAAGACGTCGCATGTGAAAAGAGCGATGTTTCACCTCCCCACTGACAGACGTTTCTTTTTTCGGTACTTTACAGTAGGTCACACGAGAACCAGACATTAGTATTCAAGCCATCAGATCTGCTTAAGTGTCCGCAGCAACTACAAGAACGCATCTAATTACATTATAGTGCCACGTTTGTCATTTTTTTTTAGCATGCAGTTTGTCCTAAACAACAGGACCTATTAGAGTGTTTTATTAAAGTGATATTAATAATCCAGATTCGTGGATAAAAAAAATGCCTTCAAGTATTTCATTACTTTGGGGTTTGGTTGAGGATTGTGTGGTGGTCATCAGACCCTTGATCCCCCAGAGTAATCCTGCATTCAGATCCCATCTGCTGCATTCTGTGCTGGTATCTGCGTCTAAACTGCCGGGACAAAAGTGAAGCTTAAGGTCAACTTGCAGCAATTAGTTCTGGTTCTTTAAATATGTTTTAAAAAATGTTTTATCATGAATTATATTCCGAAAAAGAAAAGAGCGAGTAAAGTGTGTTAGGATGAGGTTACGAGCTGCTGTTTCATCCCGTTTTAAAGAGAGAATATACGAAGAAAAGCGCATTTTGTCGAGGCAACCTTTGTTAATTATAGACTTAATTGTATTTGTGCATTTACATCACCAAAGACTGTTATTCTACTGCAGCTGGTTTGATCCAGTACGCCTCGATTTGATCTGTTAGTAATTCACATGTGAAGAATTATTGCGCTGGGGCTTTGGGAATCAAACATGTGTTACACTTCTGTAAGTTTCTATTCCCTTGACAATACTTGGCCCTTAATGGGCCGGGCCTTACAGGCGAAACACACTCAAAATCGCTCCCACTCTCTCCCTCACACACACACACACACACACACACACACACACACTCACACACACAAATTGATGTAACCACAACCTCTTAACCGGTTTTAGCAGGCTCTAATAGCTCAAATCAGAGAAAGTCATGAAAAAAAGACAACTTTTGTAAGAGTCACATCATGTTAGCGCTGACCTAGCTGATTGAGTTTGCTCACAATCACACGGGTCAAGGCTGGGGTCAGGCCCATGGATCATTTAGTTTAATGGCTGTTTCCTGCCTGCTCAAATGTACGTCCCACATCGTAGGAAACGGTGAGATGTAACCGTATTATCGCAGGACATACTGCAGCTGGGAAGAGTGCTGGGGGAGAAAAAAAAAAGGTGTTTGAAGAGAGGAAGAAAGAGAGAAAAGCGTCTGTAGAAAGAAGGGAAAAAGAAGAACGAGGACAGGGGGACAGGGAGAGAAAGATCAACGGCGAGAAACCGAGAGCCAGAAGGAGAGAAAGAGATGGTGACAAAGGCAGAGGGAGAGAGCTCTACTAATTTTTGTGGCCTGTCTGTGTCACCAGCACCCTGTTGGGACGACAGATGTGCAGATGATGTCATGTAGAAAGGGGATAGGGCGGGAGGGTGGAGCGAGCCGAGCGCGGGAGGACAGTGGACAGGCGGAGCCTCGATCTGAGAGAGGGAAGGGGGGAGAGAGGAAGGGAGGGAGAGAGGGACCAGGACTGTGGCAATCCTTCATTGCCCCGCAGTCACGCAATTATTCAGTTTTCATAAGATGTGACTCGGGACGGTCGAAAGCGTGAGCGCCGCGCTTTCCGAAAGACAGCGACTCGCGCTTCTTAACAGCTTTCGCCGTCAGTCGAAAGCGGTCGCATGAATGTGAACCAATCGAGGAGGGGAAAAAGAAAAAAAACGTCTGCATTTGCCATGCCGTCGTCATTTTGCACTGCAGAGGCACTGAATGTGCTGAACTGGTGGTTTTAGTTGCAGGACCTCTCACAATGCGCAGCCTCTCCAAACCACACAGGCCATTGGAGCTATAATTTACTTAGTGCAGTCATTGCTGAAGTTTACCCTCCCATCCCCTGACCAGCCACAGCATAAGAACCCAATTGTTCTCGTGGTCTGCAGCGACAATGGCTGTTTGTGGTCATCCGGCGAAAAGGAAAGTGAGAAAGAGAAAGGGAGAAAGTAGAGCCATATGATCCAGTAATTTGTACCGTTCGCTGCTAAAGATACAGTCAGGGTCAAGCTCAGAGTGGGGGGTCAGGGTGACCGCTGAGCCCTGCCGGGATCGCCTCGAGGACACCATTTTCCCAACGATCCGCTCTCGTCCTGTGCTTTAACCCATCCGGCCCTCTCGCAGTCGGAGCTGTGTGACCGACTTTAGCTTGCTTGCGTTTCAGCGGCGAGCCTCCCAGCCTCCTCTGCCCCCCAACTGTGCCCTTTCAGGCCAATTGTGCTGGCATGGCAGTGGGAGAAATTGAATGAATTAGGCAGTCGGATGTTGCCTAATGGTCGTACTGCACAAACGCAGCCATTCCTGGCATTGTTACACGTTGTGAGTGAGACTGAGAGGGATTGTGCTCGTCGGTCCCGCGCAGGAAAGCAGCTAATAAGTGAGACAACCTGTGGGAAATGGCCCAAACCAAAAGAGGACTGAGGCAGTTTTTCCCCCCTCTGTGTTTCCGTTAGCTTTACTTTTTTTGGGCCTGCTTGTAAACACTACCGCTGCGTAATGAAGGACAGCGGTCCAGCCATTGATTCATCGATCCTATCACAGCCGAACACGTGGCAGCAGGCGCATAAAAAAAAAAAAAAACGCGGCACCTCCTCGTTCGAAATGACCACTAGCGCAGAAAGGAGTCGTGTCGTCACGTTCGCGCAGCGCGAGCTCCTGAAGCGTGGCCCTGCCCTTAACGCAGCCCCGCATACACAACGTGAGCACAATGCAGCATTTGAAGACAGACACCGATAACTGCACAGGCCTAGAGTTACAGGCGGCAGCTGCAGCCCGCTGTTGTCCCTCTCTCTCATGGGGAAGTGCTTCTGACCTGAGCTTGAGGACACCCAAGGCCCTCTGGGTAATCATTGACCTGTTACCTGGGGCAACCAAGCCGCAACATACTGCACCACCGCAGCACTGCTGATAATAAAGCGATAACGTCGATGCACATTCAAGACACGCGCTTTGTATTGATAGCAGAGTTCTAAAACATTTAATTAAATATAATACAATTAAACACCGGACTAGTGATCTTCTCAGTGAGGCCCAGGAATGGCCATCACCCTTCACTCATTTTCATTATTTCCCTAAACAGGGCGTTGCTGCGAAAACATGCACGCTCAGCCAACCTACACTGTACAAACACAACTTTAATAAAAATTTCTGGAGTGCATAACAATCACAAAGGAGGGGGGGTGGGCTTTGAAGCAACTTTCCGACCTGTTCTCTCCTGATACTGTCTCAGAGGCGCAAACTTAAGGCATCTGTCGAGTTCGGGTCCGATAATTGTGTTCTTAAAGCTCCTGTTGATATCTCATCAAATACTGACGCTTCGGGATTGTAGATCGGTATGGGCACCATCCGAAAGCGTCAGTATTTGAGGAGTTGGGAATGAGACTCAAAAATGTACTATCTCACCAACAGGAGTTTTAAGTATCCAGAATTAATATCTGTCGGTGTGTTATTATGAGGGTGGGACTAAAACCTGCGTCATCGTCGAAGAAACTGTATTTAATGTGGCTCGTTCGTATCACGGTTGATGCTTGATCCGCTTGATAGGTTAGGATCAACTTGATGGCATAGATCAAAAACTCTCCTGGTTAGTTTGATAAAATATCTCCACCAAAACATGAGCATTGCTCTTGCAAGATACTAAAATGACCTCAAATGAGTGGGGTTAGAAAGTAGAACGTTTCAGGGAAAAACAAGAAAAAACAATGGACGACGACAAAACACGTGGGGAAGATGGACGCTGCAGGGAAGGAAGGGGATTTCACCAGCGCTAAAGCTATCAAAAACCTTGGCACAGATATCGAAAAGCCGAAAACTGAACTCAAACTCGAGTCAGGGTTAGGCATAAAGTGACAAACTAAATTGGTAAAGGTGAAAAAAGGTCGAAATCGGCCCCTCGTGGTCGGAGCAGCGTGATCGATCCAAATCTCGAGTCTTTTCATGGTGCTAGGTGGGGCGTGGCACTGCACTGCAGCATGTTAGCGGGGGAACAGGCCGGGGTACCATCCAAGGAGAGGAAGGAGCAGCAAGAGGAGGGTAGGTGGTGGAGAGACAGCAGTTTGGCGCTGGACAAAGCCTCCTCCCACTTTTTCCACGCCTCTCCTCCTCCTCCTCTGAACTCGCTCCTTCCTCCTCTCCTGGCTTCGGGGTGCTCCATGCAGAATGGTCTGTGTCTGAGAGCAGTGGCCTGAAATAAAACTAAGAAGGGCCTTCGGCGGCCGAGAATGCTAGCTTTGTCTCAGCTGCCATCCACACTGTCTTGAGACGTGGTAGCGGAGAAGCTCAAAGAGAGTGTCTGATTGCAAATTAGCGATGCCAAATGAAGCACCCTGGCCACCTCCACAAGATCCGGCACTCCTCTCCATTCAAGTTACGGAAAAAAAAACTTGTCAAAGAAGGCTTACGATGGATACAATACTTGTCCATCGTACTGTCAATACTTTTGTCCATACTTTCTTCTTAATTGATGTTTGTGAATGACAACACATAGTTTAAAATTAAAGATTGATGAGTATCGACTGCTCAAGTCCATTTAAGTGCAAGGTTTAGGATGATAAGTGCTTATTACCATATCTACAGTATATCCATTAGTGAGACTAACAACGATTAATATCATAGTTGAGGTGATATTTTACTTAAGTGCTTTACGGTACTGTTTTATGTTTGACATATCGCTGCTCAGGAACGTCTCTACTACTTGAGTCAACTGGAACTATGCAAAATTATTTATAAAGACCAAGAAAAGTATAACTATCTGTTGCCCTATGTATAATTCCTTTATGGTGTCAGCAATCTTAATTTACATACAAAAACAGATTCAATCTTCAGTTCAGGGAAATTTATCAGTTGCAATTAGGGAAATCAGTTAAATGAAAAATATAAAATAAGTTGATTAACAATTATTTTTCACAGAAATATATATAAAAAGGAACAAAAGTATATTTATAGATCAAATGTACACATTTGAAGGCTTTCCAAAACTGCAAGGACTATCAGTTTACATCTGTACGTTCCATAATGTTTAATAATGTAATAAAATCATCATAATAAAATAACATTAACATGTGGACCTTTAGAAGCTCCCGTTAATAGTTGTGTGTGTGTGTGTGTGGTGTGTGTGTGTGTGTGTGTGTGTGTGTGTGTGTGTGTGTTTGGATTCAATAGAGACAGCTAATTAAGATAAACTTTATAAAAAGTTATATGAAGTCATTAAAAACTATTATGTATGTTGGAAAAAAAAGGAATTGGTTTTATAATGTTTTAAAAACTATTTTTTTTCTACATAAAAGTTTTGACAAAATAGTACAATAATTAATTTCATATTGATAATAATCCTGCATTTGTTTAGAATCAGATGAAAAAAATAAGCAGTGAATTAGTCGATGATTTAAAAGTCTTCACACAGCTTTCACTCAAAGAGCAGACCGGTTTTTAATACTTGTTAGCACCCAACTTTATTTTTACTTTGAAAAACTGTAAGTGTGTGTGTGTGGTTTGTCTCGAGGTCACATCAGGTGAATCCCCATCTCAATATGAACCTGTGCCACCTTCTAATCTCTGTAAGCTATCGCCTACATGCTCAGCCCATATACAGCCGAGACACACACACACACACACACACACACACACACACACACACGGTTAATCCTATGGTATCTGTCTGTCCTGGTGGATATATGCGTACTGTACACAGGTCACGGTCACCGAGTGCGGCTGTGATATCACCCGTCGATACAGATTTATCACCACTCAATACACTCGGCTCTGCTGTGCAGGTTCACAGTGGGGCTGACTGGTGCTTCGACTCATGTGCACATAGAGGAAAAAAAAAATAAAAAAATCAAACAACACACAACCGATGACTTGAGCATGAAGAGTCTGTGTTCTGCTGAACAGCAGAGTTTTACTTTTTCCACCACATTATTATTGTTGAACAAAGCATTTCTGTTTCTCTCACAGATTATAAAAAACAAATCATGCTTTTGTTTAAGTCTTTTGATTTAAAACCCTTTTCTGCAAACTGGTTTTGTTTGGAAGGATGGCAACTTTTATATTTGATGTATATTTTCACATTCAATAACACACTCTTCGGTGCTCTTTTACACATTTACATCACATTAGGGAAGGAGTGTGTTTTTAAAACATTCCAGGGAATTCATGTTAATAATTAATTTAGATCTGTTTCTTTAAAGAGCATGTAGGCTAAATCTAAAAAGTGGTGCACTTTATTTAATATGCACTTTAATTTCTGTCTCCACAATTTTTCAAAGAGTGACTGCAGGGGTCTATCCTCAGCATAGAAGGAGTGTGACATTTCATTTCCTCTGTATATTATCACTTCTTGTGTGTTGTCTTTATTCTGCTAAGAAAAACTGATTTTATAAAGATGGATAATGACTATATAACTACCTATGTGTGTGTGTTTTTACAATGTGTGTGTATTTAAAAGTAAAAAAAAAAAAAAGAAAAGAGAACACATAAAAAAATACAAACATGCAGATGGAGAATAATCTGCTCTAATCTGCTCCACTAATATTCTCAATCCCTTACAGGCAAACTCAAAAATTAGTCTATTTTGATCCCATACAGGAAAAAATACTGCTATTTTAAAATCCAAATTGACACATTAAATATGCTTTTTTTTTTTTATCATGTGTTCACATACAGCAGCAGGTGAGGTCACATGCAGCTGTAACCGGCCGGCTCCTGATGTCAGGGGGTCATTTCTTTCTTTCTTTCTTTTTTTTTTTTAACAACCTCTTTGAATGACAGATTGGTCCTTTAACTGCTCCGCCTCGCCTCATCTCCACAGCTGATTAATCAATAAAGTGTCCGCGAGGCACGTCGGAGGAGGAAACAAAGCTCAACAAGTCCGGGCTTGTCTTCCAGTCACCTGTGGCGCCTGAACCGGAGGGGCCCCCTCGTTAACTTCCACGAGGAGGACGAAAGTGAAACAGGCTCATTAAGGCAGGCGAACAGGTGTGAGAGACGCTGCGTTATAAATCACGTGAGTGTGTTTCACGAGCCAGCATTAGAAAAGAAAAAAATTAATTAGCAGTGGGGCTAAACCTGCAGCTAGCATGAGACATGAACTCCACTGTTGCTTAAAGTGTGTTTTGCTGTTTTTCTAGCCTTGTTGAAAGGTGAAACAGCCACATTCAGGGTGGAAAGACGCACTTTATTTTATTTAACACGACGTTTGCAACGCTGAAGTACATATTTTAACACGGTTTAGACTTTCTGGCTAAAAAAGCTAAACCATGTGACTAGCTGGATGTTAAACATTAAGGTGGAGGGGGGTGACGCAGATGAATGAAAATGGCTTTTTATTTATAAATAAATAATCCAAGATGGAGATGAAGTCTGTGCACGACACTAAAAATGTTTTTTGTTATTTTGGCTGACTGATATTTGTGAACAGCAGTGTATTATTCCTTTAATACCCCCCTCCTGGTAATGAGCTCTAGTTAAAATTTCATGGTTGTACTTTTGGCCATTTATTATTTTTTTTTAACGTCAGAATAACGTGAATGACAGAATTAAAATGACGTTTTTCAAAAAGGCTGACATCAGGTAAGTTCACAAAAGCAAATAGTGCTTTTTAGACCCGCGGAGGGAGCAGGAGGGGGGGGGAGTGAGGCAGCCCTTAATAATCATCCCAACACAGCCTGGTTTTTGCAGATATTTCAATGTGATGCGCCTTTTCTTTTCTTTTTTTTTTTCTTCCTCTTTTAGGAGACATTAAATAAGCAGCGCGACTGTGCGGGCTGCTGCACACCCAGGCTGGTTGTATAACGGGGATTCACCTCAGCTGAACTTGACGCATCTGGTTCATCGGCGGCGCAGGACGCGCGGCGCAGTCTGCAGCCTGTTTGTCCCCACTGAACCGAGCCGGACGGCCGCGGAGAGAGACACGGACACGGGGGGGAGCACAACTCTTCCGTGGCCCGGTTGCCGCTCACAGAGATCGTCTCCCACCACGTCCAGACGTGACGACTTTCTCTACAATTACTGTCGCCTTGTGCTTTTTATTTTCTGCTCTATTTTGGTCCAGACAATAGGGGGACGAGACACCGTCTAGAAAATATACAGCCCGCGGACTTCGGAGTTTGGACGCCCCGGAGGAAGAGACCATCCAACTTGAACTTGAGACCTGTCGGTGCGTAGTCTTCAATTTACCCTTCTATCTTTGACGAGCGGTTTTTTTTTTTATTTAGAGGTTTGCGTTTGCGTAAAGTGCGTAAAAATGATAGCAAAGCTGTCGTCATTGTCATTTTTAAGCGTACTTTTTTTAAAAAGCGCAAGCATGTAGCCATATATTTCCCCCAGACTGGGTCAGTGGATATTGACACTGTTATGACTGAACCGATCCGCAGTCCTCAGGGGGAAGTTTCAAGGGTGCGAAAAACAAGCGCATTGAACAGCAGCTTAACATAATCGTCTGTAAATTTGAGAACAAGTCCCAAACATCTTCCAGCCATTACGTGAAGATGGAATGGTCGCCAGACTGTAAATTCTCCCTCGCAAGACAAGAAAAGAGGTCGCCTTTTCGTGCCCTAGTTTCCCTTCGCAGAGAGGCATAAGCTTCCCCTTTGTTGTCCCCGATGCAAACAAAGATAGGCAGCCGGGCAGATCACGTCAATCCAGCGGAAAAACATCACCGCTGTCCATGTGAGCAATTTATAGGATTTCAGCAAAATGTGCATTTAATTAGAAAAGCGTCTCCCGAGCTGTTTACCCTGAGATAATCAGTGTATGTAAGACATGGCAGCATATGGTGGAGCTGTGCGGTTTCCCCTCATGTGTCACTGAGGTTTCCCTCAGAGAAGTTTTTGATGAAATTAATTCATTGAAATCTGAGAGGAGCTAACTCAGCAGTAGCTGTATGTATTTTTAATGGTTAAAAGGCCTGTGTGGGGCTGCCAGTCTGTCTCTCAGGTGTGCAGTGAGCTGCTTTAAGACTAAAATATGTTCAATTTAACTTGAATCCTATTCAGAAATCAAACTGAGGACGTGTGCGATCATATATATTGGCATTACATGCGAGCGTGTGCTTGGACAGTTGTACAGGAGCTGCGCATTCATCAGGTTGTTGAATTTCCTATTAGAGATCAGAAAAAATATGACGTTTTTAGGTTTCTATAGGGTTCGTTTTATATCCTAAATCCATATTTCATGTCATTTTCATCTTGTAGCTATAGATTATAATTTGATAAAACATTTTCCTAAATAATAATCAGTTTTGGGCGTTGTTTTACTCTGAAAAGCTAAAGTAAAAATGCAACAGTGCATTTAAGATGGCAGACAGTGTGATGCTTTGCAGTGGAGTCACATTAAGTTTTACACTGTGTAAGAATTCAGGATTTAAAATTTGAGTGTCTTACTTTACGGCACATTTCAACATGTCACCATGTTGTTCCTCGTTATCTCTTTTTGGTTTAGTCGTCTCAGATCATACCACGGATATCGTTCATGGCAGTGATAACTTTTGCCCACAGCAGTCACCTTACACTCAAGTCAAAGTGGCACAGACATCACACTTTATCAGCTTATCTGAAGGGGTTGTTTGTCCGTTCTGATCATCTCTGGCGTCGAGCACACCTGGCTATCTATTTTGCTTTGTGTCTGTATGTGAGTGTGTGTTCTCAAAGCTTTGTCTGCACGCTAGATAACCGGCCGGGTAAGATTCTGCTCATACTGGAGTGTCAGTCGAAATTGCAACGTAGCACTGTTTCTCAAGAAAAGATCTGTGTTGGCTGTCAGAAACATGCTGTTGTGCTATTTCACATTATCTCCTCCCATCCATGTCTCTTTTTCTCTCTTTCACTGTAAAGAGGAACTGAAGTGGCAGAGGCCGAAATGTGAACAGGATCGGGGGGACCTTTTGGCCGCAGCCTTCGGTCTCACACACACTCTTTCATGAGATGTATTAATACCCAGATATTGCATGTTTATTAAACCCAGTCACTGCTATAAACAGGAAAATGCCATTGTGCCTTCGAGAAAACAGAGCCGAAACACAGGTGGCTCTCAGACAATAGACTGAGGCTCATTTCTCCACTGTGAGTCAGTGGGACAGGAGAAAGCACATGGCTGCAGAGTGAAAATTGGCGTGATTATCATCTGATGTATCCCACCACCCTGTAGCTCAGAGCCCCGTTGTGGGCCATACTGGCAGTGGCGAATGTGGAGAGGAGAAGAGGCTTGGATTCACCAAAATTTTCTCTCATTTGCTTTCAGAACAGCTTCATCCTCCCTCCCACTCTCCCTCCCGCTCTCTCATATCTCACGCAATTGATTGAAACCCTAAACGGCAAGATCAGGCCGTGCGCAATCCAGCCTTTCTATGAATAGTTGATTGGATGTGATGGTGATGTGGTGTGTTGTTTCTTTAAGGCCATTTCAGGTCAGAGGACGGGAGGCAGTGGGGGGATTTTCGGCGTGCACGGCTGATACAGCAATGTGGCGTGTAGTGCTGTCCCATCCTGTCCTGAGCTGTGTTGTAGAGGCGCACAGGGACTCCTGTCACTCCCAAATCAGGTCGTCTGGCGTTTTGAAAATGCGTGCACGTATTACTTTAGTTCCTGCCTGTGAAGGGACTTAAAAGGTGTTTTTTCTTAGCCTTTTTTCAATACACATCATTTATTTTATCGTGTGTGTCTGAGCCACCTTGTCATGTTCTAATCTGAACAGATGGATGGTGCATTAACAGTAGGAGCAGTGGGCGTCTGTCACAGATTATTTCAGGTTGTTGTTTTTTTGGGGGGTATTAATAGTGTGGCATGCCACGATCTGACAGTATAGTATGTAGCACTGTGAGTGTGTATTTCCAAGTGCAACAAGCGTTTGTGTGCATGCATGTTTGTTGTTCTGGTATGCCTTTGCTGTCCCCACCGAACACTTCATGTTTTAAATCTCTGCGCATCTCAGTGCAGGGCATTTAAGTGCTTGACCTAATTTCTCTGGCAGCGAAGAATCCACTAGTGAAGGCCTTCCTCTGTGTGTATTTTGTGTGTGTGCGTATGTGCGCACGCGCGTGTTGCTCTGGGTGTTTCCTCCTTGCCTTTCTAACAGGAAGCTGATGTGGAGTTCAACTGAGGACAAGGAAAAGGCCTTTTCTTTCCACTGTGAATCATTTGAGAGAGAGAGAAAAAAAATGAAAAAAAGAGAGGGGAGAGGAAAAAAAAAGAGACCAGGCCGCTGCATTGATTCAACCCTCTGCAATGTGGCCTGCTTCTCTCTCTCTCTCTCTCTCTCTCTCTCTCTCTCTCTCTCTCTCTCTCTCTCTCTCTCTCCCCCCTCTCTTCTTTCTCTATACCTTATTGTCTATTTCAGCTTTTTTTTCTTACTCTTTGTTTTATTTCTAGTTCTACTGATGTTGGATAGACAGCAGTGTTCTGGAGGGAATCTGTGGGTTTATGGAGAGTTCACGAGTCCTGTGAGAAGATGGGGAGGGAGGGAGAGGGTGAGGAAAGGAGAGACGAAAAGCAAATGAAGCAGGGCTCTGTGGGGAGCAGTGCAGGTTCTTCCGGTTCAGTTTTAACATACCCACAGCTGAAAGAGGCTGCCCGCGTTATGTACTTAGGAGGCAAAGAAAACCATAAAACACCTACACAAACTGTACTAGTGGCTTTATTAAGGCCAGTGTTGAGGCTCTGCTAAGGATTATGAATCCCCTTTGTGTTCTTTAAAGCTGTGATTGTATGGAAAAAACAACAGCTAAAAATAACTGATAAACCCTTCTGTGTGTCAGATGAATGGCTAAAATATTTAAGTAGGTTTCCTGTTGCAGCCACCACACAAAAGCAAGACTCCCCAAACTGTAATCATTGTTTGGTTGCAGATATGACATGGACTGATTCAGTTTGAAGGTCGCTGAGTTCGAATTTTGTTCTCAGGCACATTTCATGTTGGATGACATTTGTTCCAAGAATCAAATGTAGGCCAAGGTAATTGTAAAATGTTGAAACAGCATGAACTAAACCATAATTGTACATAATCTCATTTTCAAGCAGGTTTTGTGTACATATTGCAGTAAAAGGGGATTTTTAGGAATTAAATAGGACCAGATATTCTCACTGAAACCACCTACTCAGCCTCTTTCATGTGTTTGCAAAATCTTAAGACTGTTTGATTTGTGTGTCTGCAAGATTGAACCAAAACGAAGTGGGATTGACACACTGGCGCTGCAGCACGACAGAAATAATCATGAATACACGTTTGTCGAAGAACAAAGGAGATAAACTTTTGATTTTAATGAACTGAACAGTTCATGGAATAAAACAGTGGCCTTTTATTGGTTGTTACTTGTTGAGTGTGGATGTCGAACTTTGTATCAATATAGCAGAAGCGCGCGTTTGTTCGGAGAACATGTCCATCTAAGCCTCCGCCTTGCCCGGAGGCCTCCAGACGCGTAAGGGCCGGGGCTGTTGCTTTGTGCTTTGGCCTTCCTAAAGGGCAGATAATGAATGTGTTTTATCATTAGAGTCTAAATGAACACATTTATAATGTTGAGTGGTTGCTCCCTTTTCTGCAATCTGCATCTCAGTTATCGCAAAGCAAAAAAAATATTCTCTAGTCATCTCTATTTCAGTTGTTAATGAATAGTAATAGCTTACACCTCGATTCAGATTGTCAGTGTACTTCATGAAAATACTATGGTTCGGATATTTTGTATGTAAGTACAAATAGTAAATCATTTAATATGAATTACTAACAAAACTTATGCGTGCAAAGAAGAATGAATACATTCCAGCTGGTCTTTTGCACAACAGCACTGACATGTAACAGCAGAAATGTTCCAGTAAGAATGTCCTGTGCTCAGTCTGTATTGGCACACTGTAGGGGAACGACACGCAACAAAACTGCGCACCACACGTCTCAATCAATCACTGATCTCAATACATTTTCACAGGTGTAGGTTGAAACAATGGGGCAGTGACTTTTCACACTTTTGTTTGTGATTTGACGTCTTTTCTTCATCTTCTGTCTTTGGTGCAGGGCAAGTGAGGACACAAGCAGACGTCGAAACCACGAGGCCTCGGATACTGCAATGCAGGTGAGCACATGGTCGTGCTAACACGCACAAACATCGACTTGGTATGTGTACAAAGGAATATGGCAAATATGTATAATTTCAACCTAAGGCACTGCGGTCACACTCTTACTGAGTAGAATAACATGAATTTTAGGATTCAGACCTGAAAGGTAAAAGGATCCGAGCTACTGTATTATTGTAATATTGCAATTTTATGCCTCTGAAATATTGCAAAGTTGCGCATCTCTTTTTTCTTTGCTAAATACAAATGTTTTTGGCTTTATGTTTTTCGGTTAGTTAGACATCTCGTTAAAAATGCATTGTTAATCTAGAAAGGATTAATCTGGTTTTATAGAATTTCAAGGATAAGATATAAATTGAAACTTGATCTATCAAATCGGATTTCTTGATAATATCTCTGAGTTTTGAAGGAGAAAAAAACCCACAATCAATTGCATACAAAGATGTGTGAAGCTCAGACTGACAGTCTGTCTAATGCTTCAATACAGACGATCATATCTTTAATAGACAGTAATAAGGAGAATCAGATTTGAGCGATGAGCCGTGGTTTGTCTAGCAACACCATCAGCATTCTGATGCCTGACTTTAGTGTCGGAGTGTCGTAATTTTGTAGCAGAGTTAGGGGGATTGGATCATGGTGGATTTTACGTAAGACAGAGTCCCTAGGAAGAAATAAAATAGTTGCATGGCAATTTTTTGTTTTAATGTTGATCCTACAATCATGATGTCTTTGACTCCTCGTAAATCAGAACATTATGTTGTAGTCATGGAATTGATGCTATTTGAAAATGTGGTTTTGAGTGGATTGTAGATTGAATGAGTAACATCGCTCAATATGGACAGCTATGACTCTTCCGGCTTGAAAATGCTAAAAGTTAAAGGAAAGATTTATGAGTTCTTGTTTCGAATGAAATTTGTGAAACCAGGTCAGATTGATGTGGATGGCACGAAAATACTTTTAATGGGTGTACCTATCGCTGGCCTCGGTGAAATCCTGTGTGCAAGTAGAATATCTTGTTTGTTTTACTTTGCATTTACAACCCGTTGGGAGGAGTTTATTGGTGCAGTACATCTCCTGAAGTGTAAGACAGGGTCGCAACAATGTGACATTTTCAAGGTATGATAACCATCTCAGAAAATCAAGGTATACAGTATTACACAATTAATACTATCTGTTATAATGACCTTAAATAAATTGAAAACAGAGGGAACAAATGCTTTGTAATAATCTCACAAAATACTATGTCCTGACAGATATAAGACTTGATTTGACTTGAATTTTTAAAAAGAATCAAATCAAATATAACTGTCAATTTTCATACCACAGTATACCTTGAAAATGGTGTATTGCTGCAACTTATCAGGCTCAGAATTATCTTAAACTGCTCGCAACCTGATGTTCCTCTTAATCTTATGTGTTTCCTAGAGAGAGAAAAAAACCTCCCTCACACTTAACATACCAGAGTATTCACTGAAGACAAATTGTTTAATGCTTGTACTGAATGAAAAATTAAATTCAAGATGCTCTCTTTTTTATGACACAAAATGGAAAAGTTTTGCATGTCTCTCGCATCAATTCATACCATTCGCCCATAATTCAGTGCGACACATTTAGTATGTTTGGAAACATTAAGAGCTTCACTGGAATGTGAAATAAAGTTTTGTGGGTTTGAACAATGCTTGGCAGCAGGATGTGAGTTTCACTGATGGAGTGAGACAGAAGAGTTTTTAAAATTTTTATTTTGTTGTGAAAGCTCATCCAGCTTCGACCTGGGTCATTATCCTGTGATGTCCGGGGGTTGAGATTTGACTGGAGACCCTCAGTGCACTTTAGCTATTCTGTCATGTCTAGTGGGAAATGTGTTAAAAGGCATTAAAATAATTTGCTGAAGAGTACCACCAAATGTAAAACTTGTCTGTTAAAATCCTACATGCTGATTTTTTTAAAATAAAAGTGAAGATGAATTAGCAGGAAAACATTCCAGAAATTAAGTACGTATTGTGTTTAATAGACCCCTTCAGTTGAATAATGGATATGTAAATTGTTGATTGAAGCAGTTTTAATATTGTAGCTGATCCAGGTGATACTAGATCTAATGATTTGAATGTTTAGAAATGTATCCACCGGAATTATAAAAGCAATATGTTTTGCTTGTAAACACTCGTGTCGAAGTAGAAAATAACTTTGACAGACAGATGCATGTAGAGGAGTGAAAATGACAAAAAGTGTATTGTAGTGGAGTACAGATGAAGTTTTACAAAATAAAGATAGCTTTAGTAGAAGTGAAGAAGAACTAGATGCAGGTCTCTCCCTTATAGCTATGAGCAAATAAAGCAGAAATGACAAGTTATGTGAATTAATAAGTAAGAAATGAAGAATCTTCTTGTACTTGTCTAAATCTGCTTCACTCATTGTCTTGTTCTCTATTTCAAAACTGCTCAGGCTCCCAAAATAAGACTTTAACAGTCAATACAAAACTAATTGTAGATACTGTCTCACTTCGGTCTGGTCTCTCATCTCTCTGTCTTTCTCTGGCGTCTTTCTTCCTTCTCCACTTGCACTGCCTCTCTCCCTGCACAGTTTTAGCTCATGTGTGACCTCTGCAGGTGTCACTCAACATACAGCATGTCCGTCAGACCCACTGCAAAATGTTGGTATCAGCTTATTTTTCTTCCAAATCCTACCCCTGAAAATGAAAAATCATGATTAACTTACCTCAGTTTAATATTTATTTTTTAAAGTAAGTTTCCATATTTTTTTGATTAAAAGTCTTTACACAAGAACAAAAGCCTATATGGAAATTTTAAAAACATTTTTTTTGTACGAATGCAGGGTCATCAACAATCTATGAGATAGGATTTTTTTTCTGGTTGTGATTTCTAGTCTAAATTATACCTATTCTTTCTTATATTGCAGACAACTCCTAAATATAAAACAAAAAAATAGTTAAAACCTAATTCAGTGATTAAAAGGAAGAACAAAAATTATGATTGAAAAAAAATGTATGGATTCTGTAATATAAGAGAGGAATTTTAGGGTTTGGTAAAAGTGCAGGTTAAGGTCAAATAAATTATTTTTACATAACCCGTCTATGTTTTCATCCCCCAGCAGATTAGGCTTGGGATAAAAATACAGAGTTAGATTTAAGTGGATTTTTAGTGACTAAACTTAGATGAAAGGAATGAGAAATGGATAAAAATCGCTGTGTATAATTTCCTAAACAAATTACGACATAATGTGATAATGTGAGCAGGGTTAGGGCAGGGCAAGGGTCTGTCCTCTGTGTAGTGTGATTAAAGGTCTGTAACGTTATGCTTTCATTAACAACAACAGTGATATTTAAGTGGATTTTTCATCTATTTTTTCATGAATAGTTTATGCCTGAAAACCAAAATAGTGTCAAGACTCAGCCATGGCTCAGGTTTAAAATGCACAGGTCTGGAATAGAGCAGCACTCCTCAGACCGTACCCATCCCAGTCGACCAGGTGCTCAAGACACCTCTCAACCTGGTGGGACTTTTGGAGGAACCTGAGAGTGAAGGCAGGTTTGCACCATCAGCCAGGGGAGGGTGGGTGTCTAGGGGAGGGCTAACTCACTCAGGGCTAACATGGACTGACAGTGGACTGCAGCCTGGTTCATCGCTTTGGAGATGAGAAGATGGAACCCAGGAAGCAAGGAGCCAATTTCCTGGACTCCATCCTCTGAGGTAGCTCCCATGTAGCCAGTCAGACCGCTGTCCCGAGATGTAGCGAGGGGCTTAAGCTTGATATAGTGTAAACCAGGCCCTCATCCAGCTGCATCAACGGTGATGAACAAAGACATAGACTGAAGGAACGCTGGTCACCCTTACTTGTTCAGAGAAGAGAGCAGATTGAGAGTCGAAGGAGCCCTGGAGATCTGGAGGAGGCTGGTGGCAGAGCTGGAAATAGTGTGTGCAGACTCTACCCTCAGCAGTGGTTTGGACCAGGACTGGGTTGTGAGATGAGATCCACTGCAGAGCCAGTGGTCTGCGGGTGGAATAGCACGAAGGCTAAAACAAGATGTGAATTGAGATCCCTGATAAGACATGACTACCCGATATATTGACAGAGGTATGTCAGTGTGACACCCCCCAGGATGACAGGCCAAGCAAGAAGAGTGCCCGCACTGGAGAAGTCCACTGGCAGATGTGTCCTTAGGCTGGAACTGACAGAACAGGGCATCTCGCTTCACATTCTTCGAGCCTTGGCGGTAGAAAAGTGAGAAGCTGAATCAGTTAAAAAAAGAGTAAACCTGACCTGGTGGGAATTCGTACAGATGTAAAGGCAGATGTATTCCAGGTTCTTGTAGTCGGTCCAGACCAGCCCCCAACATGGATCTCAACAGTGGTCCTGGATGGATCGCTGGGAGAGAAACAGCACCCACTCTTGCGTTAGAGGCACTGGCCTCCCCCACAAACGTGACTGATGCATCAGGAAGGGAGAGGACGGGAGCGAGAGAAGAGTGTAGAAATAGCAAATCTCAGGAAGCATGTCAACTGCCAACTGAGGGCACAGGTCAGTCCATTGCTGCCTTGACCTTGATGGGATCAGTCTGGACGATGTCTGCAGTGATAGGGAATGCCCGTTTTTGATGGTAATGATAATGGACCTGGTGTTTGTCCCCTTTGTTCATGAGGAAGAAGCCTGCCCCTGCTGATGCTGGGGAGGGCTGGATGATCACTGCTGCTAGGGAGTTGCTGATTTATTTATTTTAGGAGCAGTCAGTCAATAAAGCCAGCCCTTGGGTGGAGACTTGCCCCCAGGAGGTCAGTGGCGCAGTCGTAGGGACGATGACTCAGGCTCTGTTGAAGACCCCTGGACAAATCTGGATCCAAAAATCTGGAAACTCATATGCAGAGGAATCATAAGGAGACACTGCAGACCCAAGATAAACAGCATAATAGTCACAACTCCAGAAGATTTAGAAAATGTGTGGATTATTTCTATGGAACAAGCTATGGAAATGGCAGAATGACGGGCAGTTTAAATGTGTCTATGAGGTGTAAGGTGAGTGTCTCATTATGATAACCTGACACGCCCAGGTGGACAGGGGCAGTTATATGATTCCCAGAGCAGAGGAGGTATCCACGTAGGGTGCAAGCTTAACTTGGCTCAGGGCTCTCGGCCAGTCACAGCTGATTGGCAAACATGCTCGCCATAAAAAAAACTAAAAAAAAACTCAGACAGGCTGAGGAATGGTGCTAGATACAACTGGTGTATAAATACGCGACTGGAATGATAGTAATATGGGAAGAGGTGTACAGGTGGACAGGGGAGGTCAGGTGATTGGGAATGCTGGGAACACAGAGGATACTGCACAGAGAGTGGGAGTGGTATGATCTAAAATGAAAGGAGAGTTGGTACATAGCAGGGGAAAAAAGCAGACAAGGAAAATGTGAGACTAGGAATGAGCCGACAATGTGACACATGGAGGTTAGAACTTCAGACAGTTTCATACTACATATCTACAATATTAAATTAATTGACCAAATACGAGAGTTACTTTCCTTTTCTTTAAATATACAAAGCAGGTGAATCCAGACAAAAGCCTTTATAGCAATTACAAATGTAAGGATTTAGTCAGAATTATTGATAAAACTTGAAACTCATGGGAACTGCAACTTATCATAAATTGTATATTTTATACTTCAAATTTTCAGTGTGTTAGATTGAGGAGATATATAAAAGGACTAAGGGTGGTTGGTTTACCTCCCACCTTTTCCCTGCTTTAGAAATAAAACCCTTCATTTGATATAACCAGTTTAGTGGAGGTCCAGTAGGCAGCGTGCCTTGGATCAGGTGTTCTCCAGATGTGCTAGTGAGAGCCATCCTCAGGCTCCGACTGATCTCTTATTTGGAGAGAAGAGATGGAACAAGAAAGCCCTCCATGACTGTCAAGGGTCTACTGTGCTGTATACTGTTAAAACTCAGCTTATTCTTTTGGAAAGTCTTTAAGAGAAGCGTGTGTCATATTTACACTCAAGTGAGTCTCTCTAATGTTGAAAGTCATATTTCATTTAAAGGTGCTTTGTTTGCCATTTTGATAGGTGTTTTCATCTGAAAGCCTCCCACAGTGCCTTGAATGCTTTAATTTTCATTGACTACGTTTATATGCAGAATAATTTTGTTTTTGTAATCGAGTTGTCCCAGTTGTGGCTCAGTTTGAAATGCTTGTACTCTCATTATGAAAAACCTCAAATGGGTTGTCAGGGATTAGATCTTATCTTGGTGTTTTGTACAAAGTCGGCTAAATGTTCAGTTGTAAGTCAAGCACTTTTATTAAAATAGTTGGAAGCTAAGCAGCTTCAAAACATGTAGCTGAAAAATTATGAAAAATGAATAATAGGGCTGTGTTGCCTTTTTTTGCCCATATGGTGCTACAGAGGTTGAACGTTTTGCAGCACACTCTATCTGAGATCATATCCATGTATTTCTCTGCTTCTTTCACTCCATCTTATCTCTCTTTCCCTCTTGGTCTCTCTCTTCATTTACTATTCTACACCCTGGACGGAATTAAAAAGAAGGATATGATATTCAGCACAGGGACACACCAAATATCTTTGCAAAAGCCAAGGTGGATTAAGCAGTGAATGATTATCAGGCATGACTGGTGTCGTGCTTGATAACAGGGACGTTCAGGGCCACTGGCATCCAATTACAAAGTATTACATTCAAGGTAATTATGGGGTAAAGTTCATGGCAGTGCAACAGTGTTTGCAATTTAGGAAGGGCAGAATTACTACAGAGGTTTAAGGTAACGTTATCTTATGTGTCTGTGTTCATGAAGGAGAAGCAATGAGAGTGGATGGTTGCTCTCCACCAGACAACCAGAATGAACTGTGCAATGGCTAAAAGAATCTCTGTCTCTGTCTCTGTCTCTCTCTCTCTCTCTCTCTCTCTCTCAGACTGGGGGCTGCCCTGCCTCCACAGAGTGCTCGGCCACTGCTGCATTGTGGCCTGGGGCCTCATTTGAATGGGCCTTTAGTATTTTGTGTGAACAAGTCAGCGCCATTTGCATTTGTTCCAGTCACAAAGGTTTAACAGGTCAATAGGGACTCCCTGGCAGAAAACTAACACGCTAGGGTACCTTTTTTTTTCTTCTCTTTCCTCACGTCTGCTCCATCGCTGTGGTTGTCAGGCACCCGGCCGGCTTGTCCTGGTAGTATGTAACCTAAACATGTCGTGTGTGTATGTGTTTTAGGACAAGATTGGTGACAGCAGGGAGCAGGGGGAGAAAATAGGAGCTAATACTCTCCAGGCTATACTGACAAAGGTTTAATTAACACACAACTTATAGCAGCAGCTTGCTTGAGTGACAGAGGGAGTTTGTGTGTGTGTCTGTGTGTTTGTGTGTGTGTGTGTGCGTGTAAAAGAAGAGAGAGCAGAGACTCACACACACTGAAGTATTTACACTGTTAATACAATTTGTAACGTGGTGTGGAACAATACGTGACGATATGTGGGAGCTAATTGCACCTCAGCAGCCTCAAGTGTGATGGCAGGATAAATGATCATTGTGCCATTTATAAAGAGATAAAGTAACACTTTGCTGAAGGAGTTTGTTACTTCTCTTCTCTGGGAACTTCACACATTATAGAAAAAAGTAGAAAAGTTTTTTGTAGTTAGAAGCAAACTAAAACAACTTTTCTAGCATTGTTAGCAATCCTATTTAAAACTTATGTAGGATGTTAGCTTAGATATGTCAAGCTAGCTCAGTGCTTGGAGTGCTCATCTCCTTTAAAATGAGATAACTTTGCTACCATGGAGAAAAATCTCAAAATTATCTTTCTAATATATGTTATTAGAATTGTAAAAGCACCCAGTGAGTCATTGTCAAATACTTATACATGTTTGAGTAAAAATACTAGCTCGATTCTTTGATGTAGTGCTTTTAGCAAAACCATTACACCCAGTGCTGGTCCTGACATTGTAAAACAGTTGTTTTTGTGCCAGTTGGTCTATTTGAGGAGGAGATCTAGAGAGTATCACCTCATTAAACATTTATTGTGATTTTTGGATGGATAGCTGTATTCACTTTTATGGAAGTGTAGCGTCTGTCACTCACAGTCCAAACCCAACAGCACAGTGAGCAGGTATTTTTGTATCTCCTAAATGCTTATATGTAATTCATTTGTAAAAGAAAAAAAGTTAACTTAGTGCACTTGAAATAATAGATTAATACTGTTCCACTACAGCGTTTCAATCCACTTTATGTGGGTTTAAAGTGCAGTAGGTTGTCCTAGTGCTCAGAGAGATTGTCCTGCATTTAAAATGTCAAAGGCTGCATCCTCCTTACAGCCAGGTGTGCTGCTGAAGGGTCCTCAGGCAGGACAGTGGCCCCCTCCTCCTGCTCACTCCACCTCAGTGCGTCATGAGTCAACATACTGTGAAACCGTACTCTTTGTTTTTTACAAATAGGATAATATGACTCAATATTCCCAGCCTCTTCAATCACTTTTTCTACTAACAGTGCGGTTTTAACAATAATGTAATAACCTTCAACAAACAGCATAGCACACAATCGGCATTCACAGTGACAGTGAGCTGAGGGATTTTTTAGTATTTACTGTATAGTTCAGAATTAACCTTAATGCCCTATTCAAAGTCAAGTCTTTGTGTGGTTTAAATACGGGAAGAGGAGTGTGGATTTTCTTTCGCAACACATCACTGAAGCTGTATGATTTTGGATTTGTTTGCATCAATAGCAGAATCCCGATTTGTGAATCCTCCACAATGGAATAAACTCTTCCGTATTGAAAATATTAAATTGACCATGTAAAGCTTGAGAAATAAATACTTTTCAATGTGTATAAGACTATGTAGATTACACATTGTATGTATGTCCTGAACACCAAATAGACTGTATCTTTACAATAATAACAAGGAAAAAAAAATGTTTTCAGCATTTAGGGCAGATGAATAATTCTTTTAGAGAAAAAATACATTTTCGAACCTAAAAGGTTCTTGCTTGTGAAAGTCTGTCCTCCCTGTTTTAAAGCTTGTTCCAGACATTAGCTAGTTTAATCACTGTGTACACCAACATGCACACTATAAGGAACTTGCCTTGGAGACTTGGCGCACGTAGCATAAATATAGCAGAATATACAGACACAGTGTATATAGTAGGATACAAAACTATGTACACATCATGCACAACTGTACACATGATTAAAACATGCACCAGTTGTATACATATCAGCACACAAGAGTATTTTACAGGAGTATTTGACAGACAGCAGAGGAGGGAAAAATCAAATATTTTGTGGCAGACCTGAGTGGGAGGCATGCTTACAATTGCTCCTGTCATGCTGATCTGAGCCCGCCTGGCCACAGCACCATGCTCTGCTGTGCTGTATTTTGTTTCGATTGTTTGTGTTGAGCCGTGTGACCCACTATTTGGACTTCTGTTCCATTATCTTTCAAAAAACTTGCAGCAAAGAAAAGCAAAGAAGTGAGAGCCCAGCGTCAGGTGCTACAAGCTGCTAGCTAGGCCCGTAGCCAGGCCCAGAGAGCCAGACCTGGCAGCTCCGAGGCTGCGACGTGTGAAACACTGCACACAAAGGAGCTTGCTCCATCTGTATGCACCCTACATAGGCAGGCTTTTGTTGCAGCCGACAGGCACATGACTGCTAGCATCTTAACCCCTGAGAGCCAGCGTCTCTTTTCCCCTCTCACTAGACTGCACACTGCAGTAGAGATCCCAATGAGTTAATACTTTCGGGAAAAAAAGCAACACTTGATTTAAAGTTAGAGCTACAGTAGTGGTTCATGTGTGATTTGTGTGTTTGGTATTTTCTGTGGACATTTTGCTATAAAAAAAACTCCCCAGGAACTATTTCTAAAAAGAAAAGTATAATTGTAGTATAATGTTTGTCGACTCTTACTTATTAAATATGAATTCTTTGACATGTTTGTTGTAATTCAGGCAAAACTTTGTTAAAGCAAAATGAATGATATACATTGTTTGACGAATTGGATCAGGGCTTCATTTTTAACAATGATTTGGGGTTAATATCGAGGTCAGCCATGAATAGGGAAAGACCAGAGAACAAAACAACAAAAAAGTGTTTTCGCATGAAATATATGTAAAAATATGCAGATGAATATTTCCTGTGCTGCTGTATAGATTTACAAACAGCATTTATGCAGGTCAGATGTAGGTTGGTTTTCACATTTCGGCTGTAATTGCGTCATCCCTTTTCCTGCCAGGCCAACTTTGCTTATTTGTCTGTACATTTTGCATAAAGTTTTAGGGACAGTTGAGAAATGAGACCGCCGACTCCCGCTGGGAGACCCCTCTGTAAAATCCAATTAAAGATAAATCACGAGCATCAAGACTCGACGGCTGCCGCAGTTAGGAGATGCTCCGACATATTAGCACTCTTCATTTTTCAATTTTAAGCGTGCTACGTGGACGTCCTTGAGTAGATCATTAAGTGTCTCACACACACACACACACACACACACACACACACACGTTCTGTCTCTTGGAATATCTCCCTTTTTAAATGGCTGTAAACCAGCAATAGGAAAAAGATACAAATTATTTTCTAAATTCAGAATCCTTTCTTGTCAATTTCCTGCTCACAAAAATAGATAAAGTTGGTTTTATGCAGACCTACTTGTGTTCCTGGTGTTGCGTTGTGTAACCCAGACAACTCCAGACATGCGTGTGCATGTTTGTGTGCATGTGTGATGCGGGGTGTGATGTGTGCGCAGACTCGTGCTCGATATGAAATGAAACAAACACTCTCTTTGAAACGTTCCTGAACCCTTAGTCAGCTGAACTGAAGACAAACATGCTGTCACTCAAACAGACAAATGTAAGATTTTTGGTGACAACGAGACAACAGAGCAGAAATCACAGGAAGTACAGAGGTACAGAGGTTGCAGTTAAAATAAAAATTCACATCATGCGCGCACGCACACACACACACATACGACTCTACCGGAAACTATCCCTGTATGAAATGTGGGTGTATGGTCCCGATGGGGGCTGGGGTGCGAAGGGCTCCTATCTGGGCCGAGCCAGGTCACGCAGGCCCATCCAGGCTGCAGTGGCTCTGTGACGTGGCACTATACTAGAACCAACAGCAGGTCCGAAAACCCTTTAAGAGGTGGTACCACTCCCTGAGAACACCAGAGACCTTCTTGTGAGCTGATGTTTGATGAGAGCCGCAAAAATAATAATTTATTAATGCGGGATGGACCCCGAAATGTGAGCAGAGTATCAGGAGAGGTGTGTGTGTGTTTGTGTTGGGAGGAGGAGGAGAAGAGGGGTAAGTATAAAAAAAAAAAAAAAAGCATCTGAAAATCAATTTCTGATGTGTCTTTTTTTGTCTGTAATCCGCCTTTGTTTGTTTCTTTTTTTACATTATTTATAACAATTTATTCCAGAGGAAGAATGTGTTCAAAAATGATCAAAATGTTTGAGCTGAGGTGTCGTTGGCTTCACATTCAGAGCCTTTTCCCTGTGTCATCCAGCACTGCAGAATATTTCAGTGAATCACAGTGAAGCTCCTTTTAATGCATGCTTGGATAACATCAAGGTATCGAGGATTACAGCATCAGTTTTGTTGTAAATTTAATTTTGCCATGTTCAAGTGTTATTACAAATGAGAGAAAATAGTCATATTTTGTCAAGGATCCGAGTGGCATTTCTTTGTTCCCTGGATAATAATTCTCTGTAATTACATTTTTTTTAATGTCCTCGAGATGAACAGCGTATTCTGTTTGCTAAATTAGAAACCAAACTTTTCTAATAAACCTGGCAGTTAGAAAATGACCTAGAGAGGGGAGTCTCATGGTTAACTGAAAGTAGGACGCTGATTCTCCCAACGCACTGCCCTTACTTTAATGAGAGAAGAGCTGCAGAAAAAGGACGAGCTGGGAAGCTGTCAAAGTGCTGCTTGTTTGGGATTTGTCTGTTTTAAAAGCTGTTTAGGACACTGGTATGTAGAGAGCGCAGGGTCCATTTCATCTCCCTCTTTTCCAACCTTTGCTCTGCTCGGCTCTGCTGCCGAATGGGCTCCTTCCACACAGAGAGGCTCGGTTTTCAGAGGTGAGTGGCTTAATGATTATCAGAGAAATACGTTGGAATCAAAGTGCTCTGTTGGTGTCCTTGATAAGTGTGAACTGCCTTCAGAAAACACTCGAGAATGGTTTCCTGACCTTGCAGGCGTGTACCTCTTTGTTTATTTACAGATTCAGTCAGCTGCAAGAGGGTTCTTTTGAACATTTGCAACACAAAAGAATATAAAAAAACTCATTTTTAAAAAGTTTATAAAATGGTGACATGTATTTAATACTAAAAGTTAAAATGTGAATGTGTAAAACAAGATTGAGGCATAGCTGCAGTTGAAAAGGAAGCTTTTTAAAATTACACATTCAAAATGTCTGAAAGGTCTGAAACTCAAAGGATTTTTGTACACGCAGATGACCATTTGTTTTCTTGACATGACAATTTATTGTTAATATTAAACCCTTTTGAAAGAGGTTTTCAGTTTCATACGAACGTGTTTTACATCCTGGATAACAGTTCTGTTAATACACTCTTAATTGCACAATCTGAGAGAGAAACATTTAATTCATTTTGAAGTGTTTCCAACAGAAACTGAGGCTTGTATAGTTTATAAAATTGCCCTGTTCTTATTTTTACACAATAATTATAATGTATTATTTTAATATAATTAAGTCATGGTGAAGCTTTGTTAGAAAAAAGTGCACTTTGTTTTTTAACTTTGCTTCATTACTCTCCAAAGTTAACTTAAAGAAAAAGAGGTCAAAGTTAAATTTATTAGGAAATCCTTCTGTGCAGAATGCAGGAAAAACAAAACGATCATCATTTTGTTGTTGAAATTTACACAATCTTTTTCAGAAATGAAAGTTCCTCTCTTTTCAAAAACAAAAATGTAACACTTGTGTTTTCTTTTATCTTAATAGGTCACATCAAAACTTTGAAATAAAGTTGCCAACATTTCTTGAAAATAAAGTCCTGTATTATATTAATGAAATCATATTTTCATAAATTCATTAATGGGTTTTTTAAAAATGATCCTGATCAGAAAACAAAAACATTTCGATCTCTGACAGAATTCGTCTCCTTTTTCCTGCACTGAATGCTGCTTATACTGGCTCACATTACCTTATCAATTACTCACAGTGTTGCTTTTGTTTTCACTATTTGTTAATTATACTGTTATACATGCATTAATATTTATGTATACATATTAATTAATATAAATGATATAGATATTTGGTTTCTCTGTGCTTGATTTTTCGATAAATGTATTGGCACGTATTCAATATACGTCAATTGTAGAAAGACAGAGTGCCATAATACATCAAATTGTTTCTTTTCTCATTGTTGCTTGAAATAATTACATTACATATGCTTTATAAACTTTGAAACAATTTGAAAATACTGTATTTGCATATATTTTGCTGTATATATTTTGAGCATAAAGAAGAAGAAATCAATGAATTTTATACGAACACATCGACATGAATAAAAAGCGCTCAGTATATACGCTCGTATCGTCCCTTATCCTCGACAGACTGCACAGAGTTAACCTCTGTATCTCTCCAGTCTCAAAGTGACTAAAGGAATTCTTTTGTATGTCTCCTACACTCGAGTCATTGTACATTTTTGTTTCGAAATTTGTTGAAAAATAACCTTGTTTTTCATATAGCCGTATATCATACGATGTCCGTCATTTTTGTAGCGATTTGGCAGGTTATGAGCAATGTGTGAGTGACTGCATCACTCAGGCCGCCATGTTGTCTCCTCCTGTCCTCCATTTTGTGATTCTCTCCCTCTGTTCCTGCTCACCTGCTTTTATCGAAGTTTGACCAAACTCCCCTCGGCTCTTTATCAAAGTAAGCAAAAAATTATTGTAATGCTCGAATATGATTTTTAGATTATTTTTTGTGTCAGGCTTTTGTTTTATTACAAAGAAAGCCGATCTGATGGCTGATAAGTCTGCTTTTTACCTTAAAGCTCCTTCCTAAAAAACTGTGACCTGCCCTTTACTGCATCCAGATGAAATGAACCTGGACAGGCAGAACTCCTCTATAGGAAGACTGTGTCCTGTTTGACAAGGTGTTAACCCCTTAGAACAACTTGTCCATGTAATCAGCAACACCCGTGTGAGAGGTTGCATGCGACGTTAGGTTTTACAGCTCCGCAGCGTGAGCGACTGTGACCCGTAGCCTCATAATGGCCGCCGGGGGTCATGAAGGTTAATAGAGACTGATGTATGAGGCCCCAGAGTGACATCCCAAAGGGGATGGCCCCTTAATCCTTATTAGGCCTCTGTGTTAGTGATCCTTACCTTTCAAAGCAAACAGCACGCTTCCTTTGCCGTGGGGCCCCGGCCTGCCCCCGGCGTTACACTTCTGACCCTGGGGTCGTGGCCTTTGTTCGGAACCCTTCAGAGGCTGACCTTAGGGGTCACGGCTGTAATAGAGAAGTTGTCGAGGCGCGTGCTGCCGAGGGGCCCCTCAGCAGACCACCTTGTAGAGGGAGCCGGCGCTCCGCACTGGTCACCGCGGAGAGAAGGGCGCGTATGTGTGTGTGTGCTCGCCGGAGTGTGAATGTATAGACGGCTGTAACTTATCGGGTGAAAATCCAACAGGGGGTTTTACGCCTGAGTTATTGCCGTTAAGGACAAGGTCTGAAGCTTGTAAATAAGACCTGAACTTTGGCATTTAATTACAATAATTCATGAATTCAGAGAAGTAACAACTTCAGAGAGGGTCACATCTCTTTTTACTGGCAGTCCCAGGTGGTTCTACTTATTTCACTGCTTTTTATTCACCGCCGACTTAAAGCTTTGAGCGGCGCATTGAAGAAATATTATTTTAGGTGCAGAAAAAAAGATTATATATTTTAAAGCTTTGGATTTTTCTGCTGCGAAAAAGCACCGTTCTCTTAAAGCGAGCCCTTCATTCGTCACGAATGAAGGGCTCGCTTTAAGAGAGCGGTGTTTTTTCGCAGATCTTTTCTACTGCCTGTAATTAACAAATCATTTGTTATTCGATTACAATTTATGTTGCGATCGTTCTGTATTTATTCTGCATATTTTTTGCCACCGAGTATTAAAAATATTGCAGTTCTTTTTATTCTCTGCCTGTGTTGCTTGCCCCAGGACAGGACGTTATAAATTTCATCTCTGCGTGTTGATTGGTTGCGTTTTCTGTTGATTCATGCGGATGTGACGGCGCCCGTGTTCGATAACACCGCACAACAACTTTATTGTCTAAGCCCGTGAATGAGCTGTGTCTCGCTTTGAGTGCGAGACATTCACTGCCGTGTCGCACAGCGGCGACATGAGTTGTGCATCAGTGACACATCGACTGCGGTCGGTTAATTTGATTGTGTTTTCTTATTAAATTATCCCGTTTGCACCTTTTTGATTTTTTGCAGATGTGAAGATTCGCTGACGCTTAATCACTCCACTGCAGCCTCTGTTCGCCCCTCTCCCGCTGTGTTCAGCTGGAATACGCCTTAACATATGATTTACATGCTTATCGACAATGCAACGCGCTTTTACACGCTGACAATAAGCGTGTGGCGGGGCAGAGCGTGGCTCGGATTTAACCTGGAGGTGAAGGGGCTCGATGAAAAAACAGTCTGTGGCCGTGGACTCTTGGAGGTGTCATAAATGAGGTTGTTAATATTGGAGTTTCATCAATGGCAGCATTACGCAGGCCGCTCCTGCAGGGGCGAGGCCGCGCAGAGGGCTACAGTGTCAGAAGTTGGCAGCAGAGCCAAAACCAGAGTCGTATCCTCAAGTGAACTCTCCACGACGTACGGTGCAACAGGCTCTGCCAAGTTTTTTGAATTCCTGCCACATGTTAGATGGTAAACAACTGACTAGCAGCAACAGTGTCTCAGATAGACGAGGAGGGCTGAGGGACTCTTCAAATTGCTGACGAAACACACGTTTGTTTACACTATTGTTAGATTTATATTCAGCATGCAGCCGTAGTGGCGTTTTATGCTCGCTGCGATTGCAATTGGCCCATAGACGTGGCGAGATGTGACGTCACAGGGTTCAATCCGATGACTGTTTGGTCCCCGATCCGTTTTTTTTTCCTCATCAAGGGGCACGGGTGACTTTAAATCTTGATAAAAGTACGCTGAAATCACTCACTTTAAGCGCCTGGTCTCTGTCTTACTCGTGCTCCTTTTTCACGACGGGAAGTTTTTTCGCGCTCGTGCATTGTGTGTGTTTTTGATATGCGGATGGTGCAGCAGAAAACAGGGGATCTGAGTTTCATTTGAGACTGGAAAGCTGAGCAGAGTTAGGCAAGACAAGTGCACTCACTCTCTGTCTCTCTGTCTCTGTCTCTCTCTCTCGCTCTCTCTCTCTCTCTCTCTTTGGGTCCGTCCTCTGAGGAAGAAACACACACAGCAGCGTAACGCCTTTTCTTTCAGCCTCCAGGACTGAGAGTGAGGAGGTAGGAGAGGCTGCAACTAACCAAGCGGCCATATTAGTTTGCTGTTCAGTAGCTTCATACTCGCTCTGGTCTTCGTCTGCTTCTCCGAACGCACATATGAGAAAATGGTTGAGGCGGCGTGTACATGGAGGCTTTCCCACCTTCGTTTGTGTAAACGTGCACAGTTCCCCTTTAGACTCTGCCTGGGCAATAAAGACAGCTTGAAATCAAGACCAGCTAGCCGTGCTCCATGATGTGAGATCTGTCGTTTCTTTGGACAGTTTTCCCTTTTTCCCCTTCTCTTTTGTGCGGCTGCTACTTTGGGGAGAGAGGAGGGGAAAAAATTTGCCTGTGTTGAGTTCTGGGTTTCTTTTGGGAAAGAGAAGACTGGAGGGGAGGGGAATGGCGTCCAAAAGAGAGGAAGTTGTTTTTTTGCCATGGGGGAATCTGTTGCAAACAGCTAAAGGGGCATTACGGCACTTTGGCCAGAGAGACGAGAGAGAGAGAGCGGGGAGGGAAGTCGGGTGGAAACCGGACGGGTGTGAGTAACCTTCAGCAGGCTGATGCAGAGGTTGGTAGGTGTGCATGAGACACGGGGAGAGAGAGAGACAGCAGGGGTGGTATCTGGCACGAAAAACCCCTAAAAAAGATCCTCCTCATGCAGGCTTAAATTAACACTAGCTGTTCGGAGCAGGGCTGTTTATTACTGTAGGCTATAACAGTGCTACTGAAAGGACAAGAAAGGGTGGGAGACAGAATAGGCTGGACACTAAAGGGGAGGCGGAGGGGGAAGGAGGGTGCAGGACACGAGCAGAGTCATCAGCAGAGTCCATTTTATCGTTCGGTTGCTGCCCGACATTTCTCCTCTCCTTATTCGCACACAGGAGCGCCGCTGCAGATCGCAGCACGGCGAGGGTGGCCTAGTAATGGCACATGGCGGGCGCACTGCGGTAAATATTAGAGGGTTTTTACAGCACGGTTCGCTGTTGCAATCAAGGCAAGGCGGTCGCACCCAGGTGCTTATCTGGCTTTGATTGCGTGCCAACAGAGTCAACGTCGCTTTTTTGACTCATTAACGTGTCCATGGTCGAGAAATGGAAGTCGCGATCGCGGCCAAATCCGTCAGCGACCGCGCCAGAATTTCTTTTTCGGCCTTTATTGGCGGGGACGCCATTGCTTCCATTGGCTCCCCGGAAGTTTTATGATGAAGGACAACTAGGTCAAAGACAAATGTCTGATATTGAACTGGAAATTGCTCGGAAATGAAAAGATCAATCGTTAATCTTTTCCACGACTCTCAAAGTCAGGTGTTGCAAGTTGCCTCAGAATCCTTTAATCATTTGTGAGTGTTTGCTGTGACTCTCCTCCTCAGGAGAAGTGCACTGTGCCCCCCCTTCCTGCCTCCCCCCCCCCCTCCCTCCCCACCCCGCCTTGTGCACGCGCACGTCGCGCCGGTGATGAAAACGCGCCGTGTGCACGCACTCCCACACGTCCCTGTTTCATCATCAGCTGAGCCCGTTCTCCTCCACTCACAGCTCTTCGCCCCTCCCTCTCTCGCCCCCTCCCCTCCCGGCTCTCGCTTCTTTTTCTATCCATCGCTCTCCTCCTCCTCTCTCCCTGGGTCCCGGCCACATGCGAGAGGGTAGACTAGGACGCTGCAGCTCTGAAAAAAAAAGAGAGGGGAAAAACGCTCTGCTGCTATTTCTACAGGCGGGCCCTCCCCTTTAGCTAGTCTGTGCCAAAAGAGGGAGGGATTTTTTACTACTCCCAGTCCCAGGATTTTAACCCTCTGCCTGCTCTCTCTGCAAGATCTGCTCCTCAATATCATGCAACAAGTGGCTTTGCATTACTCCTACTTCGACATTGCTGCGCCATTTGTGAAGACGTTTTTCCCGGGACCCCCGTTTTTCTTCACCCTCCGGGCGCTGATCACGTGCGTTTTGGTCGTTTTTTAAATTCTTTTTTTTGCTGCTTTCGGGGTGTTGTCGGTAGAGTTAAACCGGACGGGGTAGAATCAGGGGTTTTTGGTTTGTGCCCCTACCGTGATGCGAGGGCTTTTTTCGAGCACGTGCTTCTTGATCGCTCGCCATGCTTCCTTTTTCTCGTGAGTCCTCCCCGAAGCCGAGGACGAAGACAGCGCTTTTGTTTTTTTTTTCGAGCGTGTTGTTTGAGCGGCCGCCTCATTTCGCGTTACCTGCGCATGTATCGTGATTTCAACAGATGATTTCTCGTGTATTTTCCTGTGCTCTTATCTCCTTCACCCTCCTCCTTCCTCACCCTTTCCATCTCTAAACCTCTCCCTCTTTTGGGTTTTCTGCCCCACCCTCTCTTCCTCACGCTCTCCCCCTCTCTCTCTCTCTCCCTCTCTCTTGCTCTCTCTCTCTCTCTCTCGCTGCCTCTCTCGCTCTCTCGTGGGCAGTCTCCACTGAAAGGGGAGCAGGAGGGCGGAGCAGCGACGGGGCTTTTTTCTGGGACAGGTGCCAATTCCAAACAAAAGACACAAAAAGCCAAAAAAGAGTGAGATAGTTCCCAGCGGCAGGCAAAAAAGTGGCACGTTTCAAGAACTGATTTGTAGTAATAGCGTGTATGCGTGTGTAACTATTCTCGGACTTTTTTTTTTTTTTTTTTCGTTGCTTGAGTGAGAAGCAGCAGCAGCAGCAGCAGAGATCTAGAGTCCTCTCTTTCCCCCCTTCCCTGCTCTCTTTCTCCCGTGAAGGCATTTGAGTTTCGAGCGGGGAAAAGAAGGAGGGGCGGGTGGAGTTGGGAAGGGGCAGCGGGAGGCGGAACCTCGCCTCCTCTCCTCCCTGCAAGTCTTCTGCATTATTCATATGCCCGGGCCAGTGCTGCAATCTGACTGGCTGCCTGGCTTAGCATTCACCCGACATTCAGCGGCTCTGTTTGCTAACATTCCTCATTCAAAGCCTTGTTAACTGCCAGACGGGAGGAACACGCGACTCCATGGGAAACCCACATGGCCTCCTTATTGTGGCGGGCCCTGACAGTCTCAGACTAGGAGGTGGCAGACAGGGGAGAGCGAGGGGAGCCGGTTCGCAAATATTAGAAAGCAAGTTAGCTGAGGTGAGGCAGGTTGCCCGAGGCTTAGAGTCGGGTTTGGGGGTAAGGTGGCCAGATTGACAGGGTTAAGCCCAGACAGAGGGCCAGACAGATGGGCAGACAGACATATAGACAAGGCGTTGAGGCAGACAGGGAGGCTGGCACTTTGTGGGACTCTGAATGGGTCTCTCGTTGGCGTGCCCGCCTACTCCTTGCAGGGAGTGCAGAGCTGTGTGACTGAATCCGAGCTCCTTCTCTGCCCTTCTCTACAGAGAGGATATGTGGACATGCCGCGTACGGCCACGGAGGGAATCCAGCACAATGAGCGGCGGAGATTTCGGCGCTTTATCCCGGATAGCCGACCGACTGCGGTTTGCGTGCCAGTCGCCTCAAAGTCTCAGTGGTAAGTCACGGAGTGTGTGTGTGGGTGTGGAGGTAAGTGTGTGTGTGTGTGTGTGTGTGTACATGTATGCCTGTGTATGTGAAGCATGCACACATGCAGAGGTTTCCTTTTGACAAAACCGATGAAACACTAAGATGAAAGCGGCGCTACAGCGCGGCTTCGTTTTCGACCCGAACTCCGTGTTGCTGTGTTGAAGTCTGGGTGTTGTTTCCTTCAGGGCGACACGACTATCCGGAGAGAGGAGGCTTAACTGAATATAGGCGAACCGAGGGGGGGAAACGTGGCACGGGCTTTGAATTTCCGACGAAACCGAGCTAATCTGTCCTCTGGTGCGTTCCTACCTGCAGTTTTGCACTCCAGGTCGGCCTTTTGTGTGTGTGAAAGAGAGACGGTTTTGGAGGGAGCAGAGAGGGACTAGTGCTGTAATGTTGGGCCGAGGGCCAGACAAGGCCTGCTGCACAAGGCCGAGCCCCACCACAACGCTCCCTCTCCCTCTCTCTCCCCCTCTCTCTCCCCCTATCAGTCTCTCCCTCTGTCTCTCTCCCCTTTTCTCTCCTGGTCAGCTATCAGAAAACTATTAACCGCGATTCTCGTAATGAGTTTTCTCATTAAAACCTCGTCTCCGTGAATATGTGCGGGGTTTTCGGTTCGTAATAGACAGTTAAACATTTGAAAATGGGTCATTAGTGACACGTGGCCACATGTAGCGTTGATATAGCTCGAACAGGCCTTTCGGACATTCAGTTTATTATGTTTTCGAGCGAAAGTGGCTCGAATATAAGCCTTCGTTTTCATTTTTTGCGTTTTACTTTGCATGCGTAAACAAGCAAAATGCTTCTCACATTAGTTCGATTATACGGTTTGAAGAATCAGTTAAATTCAAAGAAATCTCACCGAAACAGAGTATTTGGGTTGTGTAACTGAATCGGAATAGAGCCGTGCTTTTGTAAAGAATAATAAAGGTTATATTTGTCATTAGCATTAGTATCACACCTTCTTCATCCCTGAGGAAGAATAGTAGCTCTAATTTCATCTGTATAATATCATATTTTCGACATAATTAAAAAAACGAAGGTGCCACACCCCCCCTCGCTGCCTTCTAGTGTGGCATCTTTTAATTATCGCCCATAAATCAGTTTTTTTGAGCCAGCGCTAATTGAAATTTTTTACATTTTTTTCCACATTCCCTGTCGTTAGGCTTCGTGTTGAGCACCTCAGCACACCAGAGTCTACCATGACCAATAGGTAGGAGTGAAGGCAGTGTGAGTCATCACCGATAGCTATAGTCATCCCACCTACGTCCTACGTTACACACTACAGAGCCTGGCGCGAGCTCCGCCATCACTGTCACCCCCGCAGGAAAGACCCTAACTTGGCCTCCCCCGCATTAGGTGTGTCTGAACCCCTCTTCTGAGACCCTCGACCCGCTGATATTACGAGTTAACACGTCAGCATTAGGAGAAGGAGCACGTCACTGCTGAGCACCAATCGGCTCACAAGGTGCCGCAGTAAAAAACTTGCAGCAGAGTCAAACGAAGGATCTTTGTTGTTTGATTTTTCGTTGCTCTTCTTTTGTGTTTCCTTTTTTTCTAGTTTTTTCAATCGAAGAAAAGACGATGTTTGCGTGCGCGGAGTCGTGACACTCTTCACGATCAAACGCCCTTCAGGCGATCGGTCAAGAATCGTGCTTTAATGAACGTTTCATAACTTGGAACCTGTCGGTCATTTTGTGAACTTTTAAAAAACACCGAAAACACTTTATAGCGATTGAGCGCTGTCGCTTCTGTTTATTTTAGGTATAGCAAGAAAGTCATACGGTATATTTACTGAAAATATCGGCAGTCGTAGAAAGAAAAATGAATCCTAACCCCCCAAAAAATAAAAAACTGGTTAGATCTCGAAATTTATATATTTTTTTTAGACGCAAAAATGACAGTTTATAGGGGTTTATGGTCAGATTTTAAACAATATACACTGATTTCCTGCACTTAAAATATTGTCTGACCTAAATGACGTCCTGCAGCGTTTTTTAAACAGAAAACGTTCGATAGAAATTTCGGATTTTACCTCCAAATTGAGTCAACGAGCCTGATTTCTGAAAGCAACCATTTGATGTGTTACAGAGAACAGCCAAACTAAAGGAAATGTGAACGCTAACACAAAGAGTATCACACCACATCTTAAACAAGACACGCAGGAAACACACACACACACGCACACACACAAACACACATAGGCAAACACCCAGACACATTTGATGCTATGTACCCCACAATGAACCCTGGCTCCTTGGATGAATGGGGTTCCCACGCCTCTCCCAAGGAGTGCAGGGCACGGCCTCCTCCTCTGAGCATTCACACACACACACACACACGCACACATGCACACACAATGCACTCACTACAGATGGCCACACAGTCTTACTCAAACACACACAGGTGCATTTGAGTATAATACAAAGACGAACACGGACATAGTTAAAAAAAAAAGGATTGTTTATTCGTCAGAGGACGTACACACGTGATGAGTGTAAGTTTTAAAGACGGAGTGACACACCGCTTTATCTTTACCGCCATAAAAAGTGACTTTTAATTTGTTAAGCAGCAAACAGGAAGCTAAACGAGGGTAGACGTGTTTTGGTTGTTGTACTTTCAGTAACATTTCAGTTACACCTCCTCTTGTTTCAGTGTGTATGAGTGTGTGTGTGTGTGTGTGTGTGTGTGTGTGTGTGTGTGTGTGTGTGTGTGCGCGTGTGTGCATGAGAGTGAAAGTGTGTGAGAGAGTGTGAGCCAGTCATAAGGTTTTGTTTTGCAGGGAGAATTTAAATGAAGCAGAAACAAAAGTTCGTGGGAAAATCTAACATTTCATTTAGTAAGGGTTCAGCAACACCAAGTCCTTGAGTGTGTGTGTGTGTGTGTGTGTGTGTGTGTGTGTGTGTGTGTGTGTGGTTTTCACATGAATATATAAACGTGCCTCAGTTTCAAACTCTAAAATGAGATTGTTTAGTTTATAAAGGGATATATTTTAATGTTTAATTTGGATTCTATTTACTTAAATGCACTTGGCTGTTTTTTTTATAAATCACGTTAAATTATAGTTTTTATTTCTCGTGAAAAAATAACTTTGTAATTTACTTTTTTATACATTATATATTTTTATATATATTAACTTACATTTCTTTAATTGTACTTCTTAATAGAAAATGTACTTTTTCTCAAATAACTTGCTTTGACACTGCACTGCATAGTGTGTGTGTGTTTGTGTGTGTGTGTGTGTGTGTGTGTGTGTGTGTGTGTGTGTGTGTGTGCGCACATGCGCGCAAGCGTGTGAGTGGGGGCTATAATATTTATTTATATAACATATTATATTTAAAATTGTTTGTTAGTGTTAAAGGTATTTTTAATTAAAAAATGTGGATTTTTTAAAGCTTAATCAGATCCTTGTTTATTTCTTAATGTTCCATTAATGCTTTCTATATTTTTAATATATTAAGCACTTTTTGAATTTCAACCCTTTATTTTTAGAATAAAAAAATATTACTTCCAATTAAGAAAATTGCAGAAAATCTGCATAGGTGTCGAAGAAAAAAGCCACGACCTTGTTTGTAATTCCCACAACACACAGTGATCTATTTCCCACCGGTCATTTTCTGAAGCAAATTTTTTTCTGACAGATGAATCTTCATCCTCTTCATCACCCACCAGTATATGGTAATATAGTTATCCAGTCTAAATCGGGCAGCAATATTCTGGGCCATGATCACTCTAACATATGTTACATCAGCCTTAATGATACACTCAAGTAGCTGCTTGGCAGGTTTATGACCTGAGGGCTACATGGACACCTTTGTGTGTGTGTGTGTGTGTGTGTGTGTGTGTGTGTGTTTTGTGAATATAGCTGTACAGTATTTTGTGTGTGTGTGTAAGTATGACTATATTTATGTCTCTGTTTTTCTCTTCCATTTGCAGGCTCATTATTACGGAATGACTTAATTTCTCCTGCTCAGACCTCAATGTCAAGGTTGGTCTCATGTTTTTATTAATTTTCTATATTTTCCAATGTATTTTTATTTTATGTTAGTGTATATTTACTTCACACTCAGTGATGTGTTTAACTGTGTGTGTGTGTCCTGTACATGTGTCCTGTGTGTGTGTGTGCATACCACCACACTGCTGAATTCTCAAATTCTAAATAATTTTGGCCCGCAGCTGCAAATATGCATCCTCTCGCTTCCTCTTCGGCCTGCAGGCACACAACACAATTAACACAGTTTGTTGTTAGTTTATTGAACAAAACGCGGATTGCGACGTTTCCAGCGACCGTGGCAGCGAGCGACGCGTCGTCTTCAAAAACCGGCCCCGGCACGTCGTGTGTGTCATGTCATCTGAATCAGTAAGTCTGTGGTGCGGCTCAAAGATAATCTCTTCAAAGGAAATTAGTCGGGAAAAAAGGGGAAAGAAAAGCCGTCAGCCTAAAGGTCAAATGAAGATTAGAGGGAAACAGTACACGAGGGCACACCGGCTGGCACCCGGAACTGCACAAAGGCCTCATTGTCACGGGAGCCCTCGGCGCTGCACACACTCTCCTGCGTGCTTAGGGAGACATGACACCTGTTGGTGGCTTTGGTCAACTGCAGGCAGAGTGACCGGACACCTTCACGGGGCAGCGAATGCGGGGACGTTTTGAGCACGTTGAATTAAGTAATTCGGAGGCACATGAACGATTTTGGACACAGTACCGTTCAAATCCAGTCACAGGTATTTGTCTCAGGTCACATCGTAGTCGTGTTCCTTCTCTTTGAGTGTGCTGTTACGTAAAAGTTAAAACGACAAAAGAAAGAAACCCCAGTATCTTTGATTTACATTTGCTGATTTTACCATTTTATTCCAATGGTCCAGGCCCACTGGGTCCACTCTCCTCAAGGAGTCGAGTGGTTAATCTCAAATCATTTTAAGGATCATTCTTGACAGCTTAACACAGATTTACACTTCGTGGCGCCTCACGTCCAAAAGTGTTGGACGAATGTTCTTTTGGAAGGTTGTACGAGAGTTCATGGCTGCAGGGCGTTCCCCAGTCACACCTCTCATTAGGTAATGACACCATTATATCTATTACACACTTGATGCAGGAGTATTTGGAACGTGTTAATGATATTACAATCCAAACACATTTTATTTTAATTATAGTTTTTGAAATAATTTCAGTAAAGAGGATACACACAGCAAGTGCAAGACTAATTTAACACTCTGCTAGTGTGTGAATGCATATTTAATTTAACACTTACTTCGAACCCTGAGGCAGTGTTAAAGGGTTAGTCCACCAAAATTACAAAACATTTCTGGCTTACCTCGAGTAGTTTCTGGCCAAATGAATTGCCAACTATTAAAAATTGATGAGTTGGTGTGAGTGATTTTTTTTGATAGATTTTTTTAAGGGGAAAAAAGAAAAGAAAATTCTCTGATTTCAGCTTCTTAAATGTGAATAGTTCCCAGTTTCTTTACTCCTCTGTGACAGTAATTTGAATAATTTCAGGTTGTTGGACAAAACACAACACTCTAAAAGGTCATCTTGGGCTCTGAAAAACGCTGTTTGACATTTCTAACCACTTCGACTGATCGATTTAATGGAGAAAATAATGAACAATTTGAATAATTGTTAGTTGCAGCACTAATACAGCCAGTTTTGCTTTAATTTGCCTTGAGAGATCTGAGATACGTCTCCACCCCAACACAATGTAGGAGCACGGAATTTAGTTTTCATTGCTCGCAGCAGTGAAAAGACTGGAGAATCAATAGTTTTTGGACTTTTTTCAAACTATTTCTTCAGGAGACAGACACTCAAGGTGATTTTTAATGTGTTATTTTTCAATGCACCAGAGATGAAATTCAGTTCACCTCCATTGTATTTGGATGAAGGTTAAAATTTCAGCCACTATTAAAATATGCACGAATGTCACCAGAAGTAAACGAGAAACTGCCCGTACAGTGGAGCTCATACGTCGGCGTACACGTTAGCAGTGTAAGTGAGGAGAGGCTTGTTACGTACCTCACAGGCTCGGACGTTAAGTAGCTCGTGTAGAGATTTGTGTGGCATTTATGGGATAACCGACCTGCTATAAACCAGCCACAAACCAGTGCTTGCGTGTAGTGTGAGCCTGAGGAGTTAAGGCCGTGACTCACTTTTATAAGTGGGAGCCCACCTCGCCTCCGCGCGTCTCCCCCGTCGCTCCCCCGCTCGGGGGGAAACCGCAGCAGAGCCGCAGCCTCTCCTGTCTCACTCAGGAAACTCCCTCGAACAACCACAGCCTGCCTGTTTGACCTTTCAGCCAAACACACATAAATTTCTACTCATTTACACAGACAGGTCACAGATGAAGGTTATCTTCAGAGGATTCAGTCGCCTACTTTAAAGATAATGGTGTCGTTTATCGGCTGTGGGTGTGTTTGTTCACTTTAGAGGTGTCACCTGAGCCGACAGGTAACAACATGCAGATTGCCAAACAAGATGCTCATAAAAGATTCAGACAGTAGACACTCTCACTCTGCGCGTCGGTGTGCACGCATGTGTGTGCAGGCGTTTACACACAAACAGGTACAGATACTGATTTCGTCTGTGTGAGCGCTGTCGTTCTGCGGTGCTCATGTGTGAGTCACGAGGTGAAAGTGTGACCTTTGGACACCCAGCAGCGGCTCACTCTCTCCTCTCGTTTGTCTTCCTCAGGCGGAGGAAACCTGAGAGGAAGCGCGCTTGACAGACCGCACAGGACCGAAGCCGTCTCTGCAGAGAGGAAGTGACCTGTCGAGCATCGGTGACTTTCAGGAAGTATTTTGACAGTTTTGATACGATCTCAGTTTGTGACACAGTTAGTTCACTCTCACTTCAGACTGGATATCCTGTCAATATAAAAAGCAATTAAAAAAACACAATAAGACTACATTGAAATAATAATAACCATGAATATATGAACCCTACTTACCAATTCACACAGAATTTTTTTTTACTTTGATTGTCCAATGAGTTAATATTTTTTCTTTATTTAAAAAGGTATTAAATGTTTAACAATGAAATGTAGTGCAGCAGCTCAATTCATCTGTATATCTGTGCTTTTGTCGGGCCTTTTGTCGTTTTGGGTTCGTCTCCCCACAGCTCCACCCTCAGCCACGAGAGACGCCTTCAAGAGACAAACTGTCCTTTGGGGTGAGGTAGTAGGTTGTATAGTTTTAGGGTCATTCCCAAGCTGTCAGATGACTATACAACTTACTGTCTTTCCTGGAGCGACTGTGATGGCAGCAGCATCGTCATCGTGAAAATACGACTTCACCGCTGCAAATCGTCAGAAAGGAGGCAATGACTTAGAGAGCGTGTAGGCCGTCCGTTTTTACTGCCTGACATTCATCAGCGCATGTCACTGAAATTTAGACACTTTGTGGAATTTTAAACAGAACTTTTGTCCAATTTTTTTGCTATTAGAGTGTTTGAATGTGCTTATTATAATTGCAAATGCTTTAACAACCTGTCTCCATTAGCTACTATTTGAATAATGGTTTTCACTTGTACCTAAATGCAACATTTTAACTAGTGTTCTCATCACAGATTTTGCAGCATTCATTGTAATAACAAAGTCTTCATTTACACAGCGAGCGGATCATCCTCCTACCCACTCGGGTGACTTATGGTGTTCGTACAGGGTGAGGTAGTAGGTTGTGTGGTTTCAGGGTTGTGATTTTACCCCATCAGGAGCTAACTATACAACCTACTGCCTTCCCTGGAGGGCAGCAATACATCACAGGAGGGAGTACACGTGTCATTAGGAAGAAACTGACTCTCGTTGAGTCAGTACTGGCTTTTGATTTCTAAAGTTTCATTGAATAGGTGAGTGGTGACAACTCGCAAAAATGCATTTCATAGCAACATGAGTTACTTTACAGTTACTGCATGTATGTGTGCGTGTATGGATTCATGGGAAGTGCTGTCGACCTTAGAAACTGTATTTTTAGCATCAGTGGTGTTTTAACTTTGTGCTGTTTTACTATTAAATAAATAAAGACTGGATATGAAATAATGCAAGAACAATGACTGGAGTCTGGTCCTTTCAATTTCTACTAAATACTGACTTCTTTCTTCAGTAATCCTTGTAAAGAGCTCATTATCATTCAGTACAAGTCTTAAAAGCCTCTGTAGCTCACGCCTTTACACGTAGATATGTCCTGTATCTGTCTATTAAGAATGTTCTAAGAGTTGCACATCCTTTGTCTTTATCTTTACTCTCTGTACTTTAACACAAAAGCAGTTACTTTGACTTTCTTCCATGCAAGATGTTGGTAACGGAATGAATCAAAGGAAAGGAAAAACATATTTGAGGATGCACAATTCAAAGTAAACAAACAAAAAGAAAAAGTCATAGCATTTTATTTAAGCTGAATGGTGTTGGACAAATGATCAACATTTTTAACCCGCGCTTTGAGCTAAGTTCTGAAGTTGCACCCCAGACTTCATCAAAGCTGATATTCTAGGTTCACACCGTCTTGAAACATCTTCAGACTGGCTCTAATTCAGAAAACGTGAGCATGTGGGCTTCCCTCACAGATGGAACGAGACAACAGGTGCTGAGGTATCAGCAAATAATCATACATTATCACCCTCCCACTGGTCTGTGAAAACACCCTGAGCCTGCTCAGAAGAGTTTTGTTGTCTCGCTTCAGTGTGGATGTCAACGCGAAAAGACGGGGGGCCAAGTCCCCCCATACTGTCTCTCACCTCAGTGTGGGGACACATTAAGATGCTGCTGTGTATTTGTACACAGTAGATGGCGCCAGATATATGTTGGCAAGATTTATTTTACATAAGGCTATGAAGGAGTATACTCTGCAAACTTAACTTGCTTCTACCACAGGAAATAATGTTTGTATATTTATAAATGTTTAATAACTGCAGAATGTGTTGGGCACTGTTGAAAAATAGCACCATTTCAATCAGTGGCTAAGGTGCTGTGAATAAGAATTGAATTTTACAGCCTTTTCATTTTGTCCCATTTAAAACTCATTTAATATGCATACATTTAATGAAGGTACGTGCTCATTTCACAAATAAAACTATAGACTGTTATCCCTCATTGATTTCCTTTAACTATACAAATTACAAAGAAATAAGTTTAAGGAAGGGGAATATGTGTTTAAGATTAAGAGCTTGTCAAAGGCATGGCAACGATATAAAAACTAATAATTAGCACCTCAGTTAAAATAGTAATAGGATAACGTGGATCATTGGTTGTTGCATTGTGAAGAGCATGTCACACTGTCCCTTTGGGTAACAATTTATAATAACCATCATTAATAAATGGTGAATGTATAGTTAACTAAACTTTAGTCTTACGTTTTTTCACTGTTGACAATGATCAGGCGATACGGGCAAAGGCCAGGACCAAACCTCGCCCCAACCTGCTGACACTCATTAACAATATTTAACTTAAGATTTTTATCTGACTTTACCACATGAAGAGGGATCTAAGGTTGCCGCGTTATTTATACCGTAACATACATGACATACAGTATATGCAGTGGTGGGGGAAGTGTTCAGATCATTAACTTGTAGTGTATCCATACTGCATTGTAGAGAATACTCCCTCACAAGTAAAAGCCCAACATTAAAAAAAGTCACTTGGTTCTTTTAGAAAAATATACTTCAAATATTAAAAGTAAAAGTACTTATGATTTAGAAAAGTGGCTCCTCCTGAGTGTTACTATTACATTATCATGAGTGATGCATTCATGTGTAAATAGATGGATGAGATAGAGCTACTATTTTATGTGGTTTTGAGAGGGCTAATGTAATCTAAACTATAATAAAGTACTCTCTATAACAGTGCATCACATTATACAGTGACATTAAATGTACTCAAGAGTCATACTCGAGGAAAAGTAAAGATATCGTGCTAAAATATTGCTTTGTTAGGAGCCAAAGTCACCCATAAGAATTGTACGTGAGTAAAAGTCTTAAAGTATCTGACATTAAAAGTAGTTAAGTATCAAAAGTACAAGTGAAAGTAAAATTATACATAAATTTACATGTATATACTGTATACTATGGGTTGACTGATTATTGGATCTGATGTTCAACATTTCTGATTATTGGAATGAGTGTTTTTTTTTGTGTGTTTGTTTGTTTATGTGATTACCAAAATAATAGATTATTTTAAAATGCACTACTGTGGTTCTAATGTAGTAATCTGCAAAGTAATTAGTTACTAGTTGTCAATTACATACAGTGAAGTAAAATGTACAAATCTTGCTACAGAATGAATGAATGAAAATGCAAATAGTACTTGATTAGATGTACTCAGTTGTAGTCCATCACTTCTTTATAAGTTCTAGTAACAAAATCAATTAAATGAATGTATTGTCGTGGAGTAGAAAGGGCAGCATATCCCTCTGAAATGTTGTGAAGTAGAAGTATAAAGTGCCACAAGATGTTTCTACTCAAGTTAAGTACAAGTACCTCAAAGTTAGGCTACTGCTAAATTACTATGTGCAAAGTTTATATTATAGGTGAGAATGGGTGTAATATGGTAGACAATAATGTAACACTGTTCATATCAGAGCAGTTTTATTCAGATAGCCCAAAATCACAATCACATTGCCTCAGTGTGATGTAGCCTAGCATGTTTTTTTTTTGTTTTTTTTGTTTTTTTTTTGGTATTTTATTGTGGAAAAACTGTGGCTTTATTGAGCATTTACGTAATCAGTATCCTATCATAGGACTCATATGATAGGCCGTTATGACGTAGTTGAATTGACAGTGGCTCCATTGTACACGTTTGAGGAGACGAAGCAGCTGATTCTACAGTGTTGCGTTCACTGACATCTCGACATTTTATTGTCTACTTCAGGAGACATCACACGCAATACGGACAGACGCGTGACGTCTCGCGCCACCAGGAAGTGATTGCCTCCTGCTAAAAACCGGTGTGCGCGTGTGTGTGTGTGGGCCACTTTCCGCTCTCGGCGTGCCCATTGGCTGAAACCATAGGTGTGTCAGGGGGGTGTGTGCGCCGTGTCGCCGTCCGTCGCTGCGCTGACTTCCTGTGGAGGACGAGCGGAGGTTTGACAGCAGCGCAGGGAGGAGACGCGTCGAGTTTTCCAGCGGAGCGGATCTGGAGCAGCGTGTCGGACCCCAAAACACCTCCCTCCTCCGGTCGCACACGGACCGTCCATCCCGGTGACGGCGCGGGGAAATGCTCCGGATAGCAGCCTGTGAGGTAATTCAGAAGCTTTTATTTCCACTTATGTAAACCTGACTTGGCTGTTTTTAAAGTCACTCACACTCCACTGTGCAGGAGTTAGAGAGTGAAGTCAGAGAGAAGAGGTGACTTGGCTCGCTTGAGAGTCCACACGCTGTCATATTGTGCTGATTTCGGTGAATGCACGCTGAAGAATTCGGGCGAATGTCTCGCCGTGTGTTGCAAGTGAACTTCACTTTCCTGACTAGCCCTCACCTGGGTTTCGTGTTCAGCCACTCACACCCACAGTGGCGTCAAGAATAGTTTCAGTCTGATGAGAGGAAAACATTTGTTGGCCGTGAATTCCCCTTTCAGCCCCTGTTGGACTTGTATTTCCATTTCTGAGCAGCAGACAGTCCTAAACATGAGGACAGTTCAGTAGAGTCTGTAAAAGTTGAACCAGTTTTAATCAGACTGTGGATGCTGGGTCTGGGATGTGCCTGATTTTTGGATTCTTGGATGACCTTGGACGGCGTGAGATCCAGCCATAATCTGAGGTAACGAGAGCGTCGACATACAGCTGCCCTCATATACAAAGTGATTTTCTGTGGTCTGTTGTGTCCTCACTGTCGTCTGCTAACGTGCTCCTCTGAGTGCAGCTCCTGTTTCCTCTTCCCCTATTACCTAAAGATAGCGGCCTCCTGTCTGGGATTATAGTTCCTCTGGGATTTAAAACACAATGTCCTCTGAGAGGGATACATGGGCCGGTCCCCGGTCATCTATGAAAGGGGAAATAAAGTCACACCAGCCCAGTTAGGAGTTGTTGTTGTTGTTGTTGTGGCCCTTTTTAAATATCAGTACAGAGAACCAGGTCAGGTAGGTTCATCAGAAAGACCTGACTCTCCTGGATGTCTTTAGTTTTTCCTACTCAGTCAGCATCAATTGCACAACATCATGTGGTTCAAGAGAACCTTAAGTTTCAGTCTTACTCATGTAAAGTCTGAATTTGACTTTTGTTTTGTCTGAGAACGGGCAGAATCTTCAAAAACGCAAGTCCGAATTTGGTGTCCTTTTATTGTGAGCTCAAACAGAACCTCAGGAAGTGTGTTATTTTAAAAGATGTAGTTGGATGTTTTACATTTTCATGTGAATTTCTGTTTGCATCTGACCTTTCCTGACACAGCCGTCAATTGTGATATTATCCCAGGCGTAATGCCATATTTCATTGACTGGCCATGTAGATGTGCCCCGCAAAAAAGTTAGGACAGTGAACATAAATGCTATTTAATCTCAACAGAAGGCATTGGAGCAGATGTGATCTCAATAACGTAACAGCTCGGCTACAACCGTTGCCCCAGAGGATGAAACTACGTTGGTTTCCTCAATGAATCAGTGCTGAAGGATATGATGGTATCACTGCATCCGCTACAGAGCCCCTGACTGCCCAAACAAGATGTGTGATACCACTGAACATCTGATAAACTGAGTTTTTAAAGCTTATGGATAGCATTAGAGGTTCAAAGGTTATTAAACATTTAAGAGTAATAGCCGTCGAGGTCTTTATTTGTTCTGTCATCCAGTTAGTGTTGCAACTAATGATTTTTTTATTTGCCTTAATCAACCGATCATTGATTGTTTGGTCTAAAAGAACATCAGAGAACAAGGGGGAATGTTCGCCATTAAACCCGAGAGCACAACGTGTTGATTCATCTGACCACCAGTCCAAAGTCTTTAATCTAACGTTGTGAAAGACCCAAGAAAACCAGCTACTTCGCACATTTTAGGACCTGGAAACGTCAAATCTTGAAGCATTTTTGCTTGACAAATTACCTAAACGATGATCAGAAGAACTGCAGATTTATTTTCTTTAAAGGACTAACTGATGAATCAAATGAGCGCTACAGTCAGTCATGACAGAGAGGAGCTCCAGACACACAGAACTCAGATCTACACTGTAAAATTGGCAAAACCAGACATGGATTTGGTCGATCTGGGTCATATCGTCTGAAAATGCTAATACGTCACCAAAATAACTACTATAATAAAATAATAATCATTTTAATATTTAGAAATCTCCTTAAAAGCACAGTATCAATATTGCATCTGTATTGTCGGGATGACTATTGGACTATCCAATGAGATTTTTTAATGATTATCAGTAATGTGGATGTAATCACTTAGTGGTTTTAAAGGTGCACTATGTAAGAATTCTTGTTTAAATCATTTAAATGAAATGAACTAAAATGATCAACAGAATGTGAAGAAATAACTTCTTACCTTTTGTCAAAGACACCTGTGCGCTGTGTCGCAGAGACGCTTCAAAAGTTAGCACGCTAACAGCTAGCCCCAGCCTGTCCTGTCTTGTAATACCACTGCAAGCACCCAGTCTGGACCACTAACTGCACAGCTAACGGAGCTAACTAGCTAACAGCAGCAACAGTCAGCAGCCCCTTTTTGTTTGGTGTGATCTTGGTCTTGGCCTGGTCAGTTCTGACAGTTACAACACTTTACTGTAATGCAGCCTTTAAAACCCGGAAAGGACAACACACATGCCATATTACAGTAAGGATATAATATTATAATATTTTGGATACAACTGTGCAAAAACAACACATTGAAAACGACAATCAAAAATTTCAAGCAGGACCTCCACAGCCGCAGATAAATGGGAAATGATGGGTTACTTTTTCAGTGAACTCAGTGCACTGAAGTCCAAACTGCTTCTTGTGTTCCAGAGAAAAACACGTTTGCCTAATCTACCATCTGATGGAGAAATCCGTGTCAGCTGCCAGGAGCCTCATCAGTTCTGTCAGAGGGCACGTTATGCGTCAGAGCAGACAGACCAGTTAGACAGTCGTTAACCACGGCAGACACCGTATAGCACAATACACTGTAGGTGCAAGCATAAATCTTTCCACACCCTGCCCCCCCCCTTGCTCAACTGGGGTGAACTGTCGGGACCTGTCCTCTGAAAATGCTGCAACCTAAAGACAAGATAAACAAGAACAAGCATGCTTTGATCAATTACTATCTGGCCCCATCCACCAGAGTGGCAGAGAGCGTTTTACTTCATCCTCCGCAGTGAAAGCCAGAGAGTTGCACAACCGCATGTTAGCTTATGTTTCTTCCATGCTCGGCTTACAGATGTGCGCAGCTGTGAAAACTGAGATTTTTTTTTACCTTGAGCTCTGAGATGGCCCCACAGTCAAATCTCTCAGTATCATCAGGCATTTGTTAGTGATTGCTGCCTAAATGCTGTAACACATTTGTTAGCATTATGACACTGATCAAATTGTATTAGAATAATGTCAGAGGAAAGGGTTAGGGGGGTCTAGACAGGGAGAATTACCATCTCTATGACGGTTTTTTTCTGCATTTATCCTCATTCATCATTACTAACAGAGGTTTACAGACAGAGCGCTTTGTAACAATCTGCCTCCATGAATTACTGGAAGTTGGGGGGAGTGTTATAGAACATGGCTGCGAGCCGCGATGTCGTGTGATAGCTCAAACAGATGTTCTCTTACCCCGCTGTGAGCAGCTGGGAGCTCCACCAAACTCCCTCCCACAACACATACTTTGAGATCCACTCTGAGAGGACAGGCAGCAGCCAGAGACGTGGACGTAAAAAGTGACTTCAATCTACTCAGATACTCAGAGTTGGTCAATAAGTCCGAGCTGGGGCTCGCAGGTTGTGTACTTTGGCTGAAAAGGTTGGAATCTAATCTGTGAGTGGTGCGATTGAAATAATGGTCCACTGTTGACTCTTTGTGCATGGTTCACTTATTAAACAATCACCTTCAAATCATGAAACTACCGCTGGTATTAGCAGCTGAAGAACTGAACCTACTTCATACTAGAACTGAAGTAAAATGTTTGGCTTTATTTGATCTGAAACATGTAGGACAGCAACGGAGCTCAGATCGTCCCTCATACATGTTGTGTTCATAGGTCTCAGGGAGTGCTGCTGCACATGTGAGAAAAGTAGTATAACGTCTTTTGTGGCTCCAGAGGAAGCTGCATGTAATCTGATAAATTGCCTCCAGTGACGTCTTTCAGTAGCAGTAGCATTGTGGGTAATGTAAGGGTAATGCCAGGTTTTGAAAATAAGAAGGAATGTGTGGAATAAAACAGCCAATATCTTCTGTTCTGCTTTTTCGATTTTGATCAATTGTTTTCGAAATCTCTAAAATGAGTGGACGGCTTTTGAAAACCTAGCGCCTACATTTCCCACAGTGCAACTTAGCCACTGAGCGACATTGCTGTAGGCACATTATCAGGTTTCATGTAGCTTCCTCTACAGCCACAAAAGGTTTTAAAGTACTTTTTTTAACATATGCAGTAGTACTCTCTAAGACCTGTAAACACACTTTAATGTGTAAAGTTGGTGGAGTTACCCTTTAATATAATAATAATATAGTAATATAGTAGCAAATTGCAGTCATATTGCCTGCCAACCAGGTTCTTCCTCTGTTGAGCGATGGCACCATCAACAGCTAGCAGCTCTAAGTAAAAAAGAGTAAGATATTGAATCACATTGGTGCAAAAATCCTATCAGCATCTCATATTGCCTGCTCATTGATTGAAGAATTGCCCAAAATGGTCCAACACAGCCAGTGATATTAACAGGACTTTCATGTCCTCCGTGGCTAACCCACACTGAAACGCCTGCTTAATGTCGATGAAAGTTTAAAAGGGTGAGAATACAAACAAAGAAATGAGTCACCTCAGTTTCTGTCATTGTTTCTGAGAACATGAGAGAGACTAAACAGGCTTTAGTGAGAGTTTGAAAAGGTCAGAGACGGTTGCGGTTGTCTTAAAATTAACTAATCTAAAAACTACCTTGAGGTTTTTTTCAGAGTGTATCATCGTGAAAGCCACAACCATTGTAATGTCTGCCTCAGTCAGTTTCATTATCACTCACTGTCTTACTCTTTATCCCCCCCCCCCCTCCTTATCACAGTCTGGTGAGTGAGGGGTTGTTCCTTCCATGTCTGCCTTGATCTCCACCATGGCGGGGGATCTCTTCAGCCCACCATCCCCATTGGGGGATTCCCTGCTGGACAGTCCGCTGTGTGGAGACCTGATGGAGGATCTCCGTGACATCTCCCAGTCCATAGGAGACGACACGCTGGGATTTGATTTCCCACAGTATCAGAGTACTGGCTCGGGGTCTGAGAGCTCCATCGCGCTGGGTGAGTAGTTGAATGTTTGAAAGAAAGGGAAGGCGTTGTCACAGGGTACGTGACGAAAAAACAGCACTTTGAAATAAATGCATAAATGAGTAACCTGGAGAACCCAAGTTGCTTTTAAAATGATACTGAACATGTCTGATTTTATTTTTTTATCTCATTCATGAGCTGCTTCCGACCTTTAGACCTTTAGCCTTCACTGTTCCATATGTAATGGTACTAAAGAGGCCTATGTAAAGCACCGTGTGTCTGATAAGAATTAGCAACTCAACTCAAAGTCTTTCTTTCTCTGTCTCCTCGATTATGTCATTATGTTGTCTCAAAAGTCTGAGCAGCATTTGAACAAATGGCCATCTAAAAGTCTAAAAAACCAAGTCAACAAAAGAAGCAGCCTGATTCACAGGACTCCTCAGTGTTTGATACGAAATACAGCTTAATAGGATGATTGTATCCTGATCTGTAACAGATGTCTTGTTTTTGCCATCACTAGGACTTTTAGCTGAAGTTAGGTAAGAGTTTAAGAAGTATGAGGAAAAAGGTCATATCCTCATGTTGGTTCAGTTATGGCTCGGAGAAATAGGCTGGGCAAAGACAAGATATTATGTGGAATTTTTCTTTCCTCTTCACAATATCAATCTTGCTCCGGTTGGTTTTCAATCCACATTATAATGCTGTAAACAACATTAGAAACAGAAGCCTGTGTTTCCTTTGGTCGTAAGTGGTTTTTCAACCCATTTTCTTTGGTTCGCATATGTTTGTAACATAAAGAAAGTATAGGTTTTCTTATAGACACCTTTCCTGTACAACATAGTTTAGTGGTTAACTTAATTTGAGACTGCAAAAAAGATTTTTTTAACATGAAGTTAAATCAAAAATGAACAAATCTTCATGCCAATCTGTACAAAATGTTTTAATCGCCCTTCTCTATTGTCAGTTTCACAAATATGTTATCTGACCAGTAAGCTTTGACAAAACTGGGTTGACTGCATTCCAGTACAAGTAGGGGGCCAGTTCTAGCCATGTTAGAGATTATAAGCTATCGTTTACAATACCAGTTGATTAGCAATGCATTACACGATATTTTTGCACATACACACACCGAAGCAAATTATTTAAGTTTAAAAGTTGGACAATACCGTTTGTAAGACTGATTTAATGAGACACAAGTAAGACGATAAACATTATATTCTAGACCTTTCAGAGCTGTTGATTTGCTAAGCAGCCATCTTGGATTGAGGTCAGGGTTGGTGAGGTGCGTTTGACTTTCCGAGTTTGAAATCTGCCTTAAGGGTCGTTCCGGTTGAAAGAGCCCACTTGGAACTCGGAAATTTTGACCTCTGACTTCAAATGGAATGCACCACAAATATGAAGCAAACCCTACAGCCAGCAGCCGGTTAGCTTAGCTTAATGACTGGAAAAAGCTAGCCTGGCTCTGTCTAGGCTACCTCTAAAGATCACTCATTAACATGTCATATCCTGTTTGTTACTGTGCATTCATGTGCTCCTCGGTGGTCCCATTTCGAGAGTTTGGAAGTAGTTCTTCTGACTTAAGTGTGTTCATGAGCTTTTAAGTCATAGGCCGAATGCGGGAACGACATGGTCGCTAAAAAGGAGATGTGTTGTATTTATCAGGGTTAAAGCTAATCAATAACTTTTCTAACCAAGCTAGGTCCCTCTACATGGACAGCAACTAAGAGTTATAACCTATTACCATATTAAAAATTACATGTGAGCAAAAAATTGGTAAGCAACGTAGGTTTCTTACCATCAGGGAAACATTTCCTTTCATCATCCATGCTTCTATACGACGTCAGTATCGGCAAGTCACTTAGCAAACGTTTTAGCCGTCTTTCTGAGTTGTTGTGTCAACTTTTCATGTGAAGTTTTCTAGTCGGGAACTCATTTTACTGATTATTCCACGTGAATGCACCTAACGAACAGCTAACAAATGGTTAGCTTACTCTAAGCTAGGCTAAGATAAGCTAAGCTAACTGGCTGCTGGCTGTAGCTAGCTTTATGAGTCATGAGACATACTGCATGAGTGCCAAATTAGCAAATAAGTATCTTTTTCAACATTTCAAACGATTCATTAGTGTTAGTGTTGTAAAAAAGTAAATACAGAGATTATTTTGTGTAACATTTTCCTGTAAAGTGGATGTCACAGTTTGCATTGAATTTGCATGAGTCGAATGACAGTCCAGTGACATCACTTTCTATTGTCTCCGTCCTGCTCTGTTGTGTGTAGACACGTTGACCCCAGCCTCCAGTCCGTCTTCAGGGGTGTGTGGAGCCACACACGGCCCAGAAGAGACCTCCACCCCCCTCAACCTGGAGTGCCGGGTGTGCTCCGACAAGGCCTCAGGCTTCCACTACGGCGTGCATGCCTGCGAGGGCTGCAAGGTGAGACATACATACTGACATAATATACGGACATAAACGCCATTAAAGATATAAATATAAGCACAAAGACAGATAAGGTCAGGTTCAGACTGATAATAATGTGTGCTGCAGAGGTAAATGTTGTCTTTGGTGTCCCTCCACGTGGCTGTGTAAATGTACCAAAGGTGAAACACACGGTACAAACACAGACAAGTGTACACATGAACATACATGCCCGCACGACCGCACGCACACACACACACCCAAACACATGTCCTGCCCAGAGGCACCTGACCTAGAGGCCAGTGGAAAGTTTCTGAGACACGCAGTCGGGTCATGTGAGGTGGGGGACACAGTGGCCTTGGTTGCTTCGTCACCTCTCCCCTGCTTGGCACAGAGCCCAACGGAGTGACACATGAAGCTGCTGCTGCTGCTGGCACAATGCCCCGCTGGGCTTCATATTAAATATTACGGAGTCATCCTTAGGATTTAGTGACAAGAGACATCTGTTATCTTAACGCTGGATAATTAAATGAGCTCTGCAGGACACTTCTGTGCTGAAAATTCCTGAGATTCTCGAGATTTTTAAGGACAAAAATGTCACTGGAGAACCACGACAGTGAGAACACTTCGACCACTTCGATCAGTGATCGGTGTCGGAGGGGTTAAGCGCTGCATTGTTTGTCAAGTCAAGTGAGCTTGTCGTGAGTCACTAAGCCGGTGGCAGGTTGTTGCTGTTAATCTGAGCCTTTGTTTGCTATTCCTGCACCACTTTTGAACTTGTGACCTTGCCAGCTTTAATGTTTTCCTCCATCAGCTGCAGCTCCACCTTGACATCCAGACAGAGTTGGCACAGTCACTTCTCGAGTTCTCCTCTTTGTTTTCCCCCTCCTGGAGAGAATCATCTTTTTTTTCCGCTCCTTTAGACGGGCTCCATGCATTCATTTTCACTCTAATCTGTCTGAGACAGAAGAGATGGACACCGGCAGAAGGCTAACGTTTCACAATTTTGCAATTTCTCTGTCCAAGTTTTGTAAAATGTCCTGCCAGTTGCACAATGCACATCTGTGTGCTTTGAGTGCTGCTAAACTGGCCATATTCCTGCAGGGCTCTGGTTTACAACCCACGTCTCGTTCATCAGAGTCGACACAAGTAACGCTCATCCCGTCGGACCGCAGGGGCAGGATGACTCTGAACTGTTGGACGCCGTTCCTAAAATTATTGCGCCATCATGGAAAAGTCTGCCTCGTGATATGTAGCAGTCACAGTTGACGGTTTCCATGCTGGACGGGCTCTGCATATCATTTTCAACACCTCGCTTTAAGAGAGGAGCGCTTCATAGTGGGAATGTGAATGGAATGTGCCGTGATGCCGTGGTGCCGGGGCTTAAGTCCGTGGCGATGACGGCACGACATGTGTACAGGACGGTCAGAGAAAGTGCCTCTTACTGCTGGTGGAGGTAAGTTTTACACCTAAATCGACCTTTTCCTTCTGTTTCGCTTAAAGATGTTTGCCTTTAAGGAAGCGTTGCACAACACCTGTCTCTGCTTATGTTTTTTGGCCTTGTTACTCACCTCTCATGGCTATATATCACAGCAAAGTACTGGCCTCTGGTTGTGTCTGTTCACTCATGCACAGACATGCAAAGAACTGCGAGCTGTAAACAAGCACATCTGCTTTCTCCTCCCTGTGCATCTCTGTTGTTTTGCAATGTATTCAGTGACTCTCACGTGTCACTCACATATATGTCCGGACCTCCAGTGTTTTCAGTTTGTTCTTCCCCAAAACTGCTTTTTGTGGTTTAGAATAACAAAAAGTTAAGACTTTTGACACGTGATAACCTGTCATAACAATGTGTCTTCAACGTTTAAGGCAGATGAGACCTTCTGTAAGATGATGGCTGATGTGTTGCGTGACCAGATATGTTGCCATATTCCCTTCTTGACAGTGACGGATGACTAAAATGTCAACGATGTACATCCGTGTGCGTGATCTTACGTAAAAGGATCATCTGGTAGCATGTGTTGGCCCGTTGCCCTGTATCTTGGTGTGTTTTAGAGGGCTACAGGATGTCTTCTCCAGTCAAGGTTCTTCATCAGAAAGGTCAGAGCTCACTATAAACCTTGAAGAGCGTATCTCTTTAAATAGAGATGTAATGGCTCCATACAGCCCAATCCAAGACGGATGGTCCTACCTGGGCTATAAATGTACAGAATGCATGTAGGGTGCTGCAAATATACAGTAGGTGTCTAGCATATGGTGTATGATGATCAGTCATCAAGAGTTGTTTTTCTGTGTAGTGATGAAGTGTGATCAGATTTCATGGATAGGTACCAGATCATCGTAATCCCCCTGTTGTCTTAAAGATAAAATATGCACCATTTTTGTATTAATCTCTAAAAAGGACTAAACCTTTTTGCAATATGTAAGAATTGGTCACCTTGAATTCATACTCCAAAGAAATACGAGCAGCATATCACGAGAGAAACGGTTAACTGCTAATAACTGTATTCTGTTTATACATTCATGACTTTAGCCACCATTAGCTTGTTAGCTCAGTTAGCCGTTCAGCTAGACTACCAGGGGTATGTTCGTGTTTACACTGCTAGCACAGGAGCTTTGGACCACTGGGAGAAAGAGGTTTCAGGTCCGGGGACAGCTGGTTAGCATGCTTACTTCACTAGATATCTCATAACAAACGAACATCCAAAAATGTTTTTCTTCAGCCAAAATGTTTCCAACAATGTTTAAACTCAGAAATCTAGTCTATAATCTGAGTAAGTGTGCGTTTCATTTGGTGAACTGTGACTGTGACTTCCAGGAGAGAGAGACTGAAACATTTATGCCTGAGTCATGTCTGATGGATTTATATCAGCAATGGTGGTTAATAATCTTTAATAATGAAGACAACAACTCCCATGATGCAGCGCAACATACATCTTTGGTTTTATTTTGCTCATGAGACTCGTAACGGCAGAAATTGCGTACCGTGCATTTAAGGATCCAACGTGACGTGTAGAGAAATTTGCATTCTTACACTTTCTGGCCTTTGGGGCACTTAAACCCAGCATTTGTAAAACCATTTACAGATTAAATTGGGTATTAACAGAACACCGATGAGAGCTATGAACTGTCTCGTTATAAAGGCGATGCATGTCTGACAATCATCCCATTTGCCAGGAGTGAGGCCTCTGCAGCACATGTGAAGGATTATCAGTGGGCCGATTCTAGCCCGGATCCACCTGAGGCTGCAGACGGGGGGGGAGGCAAAAAGAGATGCCAAATCTGCCTCCCTAAGAAGGAGTGTAAAGCAAACATAGTGTGCTATAAATGTAGTGTGATAGAAATGTGCTTGGGTGCTGCCATGTTTAAATTAGAGAAATAAACAGCATTGGTACAACTTTTAAAATAAAAAGTTCAATGATCATGTTTTCTAAGTAACAATAGTGATAATAACTACATGGTTATAGCTGGACTCAGGCTTGCCACGTAATTCAGAACTCAAAGCTCACTGAACCAGAGTGAATGGTGAATGGGAAGCCAAGAACATTGTTAAATAAGGCTTGAATTAATGTGGTCAAACATGTGTTGAACTGCATGAATAGACAGGCTCAGACAGCTAATGCTGTACACTGAATTAATAAAATCCTTGAACTGTTAAGTAGGACAAGACAGTCATTCTCCAACTTATTGAATGGCAGCTGTAAAATTGACTTCTGGTCTAAGAATCAGTGAAGAGGCAGCAGAGAATGTCTTTGGTGCTGAGGAGGGAGGGGGTCATTTCAACAACACGAAGACATCAGAGAGGTGAATTGATCACCATACACACTGAGTGTTTGTGTGGGTGCATTGTGGACTCGGACCAGAATGTTTTAATATAAACTTCAAATGAAGCTGTAAATAAAGTTGACGTACAGTACGTCTCTCCGTCTCCGCCAGGGTTTCTTCAGGAGGACCATCAGACTAAAGCTGGAGTACGACAAGTGTGAACGCAACTGCAAGATCCAAAAGAAGAACCGCAACAAGTGCCAGTACTGCCGATTCCACAAGTGCCTCTCGGTGGGCATGTCCCACAACGGTAAGGCCTGAAAGCTCCAAGGTACACTACTCAGAATGAGTTAGGGATATTATTAGGACATTTTAGTGTTTCCTTAGATTGTTTGTTCTGTGACATTTCTGAATTTTCATTTTGCGTTTTGTGAATATATAAAAAATAATGTGATACATGCAGAGAATGACTTGCACATAGTTGTGTTTTGCGTCCGTAATTACAGACCCCTTGTGTTCAAATGCCACCACTGACATGAGCGACATGAGAAATTCTGGTGACACACAGTGCATGCATGTCTGTCGGGACTCTGCCACAAAAGTTAAACATTTTAAACATACTCGAGGCATATTTAGCTAGCTATGTTGAAAAGTGGCGCAGGAGTCAATAGCCTAAGCGGACTTGCTAATGTTGGTCACGCCGGAGAATAGCGTTCGTCTGTAGCAGCAAAACCACTGAGTGTACTAATTTGAGCAAGAGTGTGTTTTACTGCTTCTGAGTTTAACTTTTTTTATTATTTATTAGGAGATTAAACACTAAATTGAACATTGTGATGTGTATTAACATGTGATGTGATGAGTTGTGATGTTGAGGTTCCATACACTTTTCAAAATAACAGTAAATGTGCATGTTTGTTCCATTTCTTTATGCTGATTCTTTAAAAAAAAACTACAGAATGTTGGCTCATGCCAATAAAGCTATTTGAATTTGAATTTAATCAAAATTGTAGGCTGGTGGGACCAAAGTTTATTTGGCTTCTGAAGGGGGTGCATGTCGGAAGTCCTGAAATGTCCATCGACTAACTTTATAGGAATGAAATAAACTGCAGCAATCATGTAGTTACATAAAATTCTACTCAGAAGGTCCTCAGCCGACATCGTGGTATATGTTTTTTACAACAACAGCACGATTCCTTCTGTGATTTGGCTCCAGCTCAGTGTGCTTTACATTGACTGGGTTTTTATAGAACAATGTCCTGCCGGAGCCTGCTTGACTCTGAGAAAACACAGGCCCATATAGCTCCACATCTGGCCTGTCATCTGCACCGACTGCGGAGGGGTCATTGGGTTTGTTACGATGGCCTCCCACTGCAGACAGAACAGTGTAGGAAACCTGAGAGGAGGACGACATGTTGTCCTCAGAAGAGAGGCGAGAGTTCTGAACGTGGGTGAATGTTTGTGTGTCTGCACGCATGCATGTTTGCTGTAACAGGATACGTCTGATGTCTCTGTATGTGTTGTAAAATAAGACGCCCGTGCCAGTTGAAAACTCCTCGAGCTGCTGCTAACGCTGAACGTGTCTGTGCCCCAGCCATCCGGTTTGGTCGGATGCCTCAGGCGGAGAAACTGAAGCTCAAGGCAGAACGAAAGGTGGTGGAGAAGGAGGTGGCGGGCCCCATGCTGGCCGACCACAAGATTCTGGTGAGGGAGATCCACGGAGCCTACATGAAGAACTTCAGCATGAACAAGGCTAAGGCTCGGCTCATACTCACCGGAAAGACCAGCAAGCCGGTAAAGGAAACGATAAAGCACGGAACAGAGGTTTGGGCATATTTTGTTATCTGTATCCTCACCTTCCAACATCCTCTCTGTCGTCTTCTCTCCCAGCAGCCTTTCATCATTCATGACATGGAGACCTTCCAGCTGGCGGAGAAGACGTTAGCGGCCCACATGGTAAACGGCGACAATCCGGAGCCCGAGAGCGGCCTTCAGGCTGGGGAGCTGGTTCCGGCTGTGGGTTGTGGGGAGCTCCAGCAGAGGGAGGCCGAAGCCAGGCTCTTCCACTGCTGCCAGAGTACGTCGGTGGAGACGGTCACGGAGCTGACGGAGTTCGCCAAGGCGGTGCCGGGCTTCCAGAGCCTGGATCTGAATGATCAGGTGGGTTTTCAGGGATGCCACATGGAAGATTGTACTTAAAGGAGACGTTCACCATAAAAATGAACATTCAGTTTGTGAAGTTTCGCGGTCCACAAATCATTTCTGGAGCTTCACAGCAAAACAGTGCCGCAGCATTCTCCTAAACCAATGAAGTAAATGGGGACTTGTTGTGAAACGTAAAAAAAGAACAGCAATAACATACAAAATGGCTCCATGCAGTTCATGTGGTGTAATGCAGGCCTCCAGAAGCCCTGAGATCCCAAATTGATTTGAACAGACTGTATTTAGATCTTTTTTTAAGCCAGAATCTTCACTGTAGCTGCTAAGCTAAAGCCATTGGCTAAAACCATTAGCGTAAGTATGATCTTGACTACATGTCAAGAGTGTGAATAACATCTTAAGTTCAATTTGGGATCTCTGGGCTTCTAAAGACTTGGATTACACGGGACGAGCTGTATTGAGCCATTTTATTTTACTTTTTTGGTTGTTTTTTTAACTTTTAAAGCAACGCCCCATCGAACTCAGCTGTTCAGGAGAAAGCTGCAACCCTGTATTGCTTTGAAGCTCCAGAAATCTTATGTGGACTACTAAACTTGACCCGGCCTCCCATTGGCATGGGGGTGAGCGGATAACGACTGAATTCTCATTTTGGGGTGAACTCATCCTTTAACTTGAATTCAAGAGGATGGGATTTTATTGGAATTTTGTGAGAAAAAGCAGTCGGAGACGGAAAAAATACATATCTGAGTCATTCTGCTGCCTTCCTACCTGCCTGTTTAGGTGACTCTCCTGAAGTATGGTGTTTATGAAGCCCTCTTCACCCTCCTGGCCTCCTGCATGAACAAAGACGGCCTCCTGGTGGCCCGAGGTGGAGGCTTCATCACCCGGGAGTTCCTCAAGAGCCTCCGGCGGCCATTTAGTGACATGATGGAGCCCAAATTCCAGTTCGCCAAACGCTTCAACTCCCTGGAGCTGGACGACAGCGACCTGGCCCTTTTCGTGGCTGCCATTATCTGCTGCGGAGGTAACCGAAAATGATATTTAATTTGAACTTAAAAAAACGCACCGGAGACTGAATTTCATTCTCCTTCTGTGTGATTCCCTTCCCCTTCAGATCGCCCAGGCCTGGTGGACGTGCCTTTGGTGGAGCAGCTGCAAGAAAGCATCGTTCAGGTACTACGGCTCCACCTGCTGGCCAACCACCCCGACGACCACTTCCTCTTCCCCAGGCTGCTGCAGAAACTGGCCGACCTCCGGGAGCTGGTCACGGAGCATGCTCAGCTGGTGCAGGAAATCAAGACGACGGAGGACACGTCGCTGCACCCGCTCCTGCAAGAAATCTACAGGGACATGTACTGAGAGCAAAGCACACGGTCAAGGACAAATATGACTGTATGCCACTCATTAATCAACATTTACTGATGCTGCCATGCATATTAATGTACTGTAAGTAGCCTAGTGTGCAGCCTCTGTGGACGCACGCTGCAGAGGTTGCACGGAGATCATGTGACTTCCTACTGAAACAAAACAAATGAAATGGGGGTGGGGGGGGGGGCTCTTGTAGGTGGCGTGACTTCTTCCATGAGAGGGGGACACGGCGAAGAACGAGCTTTTTGGGATTTTCACACCATAAATGTGCAGAGATTGTCTTTACATGCATTAATTTGAATTTAGTGCAGCCAGTAGCTACAGATAATGCCCTGGACGCCAGCTCTTCCTTCAAAGACAGAAACAAACGCTAAAGAGGGAGTCAGCTATGCACATTTTCATAGTACTTAAAGTGGGTATACACATATTAAAGACACAGGGACATGACTGCGGCAGTCTTGCATTCACTAGGGCTGCAACTAACGATTATTTTTTAAATTGTTAACTGGTCTGTGGAAAGTTTTCTCGATTAATTCATCCTTTTTTTCTGTTCTATTAAATGTCAGAAAATGGTGACAAATGTCAATCAGTGTTTCCCAGAACCCAAAATGATGTCCTGAGATGTATCGGTTCTTTTCCACAACCCACAGACCTTCAGTTTGCTGTTTCAGACGAGTAAAGAAACCAGAAAATATTCACATTTAAGCAGCTGGAATCAGAGAATTTTGACCATCATTCTTAACAAAATAGTTGCCAGTGGACAATAATTAATTAATGAATTAATCGTTGCAGCTCTAGCATGCAGTGAATGTTAAATATAAGTATCGCCTGTGAACAATAACCTGAATTGTGTGTATGGAATAATAACGTTTTTTAATCATCGAAGCATCTGAAATGTGTCAATACCAGACATAGTCCTGATATTTTTGATATTTACTGTATATGATACCGTATGTTAATTTTAAAGTCGTCGGGATTTGGTTAATATCACTGTCACGTCCTTTCGTTTTGTACTAGTGCCTAATTGATCTCCCCTTGACCATTCTGAGATGAGTGCATGAAGAAACACCTGCATCAGTATTCACCAAGTGCCGTTATGTCTCAGTGCCTGAGGTCGTGTTTTTTTCTCTTTTCGGATCTTATGCCTTCAGTGGGTAGCTTTTTAAACCATGTAATGTATTGTAAAGCTGAACCAGGGAATGTTCTCACATACAAGCAGTGAGTTTTATAGGAGCCTTGCTTCCACTACAAGCAGCCATGATTTGAAAATAATTGCAGTTATGTATTTATTTTAATCCTTTATCCTATTGCTTAAAAAGCAACACAACATGATAGCTCATCTAACCTTTTTTTTTTTATGTCAGATCAGTGTGACAGAGGACAAAATGTTTTGTACTAATCCTGCCATTTAATCACATTGTTTTCAGGAAAAAAAAAAAAAGAGAGAGACTGCATCGGCCAGTATTGAATATTTTGACCACAAACACAATAATCTGTTAAGCTGGTTTGTGTTTTATTGTGTAAATAGAACAAGAATGTGGTGACCACAGTGGAAGGGGTGTGTGTGTGTGTGTGTGTGTGTGTGTGTGTGTGTGTGTGTGTGTGTGCAGACAGTGAAACAGGCCTCACCAAGAGGAGGATCACTGTTCCCTCATCATTATGAAACAGTCTATATTTTTTATCATGTACAGTTTGCTGTTTCTCTAAAATGATTCGTATCATGTGGTAGTCTAAAATAAACTAATGTATTTAACTGAGTTTTCTTGTAATGCCTTTTTTCTTTTTTTTTTTACACCTGCCTAAAAAGCCATTTTGACATGAACACAAGTATAACTAACGTCATTAATTAAGGTTTTTTTCTTTTCTTGTTCCAATGCCTTAATTAATGGGATTAGAAACACCTGTGTTTATCTACTATTAATGTCAAAATGGCTGCTGTGAAAAGGGTCTATTATCTGCTCACATGATTCAAACCCTACTGTTCCTATAAATAACCTAATGGGCCTTTTTCACTGCAGGGAATATTGAGTTGTGGTAACGGGAAAAGCACAGGTGGAACTGATAATGTTAATGATAGCTCTGTTCCATTTAATTTAAGTGTCCCAGTAAGGCTTTAAAGGTGCACTCGTTTTGTGGAAGACATTTGAATCAGAAGAGAGAGATTTCTTTACGCCAAAAGACACTAAATAAACATAATTTCTTAATTTTAGTGACTGAATATTAACTGACCTTAATGGACAGCACAATTACTGTTTTACTTTGTTTATATGTGGCGGACCCTGCAACCTTTCTAGCTTCAAACAGTGTTCTCTGGACCTTATTTTCCTCTGAGAACGGCTTGTTCATTCAGTGACGGAAAAAATCAATATTTCTGGGTTTGTATTATTACCTCGTTAATATTGTAAATATTTAAATTCTGAGTTTGAATTTCTTCTCCAAAACGACACAGTGCCCCTTTAATGTTATTTATTACACCTGTGCTTTTCTTTTAATGACATATTAAAGTATCTGTCCTAAAATCATAGCATTTTATTTATTTTTTTTGCCATCAATTTTAACTGGTTTACCAAGCTGTCCTTTAATTTTACATACACATATCTTTCAACATGCGTTTGAAGCATCCTAATAATGACCACAAATGTTCAGAAAGCCACTTTAATTGTCAAGAAATATTTTCAAAAAAAATACAAATAAACAGATGACAAGCTATGGTCGCTAGAATCAATATATACCATCTGTAACTGAATAACTATAATTTATATAATATTTATACCTACATCCTACACACCGTCCATGCTCTTGCTCCCCCGGTCCAGTAGGTGGCGGTAAAGCTTCATGAAACAACATGGCTGCACTCGACATGAGAACCAGGAACTAGCATTTTCAGCTCCCCCATGCTATGAGCAACATGGAGCACACAGCTACTGAAGCCCCTCAGAAAACATTTACCTGCCAGTTGTGTGAATTAAGTAGCCCTTTTACCTACCACGGCCAGAAACCACCAAACACCAGAGCCATTGTGTAAGTGGACGTGAAGCGAAAACGCTCCGTTTAGCGCTCTGCAGCTAGCTGCGCTTAAGCTAATGTTGTTAGCTGCTGCGCCATCGTCTTAAAAAGCGAAATTAACCCTCCGGCGAGCAGTTTGTCCCTTGAAACACAGTTCTGTTCTGTTTCTGAGAACCACATGCATCTAAATTAAGTTATAATTAAGTTTATGACTGGCTTTTTTTTTTTTTTTTTATCGTCCATCAGGTTGCTTGAGGAGTGCTTTGTGACCAGAGACCCCTTCAGTCCGGACAGGGAGAAGTTTCTGGTTTTGGGCTCCAACTGCAGCCTGTGCGGCATGCGTGTCTGTGTTGGATCGGTAAGATGTCCCGATAATTGAATTGCTACGGTCTGTTTTTGCCACAGAACAAATATGTGATCATGTAATTCGGTTTATCAAGCGATTAATGTCTGGTGCACAAATGTTGGCATGCTCCTCCAGGGACAAGTGACAGCAGTGTATGATGAGGGAGTATGTAACATGAAGCAGAGACAGATAGTGAGTCTGTGTGTGTCTGTAAAATCTTTAAATGCAATATTGTTGTGGTCTGGGACAGATAAAAAGCAATTAAGGATATTCATCATCATTCAGACTGCATGTTCTCATGTACCGGTTGTCCACTTGACATCAGATGACCCAGTAGATCAACATGCATCTGTGATGATCTCCTCAGATGACTTTTTTAATCATGTGTCATAGATGTATACCATGTACCGAGTGAGCTTCAGATCTGTGATGCTCTTATAAATCGATTAATCCAGTTCCACATATGGATAGTGAAAAGTAAACTTGGTGTGACTGGGTAAATCAAGTTCATATGTTTTAAGGCTGCTGGTTGATGCCGGACTCTTCTCTCTCGTATCAGGACTGCAGTATCTTCTACACCAAGAGGTTCTGCATGCGGTGTGTGAACAAGCACCTGGACCAGTTCCCACATCAGATTCAGGCCGAGCTGGCCAAGAAGAAGCAGCAGAGCTCCAGGGCTGCCGTCTCGTGACATCTGACCAGAGGTCCATAACCTGCACACTAGAGGAGAACTGTCTGAATTCTCATAAAGAGGCCCAAATGTGGGACCAGACTGCAGAAACACCCCAATATCCTGTAATTTATTAGCATAGCTCTGGCTTATTGTAACCTGGGTGGGAAATAAACACCACGCATTATAATTATAATAGCCTACGCTAATGGCCAGTAAAGTTAAACTGCTGTATTAGCCTACAGGGTGTTATTTGTGTATTGTTTATTTGTTTCTACAGAGTTTTATAGAAGCAAACAATGGCCGTGACCAGTGTTGCCAGACCCCCCCGACTCACGCTCAGAATCAGACCTGCTGGTTTTGGAGCAGTAAAAAAATATCTCCCAGTTTAAAATCTGATGTCAGGCACTGTATAGCTGTGCTGCAGTTGCTCTTAATTTTTCATTTTTAAAAGAAAGCAGAGTATTTAATGTAACGCACATAATTTAAGTTATTGCAGCCCAGTTCAAAATCTGTTCTGGGCTTTTGACACACTGCTCAACATGGTTATTTACTGTGCACGACTTGAAAGAAGACGTGGAAGTAATAACATTTCCCAGATTCAGTCGCCCGGTCAAATTAAAAAACCAGATTCATGTGTCCTCTGCCTTTTGAAATGTAAGGAAATTAATAAGTCATACAATTTCTCTTTGTAGTTGATGAATTATGCCTGTTGCACAATCTTTTAATGTGCCTTTTTGTGAGAAGACATTTTTATTACTTTTTCACCAACATATGCAGCTAATAGTAACATTTATGTGAGTAATTCTATGGACACATGTTTGTGTTGACTGTGACACCTCATTTTTAACACTGCTCTTTTATTTTTTTCATCCATGCAAGAGGGTGAACTGCTGACTTCTGTGGAGTCAAAAAAAAAAAAAGTTTTCCTTTGTTATCTTAAACTATAAAAAAAGATTATCACAGCGACCTCTCTGTGTTGTTTTATGACTGTTTAATCGTGGATCATAATTAATGTTTAACCTGTCACACTCAGGTACACTGGCCGTGTTTTTCTACAGGAGAATGAGCCTTAATATTTCCAGCTGTGAAGCCAGAGAGAAGGCACAAGTTCAATCCTAAAGCACAGGTTGTGCATGTGTGACCCAAACCAAATGTTCCCTCGTCTCGTTTCTCAGTCGTCCGTCTAATCAGCTCGATCGAAATCAGTTTTCATCTCGGGGATCACTCGGTACAACCCCGCTCACAGTTTGCAGCAACATAAACACATTATGGATTAAGTGTGATCCGGGCGCTAACATCGATATAACAGATGGCCTCGCTGTGTTCATCACGAGATGTTTGACTCTTTTCAAGGGTTAATTGAAACAGCATGGCCTTAAAGGCAGGCCCAGTGGTTTTTACTGGCAAACGCTGCAGAGGAATGCAGAGCTGCGGAGTTGAAGCTGGGACATTGATAACTCCTGTGCACAAGGAGCGTTTACTATTGCTGATGTATTCAATTACTGCAGGATTCCTGCGCAGCTCCGAATGTACAGCAAATAAATCAGATAACCTAAGTCTTGACATGACCGCCAATTAAATTCTTAAGATGCAAACTGAGAACACCACAGAGGGAAACGGTGCAGAATTTCAAGGCCTTTTTTTTTTTTCTCTTTTCTTTTTCTAAAGCTGCACCACTCTGTTTCCTTGCTGTTTAAATTCTAAGCACACACAAGCTATTACAACCAGTGAAGCACGCAAACCACCCCTGTGGCACCAGTGGCAAAGTCTGACAGCGATAGGCACCGTGCCAACCATGACGGAAGGCTTTCTGCTCTGGAGCTGATGTCATCGAAATGCCAGGAGGCAAATCTGTGGCTATTTTGTTGTTGTTGTTTTTTTTTCCTGCATAAAATCTCATTTCACTGTCTCATTGTCCTTCAATAACCTTGAGGCTGTGACTGAATGGATTTGCAGTGATTGAATCAAGTGTGCCTAACCCATTTATGTGCCACCGAATCAGATCAGCCGGAGAAATCTGTCAGCATTCATACAATCACTCGCTGATTGATTCCTGTGATAGTATTAGCAGGCAGGAGCGAGCTGGATAAATCCGTTTGCAAGTGCAGTTTTTTTTTTCCCCTCTCACGTTTTATCTGTTTTATCTGGATTATCTTACAGGGCATGAGCACGGCACAGACATGTCAGTTAATGAGATCAAATGATATTTTTGACCCTCTGTGTGTCCAGTTAAGTGTCTAATCTGATGCCTGCTGTGGTAAATCAGGTGCTAATGGACAGATAAAACGCGATCGCTCACTCCTTCTCTAACTGCAGCCTCCCTTCATTTTGTTCTTATGTGTTTAACTAATCAAAGAGCCCAATTAGGCCATATTCATGTGTGGAGTTAATCCAATCCAGCCCTGTGTTGTTGTTGCCCCTGTTCGACTTTAAGAGAGCTCTATGGGCGGTCCTTGCGCGCAGACCAATGAATCGCCTTCTCTGTTTAAATAGTCCTTGATGTCAACTTTTCTTCTTCACTCATAGCTCCCTCTAACGCCATGTTGGCTGTTATGACTTGACTTGTTGTTTTCATCTGCCTTACTACGGACTTGACAGGAGTGGCTTTCTTAAAACCCCCCCTGCGCCTTTTTGGAGACGCTTTATTCTGGTTTTTGCGCGTACGCGTTTTGGATGATACGCGCGGAGCATGCATGCATCACTCGTCTGCATTTGAACGGAATTTACGGCTTGGGAATAGAAGTTTTGAGAAGAGGTCGTTGTTTGTGCGCTTTTATTTCCTTGTCATATGTGCAACAAAATGTCAGATGTTCGCCTTTCCAACGCGAGCCCGACGGTGGAGAGGGTGGATGCGCGGCAGCAGGACAACGTCAGACCTCCGGTTCGCAGAAGTCTTTTCGGCTCACCTGACCGAGAGGAGATACGGAGGTATTTGGACGCTGCGATCCAGGGAGAGGTGCAGGATTTCAGGGAGAGGTACAATTTCGACCCCGTCGAGGAGAGACCGCTCACCCCGCGCAATTACGAGTGGCAGGAGGACGACGACGCACCGGATTTTTATCGCAGACCGCCTCACGGGAGCCAGCGGCCCCAGCGAGACGCGGACTCTCCCGGGGAGAGCAGCCAGCGGGATGCGGAGGGGAGCAGCGAGGGGCGGCCGGGTCGCCAGCCGGAGAGCGGCGGCTCGAGGAAGAGACGATCGGGACCTCCAGGTGATTTACCTTTGACTCATTAAGGCTGTCACGCACTTCTGTCGTCGCTGTGCCGCAGTGCAGGGGCGCTCAGCAGCAAGTTGAGCCCCGGGTTCAAACGCAGGCTGCGATCGGTTGAATGCTGGAGAATTTTTTTATTGATTCTTTTTCGTACAGATGTTAAATTTAATCTCTTGTTATAACGTAATGCACGCTTCCCAGGGCTCAAAACTGGCGCTTATTACGTCGCAGTGTGCACATTCGGTCTTCCCAGCAGCCCTCGGTAGTGAAATTTCTCAGCAGCCAGCCGAGGATGTCAGGTGCCTTTTAAAGTGGACGTGCTCCCCGCACACACCCCGACTTTAACTTTCTTTTCTTTCTTCCTCTCCTCCGCGCTGTTTTTTTCTTTCTTTCTGTCCGCCAGGTTCCTGCTCGGGAGAGTGTCCGAGCAAAAGGTCGCATGACGACGAGGACGACGATGATGAAGACGAGACGGACGGTGGAGCGAGTCGGGCGGCGGTAAGAGCCGCGGAGGAGACGGCGGAGGCGGAGGAGGAGAGAGCGGGCGGGCCGGGGAGCAGCGCGGAGGTCCGGTGAAAAAAGTAAAAGGTTAGAACTCTTTTCTCTCACCGGTCGACTTTTATCGAGTGACGTGAGCGGCTAATCGCACGCACGTTTTCAGCGCGTGATATACTAATAATCGGCTTTGCGTGTTGGATGCCAGGAGAGTGTGAAGAAGTGTGTGTGTGTGTGCCTGTTTATCAGCAGCATCAGTAACACATCCATAACAGCTGTAAACACACATTTTCTGCACACGTCACCAGACTTGCATTGTTCCACGGTTTTCTTGTCTGTGCCGACCACAACCCCTTTCACGTTCTGACTGTTCACCCCCTGTGCGTGCGTGCGTGCGTGCGTGCCCGCGCGAGGGACTTCAAGCACGAGCGACTGCTTTTTTCAATTGCACCATTCAACAGGCTGTTTCCTCTTTCTGTCCCACAGAGCGGGGGGAAGACCTGTCGCTGGTTGGAATACTGTAGCCTTTCTCATCATCTGACAGATGGGAGAGAAAATTATATATATATATAAAAAAGCAGCCTTTTCCTACAGAAGGGAGGAGGAGAGGCTGCACAAGCACTGAATATGTACACTATCAAGTTTTGGCACTCATTTCAGATTTAAAATTGCCTCAGAAGCAGCAGACAATGTAGCAGTGTGCAAATGGATTTTTGCTCATTTTTATTTTTTTTTTATTATTTTTTTTATCTACTACCTATGTTTCAGATGTAGCACATAATAAAAAGCATATTATGCTTTTCATACCTTTTTTTTTTTTTTGTTAAATGTATTTGTGTGAAATTTGACTCGGGAAGTTGCAGTGCAATTTCCAGCAGAGAAATATTATTTTGTTAAAGTGGTCATATTGTATCCTTATTCAGGTAAATTGATCTAAGTTAAAAAAAAAAATGCAGATTTCAAACGTCAGGGTTATGTGGAAACAAAATGTCTTCTTTGTCTTTCTTCTTCTATGGCTTTATTTGTCCCAGTGCTTATATTTTATCCTGTTTTTTTTTTTTTTTTTTGAAGGCCCAGATGGCCACACTGTAAGTTGAGGGTCCATCTAACTGGGAACAGCCATGACAGATAAAGTTTACATGCTAATATTGTCTCCTTATTTCCCCCATTTTTATTTCTTTCCTTTTTAATCTTTTTTTTTTTTTTTTTGCCAAAGTTTGTACCTTTTTGTTCTGGGGCTGAGGGGAGGGGTGGGAGGGTGGCTAAACTGCTGAGCAATATCCAACCAAATTTTTATAACAGTATTCGCTAATAATCCTAAGAATTAGCTTTTATTTTTAAATTAGGTGAGTTCATTTTTCTTTTTTTTGTGGCTTTGAGGTCACACATCCCCGCCCCCCCTTTGTAATAAGTGGTGTAGTCCAGGCTAACATAGATAAAATATGTTAAAAATCCCTGGGCTACTTATGCAAATATGTGAATCAAAGATTTGTGGTGTGGAATTCATGTGGAACATGTAATTGCACTATTGTTAATTTTTTTTTTTTTTTTTTTTAAAAAGGCAGAAATACAAAGTGACACTGCCTCATTTGGTGTAAAACTTTGAAGTGTACCTGTGTGCCTTTTTCTTTTTTTTTCTTTTTTGAAAAACACTGAAAAAATTATACTAACTTATTTATGTTGAGCTTTTTTTTTTGTTGTTGTGGGTGTATGTATAGCTTCCCAAAGCGACGTTTTTGTAAATATATATTTTCATTATTGTTTTTAAGATAAATAAAATGTTGCAAAACTGAGCCTAATAATCGATTTTATATACTGTGTGTTTTGTATTTTTTTCCCCTCCTTTTTAATCTGCAATTTGATTAAAGAGCAAAATGCTGGTGTAATTAATGCATGTGCTCACTATTTTGATTGCACAGCACACGAACACTCCACCCTTCGCAAACACTTTAAAGTTTAAAGTGATCCGCCCATGTAAACTGCCTGACTGATCATAGTGATTACAAAGTCTTACACGTAGACCGATGTGTAATGAAAGATGTTTAGTGTGTATTTCAGTCTGTGGAATGGCAGGGCAATGATAGGATCGGTAGCTATACCACGATTTATTACTAATTAATAACTTCGTGAAGAAATGACTGCCTGTCGCGCTCTGTAATGAGGCTGCAGTGACCTTTAAACGTGTAGAGTTTAGAAAATAAGTCAGCTGTGAGCTCATTTCTATAGGAACCTGACTGCCAAAGCATGTCCAATGGTTAAACTCTTATTTCCTATGACGTTACTGCTGTGCCCGTACAATAAAATGATATAATCTGTGTGGTTTTTGGACTAGAATCCAGTACACAGTGTCCATCTTGAGTGCAGATACAGCACCAGAGTGCAGGCTGTGACTGCGCTGGATCGTCTCAGGCCAGCTCTGCCTCTCTCTCGACTTGAAAACAACAAGGGAAGGTCCTGAGGAAAAAGAGGGGGAGAAAAAAAAGTTTTCAGCGACTGACTCTCCCTGGCTCCAATCACAGCCGAGAGAAGAAAAGCAGACCACTTAAGAGGCAGCCAGTCAGAGAGGTGTGGGAGGGAGCACGGGACGGCACAGGCTGTTCTTTTCATAAAACACACACCAGCCAATTAGTTTCATTGGCTGCCTCTTTCCTGTTGATACCAGCATGTAGGAGTCAAATACAGAGTGAGTTAGGGAGAGAGGGCTATTTCTATAACATCTCACGCCGGCTGTGACTGTGTAGTAATTACTGGTGAGCTCATGGCCTTATTGCTATCTTTTAGAGAGGATTGTAACACATTTGAGCACACTGGTGTTCTTCCTTCTGACAGTGTGCCTTTGTTACTTTTTAACCCAAGTCAAAAGGGCAGCAGCATGTTAAAATGTATCAACATTGACAGAATGCTGTCTTGAAAAGTAATGCAAATGTCTGTTTTTCACAAGGAAATCGTCATTTTTGGATCTTATCACTCCCACTTTGAGTAAGTTGTAAGCAGAGGCGTTATTCTCTTTTAAGGAAACTTTGGTTAGAGGTGTATTAAAGCCAATAGGGCCACTAGCTGCATGGCTAACCGAGCTAACTAGCTAACGGCAGCTAGTAGCTACAGCCATAGCCGTGCACAGTGACACCCTGGAGTAAAGGTGTGATATGTAGAAAACCAGCCACCTCTAAAAGGAAGCTCCAAAAATACAAGGACACAATATCCCCAGAGTAACCGCTAACTGCTACTCGCTATACTATTTCCTGCAGCTATCTATGGCCGAAGCTACCAGCTGCTGTCAGCGAATGGAATCCAAGTGAGCAAAGATAAGTACAACATATGTTGGTGCGATCTTTGATACATGCACGGTACAACTGAAACTGAAAACGATGACGCTTCTGTCTTGGGAAGCATTTGAATCAGCAGAAAAGGTCTCAGGTTGCAACTGAACTTAAAGAAATAGTTTGCGACAGTTTGAGAAGAAACTTGGCGCTGCACAGTGACACGCTCGAGTCTCCGCCGGCTGCCTGTCGACCTCACGGTGGCGACGAGGAAGTCTACGAAGTCACTTCTCCGAATCCTAGAAACAGTCGTGCAACATTTTGTAATTTTACACTTTGTTTTTTGTGTGCAGGTTAACCAGATATAATGTGTTATTCAGTGAGCCCTAGCTAGATGTGCGTGCATGTCCATGAGACGTGTTTCCGATAAGGTCAAACTATTCTTTGAACTATGTTGTAATCCGCCTCCCTTTCACAGCCATGGTTAGCCACAGCCAAGTTATGTCATGTTCAATAGATAGAGCGCCAGATGCATCAGAAGCTACAGTACATGTCGACTGAGGTGGCCTACATGCATAGTAATTACATCGCACATGATTTATTGTTGAACAAGACGGGGCAGAGTTAGTACACTGGGCCTACATTACAGCCATTTGGAAAACTTGATCGAGCAAGAAAATGTCTTTTGTGCAAAATTACACCAGCATGACAAAATGTTGTGTATAAAAAATGATATAATTGTACATATACCGTGTACATTTCCAATTTCAGTGGCAATAACAGATTAAGACTATCCGTTTGTCTAACTCTGCATTAACAGTGTGCTGATCCATCCAGTCAGACCAGTCAGGAGTAGATTATGCCATGTAAAATACATTAAATCAATAATTTACTACGCTGACTTCTCCAGTTTCTTCCAGCTATAGAGTGATAAAAAAAAATAATACGTGGAAGTACTGAAGTACAGCGAAGTGCTCTGAGTGTTCTACAATTCGACAACTGCTACGACTACGTACGTTAATTTCTTCCCGTTTAGACGACCGATTCCCTCTTCGCATGCATTACTCATTCCCCACAAGCACGTCTCCAAAATGCATCAGCCATTTCTAAACCAGAGGTGACTGTGCATTTGTGGTGGCCGCAGCTAAACTTCTGAACAGCCTTCCCCATTCCATCAGATCAGAATCCGAATCGGTGGTCTGTTCAAAACGGCAGCTGAAAACTCACTTCTATAGGCCGGTCCCTGTTTTTACTTTTCTCACGCCATCTTAATTGTCTGTGCATCGTGATTGTGTTTGTATACGACTGTATTTTTGCATGTATGTGTGTGAATAAAGTGGGTTTTGACTTGTGCACTTTATCCCGTATGTGTGGCGAAATTGTCTTTCTGAATCCTGCAACAGGGCCGAACACAATGTGAGCATGGCATCCAGCTTCTCATATCAGGATCTGGCTGTTTGGGGCCTGATTGGGCCCAACTCTTCCTGGTAGTTAGAATTACACCATCTTGCTTGGTGTCCAACTTCCTTGTCAACGGTCCAAATTAAACAGAATGGCAGAATCTGAGCTCATCAGATATTTCTGGAGGCTGGCAGGGTGTTGACAAGATTGAAAAAAAGTCACCATCTGAGAAATACCTGCATGAGTCCTTAATTCAAGATTTAAATGCACAATATGTAATTTCTAGGGGTCTCTATCAAAGGACTCTCATCAGATACTGCTCTGATCCAGAACCATTTGCAGACGGAAGGAGAGCTCAGAGATTGCTTTGCAGCTTTTGGGTTTAAAAAGTGGATTTATCTTCACTCCCATTTATCAACCAGACTGCAGCAGGGATCCGCGGCGGGTGGCTTCCGTTGACCTGTGTTTACCCTACATACTCTCTTCTGTTTGTACTGTAATGTTGACTGACCGACTGGAGCTGGAGGGGAAATGCACTTTACTACACAACCAACATTGAGAGAGGAGACAGGAAAAGAAGAGAGAGAACCGAATCTTGGGTGAGTGCTGAATTCAGTGAGAGTTATCCTCAATTTAAACACGCAGCTAATGTTTTAAAAACCTGTGTTCAACCACACAGGTGTTTTCACCTGATGAAACCTCAGTTCAGGACTGTGCTGTTAAGTACAGACATGAGTGACTCCCTGATTAGTTTTTGTAGCCCACCTGTTGGAGCACACAGTTCCTCTCAGCTCCGGCCTGAGCAGAGGCGTAATTAGCTACAACTCACCTCACCTGTGTGGATGTGCAGACTCTTCCAAAAGTGACACCATTTGCTTTGTTTGGCGCCGGCAGCCCGCCGTAAGCCTGTTCTCAGAGATTTTCACCGTGATACATGAACGTCGAGCTAAACCACTGACATCCTCGGTGGGCTTCGCTAACAGAATAAGAATGCAGCACTTGATTTAGAGCAGGCGAGACCTTTCAGAAGGAGTTTTCAGAGGAGAGAAAGAGGTAAACCTTTAACCTCAAGGTGGAGGCAGTAGCTCTTGCAGTGTGCCATGATGCCCATCTGACATCACCACTTAAAAAGAATTTCTGCGAGCTGTGCCAGGCATGACCTCAAAACCACAGCCGATGTAGGGTGTGGGTGTCTGGGTGTCTGTGTGTCTTTGTGTGTGTGTGTGTGTGTGTTACCCCAGACTGACCCTGTTCATCATTATTCTATAGCTCGGTGAGAAAAAGGCGCCCACGCACTCATGCAAACAAAGCCGCAGCGGACTTTTACCAGTGTCTTCGAGCCCTGCGAGGAGTTTAATCAGTCCCTGCACACACCAGTTCACCGTGAGCTCTCCTGAGTTTGCTTCCAAGTCAGGAAAACACTTCCATACTTCCAGCCTTAAATTTACAGGCCCCTAATTGTTGCTGCAGATAACGAGAGGAGAAATGGGTCATAAAAGTCTGACATCTTGGAGCTGACGCTATGAATAGATATTCAGCAGAGGGCCTGCAAAGCATGAGCTCATAACTTGGCAAACGCCACTTTTGTTTTCGTTACGAATGTCTTGTTTTATTCTGGAAATACAACTTCCCCATCTGTTTCGTGTTGTTATTAATTTGTCTGATTTTTTTTTTTGTACTTCATTTAAATTTCTTTTTTTTTTTTTTTTACAAGGGCAGGGCCGCTTTATTTTTCCGCTTCTCCCTGCCTCATGGTCATGTGCTCTTGGCAGCGGCAAGAGTGGGAGAGATGAAGTGGAGATAGTTAGGAGGGAAGAAAGAAAAGAAGGAAGCGAGAAGGAAAGAGGCAGAGAAGGAGCGAGTCAAAGGGAGGAAAGAGAAGACAGGATTTTTTGGCCGCGCGTTGCGTCAGCCTGGCCAAATCACGTCCAGTGCAGGATGTAAACAAACTAATCTGCCAATGTGAAGTTTTTACACATTTTGGTTCGCTCTGGACTGAGTGACTCATGCAGGCCTGGCTGTGTGGCCTCAGATGCTGGCTGGCCTGCTGCTACAGTGCTGGAGTGTTTAGTTTGCCTTGCAGCAGGGGTCACCAAGACGGCGCGGGCCTGCTATGTTCTCTACTAATGCACACACTAATGCCCTTTGATAAAAAAAAAATGGATGGAAGTAAATGGCTGCTAAGTGTACACAAATAAAACCTCTGTGAGCTTTCTGTGCAGACTCAGAGTGTTTAGCATTCAGTTTAAAGGTGCAATATTCACAGTCAAAACAAGCCGGGCAGCATTTCACCAGAATAGCCGCTAACTGCCGCTAAGTGTCGCGGGGATGTGTTGGTGGTTGCATGGCTAGCTTAGGGGTTTGGATCGGTGTGAGCTGGGGATAGCTAGTTAGCATGCTAACTTCAGTATATTTTCATCATCCTTTTAGTTAATTTTGTTTGAGTTAATGTTTAAACTAAAATTCTTACACATTGTACCTCTAACTTCAAAAAGAACCCTGAAGTTTTTTTTAGTTCTGGTAGATTTAGCCACATATTTGTGGTTTAAAGGTGCAATATGGTCAAATATTAGTTAAAAACATGTTGTATAATGTAAAATTATCAACCGAATGTGAAGAAATAACGCCTGTGATATTATGATGCCAATGTTGTCTATCTACTGAACTTAGCATGCTAACTAGCTAACCCTGACTCATCCAGGCCCAAATAACACGGGTTCTCCAAGATCCAGTCCGTACTGCTAGCTGCGCGGCCAATTGAGCTAACTAGCTAACAGAAGCTACAGTTAGCGGTTACTGTAGCGCTTTTGGTTTCGACAGATGGTCAGTTGTAGCACATTGCACCTTTAAAAGGACAACAAACATCAGCTTTGAGCAGCTTCTTTGTCAGAGGCAGAAGAGATGAGTAACTGGAGTGTTTGTTTACAGTGCAGCCAAACAACTCATGTCTCTTTTTAATGGGGAAGGAAGTCCAAAATAATTACAACCCAAATCAGATTTCATGGTGGGCACAGTGCAAATAGTTTTCTTCAGTGAACTGACAGGAGACAATGAAAGGAGCTGGCAGTGTTCATATTTGAAATCTATTCACTGATGAAAACATTTAAACTGTTGGTTTTTTTTTTCGATTGTGGAGAGATGCAACTCACTTCCTGTCACTGCTCCACCATAAAAGCCGCCCCCGTGTTTCGCCAGTTTTCTTAATGATAAGCAGCAGCAGTAGCAAATGTTCAGCTCTGACACAGTGTAGAGAGAGTGAACAGCCAACAGTGAGGCTGATATCAATAGCTGTGTTTTTCATCCATTGTCAACTGAATTTGAAGTGTTGCAAAAGAAGGAAAAAGAAATGCTAATTAGGCACATTTCTATTATCTGTTCAGAGACGAATAAACTAGGCTACGTATGCAAAGCGTAGTTTTGGCAGAAGTTGGCAGTCTCGGCTTCGTTAGGCATGGCTAGAATAAACAAAGAAAGAAAGTAAAACAAGAAGAGGCTGGGAACCAGAAACAAAACCAGTTGTTGCCAACCGCCAATAAATCTCAAATGAGGAGAAGAAGAAGGAAAAGGCCCAGAAGGGGAATAGGGAAGAAAAGAAAAGAAAATATGTGGCCTTGACCATCTATAAGTGAAAATGATGATGATGATGAAAGAAGAAGAAGAAGAGAACCCAGTAGAAAAAAAAAATATTATTTCATGTCAGTCACTTTTTAGTAGCAGAAACTTGATCTTCTTTTTCTTCTTCTCTGGAAGCATAAAAAAGTCAAAAGTCAAAAACATCCTTAAGCGATCGTAGAAACTTTTGTGTTTGGAGGATTTTTTGTTTGTTTCCATCAACATTTTCTTATGCGGAATGCAACATGTGCTCAAAAATACATTGATGGAAACACAGGTGAGGTGATGAAATGATGCCAGGTTACATGCATGCATCATTTACTGTCATTACCTTAATGCATGTAAAAGCAATCTGAAGCCAACGTGACTGAAGATTTAAAAAGACTTAAAAAAAACAATTTGTGTATTTGCTGGCTTTCTTCGTCAAACTGTACATTTCTTTCTTTTCTTTTGGTTTGATTTTTGATCTTCATTCTTTTGATCAGACAAAATAAAGCATCTGAAGGCATCTTCGTGCGCATTCAAAATTTGTAATGACCATTTTTCACCAGTTTACTCACACTTGATATATCAGAGATTTTAGAGATAAATGGTAAATGTGAGGTATTATATTTTTACAGAATGAATCCACTGTATCCCTGTTACGGAAACAAACTGTTCTATGACCCCAAGGCCGACTGAATGTTCTCTTGAATTTTAAGATCTCACCACACACACACACACACACACACACACACACACACACTAATGCACCATCGTAGCCCCTCTTCCATCCTTTTGTGGGTCACATGTCTTTGATTTCTTTCATCTGGCCCTGAGGGTTTGATGACGTGTGTGTGTGTGTGTGTGTGTGTGTGTGTGTGTGTGTGAGGAAGGAACAACTTGGTTGAAATGAGGCAACAATCAACTGCTGAGGTGACTCGTGCTCCAGCTAATAACCCGGGGCCATGTCTTTTCCGCGTATATGCATCAAGGTTTCGAGCAGCTGGTAGATGGCACGCGAGCCTCAGCCAGACAGACAGCCAGACCCCGACAAAATATGTGTGTTTGAATGTGTGTGTGTGTGTGCATGCTGAGTTCAAAAAATGCTCCCTCACCTATACCTTTGTAATATCCATCCTGGAATGCACCACGGGTCAATTTCCCCTCTAATCTCCGAGTTATATAATTGGAAATCGCTGGTCACTGAAAGTAAAGCAAACATCTCGGCCTTGATGATCTCTGAACACTTGACCTCTAAGCTGGGGTTTTAGGCGGTGAGTAATGCTTGACCCGAGGACAGACGTGTGGCTACAGGAAGTATCAGCACTCACAGGTCAGGGCGAGGGCAAAACAAGCTCTTGTGATGTGTGTCATTGGTGCTGTGATTGGCCGAGTTTGGGTCACGACCCTCAGAGGGGGCAAAATGTTAAAGGCTGAAATCCCTGTGCGAAGGCTGCAGGGAGATTGTTTTCTTCTTAAAGAGGGCGAGGAAGGTTCACGGATCACGTGACCGGAGTGGCATGCTTTTTAAGTCATATAATAGCACATATGAACTGTATGCTCCTCAGTTTTCACCAGAGTTGAAACATTTTAGTCATTGTCCTTGAAGCTAATTTAAAAAAAGCAAACACTTCACAGACCATGCATGTGTTTTTTTTGTGTTTTTGACCCATTAACTTTCAACAACTTATGTTTTAATTTGCTACCAACCATTTTCCAAAGCACGCCACAAGTTTTTACTTTGATTTTCTACCTTTCCAATAGTATGAAAACCAAATTTAGTAACTTAAAACTCACTTGAGACATGAAACCCACCATAATCTACATGTATTTTAGCCTATCTAGCCAAGGCTATCTTACTGTTGCTCAGTAATCCAGTTGGAAGAAGGCACTGGTTTGAATTCTCTCCATGTTAGCATGTTCAGTGGCCTTCCAACTTCCCGGACTTTACTGTCACCTGCTGTTTCATAGTTATAAATTGTGTTCTCATAAAATTAAACCCAGACGAGAAACAATGGGCCAACAGCAAGCGGTCATGCTAGCTGCTCTGAGGCTCTACTGGCACAGTGATGCTTTGAGCTAATGTCAGCATGCTAACATTAATGAGTTTAACGATCTCAGTTTAGCAAGGTAGCATGCTAACATTTGCTAATAAGCTCTAAAGCAACAGGAGTGCAACCGAGGCCTGCCAGCAGGTATTTAGTCATAAACCAAAGCTGATCTGAATTTGAATTTCTAAACGCTTTTTCCCCAGCGGCGTCTCTGACGTATCCGTCCTCCCTCTCGCTGATACTTTCGCATCTAATGTGGTGAATTTGACCAAACCATACCCGGTGATTGTTGGAGCACTGGAAAGAGGAGTTGAGTTTTATTTTTCTTGCTGTTGGGTTTCCTGTTGGATGAAGTGTGTTTTAAAATGACAAAATTACTGTTTCTGCAAATGGAGTCTGGTTTCTTTGGCAAGTGGCTGTTTCTGGTTTAACAAAAAGTCTCTCATTCTTAATATAGCGGTCCATCTCTGTGGGGATCCTTTCCATAACGTGTTGACACTTCGGCTCAATCCCGTTTCAGATCGTAAGCCCTTCCCCTCGTCTTCAAGAGCCCCCTTGTCCCTCAGGACAGAGTTAGGGGTTGATATCTCCCCCTATAAATCAGACAACCCTTATACATCATCAGCTGTTGTATATGGCCTTTACATTAACGGATGGCACCGGACATATGGTGTCTTCAGCTGTGGTGATTTCTCCTCCGTTACCTAGACAATCCTTGTATTATCACAATACCATTTGCCGTTTATCTGATGGAGATACAAAAGCATGGACGCTCGCAATTCATTCACAACTGTGAACAATCAATGAAGTCATCAAATAAAAAAACAACACACCCTACTTTCCTGGCCACTAGCAGTATTTTATAGGTTAACATTAGCAACCAGTGCTCCTCCCCTGCCAGTCTGCACTGATATTACAAAGTGCAGCGACTTCACTGCTGGAAAATTCAGGCGTCAAACGGGGGAATGCAACATTGAAATACGTCAAAATGATGGACTGTCACGCACAAATAAGCAATAACAATGTAACGTTAGCGAGCTAGCTGGTTAGCTACCAAAACATCAGCAAACTGGTTGCGATTGTTTTATGATTGTTATAAAGAAAAGGACCATAATACACAATACATAATACATAATGTGCCTCTGAAAAACCTCAGTTTGGAGGGCCATGCCACCCTAACACTTCACCCTCTATCCCAACAAGAATCGGGACACCCTACCCTTGGACTTGAACGCGCAAAAAGAAGAGGTAGGACTGAGTGGGGTGTAAGGGGTGTGAAGAGCCTTAATACGTTAAAACAATCTGGGCCCGTCAGTGGCACAAAAACAAGCACTTCAAGTGGACGTACTCTGACAGTGTGAAATTGCTTCCCGTTTTGTGGCTGCAGCGGTTTCGCACATTAGCAGACCACTGTCAAAAATGGTTGTCGGCGTAAGTCACGTCGACACGAAAACATCCAATTTTAAAAATACACAAGTTACCCTTTAAGGGTAAAGTTATAACAGTTTATCCTGAGGAGTCCGTGAATATCTGTACCAGATATCGTGACAATCCATCCAGTAATTGTTGAGATATCATAGTATGGAGCAAAATGTTGTACGAGTTGAGCGAATGACATTGCCATCCATAGAGATGGTCAGATTCTCCAGTCTATCTCAGAGTATTGTGAACACACCAGTGAGAAAAGTACTCACATCACTCCGTCGCTACGACTATGTTACCTCTCAAGCTCTTGACCAAAGTGTGAAGACTACTAAATATTTACTGTATTTAACTGAAGAGACTGAAGTCTGCGGATTGACTGTTACTGTTTGCTGAAATTAATGAAACCATTAACCTTCACAAAGTCACAAAACTACTTTACTGTACTATGGTAATGCTGTGTGCTTTGGAAGATGTTCTTCTATAAAGAAAAGTTCACTGCACTTTATTTGTACTCGATAAAACTACTGCACTTGAAAGTTTGAGCATCTTGTCCAAGGCCATATTTAGTGACTATTTCATCCCTGAGTTAAGCCTCTCATGAAGAAGTTCCTCTGACTGCATACAAATTCAGACTGCATTGCCAGGCTTAGCGGACCATAACCAAAACCACGGTCTTGTGACCTTTGACCTTTCCGTTCTCCTGGCACATACTGCCGTTCATGGGAACGAACCTGCAGACAGGACAGTTTTTATAATTGAGCTGCTGTTTGAGCAAACGTATCACGCAGTAAATGAAGAGTGATGTTTAGCATGTGGCTGTCATCACAGCTTCTGCTGAGGTGGTAGAAGGCAGGATATTAGAGCGTCTCTGTGCTAAATGTCAAGGCTCATGACAGGGAAAGTGTGAATGAGAAAAAAAAAAAAAGCTGAGAGCTGCTGTGGCTCAGCAGAGGCATGATTTAGAAGATGACACCAACTTGTACACTGGGTTATTTTCTTTCCCCCTCCATGTTTTTCCTTTGGTTTCTTCATCTCCTTATTACACACAAGCTCACGCAGATTGGAAAGCTTTAAATATTTTCAGGCCAATCTTCCTCTGTCTGATGCTTTTTTTCCAGTCACACTGAGGTTTTCACACAAGGCCAGCGAGGTCAGAGCTATAGTTTCAGGTTGGGGGGATGTTCTTAATCTAAACTTTTCTTTACTCCGGAGAATTGACCTCTTCCAAGGAAAGTGTGTGTTTTGACTGTGGCTAAAAAAACCCAGGTGACCAACAAATCTAGTGACGTAGTGTGAGAAGGCCATGAACTCTTAGCAACAGATGGAACTGAAAATTAAATAAGGCTGTTTGCATCTTTATTCTGTAGCTTCTTTATCATATCATTCGGTCATTTAAGGCACATCAAATACTGACAAATATTTATTCAAGTCTGTGCTAGGCTAACATGGTGAGATTTAGCAGATCTCCATGTTCGCCATCTTAGATGATCTTGGCCAACGCATCCGCACATCTAAACGACTGAATATGTCTCCACGTATATCAAAGGTGAAAGAACTCACCGTTGACTTTTGGTTTCATACTGGACACCAACAGTTTCCTGAATGAAAGTCCTGTGCTTGCTTAATCTGTCCACCATCCCCGACCTCCTCCCTTTTTGGCGTTGTCTTTCTTTATTCTATTTCCCCTCACTTCCTCCTCCACAACATAGAGAGCCGCCGAAGATTAAAACGTAAGTGTGTGTCGTAATGACCTGCTTGCATTTTCCTGAGGAGGACGGGCTGAATTTTGCAGATATTTGATGGTGACGGGTAAAAAGTGAGGGAGCACCAAAGTTATCACAAATTCATCCTGAAGAGTCCTCAAGTGTGAACCTCCGGGTGGCTCCAGAAGAAGTTCACATACAGAAATGTAAGACGTGATGTGAACCACGAATTACTTTGCAAATTGTTGTACTCGTCCACCCACTAGTTACTGAAGTATGGATAAGTCAAAACTTTTTCCTGACTCAGGGAATCGTTAAAGTGAAAGGGTAGATAGTCTTACATTCTTTGGTATGTTATAAACTCTGATGTTTTATGAATTCAGAGTTTGTTTCCTTTATAAAATTGAGTTATTGCTTTGTTTTAGTATGCGTCCTCTCAGAATGTTTCCCAAAATGCATTTTGACAACTTCAAGGCAATCGAAGCAAGTGTTTGATCACATATGCACAGGAGTAGATAAACTACTCCGTAAACTTTGAGAGTGCGGTGCATTTATCTTTCAAAACCAGGCCATATCTCAAACAATATATTTATGATAAGCTGCTACACCAATTTTGCTCTTTGCCTCCCTCGAACAATACAGTCGTGCAAGAGCACTCTCCAGCTTTTAGTTTGGAGGAGTAGCTCCACATACACAAACGCAACCCACACTCAGGCCTGCCCAGTGCAACCACAACCACAGTTGGGAGTCCAGTTCAGCGAGAGGCGAGCGCATCCCGTTCACCTCCACTGCCCACATTTATCCTGACCGTCTCAGTTTACCCAGTGAGATGATTCACAGATGTTAAAACCCCACATCTGCAGCTTCAGCTCCATGCCGCTGTTGATGTGTATCAGCATTTTTGCTGTGAGAGAAGATGAGCATTATTCACTGTGACTGGTTCGCTAAGTTGAAAATAGGTTTGGCATACTATTCTGTTGATGTATAGCCAACCGCAGCAGAAGGTGAGAAGTCGCAGTTTTGTTTCTTTGACCTTATCTGATGCTTTCATATTAAGTATCACACGATGAGTGAGTAAGTCTGGCTGGAGGATGCTTTTGCTGTTGCAGCAGAGATGGACAGAAAGACGTGGAGTTGCTTTTTGTGAAAGATGGTTTCCTGGGGGTGTGAGAGAAAAAACATAGAGAAAGAAAAACGACAGACGTCTAAAGGCTGTTTTTTTTTGCGGTATCAGGGTCACTGATGGCCCACACGCTTACCATACCCATGTACTTTCACAGTCGACACACACACACAACTCCTTAAGCTACCACAACTTTCGCTTCTAAAGGAGCTCTTTAATCTGGTTTTTAGTTTGTAGAGACGACATTTCAAACCACGCAACACATGCAAAGGGGACATCCGACGACTTCTGGCATCGATCAGATCAAACAAGGAAGAAACTTGCACCCACGCGCTGCAGTGGTGAACCTCTTGTTTGTGTGTGTGTGTGTGTGTGTGTGTGTGTGAGAGAGAGAAACAGAAAAACAACATGTCTGTCTCCTGCTAAACCACAAGCCCAAATGTCACATCCACTTCATCACCGTTAAGAGGAAAACCACTGAGCCAAGTTTTTTTTTTCTTCTCACAAATAAACAAATATATTCACTTATTTAAAGGTGCAGTATGTTCAAATTAGCCACCTGTCATATTTATATTTAAACCAAATAAGAAGTAGTACATCAAGTAACTGCTGACTGTAGCTGCCTTTAGCTAGTTAGCTCAGTTAGCCGTGCAGCTAGCGGTCCATACTGGGAGCTCGGAGCACTGGGAGAGTGTTGGTTTTTACACCACTAACACAGGAGCTTTGGACCTCGATAGGATTGCGGCTAGCTGGTTAGCATGCTAGCTTCGGTTGATATCTCTGCAACACAATACACAGACGCCATAACATCAGAGCTGTTATAGTTTTAGCTAATTTTTGAATGTTTTTAAACTAAAATTCTTACATATTGCAAGTTAATGAATGTGAACAGAAGAGACTTTGGATTTGGCTGCTTCTTTGAAGAAAACAGATGTTTTCAGTAACAGTTGTATGATATTATTCCACAAGCCGGCGGATAAAAATCAGCATGGTCAGCGCTATCTCACCGATCTCCCCTCTGGACATTAACCATCTGTCCACACCATCCACAGTGAAATCAACAAGACACACCTGCGTGCGTCTGGGCCGGATCCAAAAGCATGGCCTCCCCCTTTTTATGACTGATGATGATGCTTTTAGCCTGTGATAAGCTTTAATGTGGCTGTATTGGTCGATTATTAACTGTAATTAAGCTCTAGGATCATACGTGAGCAAATGTACTCTGGGTTTGCGCCAAGTGCACTGGCACGAAGGGCAGTCTGCTGTGAACAATAAACAGGCAGATGCATGATTAGATTGAGGTCAAAGTTCAGGTGTGAGTGGCAGCAAAATGTTTCTCTGATAAAGTTGGCATGTAGGCTTTATATTTGCTCAATAATGTATGAAAATATCAGAATCAGTTTTTGGTTTGCATATCATTCACAGGATTAGTTTGATATTTTCCAGTAGATTTTAAGGTTTAGTATTGCATCAAACTCTCAACATGTGCTTCGAACCCTTAATGTCCCTGTACTATTCACACATTCTGCACCACAGTGTCGCATCTGTGCAATGTTGACCTATGCTGCAGTTTATGACACCTCCGCTTTTCTTTCTATTTTCAGCTGCCAAGGACAATATGGTGTCCTTCTGCAGAAGTGAGCTTGTGTATTTACCAGTAGCAAAGGTAATCCTTTATCTAAATAATGAAATTGTTATCTGATAGTGTATCATACACGCCACGAGAAAATAGTTCTACTTTCAGCATTTTATGGAGTGCTGTTTAATGTTTTAGGTCAATTTTCCAAACTTTTGATTTTTAAAATGCAGTCACATGAAATCATAAACTGCTGCCACTCGACCAGGAAGCACTATTTCCTGAATAAGCATTTAGCATGAAGTGCTTCAGCCACGTAGGTTGTTGTTTTAAAGTCCTTTTCATGATATTTGCTCTTCTTACTCTTGAGGAGTGTTGACTTCTCTTATGTGTATTCAGCGTGTCCAAGGTTGGCACAGAGAGCCTGTTGTTTTCATGTCTCGAAGAAGGCTTACTTTGCTACTGTAAGCAACGTGGTCATATGACTTACAGCCTTTACTCACCCAATTTTGTGGTCACAATGATTATAGATTTATTTTCCTTGTTTAAAGAATAAGCCAGGCAATATTTTTAAATTTCTTGTTGTCAACAAATCCCACCAAAAAGGCCAAAACCAACAACATGGTGGTTTATCTTTCTGCTCCCTTCTCTCTGACTTTAGAAAGCTTCAGAAAGCTTCAAGCCCATTCGCTCCTACTGAAGACACAAATCTTTTTAATACATATTTGCTTTTTTTTTTTTGTTAAATGGTGTATGCAACAATGCAAAATACATTCCATGCCCATGTTCATGGCAGTGCACTGAAAAATGTTGTTTTTCAGTAATGTTGCTAGCTAGCTAGCTGAATGTTGGCTAAAGAAACCCACAGGGTAAAATTTGTTATCTAGCTGCGGTCGGTTGGCTAGTTTAAAGGTCCAGAAGGTGCAGAAATCGAATATAATATTCGAAAATAATATTCATAATTGTCTAAAACTACACAACATTTGACTTGGCAACTTTTTTAGTGATGAATATTAAATATTTTTAATTTGCTTTAGGTAGAAAATGCATCATTTTTATCTGATATAATTTATGCAGCTTTCAGGTTAATGGCTGTCAACCTTGTTACCAAAAATGTTGTTTTTCTTCACGTACAACTTCACATGTCTTCAGGTTAAGCACCAAAACCACTTGATTAGCTTCAGGAAAAAAAAAAAATCTTGTTTTGACTTGGAATGCCTGGTTTTGTCGCCACAAACATGGCCGGAAAACGTTGTGACGTCTCGTTGAAAATACCCGGTTTTGTTGCCACAATGACGGCTGCAAAATGTCCCTACGGTCGCTGAAATTACTGGTTGCAAAAGGAAGTCAACAGTGTTTCTCTTTGCTTGACGGCCATCTTGGCCAGGTGTCACACCGCCACCCTCCTCCCGCAAAGCAAGTCACACACCGATGGTCAGGCATTAGACCTTTCAAATTTAGGTTATAGGACTGTCTTGTAAACCTTGTTGTTGTCTGCAGGCCGCAGTGGTTGGTGAACCTTTAACTATTTTACCAGCTAACCACACAAAGGGGAACAGGACAACTGACTGATCTTTTTATCTATCTGCCAAAGAGACTGGTGGACAAACTTACAGGCCACAGCAAAAATGTGACCAGAGTACGACTGGTGGCTGTTGTTAATTTCCCAACCTGTCTGTCACCCAGGCCATTTTTGCAACGGAGTGAATTCTGAGCTTCCTCTATGGCTCCAAAGAGGCCTATAAAATAGCCATAATTGTTATGTAGATGAGCGATGAGGTTATGTCCTCGGGTGTATAAATATATCTTTATATGAGAGCATAGTAGGTAATGAGCAGTCATTATGATAGGGGCTGTCTTAGATTGCGAACTGAGTCACATCCCAAGGGCTCCACACACACACACACGGGCACGCACGTACACACACACACACGCACACACAGGCGCACAAACACGCACAGTGCTGGCAGTTTTCTCTCTGGCCCACAAATGGATAGAAGGAAGGAAAAGGAAAGAAAGGAGAGCTAACAGAGAGCAGATAGCTGAACCCGCAGCTTTTCACTAACCTGACAGAGGAAGGGAGATAAATGGAGAGAGGGACTTAGACGGAAAGAAAAGGCAGTGAAAGAAATAGAGAAATCCTACCACCCAACTGCAGGAATGTCCTGGCGTTCACAGGCAACTTCTGCCATTACTAGAGAAAGAGAGGGAGGACTGGTGCGCTTGGCAGCGGCAGCCTCTAAATCAAACACATGAGCTGCAGCGAGGGGAAACCACTGCGAGGAAACCATGAATTTGATTTTGACGTTATCAGCGTCAGCGCTCCTATCTCGTGTTCCACTACTGGAGTTTCTGTGCCTCGTGCAGTAATCGTACATTGACACGCTCCTCTGGAGTCTGATAACAGCATAAGGCCTTTATTATCATTTTCACCACCAGAGCGCACACACAGATTTACAGAGCAGCCACGCCCCTCGGAGTAAAAACTTACACCGAGCTGACACCGCAGAGCACGCTCTGAGCCCTCGACCGCATTTGTACTTGTACCAAAATTACTTACAAGAACAGATAATCAGTTTCTATGTCTTGAAGTGTTTATGTATAATTAACTGAACCCTGTGTTTCTGTAAATGATGTGTTCCTGCGTTTTGCTTTCACACTAAAGAGGCTCAGCAAGGGCTACTGCATTACAAAAATCCACGGTTAACAATGAATCAAATGAGCAAAATGGCTGCTTTTTTTTAGAACTTATCAACAGAGAATAAATACCAAGACTCTCTGCAGTGTTTTAGCATCTTTCAGCTCGTTGTTTTGGTTTTAAGGTCGCTAGTTGGCTGTTTCGGTTCAGTCTCGTCGCTCACATCGAACGCCGGCACGTAGCTTTTACAAAAGCTCAGAGAAACTGACTTGCCCAGCACCAAACAAGAGATAGTGACAGGCTAGTGAACACAGACGAGCATTTAGCAGCTAATCAACCAGATATTTTCTTCAGGAGTCCCAAAGAGATTCCAAAACAGAGATAAAAAGCTGAGTCAATATTGGTTTTCATTTGCCAGGTAAGCCAATATTACTTAAGGTCCGTTTGAAATACAGGTCAAGATTTTACTGGTGCAAGCCAAGACAACGTAAACATTCCAAGATGTAGGATGCAGGACCATAAATGCCTTCAGTTAACTGATGGTCAGTCATTTGGGACGTTTCTCATTAAACCACCTTTTCATCATGTTATTAGCCCTCGGGGAGGCCATTTTCTAATCTAGGTCAATCTATAAAAGGACGGAGTGGTTTTATCACTGCTCCCACTAATGTCCAGTGTAGTTAAAAAAGCCATCCACCTCTGGGCAGATTGCCAGTCCACTTCAAAGGTACTGGAGTAGCGCAAGGTCAGCGGTCAAACTGTTTGTCTTCCTCCCATCAGGAGTGCAGCCAGCGGGCCATAGAGAAGGTAGATGGAGGAAGAGATAAGTGGAAAACTTATCGGTGCTGTGCAGGTTTTGTTGAATGGAAACTCAATCTAAACTTTAACATGTGACCATACAGAGACATTGCGGTACTTAAGCAAAATTGCGGGACGGAAAAGTAATCTACCCGGATCTCATCTCTGTAAAATAGGCTACATCATGTCTGTATGTGACAGGCCTGTATGGGCATGCACACACATTCTCAGACACACCACTGCTTCATCAAAATGTCTTTGTTTAACTATATTATACATTTTGAAAATAAATGTGTGTTCATTAAACCTGCACTAACAGATTTTTGGGCAACTGCTGTGACAACACTGTACCAAAATATTAAAGGTGTCCTGTGTAGCTTGTGACCTCTAGTAGTGCTATAGAGCTGTTTTTCTATGAGTGCGTCCCCATTTGGTTTTACCATACGGGTGATGCATTTAACATTCCTACCAATGGTTTCTCACCACTCCAATGATCAACAGGTGCCAGTAACACAGCAACATGTACGACAACGTGCGAGCAAAGACAGCTAGCAAACAAAAACGGATGTAAGCGTTGCTGGATTTAAAAGACTTACATACATTTGACACATTTTCACACCACATGGACACACATTTTGGTGAGTAACACTGAATGTTAACATAATTTTTGTTTGTTTTCAAGAAAACTCCACAGGACACCTTTGAGTTGATATGGTAAGCTGTAGAGCAGAACAGGTTTTATTTTTTGGCTCTTGTTGGGCTCTTTTATTCCTTTAGCCGAAGCAACAGCAAAGCCGAGGTTCATGTGTCACATGCCCAACAACTAAACAGGGTGGTTAGCTAGCTTACACACTAACTTGTACTACGCCTTAGCTAATTGTCCAGAAACAAGTTTCTCTTCTCTCCAGTCTGGCACAAACTGATGTATAATGTACAAGATACATGGTACATGATAATGTTGCAACTTGGGCTACACACATAACTCCCTTTTTTCCGTCCCTGGACCTCCTTCTCAACCAATACCCACTACCGTGGACATCGCCCTAAAAAATAAACCACTGCAACACATGCTGTACTACAGGGACTTAACCCCAGTGTCACAATGTGATCACCTTATAAAGTTATTGGGGCAAAAGTGTTAGCAAACAGCTGGCTAACACATCTAGCAAATATGTAGCAACATTAGCATTCGTTTAGAGTTGTGTTTCTGGTCACCTGATGTATGTAGGTCCAATATTCACTCTTCTTGAAGCTTTGTTTTGGTCTCCAATAGCTGTGTATGTGTCAATTTTGGTGCAGAGCTGGTAGTAGATACATTTTCACTAAAAAACAGTTGCCCTTATGACAAAAAAATGAAGCTATGAGAACGGTGAGAGTGAACCAAAAGAGTAAAGATGCGGGCCGGAAAAACAAAACAAAAAAAGCTAAAAGACGCTATAAACCTCCTTAGAGCTGTCCTTCTTCTTCCTCTTTGGGTTCATCACTACTGCTGCTTTAAGTAAAAAAGAAAATACAATAGATAATAGAAGTAGATGTTTAGTAGATAAATCCATTAATTTAACCTTGACCTATTAAACCCACATGTACCCTCTTATGTGTTTGTTATTTTCCATTTTATAGTTTATATTCAGCATTTTTGTTTTATTCAAGATCGCTTTTGGGACTCAACTGAGCTACGCTAAAGGCAGAAAAAACACGGTTGGGAACACAAACAAGGCATCCACCCTAAGCTGGCGATAATATTCATCCAGGGTCAAACCAGGAAAAATGAAAAACAACAGATGGAACCTGCCATGCGCTACACGAACCGGCAGTGAATAAACATGGACTTTCTTTACCTTCACCTATTTCTGTTCATCAGCCTGTGATGAGATTCACCCCAACATCATCATGTTAATCACCATTTTTACCGCATGGTGATGAATGCTCGACAAGAAGACGATTGGAAGCAGAAAACCTTCGTATGACTGATGAGCTTCAGGTAATGTTTCAACCCCAAATCTGACACCCTGACATTTTTGGAAGTGAGCCCCCTCGTACGCTCCAACCACCGTAAGTCATCTGCTGGTAGGAAATGGCGGAGAGTATTGGGGCCCAAATTCATTCCTTGTCAAAACAGGACATACTACAGCGGCCATTAAATTGGAAGGAATGTTGGGAGCACGTCTTGTAATTTCTCTCTCTGTCTCTCTTGGCCTCCACCTCTCTCGTTTGCTTTTGGAAAGGATAAATGAAAGACAGGCGCTGGTTCGCGTGCGCAGGGTCTCACCGCACTGAACCCTGAGGGCAGAGCAGTGTGTGAGTGAGTGAATGTTGGGTGATGAAGGGCGTTTGGAAGGGGACAAGGAGCATAGATCAGAGAGTGACGACATGGTTGATTGTTGAAATTTTTCTTTCTTTGCCCCTCTTTCTACCGTTTTCCTCTTTTTTTTTTCAGGCAACTATAAAGTCCACAAATCTAATTAGGGCCTGCTTAAAGAGACCAAGTGGAGCCTCGTGTGGAGAGAGAGAGAGATAGAAAATAAGTTGTTTTTTTCTTTCTTTTGGGCTGTGGTTTGGAAATTATCCAGCTTCAAGGCTAAAGCGGGGATCTTTCTTCCTGCCCTCGCTTCCCTTCTCACCTCTCGTCTCTCGCTGTTTGACAGCTGCTCAGGCACGGTGTAGCTCTAAGGCTCGCTTCTCTGAGGACGAGATTTTATCTTTGACAGCTGTCTGAAGCGGGAGATCTCTCCAGGTCTGCCAAAAGGTGCGTCATAAAAGTCATCCCAGGTGATCACATAACAAAGACACTTACAGATAAGGACAAGACAACAAGGGAAAGATAAGATGCAATTGCACGCTACAACAGGACATTAAATGGATTAGGAAAACAGGAGGTTTTAAGTTCCATCCCAATCTGTGAGTAGGCAGTGGATTTTACACATGATGGGAGACGTGCGAGATATTTGATTTCCTGCCAAAACATATGGAAACAGCAGAATATTTTCCATACGGAGCAGCCACATATGGTTGATTGATTATGGAAAAAGCACTGGCACTCACAACACACATACAGTATGTGTTTGACATTCAGCCATATCTACAACATGCCAAGTCATCATGGTGTCAGCTATTAAATTACCACATGACAGAATCCATACAAACTACCCAAACGTGCTCTCAAGGGTTAAAAGCACAACACGATGTTAAAAGCTGATAATGTAGCGCACATTGTCATCTCGCTACTGTGGCTTTGCAAGTGGGGTTTTGATTGGGTTGCGGTGCAACGATGTGTGTGATTTTACTACGAGCAGGGTGCGGCGGTATTTGACTTCACCGCACTTACACGTGCACACACATGCATGCACACAAACGCAGGTTCGACCGGTCTCGTCATGAAAATGTGGAACTCAATATTGTAGATCCTGTTTTGCCCTCTTCCTCGCTTTGTGTGGGAGCTGGCGACTGAGGAAATGATGAGTAAAAAGAAACATTTCACAATCACTGCACAGCGATGAATAACCTCCGTGGAGTCAACGCAAAGACAGAGGTCACTCGGTTCAAATCGCTTCTTGTAAAACGCTGTTGAAATATGTTTGATGAGTATAAAGTTATGTTATTTTGGGGCTGCATTCGCACCATTAATGCACTGTAACCATCACCAAACAGTGAATCTATAGTTAAAGGTGCAATATATGAGAATCAACTGCATATCAACAGAGTACCTGCTAACTGTATTCTGTTTAAACATCCAAGTTGCCATTAGCTTGTAGCTCAGTTAGCCATGCAGCTAGGCGGACTACCAGGGTCTGAGTGTTAATGTTAATGCTGCTAGCACAGGAGCTTCGGCCTGCTGAAAGAAAGAGGTTTTTTTTAGGCCTGGGGCTAGCTGGTTAGCATAGTAACTTCAGACGAAACATAGACGTCTTTGGCATAACGTCAAATCTGTGGTGTCTTCAGGTCTGGTTGATAACTTTAGTTAATTTTAACAGAATGTGAAGAAATAACCGTTTTGAATACATCAAAGACGTCTATGATCTGTTGTTAAGAGATATCTATTGAAGTTTGCATGCTAAGCAGCTAGTCCTGGGCCTGGAAACCTCTTTCTCCCAACAAAACCCCCTGGAAGTCCGACTAGCTGCACAGCTAACTGAGCTATCAAGCTAATAGTAGCGAAAGTCATGGATGTATAAGGGGAAGACACAATCTAGTGATATGCATGTTTTGTTTTTATTTCAACTGATGGTCAATTCTTACATATTGCACCTTTAACAGTTAGATAAGTATTAATTAACTATAAATGTACCATTTATTAATGATGGTTATTATAGAGTATAGTGTATAGACCTTTGCCTTCTGTTTTCTGGATATTTATCTTACAAAATCAGCTGTTTAAATGTTTCCAATGTATGTCAATTATATGCATTGCAACAAGCCTGCTAAAGTTTCTCTGCAGATTTAGTATTACTAACACGATCTTTAGGATGATTTTGCATTTGTGGAATCAAGAATCTAGAATTTCGTGATAGGGGAAAACAAGCACACAAACACACACAAGAGGAATTGTTTTACAGCCAGCGTTAACGACCAAACTGGTCCAACCAGCAGCTCAACTGGAGCCAAATAATTTCCCTCCAAAAACTGCTGGGCGGAGACACAGGTGCAGAGCGTGTTGGCAAGCTGCCCTCTCTGCTCTGCAGGCAGGGGACATTTCCAAACAGATAGAGGTACTTTTCCGACCCGACTGTAAAGCCTGTCCGGGAGGGTAAACCACTGCTGGAATCCGTGCCAGTGTTTTTCCCCGCATTCCTCTAGAAGATGTATGTTAAGATGAACGTCAAGTCGTAGCAGAGAGGCAGTAATGAAAAGCAGCGCTTCGGAGCTTTTATTAAAGCCTGCTGTGATGCAAATACGATTAAATGAATGAATAAAAATAAGAAGGAAGCCTGCATCCACTCAACAGCCAGGAGTCGGGAGTGTGTACGGACAAGTGTGTGTAAAGTGCAAGTGCGCTTATTTGTAAGTGGGTGTGGCTGTGTACCTTAGCATACAGTGTTTGCTCATTCATAAATGTATAACATCATTTGTGCATATAGGTGTGTACTTAAAGCTTGTGACACAGCCGTGACCCTGAGTAGTTATAAGATAAATGTACCTGTGTGTGCAGGGTAAAGGTATAAGGTTTACGGTAACACTCATAAATCAAGCGGAGCAGGTGGTGATTAAATGTGTATTACAGTCAATAAATGTCTGCGACGGGTTCAGCCCTCAGGGGGAGTGTTCCTCCGTCAGCAGAGCTATCACACATGACCTCATTGTTTATTTGTCGTATTTTATGAATTTATTGATCTGCTACAATAATGTCACACCGCTCCCTGCAGTTATTTAGAGAGCTCAGTCTCGGGGAACATAATAGAAACTGTTTTACAATTTCCCTTCAACTGGATGTCAGTAGAAAATATGACTTCCGTTTGGCGTTCATTCAAATGTGTGTAAACTTCCTTTTAATATAGATGTTTGCCTCAAAAACAGTTAAAACTCTCAAAACACTGAATGAAATCAACACTTAATGAAAGGGAATAATGCCAAACGAGGTGTCCATTATTCATTAATTCCTGATTGTGGACACCTAAAGGGGAGTATCCCACGTATAACATGCTCACTTGACAAAGAAGGCAATTCATTTACAGTTCCATAGTAGTGAGCTAAATAGCATGTGGAATGTGGGCTGATGGATGGCTTGTGTTTAGAGAGACGGTGTCGCCTACTTCCTTCAGTTTGTTTATTACAGGCGCCATCCTCCAGTGTTCAGATTGATGCACCAAAGGACTAAATAAAATATTCAGATTTGATACTGGCTATAGCGCATAATCAAATCACATTAATTAAGATTTAAATCTTAATGTAGAACAGTGAACAGACAGTTTCACCGGAACTACTTATTAGTTCTTAGCCGTTTTTCAAGAGTTAATTGACACCCTGCAGCCAATCAGAATTTACAAATACATGAAATCAGAAATCCAAAATATCACCCAACCAGAGACATTTAAGAGGAGACAGTCCCCTAAATAAGAAGAACTTTGAATAGAATAGTCTGAAACTCAAAAGACGGCAGGTGTTTGACACGTATAAAATAAATTTTAAATTTTAAAAGATGATTATATATGAATGCCCTGATATGGCCGAAAAATCAACTATTGCTACTTTTAAACCCTCATTGAGATTTACAATTACCTGATAGCAAAGCCAAATTTTCGTGTTATAGTAAACCAAATATAAACCCAAGGAAAAGCTTCAATAAAAGTCCATATTCAAAGGTTATTGTGGTTACTGTTCCAGTATGTGTAATTCATTGTAAGTACCGCCAGTAAGTAAACAGTAAATGCAAATTATCAGTCCTTGACAAATCCAAACAAAAACCTTTGTAGAAATATGTCCTCACCTATATGAAACACAGTATAGGAGTCAGACTGACTATCCCCGGCTGACGATAAAGAACTCCCCCTCCCTCATGTGCGTGTGAGCAGGCCACTGTGATACACAGGCCAAGATAAGATTACTCCCTCACACTCTGTGTCTGTCCTCCCTTTCTCCTCTGCACTTACACTACTCTTCCTTCCTCCCCCATTCTCTCTCTATACCTCACCCAGCTGCCTCCATCTACTGTAACCCCCCCCCTCCCACACACAGCCTCCCTCCCTGGACACAGTGCTCCAGTACTCCCCGCCTGTCCTGCCTTGTCATCAGGAACACCATACCTCATCATACTTCTCCTTATCTCTTTCTTTCTGCTCTGACTCTCTCGTCACACCTCCTTTATCTCTTTCAGTCTGGTTCATCCAGGGTTAGTGCGTCATCATGAACCCTATGGCCCCATTTAAGGAACATATGGAACACGGATATCCTGTATGGAATAATGCAGTGCTTGTGTGCTCTAACACAATGATCAATTGATTATTTCTTGCTCAAGTAGCCAAGATTATACGATAAAGAGATTGGAGGATCGGTTGCTAAAAGATCTCTTGGCGTTAATAAGAATTAAAGGAGCTTCACATCTAATGTAACTAGTACAAAATAAATTGTTACCTGATAACAAAGCTACTGCATTGTAAATGAGATGTGTCTTTGAATTTGTGTGACCTCACATAGGCAACATCTAAGAGCGTATGTGATGGAATCTGCATTAATGGATAAAATATTATCGATTATTAGCAAGTCTTTGATCAGGTCTCTGGTCTGATACAAGGCATTTGTGAGCATGAAGGACCACTGGGTTGGAACACTTCTAAATTAAGATAGGATTTAAAAGGAAGAAGTGTTTTTGTGTCTGTGTGTTTGTTGGCTGTGCCATGGAAACCATGGGACTTGTTTTTTTGTGGCTACAGATGTCCATTCGTGTTATCCATTCTCATTTTGTTCCCAAATCATGTGCGTGCACAAAAATGCAGCAACAACAGTGACGATCAGTAGATCCGATGACATAAACACCCGTTGCTACCATCCAAAACTGGAAGTGTTGACAGTGTCAGCATTATCTTGCAGTTTGCTTAGCTTTTATTTATATCCCATAGGTTGCATGACACCAAAAAGGGTCGCTAGGCCTGACCACATCAGAAACGCCTTGGGAAAGCGTGGGCAAGAAATCATGGTAGGAGCAGGGCTGCGTGCAAGAATTGTAAAAGCAGTGTGACTCTACGCCTTGCACTGAAAAGTTTAGAATACGTGCTAGAAAACCGCAAGACGTGTGGCAAGAAAGGAGTCCACGCCACGATACTGTAGAAAAATTGTGACTGTCGTGGTTTGGGTTTTTGGTTGGTCGTTTCCTGTTTTATTTTATAGATTATATTCTTGTGTGTCACGTTTTACTTTCCACTTCCTGTCTTTGTCTATTTTCCTTTTTTTTTGGGGGGGGGGGGGGACTTTGGATATCAGTATCATATCAGTCAATTGTTGGCTGGAAAAAATCTGTTGAAGAGCAGTAAGAGAGAGGATGGAATATTTTTGTCAAGGCTTTGAAGGTAACTCAATGCCAATAGTTATGTTTCCTAGCTGAAGATCACCTGACCTTATCAACTGATAAACCATAAAAAAAAACTTAACATAATAAAGTGGTAAATAGGATCAAATGGAGGTAGCAGTATATTGTATGTATACATGTGTTACGACCAGGGCCTAGGGGAAACCCTGGCGCAACAGGTAAATGAGACTCCCCTCTTCCCATCCGCCAAGCACCACCAGCAGCGAAGCATCTTTAAATGTTTTATTCAAAAACGCATAATTTACACGATCGAAGATGCTGGCAGTCTGGCTGACAGAGGAGAGTCCCACAGGAACTGGGAGGAGCCGGCCCTTAAACTCCTGGCTTCAAGGCAGGAACCAATCAGCTCCCTGGACAACCTGCAATCACTCAAACACACCTGCAACCAATCACACACTCACACTCAGGTAACAGAGGGTTATTCAAGGAGAGACAAGCACAGACAGAAATGTTTATATGACCTCAGTGGTCGTAAAAACATGGCATATTAAAAATTCCAAATCAGAAGGAATAATTTTTGCCCCTCCAACTCATTCTGATTCAGTACAAAAAGGCAAAAGAGGGGAAAAATGCTTTTATTACAATTTGCCCTCAAGGCATTCCGTGTCTGTATTAACCCTGATGAAAAGGTATTCATGATTTATAATCCCCTTGATATTAAACGTGCTCACACTGGATATGCAAATTACTATATCTGTAGATCTTGAGAACGGCATGTACAGGACTTTATTTGCCTAACCTGTTTGCATGTAGCAATATCTCACAATGAATTGAAGGTGAGCTGTAACTTCCAAATGGCTCCTGAAACAGAAGCAGTACAGAATGAATCATTATCATTAGCAGCACAGTAAAAAAACACAGCATCATCTGCATAACGACGGATGTGACCAATACACACAGAAGAGACGTATTACTTATAACTGAATAACATCCCAATGCCCTGTGATACGCCCACGCTGGCAGGAATTCAGATAAGCTGTCTCTATCCTTATACACTTATGTCTATCTGACAAACAGCTCTGGCACCACTTACAACCATCCCTTATGTAGCTGACGGCACATAATCTTTTTAAAAGTCATGAATGATCAACAAAGACTTTTGATAAATTCATGATTGAGGCGCAGTGTTCCTTATTGTCTAAACTAGTAGTTAAATCATTTTAAATAGCTGATGTAGTGAAATGATTGGCACAAAGTTTCCCAAATTACACCGATGTGGACTGATGTGGAGCAGCAGAATGTCTGCTGAAAGCCAATATACCTCTGACTTGATAACGTGGAGGTTGCGGTAAGGTGGATAATTTTTTTTATTGAATTTGACTGCCTTCCAGAATGTGTCTAAGAACATGTGAATAAGTTTAAGTTGTATTCTGACATGGTAGCTTTGACTGCAGTTTAAATTAACCATCTGACTTCTTCACCTAGGTCAAGTCAGGAGAAAAACAGAGAATCACTGTCTTTTATTCTAAACTTTTAGCCGTCCTACTAGCCAAATGACTTAACGGATGGCAGTACTGGTCGGTCAGTTGGTCATTTGCTTTGGTCCAGTTTGAATTATCTCCACAACTGATCAGTTGGTCCCAGGAGAATACTTTTCATCTAGTGTCATGATGGGTCTGAAAGGGGAAGCCAAGGCATAAGTGTCTTAAACCTGCATTCTTTCTAATGGTCAGCAGGGGGGCATCGCCACTGGTTGCAAAAAGAAGCCGGATTGTATCTAAGCTTATGACCAAATGGCCGTACTTCTTACTTGATTTATTACCTCAGTAAACAGTTTCTGAATGAGTTTATGGCCTCAATCGTTAGTTTCAAGCCTTCTTCAATACAACATGATGTTCTAACTATTGTCCCATTTAGAGTAAAATAGCCAATAAAACAGGGCGTGGCTACCATGTGATTAACAAGTGGATCCCATGGAATCTCCTCCCCAGCTCCACCCTCCACCAATGTTCGATTTTTGGGGCTGTTGCTGATACCTATATTAGGAAGTAAAAAATATATATATATAGTAGATATATGATTCCTCAAATGTGGAATCAAACACATAGTACTGGTATAAACTGGAAACAATGGCAGGCTGCAAGTCTGGAAACAAATCTCAAACATGTTGTTTGCATTGGAAAAAGGTCAACAGAAATGTTGCGTGTAGGTGATTTGAAGTTAATAGGCTAAAACATGCAAAACAGTTCCGCATGGCCATTAAAATAACGCACTGGGACTCTCATTCTGTGTCAGCTAAATCCAAAAGGAGCTGGTCGATCTTTACTCAGCAAGATCTCTTCTGCTCCACGGGGGAAGCTGACTTTATGAGTATAAATCAGCAGGAGACCATCCATTCCTCAGACAGACTTGATAGCTCAGCTTTGCCAAAACGGCCAAAAAAAGGGCAAACTCCAGAATAATTTTAAGTGCTCATGACTCCGGGATAAGTCAGCCGACAAATTTATCCCTCATTAATGATAATAATACCCTTCTAGGGCTATTTTCAGCCAACGGTGGTTGCCATCAGATACATTTTTAGCCTGCTTAAATGCTCCGTGCTTTTTTCCAACTCTTAGTTTCTGAGGGAAAATAGATGCTGGTGGAGAGACCTCAGACCGCAGCATGGAACTACGTCAGGCCCATTAAAACGCCAGAAGTTCACTAAGTATAGGGAGCACTCCTCACGTCGCACGCCGTTACCCCCTTTCTCTCTCTATCTCTCTCCTTCTCTCTCTTTTTCTCCCTCTTCCTCAGTTAATATACGGCGGTTATCGAGTCCAGGTTTAATTATCAAGTCAACAGAAGCCAGAGAGTTTAGTGTGATGATGCAAACTGTCTGTCATTCAGTTGGTACGCCGTCCCTCGACTGCCCTCAAACTCTTTTTTTCGCGGTCTACTGTACATTTAGCCTTGCTAGCTGACCTGCTTCTTCGTCACTGCAGCGCTACGAGTGAGCTTTAGACACTAATTGCTGATATTCCACACAGTGCGTCCATAGGATTGATGTGTTTTTCCCAATAAAAATACATCTGGGATCACTTGTCTCAAAGTGCAGGAGCATGAGACAGAATCAGACAAGGGGAATCTTTAATGTACAGGTGGACTCTTACTGTAATTTACAATTTTGGTTTTGGTTAATTACGTGTATTTCTATGTATAGGCAGCCAGGAACGAAAGCAGACATAAAAGTAAACATTTTGAGCCACTGTTTCCCCTCACGCCATGACTCAATTTCTCTGGGTGTCGTATTATTCATGCTATGTATACAGTATATAGATATTTTACACAAGCCGCAAGGACAAAAATACAGAGGAAAAAGTTGCCATTTTGACCCACACCCTTTTTAGATGGTGGCCACTGAACATACGCAGGGAGTGTTTGGGATTGTTTGACTCTGCCACAGAGCACAGCACGGTAGTAGGTGGTAGTGAGTCAGTGTTACCGGCAGTTTCAACAGCCTTTTCAATCACGGTGAAGTGTTGTGTTTGTGCAGGCACACAAACTCTCTCAGGACGTCAATTGTACACTATAAAATTAACAGCACGGAGACCATTTGTTGCCAATTCGCGATAAATACGTGTCGTGAGTGGTGTGGGATGTCGAAGCCAGACCTGTGTGCGACGCTCAGTTCACAAAGGCGTTCTCCTCGGTTATTTGTCAGCTGAGGCCCGTGCCCTCATTGTGTCAACGCTGACATCATGAGCAGTGGTTGCACTTGATCCTGATCACCCTTTTTTCTGTTATGTGACACATCATTACAGTTTATTTGTTTTGGGCAGGGCGTGACAAACCACTACAAAAGGTCAAGTATTTTTTATTTCCATTAATTTCCCAACACATTGAGTCACCAGGGTTTCCAGCTTACTGTACAAACTGCCACTTAAAGCTGTAATCTGTGAGTAGCCATACATTTGCCCCTTTCCTCAATGAGCAATAATTTAAATGACGTATAGACTACAACGAGGACATTTGAGATGTAGAAGCTCAAAAGTTCTAACAAATTAAAATTATTATTCTATTTAACTTGATAATTTTGAGCTAATTTGTTTCCTTGATTTTCTTTTTTTTTTTTTTTTTAGCAAAGTCACCTTGTGGTTTTTTTTTTACAGTGTTGTTAGACAGTATGACTTTATTACAAGAGTGACCTGCCAGTTTATTATAAAGAGGACTGATAGAGAAGAAATGAAAGGAAAACTAATTTTGCTAACTGTTAGGTGACAAACAATATACAGGAAGCGACTGCTTGGCAGGGTTTGGTAGAGCCGAATACATGTAATCAGATAGCAAAAAATAAGTCACTATAATTAACCCATAGGTTACATTTGGAGGAGGTATTCTGAGATTATACTCACATTTTTCAGGATTGCTTGATTTGGTTGTTGATTATGTCCTTATATATAAATATGTATTTTCTTTTACACACCAACACATATGGTACACATTTATGGTATAAGGCGTGGTATTTTCCTGGTGTGATTTTGGAGTAGTAAAAAAGTAAGCAGATTATATATTGTTTTTGCTTAATCTAATGAATTAAATTGAAATGTAAATTGTATTCAGTAACTGACCCAGTCTGACCCCTGGCAAGTTTTTCTTTTTCCAAAACTCATGACAGCCATTTTTCTTTTAAAAGTAAGAAAAGCTATCAGTCTGATGCAACACACCACCTGACGATTCTCTGTCACACCTTTTTGGTCACCAGATCGGAACAGGTTTAATTGCTACAGGTGACTGAGAGCACACCGGCAGTGCAGGAAGTAGAACAGGTTACATACTGCAGTGTGTATATTGTATTTGTAAACACACGTATTGCATGACAATGGTCAAAGATCAGCTCAGAGCTTTAAGTATCTGCACGCTGCCACAACAAGCTAGAAACAAGAGCAGGGGTGAACTTTGCTCACATTACCCTTGGCTACAGTTCTTGGCCTGGTGCAGTGCGAACAGGAATAACCTAGACGAGTTCTTACAATGAATCTCAGCTTGTTTGTCACAACACTGACGTTGTTGCCAAGGGACTTTCCCTTTCAGATTTATTGATACTTGGTGGTGTGGATACGTGTCAAATGTGCTGTGGGAAAATATCTCTGTTTATATATACACGATTGTCTGCTCATAAGACAAAAAAAAAAACATAATTTGTGGCATTGATTTAGAATGAATAAGGGTGGGTCTGAATGAGGTGCTTCATTTCTGCGCGGGCAAACAGTCACCCGCACGGGGATGACACAGCTATTTCAGTGTGGATGATTAAGAGGAGAAAGTACACGCATCTAGGGCTGGGCGCTGGGACTTTCTAGATGGAGGCTTCTGATATCACGAGAAGGCGGGAATGGGATGGGTATCAAAGGAAATGAAAGAAAAACACTCCCCAAGCCACAGGGCCAACGCGAAAAACGAGAACTACTGCAGGGTGAGTGTAATTCATGATGCATGTTCGATGTCAGACAAGGTGTGACGGCTAGTTTTCATTTTTCAGCTATGCCCTTCATCAGCTGATGCTACACACCCACTACTGTCCACACCTCTTGAACAGGTTTCACTTCTGGGGAATTACTTAAAATGCCATCTCACCAGGAAGACAAAAGCAGTCTTAAGCAGTTGAAACCAGAAAAAGTATCCACCTGACTTACTTTCATATCGGACGATCCAGTGCCTCATCATTTGCATGTAAAGCCACTGTTCAGGGCTAAAGCAGAAAGTAGTGTGCCCTTTATAGAGTGATGATGCAGTGAGGTGAGGCGTCTGCATAAAGCCCAGAGAATACCAAAAGGCAACACCCAATGCAGCCACAGTCTGTTCAACCTGCTACCGTCCGACATAAGATACAGAAGTAACCGCTGCTGGACCACCAGACTTTGGAACAGCTTCCTTCCACAGGCTGTGAGACTCCTGAACTCATCCTGAACCTTGAATCTTTACAGTGATGGTTTGGAGATTGAAACAATGAGCCGAAATGCTAAGCTTTACAGGGCGGACTGAAACTGCAGAGTCGAGTGATAATTCTCTGTGTACAGTTATTATGAGCAAAACCTTTTACGTGCACATTGTCATTTAACGCATCCGCTGCCCGACTGCTCACCCACACTCCTTCCAGAGAACACATCACGCCCTTCCTCCGTCAACTTCACTGGCTTCCCGTAAAACAACACATACATTTCAAGATCCTCCTCACCACCTACAAAGCCCTAAACAACCTTGCCCCTTCATACCTGACAGATCTCCTCCATCGCCCCATTCACCCCCACCGAACACGCTCCACTAATGCCAACACCCTCACCCCCATCACCAGGACCAAATACTGCCGCCCCTACCCTCTGGAACTCCATCCCCCTGGCCATCCGTAACTCTGATTCACTGCCGTCTTTCAAAAGTCATCTCAAAACCCATCTCTTCAACATCACTTACAACACCTGACAAATCATTTTCTACCCTCTCTCTTTCTTTTTTTTCCTATCTACTCTCTCTGTATTGTTGTTTTTGAGTATCTGTATGTGTTTGTATGCATGTATGTACTGTATGTATTGTCCATTTGTATCCTTTTTTGCTTTGTGTTTTTGTAAAGCGTCTTTGGGTACCCAGAAAAGCGCTATATAAAACCTATGTATTATTATTATTATCATTACAGTGATATAAAGTTTATAGCTGCTTTAACAATATTGTAGGTGCTATTGGCAGAGATTTTAAATCTGAAAATGCTTGCATTGAAGAAAGAATCGTCATTAAAAGTGACCTGGTGTGTTGTAGAATCATCCAATATTGTCTCTAAATGGGGTTGTAGTGCTACCTGTACACATAAGGTACATTATGCTCTCTACAGTAATAGGTGTTGGAACACAATCATTATGAAAAAATTAGGAAAGTAGAAGTTAACTGCATACTGTATTAGGCCATAGAGCATAGTCACATGGCGGCCATTTTCCTCAGATGTCTCACTTAAGGTAGGGAGCCCAAATGACGTACTGTTGTGTTACAGGTTGCAGGTCTTATAAACGTTGGGAATCTAACAATAGTTATTATTTCACAGCATCCTGATTGAAGAGCATCTGGAAAAAATGGACAGTGAAAATGGGAAACGGTTAGCCATTATTCAAGGTAAAACAACTCATCTGACAACCCTTCAGCTAACGTTAGACAACAGCTAACATTAGACATGGCTGCTTTGTTACGCTAGCGTTACATTACGTATTATGTTACGTTACGTCAGGTTACATTACACATTCCTTAGCATATTGTGTACTACTGTTAAATGGTGCTGTTAGCTTGGAAGTAGTTGAACACTAACGCTAGCTGTTGGCTAGGGTCAGCTAATGGTGTTGTCATCAAATATGTTGTTTTTTCTTGAAATATGGCCCCTTGTCACTTTGCATTTTTCACTATTAATTGTGGTGAGGTGGGGAGGTGGTGAAATAATTAAGACTTGTCAGATTTCCTGGAACTCAGTGCTACATTTGAGCTTGACATGACAGGAAAATGGCAGCTGTGTGAAAATGGTCTGTTGTCAGTTACTTAGATGGGAAGTGATGTTCATCTGAGCTTTATCGCTCATTCCTTCCTGGTCTTACTGTAAATGCAGTATCTTGACACCATTTGCATTTTGTCAATGGCCATGATGGCATCACTTGTGGTTGCCAAACTTGCAACACGACTCAGCACTGCACGCTGTGGTTTGAACAGGGTGAAGGTTTATCTAGTTTTGACAGGGCTGTGGGATTCTTCTGCAACGCTGTTTGGCCGTTTGTTAAGTTTCATTATGAGACACATGAAGATCAACAACTAATTTAATGGGGCCTCGCCCTACTTTGTCCCCATTAAATTAGTCGTTGATCTTGAAGGAATTATAGCCTTTAATCACATTAATCTGAGTCTTCTGCCTTAAACCCCGGAGAGCTTGTGCAACCAGGTGGTTGTTTTGCCATTGTTTGACAGTAAGTGACCCTGATGTCTTCAAATAGGACTCGATCTTTCCGACATTTCACATCCGTGCTTCTGTGAGACTCGGGGCTTCCATTCACTTCACTCGGCTCTGCTTCCATGGTAATATTAGCAATATTGTGGCGTATTCTGTTTATTCAAGCAACAGGAACTCTAAATCCCAACAGTGAGACAGTCAGAGGACATTAACCTTTGCTCGCTCACTTCAATCCGCTGAAATCGCATGTAAGATCAGAGGTCACGTCCGGCAGCCACGTTCCACCAGAAAGCTCCTTGGTTACCCCAAACTGTGCTTTGTTTGCTCGCTGCTAAATATAAAAATGGCCCGAGGAGAAAAACATCATATATATACCTTATACGGTCCAGGCGATTGGGGCCTTTATGGTTGCATATAAAAATAAACAAGCGTGCTGTCATCACAGAGGCTGTTATATTCTAAAGCCAGGCAATTAAAAATGTGCTGATAGTAGCAGGGCAGCAGCTGAGAGCTGAGACGGTGCCAGGGCTCCATATGTGCGAGGGGAAGAATGAACTCACAGCTGAGGTCACAGGAAAGAACAGCGGCACGTGGGTTCATTCGCTGCATGGCATTGAGCACGTCGCTGTTTGTACGCAAGGGATTACATTTCTTTTATTTATCAGCAGACGCTTTATGGCCTTTTATTGCATACTGTGCGTGTGCGACAAGTGTGTGTGTGTGTGTGTCTGTCCGTGAGTTTTAGCGGTGCACCAATTACTGTAAAAGAAAGGACTCCCATTATGGTAAAGATTATAGGGTAAGTTCAATGGTTGCACCGTGACAGCTTAATAGGGTGTGAGCAGGGCTGCATTGTTTGGCTTCTACCAGACTTACTCAGTCAGAATGACTGGCGTCTCACACACGTACGTACGCACGCACACACGGCAAGCTTGTTTGAGATGTGGCGTGTGAGCAGGCTTACGTGCTCAATCACTCATCAGCGCCGATGACAGGTTGCACACACACACACACACACACACACACACACGCAGGCTCCGGGCCTCACCGCGAATATGCAGCAGCCTATCCCCGGAGAGCGAGTTCACACTTCACACTCTGTATTCCGCAGCCAGGGTGGGCCGCACCGCCGCCCGGCACCTGCCGCACGCTGCATTTAGGTAAACAAAAAGAGGAAATTCTGTAAAAACGTATATAGGGTCTGACTTTTCCGCTGTTGTGCTCGCAACTGTTTGGAAACTAAAATTAGTTTGGGAAATGCTGCACATGAATTTTTTGGTCCGACTGATCTGCAGCGCAGGTCTTTTTGAAGAGGCGGCTCGGGTTGCTAAATACACAAATGTGGAGTAATTTGTGTTTACACTGTAATCAAAGCCGAGCTGAGAAAGCTGAGAAAAGTGCACCATGCGCATTTCCACCACAGGGTTTTTTCTCCCCCGGGGAGGTCCGTAGATAAACACTTGTGTTTTATCAGTGCATACATTTTAAAACTAATCATTTAGGGGTTTATTTTCATGGAGGTGTTCTCAACAGCGTGAAGTGCAAGTTTTCTGTGCTGTGGGTTTTATCCTAACCTGCTGCCCCTCTGGTAATACAGAAACTCTGCGTGTGCTACACACTCATCACGGCTGTTTTGGTGCTTATATTGTTTTAAGCAGAAACTATTTTGCTGCACTTCGCTTCAGGGTGAAATATCTTGTTAACTTTCTGATTGGGTTTGCTTCATATTATTGGACCTCCCTACATGATGAGCTCTATGATTCTCAGAGTTAACTGTCTGGACGAATATTGAATGCGTTGTCATAAAAGTTGGTGCAGGCATTCATTTGACCCACATGCAGACAGGGGGGTCCAGATCCCGCCTCCTGGGAAAAACTGAATGATGTCCCTCTCAATAGTCTTTATCTTTAAACATAATATCTTAAATAACATTAAAAGTGTCTGTGGAGCTGTCTTTCTGGGAGTGTGTTGGTTCTAGCAAGTAGCTTCAAAACAAAAGATGTGTCTGACATTTGTATTTACTCCTACCAATCAATAGAGAAAAACATATCTACAGTGATAACACAGCTGCATTTTGTCCGGTCCATTACCACATGGTTGAATCTCTTGCGTCAGTTCGACCACAATATCTGTACGTAGCAGCCACGTCTTTTACCATTGCTGGTTCAACCCAAAACATATTTACCTTTCTATTATTCAGTATAATTTAATGGCTGTCATGATTGTTTCCTCTATATACATCTAATACAACAGTACTTTGCTAATAAGCAAATGTTAGCATGCTAACACTCTCAACTTAGGTGGTTGTTAGCATATTGATGTTAGCCTTGGCATATACTTCAACACACCACTGTGCTTTAACTAGGGTTGCAAAGGGGCGGAACATTTCCAGTAAGTTTCCGGTAAATTTCCATGGGAAGTTAAGCTGGGGAATTTTGGAAATATTCCCCACAACTTCCCCCTGTTCCCCAGCAACCAAATCACGTGATTTGCCATATAATTTTGTGATTGGTTGATGTGGTGGCTTTTTCCACCAATAGGAAAGGGGGTATCACGTGTTTTTTTGCTTGCAAGCACTTCCTGTTTGCGGACACGTTACTGAGAAAAGTCAGTTTTTACTGTTTCTTCTGCACCAAACACGTACCAAACGTGACGGCAATATTCGCGAAAAAGCGTTGCACACATTATTTATCACAAGTCCGGTTTTACTCGGCCTATCAACACAATTTAAAATCTGGTATATAGTTTGAAGTCCGCACTTTCGCCACAAGTTGAAACGGAGAATCAGTGAGGCTGCATCTCGCTGCTCTGTCGTCTTAAAGCGGTCATGTGATTTGGACGCGCCGGCACATCCGTCGACCCCAGAGGGTTAAACATTTAATAAATATATTTCCCCATAATATCATTGTTTATTCCCATAAATTCCCGTTTATTAAGTTTGTAAGTAAAGTTGATTTTCGATTCTCATGCGTGACTACAAAACACTACACATCTGTTTTGTCTTTTAACATTGTTATTTACAACTGGAAAAAGTGTGCGCACTGTTGCTCGGGAAAACCCATGATGAAATTTAATATGTCAAGACGTGCGAATGGAAAAGAAAGGTTGTTTGAAAGGTTGTAGGGCTACCTGTACTGTACACATAGCGCTCTCCACACCTTCAGGGCGCGGAGAACGCTGCTTTAAAAGGGGGAATCAAAGGAGCCAACATGACTGTCAAACACCCACTGATAATTTATTACGACGGCAGATTCTTGCGGCGCTATCTGCTAGCCTTTACACCCCCGAGTGTCCTCAGCAACACTATACTACAAATACCATCCTTGAGTGCACTTTGTACCCTGTGTCATTAAAGTCAAAACACACACAGTCGGAGCCTACGACTTCTGAGCATCATGTTCCTGTTGTGTATGTAGTATCGTTTAACAGTTGCCTATGTTATGATGATCTTAATTTGATTAGAAGCTAGCAGTTATCATACTGTATACATACATTTAAAAAAAAAGATGCAAAAAAAGTACCATACAAATGTAAGCCCTGTACTGCAAGAGCCCGAGGAAACTGTAGCCCTGTTTGCTGGAACACAGCTGAAACACATATCGAATGCACAGACACACACAGACACACACGAGCGAGTCATAAGTCTGCCGTCTGTAGCCCGCAGCGTGTAGCTTAAGACAGCCAGTGAACTCATCCTCTCACAAACACAGACCAGCGTGGCCAAGAAACAAACCAAACAGAGGCTCGGTGTGTCTGAGTCCCGCAGTCTGAGCAAGCAAGAGTCCTGTTTGATAAATGATGTCACCGAAACTCAGCCCCGAAGAAAGAAGCGGGTGCAAACACTGCTGTCGTGCCGAGTCACAAGCACACACACACACACACACACAAACACACACAGATCTGGGCCTTCCGTGCTGCGGTGAGGTCATTGGGTAAAGAAAACACTCCTGTCCAATTTCTCCCTTATCTAAGCTCATTTATCTTACTTTTTATCATCATATGTCATAATTAGAAGCTTCAGTAATTCCGCCTTTAAACGTGTCATCCAGCTTTAAAAAAAAAACCTAGCTGTTAGGTCGTTCCGTCTTCCGGAGCTTTATGGTCAGGTCGCAGCAGTGGTTTGTTTGGCACAAAACAAGGAAGAAGTGGGCAGTTAGCACAAGCAGCAAAAGCCACAAAAGCTTAAACAGACAAAGAAAAGAGCCACCCACACCTACAGAAACGCTGTACAATCAATAAACAACAGGGAGGATTACAACTTCTGCTTCAAAAAATGATGTCTAAATTTTGAAATGTATTCCCTGAGCCGAGGAAGCCACTTTAGACAAAGCCTGTCATTTGTTATTGTATCCGTCCTTGGCTCCTTGACCGTATAATCTTCAGGGTGGAGTGCCAGAGGGTTTCACCGAGAGCCTTTTGTAACATTTGGTTATTTGATCAGAAGGTAAATAAACATGGATGACAAAGCGTGGTGCAGAAAGGGAGGAGCTTTTTTTATCACATGTGCTGGTGATGTAGAAGACAAAAGAACAGGTTTGATAAAAAAGGAGTTTGTATTTGTACGTGTGCAGCCTTACGTAGCCAGGCCTCCACCGTGCTGACAGAAGGTATGGCTGGTAAGGTATTTTGAGTCAATCCCACGGCTGGCTGCTCCTCTGTTGTCTTAAATGCTAAGATACCAAATGTGTATTCATCCGCAGCTGAAAATAGTCCCCAGAAAATGCACTATTTACTCTTGTTCGAGTAATGTATGCTAAAAAACTACAGTGCCCGGCTTTTTCAGCCAGTTACTGAGTCTTTTTAAGAATAAAAGTATAAGGTGATGACTTGCTTTTAATGATTTACATCTTCAGAGGAAGTCAGTGGTCGGTGCCACAGGGGAGGGAAGTCAGAAAGTATTAGAAGATAGACTAGTGCATTGTTCAGTTTAGTCTATTTACTGATAATGAGGAAATATAGAATAACACCAGCCTCATTTAAGCTAGGCCGCTATTCTGTCTTTCTGCCACGGACCATACTGCTCAATTAAAAAAAATGCGGCATTTAGATCGTTTCTTTTTATAGATTCAGCACCTCGAGCTAAATAAGGACATGCTTCTCTCAACCACGCCGACATATTTCTCCCCTTAAAGCTGGACATTTGCGAAACGAATTACCTCTCGCTCGGAACGCACAAAAGGGGCAGAGAGACGCAGGGACCCGACCGCACTTAATATGGTTCTTTGCAGAATTCATTTACCTGAAGTCATCTCGAGCTTTTCCGAATGAGCCGGGTAACTGATCCTGCCAGCCAGCTGGTGCTGACGGTCTGTGGGTTTAGACGTGATGAGAGGAGGAAAGGGAGGAGAGGGGGGCAGAGGAGGAGAAAACGAGGATGAAGAGCACGAGGAACATATTGAGGTGGTTAAACTTAATGCTGCAGTAAGTCTGAGCATCTACTTCTGAGTAACGGCCTCTCGTTGCCTTTTCTAGCTCGTATTCTGTTTTGCTGTATTGGCTTTTTAAAGGGGCACTCTGTAGAAACTCAACTTTGTATTAACAATATCATAGAGGTTGTAATACAAACTCGGAAATGTTGTTTTTTTCCCCCAAAATTGAATAAACAAGCTGTTCTCAGAGGAAAAATAAGGTCTCCAGAACACTGTTTGAAGCTAGTAAGGTGGCAGGGTCCGCCACATATAAACAAAGCGAAACAGTATGACGCTGTGTTGTCCTTTAAAGTCAGTTTGTTTATTCAGTCGCGAAAACAAAGACAGTTTGTTTATTCAATGTGTTCAGGCGTAAAGAAGTCAGTCAGTGAAGATCTTTCTCTTCTGATTAAAACGTTTCGCCCAAAAAACCCGCACAGTGGAGCTTTAAGATTCCATTTTTTTTTTTGACAATATCCTTGAGTAGTTTTCACCCGCAATGAGGTGCAAGACATAGCGAATACCACTTACACCAGGCCGACAGACGTTTCAGTCTTGTATCGTAAACAACTCTAACTGCCAGGCAACCTCCGTCGCTCCACCTTGCATCATCTATACTTTTTTTCCCCTATATGCCTGCTTTTACTTCACCCCTCTCGCCAGCACACACGTCCTCCCCCTCCTCCCCTTCCTCCCCTTCCTCCCCTCCCTGTCGTGCCTGGACCCGTCCCTGTTTTAATGCGCCTGAGGAGAGGGCTGCACGTCTCCCCCGTCTATGTCTTTACCATGTCTGGACCGCAGGGCAGGCAGCACACGCGACTTCCACCCGTCCATTAATGCCTCCGGATCAGGAACAGGTGGTTAATATAATTCCATTTGAAGGCTTTTCCGACGCTGGCTGCACGCTCTGTACGCAGGCCTTAAGTGGAAAAATGTATATAGATATATTTATATATATATTCTGGGACTTATAAAGATTTCCCTGAGCAAACAGCTTTATTGCCTATGAGAGGCCATAATGGGATTAAACATGTGAGAGGGAGTGCTGCTCTTCTGATTTTTCACAATTTAGCAAAAATAAACAAACATACAAACGTAGACGGGCGTGTTGTGCTCTCGCTGGGCGAACGTCACGCCCGCATGACATGATTTTATCTTCTGAATTTTAGCGGAGTGGCTTTTAATCTGTTGTTTTGAAAGACATCACCCAGATAAGGGGATCTGGATGCGTGTCGCTTGTATTGTGGTTTTGTTTTTCTCTGTGTGAAATTTCAAGCATGAGTTGGTAAACACGGTGCTCTCCTTTCATGCGCCACGCCCCAACAATGAACGACATGTCATATACAGTGTGTAGATAAACAGCAGCAGGTGAAAACTTCCCATTAATCACTGCGCAAGAATGCTGGAGTCCCCTGCGAGGGCCCGTCGACGGAGTTTATTTGTTTATTGTATCGTTATGGTGATGGTAAAGCTGCTGCCGAGGGCTCGATGCCAGAACACTTCAGGCCATGTTTTCACACTAGATTTATATTTTTGGCAATGTTACCATCATGATATAATAAAACAGGATAATAAGACAAGTATCTGTTTTTCCAGTAGATAGAGCTGCTGGATGGTCCTGGCGGAGGAAGTATTAGTAAAAGCAGTAATACTACACGGTAAAACTACTCCTACTGCTAAGTGAAAGTATTGCATTCAAACTCTTGGTTGAGTACAGAAGTATTATCTTCTAAATGTACGGATATTAAAAAATAAAAGTACTCATTATGCAGCTGAACGGCTGCTGTCAGTGTTGTATTATTATCTGTAACAATATTAAAGTACTGAGCGATGCACAAATGTGTAAGAAACATTTAAATGTTAAAGCTAATCTATGTTGAACTCATTTTAATCACTTTATCGGCTCTCCAGTAGTTTTAATATATAAAAATGCAACACATTTTATAAATAGATCATGTGTTTTGTGTGTAAAAATGTATTCTGCAATGTTTAATTGGTATAAAGTAGAAGAATGGAAATACTTAAAGGATAAATCCACACAAAAATTAAAATTCAGTCATTATCTACTCACCCTCATGCCGATGGAAAGTTTTGTAGTTCACCAAATAACATTTCTGGAGATTTGCGGCAACACAGTGTCGCAGCGTTCTCCTTAACAACTGAAGTAGATGGAGACTTGTTTAATAAAAAAATAAAAAAAGGCTCCATATGCTCTGGCATAATCCAAGTGTACGGAAGTCCAGAGATCCGAAATTGAAAAGGCTATACACTCTCGACGAGCAGTTTATGTACCCAGTTTAGATGGGTTTGCACGCTAACGCTGTTAGCTTAGCAGTGTCAGTGAAGGTTTCACCTTTGAAAAAGTCCTTTCAATCAATGTAAGATCTCAAGGCTTCTGGAGACTTGGATTACGTCATATGTGGAGCGATTTACTTTTTTTGGGGGGTTGTGTTTATGTTTTAAAACAAGTCCCCATCTACTTCAGCTGTTTCTAGAGTGCTGCAACACCGTCTAGCTAGTTTCCTTGACTTTCCATCGGCTTTGACTTCTTCTTTTGGAGGGAAATACTTTTTACTCTACTACATTGATTCAACAATGACTGTAGTTGCTAGTTATGTAGCTAATCATAGTTATATGGACAAAACATGTGATTTATTTCAAAACAACGTTTTTCATTTTTTACGGAAGTGATATACTAACTGTAGAAATTTTCTGTCGCTACATTCGTCAAACTCTACAACGCCGATAGAGCTTCAGCCGTCGTTAACCCACAAAAACAAAGGCGTCAACCATTATAGTGACTGTAAATTGTCATTGTTTGATGACTATGAATGTCTTGCCTGACCGGTCGACCGGGTGTGTCCCAGTGGGTGGGGCCATTTGTTTCCAAAACAAAGGGTACAAACTGTTCCATACACTTTTTTAAAGCCGCACATTCTGTAGCAGCAGCTGGGAAAATAATAGCTGAGATCCTGGCACTGATTAACGAACTTATGAAACTCCGGCATGTATTATGGACCTTTATATGGGGGAGTAAAGATCTTAGTTAATGGCCCTTTAAGATCCTGAGGATACAGAGGCTGACGTACTGTACTTTCTTACAGTAAAAATGAGTTAGTTATTAAATCCGTAATTAGGTGTTTAAGAGTCTACCAGGTCATTACAGGGGCACAGAGAGAGATCTAATTGAATCAGTGGAAGTCAATGGAAATGACTGCGCCATGCCTTGATGTCTGGGTTTTCTACAGAAGCAATAATGAGCTGTATGTGGTCTGTACATTGAAGGCTAAACATGGAAAAGCCATCAGACCTGGGTCACCTGTAGGTGAAGAAAATTACACTGTTTTTTCTTCTTTTCAGTGTGAATCCATGTTGGCTCGGGGAAAACCTTCAAAGCGAGTGAAGTAATGCCAATTACAGTACAATGAAGCTGATGTAATAACCGACGGAGTTTGTCTGCTTTATTAAAAGAGAGGAACAACATCTTTTCTTTGTTTTACAATTCGAGCAAAGAAATAAAGCTCAGCTGGTCAATTTGCTATCAAAAGAGACCGCATTTCCCCCTTTGTTTTCACAATATTTAGATGATTTTCCCTCATTCATCTCATATTTTTTCAATTATGACCAAGCTCTGACCTCTTGGATGGGACAGAGAGAAATGAGACCCACAGCAGATGCGAACGGTGAAGTGATAGTGATGGAAACGTGAAGGCAGCCAGTAAAAAGGGGCCTGTGCTTTAGTTGGAGGCCCACCAAGATTTCGAGTAGAGAAAACAGGGGCAGGGAGCCGCTGCAAAGACAGTTGGGATATTATCCACACAGGACATGAACGCCGGGGCTGATTTATAACAGCAATGTGGAGCTTGGCAAGCTTTACTTTTCAATGAAAATCTGTTTTTTTGCCTTTCAGAGTTGTTTGCCGGATCACACGGGCTGTTTTGACATTTTCTGGATCACGTCTTGCGAGAAAGTCATAGAAGGAAATTAAAAGCCATTCAGAAAGACATTTTTTTCCGCATTGATAACTGTCAGATTATGATTTAGTCAGAAGGCTTGACGAGCGCTCCTCCCTCTGTTTGTGGTTTTCAAAGAGGTGCACACTGACAGAGATAGCCACAAATGGGAGCAAAACAGGTGCTGCTGGCAGAGCGGGAAGCTACGCTTCCAACTAACAGTCACATAAATCACTCAAACATTCAGTGAATGCTAATGAAAAAAGACGAGGCCACAGTGTGGTCACAGAGACGTCAGAGGTCACAGGTCACGTCGTCCATGGAACAGAAATCACCATCTATCATCGATATGTATCAGTATGTCATTCTTGTGTTGTTCCAGAGGAGGACACTGAAACTCTGTCAGTCCACTACAGGATTCAAGGACTTTTAGCCAACACATGCACACCATATAACATTAGATATGTGACAAGCATCAGAATCAGATTCAGAATTGCTTTTTTTTTTTTGCATTGTAAGTTTACACATTAGAGGAATTTGCTGTGGTCTGTATGTGCAAAACAACAAACAATACTGAAAGTTCTCAAAAGACCTAATAAAAACTATACAAATATAAATAGAGTGTGAATATAAATATAAATAGTGTGAGAGAGATTTTAAAGTGGGTGAAGGCTGTCCAGATTTGTCCAGTAGTGCAAAACGTTTTACCCAGATCGTGCAAGGTCACAGTAGATACTGATAATGCAACGTGCAAAATAAGAGCGCCAGTGACTAAAACTTACATTAATGTAATGTACGTGAAGGGGGAGGGAGGGTCAGTGTCAGTGGGGGTCGTGGGCCTTGTTGATGAGGCAAGTTGCAGATGGGAAGAAACTGTTCTTCATCAGTTTCGCTAATTTTACTACTACTGCACCTTCAGGTGGACTTAAAGCTGCTCTGGTATAAAGTATGCTGTAGATGTGAAAGGTGTTGCATACTGAGACAAACCCACATACAGAAGACTCTGCAGTGTCCCTCTGCTCTATGGAGCGTTTAGCGTCTTTAAGCTCATACTTTACTCTTTTGGATACGTCTCAACAGCATTGTTTCCTGAGCTGATTTTTTTTACTTCACTACCAGCTAACATCCAGTGATATTGGTATCAGCTAATATGCAAGTTCAGGTTTCTGAATTGGTATTAAGAAGGATAAGACGGTATCAGATCATTTGTAGTTTACATCAACAAAACTCTGATAAACCCACAGACAGACTGCTAGCTACTAGCTAAACCTTGTGGATCATTTAGCAGCTGCCTAATATTACCTCCTAGGAGGTGAGGACCAAAACTGCTAGCTGTAGAATTAAAATATGCCAAAAAAATATGCCAAAAAAATATGCCAAAAAAACCCTATTTGTCACGGTTCTGTGTCTTGTCAAGTTTCATGTTTTTAGTTCTGGTCACTTCCTGTTTTATTTTGTAGGTCTTGTGTCATGTCTCGTCTTCCCTGTTCTGTTTTGATTATGTGCACCTGCCCTCTCGTGTCTCACCTGTTTCTCGTTCCCTCATTTGTGTCATGTATTTAAGTCCTGGGTTTTGTTCAGTCTGTGTCTTGTCATTGTTTGTCTTCAAGCCATGTTCATGTTTTTGCATTTTTTGAGAACATTAAAAACCCCTTTTTGGAAACCCTGCAACATTTGATCTCCGTGTCCGTGCATCTGGGTCCTCCTCTACACCTATTACCATCCCTTCGTGACACTATTTTGCTTCAGATAAAGGTTTAACAGTATTTTAGCAAATACTGGTGTAATACTTTAGTGTGTGTGCTGCCTAGCTCTGGGCAGCGCAAGTCACAAAACCTACTGCAGGCTTAAACTTCAGCATTTCACTATTTGAGTAATTTGAGTAACAAGTCAGACCCAACAATTGTAAGAGTTTTTCTTCTTGATTTAAAGTTAAGGAGGTCCAAACGTGGAGATTATTTAGAGATGTGTTTTTCAGGCCTTCATCAGAGTGGCCAGTCAAGTTGATTGCCCTAAATTATAACACCAGTTGTAGTTAGTTCAAATGCCAGGGAACTGTTCGCTGACTGTATCTTATCCTGAAGACGGTAATTTGCCTCGATGTTGATCTTGGAGGAATCCAACCGAACTCCGCTCAAATTCCTGCAACTTTAACTCTTGATTGTCTTGTTTGTTTCCTCCCCTCTTTTTAAGTAAGTCCATGTAAGCATCAGTCCCACCTTTATTATTTATTTGCATCTGTCTTTACGTGTGACTGCGGCTGCCTCCATAATATAACCATAATCCTTTTTATTTATTGAAAAGCACTTCGGTGCGTACGGCACATCTGTGTGACGCGCCCGTGGCTTTCCCGTTCTCTTTTCGTTTTTGTTTCAAAATTTAGACAGAAATACGTGAAATAACAGACTCAGATGCCATTTGCCAAAAGAAGTAACAGAAGCTTGGATCACGGCATTGGGCACCGTAACAGTACAAGATATTGCTTTCCTTCATCCGTCTTTCTCCCTCTCCTCCTCCAAAAGGTACAGCAGCTGCTTCACCTTGGAAAACTGAATAATGTAATTGAATCTCCAGACTTTCCTTTAAAGTGAGAAAGGCCAACCAGTATAATCAAATAAAGTCCCCGGTTGGGTAAAGTAATTGGTCACGTAGAGCGATGTGTGCAGCTTGTGAGCCAAAGCAATGACTAACAGCTGATGAGTGGAAATATCTATAGCATAAATGCAGAGTCCAGCGCTGCGAGTTTCTTCCCTCCTCCTCCTCCTCCTCCTCCTCCCTCTGTCCCTCCTCCCCTCCCTTCCTGCTTTTCCCGCCAACTGAGATTTTCCCGACTTCACCTCGCAGGCATGCTCTCTCTCCCTCTCTTTTTTTTCCCCCTCTCCGTCTCTTTTTTCCTTTATCTTTCACTCCCTCTATCTCTCCTCCGACAAATAAACAGGTCTCACGTGAGCGCCTCTTCCACCCCTCGTCTGCAGAGAGGACACCGCCCTGTCTGGCCTCTGCGGCGACCTGAGGCGCACCGTGATTGGCTGAGGCGGGGGGGGAAACTGCAGCGAGAGGAACCGCGAGTGGCAGACAGGCATAAGCGAGACAAAAACACAGGGCGTCCTGCCAGCTGCTGTCCCCGAAGGGGCGAGGACGGGAGATGGAGAACGCGGGCTGAGTGCCTGGCTGGCTGCTGGACAAGTCAGCGTGAAGGGTTTCACTGCAACACACTGTACATCTGTTTCGAACGCACATTGTCACCACATGTGGAATCCGTAAGTGCAGATGGTTATATCCTTCAAAATTTAAGTATTTTATTTCTCGACGAGCTCACACAGCAATCATTTTCTAAGAGAGCGCGTTGCCCTTTTTTAAACAGATATCAAATTTAGGAATGAAACTCTTCCCTCGTGGACGGGCTGAGTGATGAAATGATGAGTTACTCCAACAGATGACAGATGTTTGAAACACCACATGGAAAAATGAACTAAATCACAGCTTTTGTCAGTTATAAAACAGGCCTGGCAATCAGGGAGTTTTCAAAGCAACATGACACAGCAGAGATCTATTTTTGCCTCATGTTGACAAGTCATCCGTTCCCAGAGTGCAGCTGCATCCAATCAAAAAAAAAGGCTGCGAAATGATTAAATATGGCGGCGAGTCTTAAAAGTCAGGACGAAGAGGAACGGCGGTCGCAAATTGAAATCTTGCAGGAAGGGAAGGAACAGGACGGACATTAAATGTCGCCCGACGGGCTGAACAGCTCCCCCAACGCTGAGTGATGAAGTCTCTAATTAACCGTCTAATTGTTCTGCTGAATGACTAATTGGGAGGTTGTAACTGCATTAGCCGCCGTGCTGAGCGGTGGCGTGCTCAGTCGTGCAGGTGCAATGGGAGGGACCTGCCTAATTTTGTTATGGCAACAGTAGTTTAGACTTTAAAGGTGCAATCTGCAACCAAAAGGCTTCCAGTTTCCTTAAAGTGGTACCAAAACCAACAGGGTACTTTATTTGATACCTTTTTTTTTCTGCTTGAAGGAGATATTTGCTCGTTTTCAGGGTGATCATTTTTATTATTTATATCGATCTGGGTACAAAGAAGCTCAGGTACAGGTAGCGTTCGACCAGACCAACTAACCAGATATAGTGACCTTGCTAAAGTAAAGAAGCGGCACTGAAGTGACATTTCAAGTTTAACCCTAACCCTAACCCCTTTAACTGAGTATCATAAAATAACTATTTTTCCAACATTTTATTTTGTCATCGTTTGATCTGTTTTATGTCTTGCGATAAAAAATATATATGGACAGCACAAAACATATAAAACCATATAAAATGACAAGCTGGACTGGGTCCCCGATGGACAAACAGAAAGAATGGAGGTATAGACCAGAGCTGGATGGCCAGACAGTCAAGACAGGACAACACGTGGAGACGGTGAGAAGAAAGATATTTGCTCGGAGGATTTTGCAGACATCCCCGTGTCTCAGCCAGTCTGTCCCTGCCACACCCTACGTCTCCCCCCTCTCCCCCTCCGACTGACAATTAGCATTTGGCTTTATGTGTCTGAACCTGCCATGATGGAGCTGCTTTGCCTCCGTTCAAAGTGTCTGTGTGTGTCATGCAAATACTCTCCATTGACTGTATCGCAACGTAGACCCAGTCATAGTGTTTTATTAGTCAGTCCTCCGACAAAATGATCATATCCGCCCTTGTTAATGACTCGGAGCAGATATAAAGAGATACTAGTCCCTCGGCTGACAGAAGTTTGGCTCGTAGTTTAAATTGATCCCTGTAGTGTTTTCCTCTCAGGGACCACTTCCTCTTTCTCAACCTGCTCCCGCCAAGGCTCTGATTGAGCTTTTCAGCGTCTCATCACTTGAGCTCAGCTAAGACCTAGAACAACATACACCTTCATTACCTTCAAGCATTGCAGCGTTTCGAAACCATGTCTGCGTCCGACGTGCGTAAACCATTGAATTAAAGCGGATTTAGGGAGGGATTGTATTTCAGCGTGTGTGAAGTTTCTGGTTATGTCATACCAGTGCTGACAAAGAGTCTGCGCCAGAAGAATTTAACACAATTAAAACATAGGTTATTTATCGCTGTTGATTTTTTATGTCATCTGTGTTCAGATGTCACGTCTTAATTGGCCATTTGCTAATCCTTGTCCTTGTCAGTGTGTGTTGATGGTTCCCACTGCTTTGTTCACTAACACCCGCCTACTCTGCCTTTGACTGGCTTAATCTTTCCATGGGCTGTTTGAAAACACCATGCCTTTACTGACTAATTTTTCCTGATGACTTGTTTTAAAAGGAGTGAATCTGAAGTGGCTAGATTGCATTGTGAGTAATGTAGATTCCATGTGTTGGAACGCAGTCCACTGGTCTAAGCATGGCACCCCAAAAAACACTGTTGGACTCATTGAGGACAGTCTAAGAAGTAACGATCAAAATCTGTACAGCAGAACCAGAGATGTCACCTTTTTTTAATCCCACACATTTGTCTTGCTTTTCAAAACCTGGTGCCTACATTACCCACAACCCGCAACTTGGCCACTGCGACATCACGGAAGGGAATTTATCAGATTACACGCAGCTTCCTCTGGAGCCACAAAAGACTTTGTATTACTTTTTTCACATAAGTAGGTTTAAAGAAAGACACCACCCTCCAAACTCTTTACATGGCGGGTATCGCTGTATTGTGTCATCTCTTAGAGAAAACCCAAAGCCTGACAGGCCCGTTGAACCTAGTAATGGTCGCTTAGCTATGATCGGTAGGCCGCTGTCCGGGGGAGGGGTTTAGCAAACGATCAATTTACAAAAGACGTTTTTACTTCAAAGCCAAGGTAAGCTTGTTTTCCAGATAAGAGGCCTCAGAAACCATTACAGCGCACATACATCAGCAAGTTCATTCCGAGTGTGTACGGGCGCGATGCATCATCGCAATGACCTCCGCGCAGAAACTTCCTGCATTTATTTTTTTTTGGACTTCAAAAACCCCCCTATGGAGGAGTCCGTGCGTCTCAAAACCTGTTTGTCTGCCACCAGGATATGATGCATGATGATGTCACCAGAGCCCCAAACAACAAAGCGAGAAAGCTGAACATTCCAGCGGCAGGAATGTGAGGAACGCTCACCGTCAGCCGTTTTCTGGCCCCCCGTGGGGTTATCAGGCAGCTGTAGGAGCCGACCAAAGTCTCCACAACAAAACAGAAAATCATCCATCTTTCTGACAGCGGCGTGTCTCCTTCAAAAGGCCGACGGGGTCAAAGGGTGTCGGGGTCAGGCGTGATGTACATGACAAACAGCGGTTACGGACAATAGGAGGATCTGTAGCAACGAAAGCTCCGAAGTGTTGATGGGTGAAGGAAGATGAAAGTGAGAGCTCTGGTGTCATATTGCAGGCATTTTGTCCAACTTTGTTTTGCTGGTGTAAAATGTCAAAGAGGCAAGGACAGGTGCTTGCAAAGGTTATTTGGGTGATGGAGGAGGAAAACTGTGTCCAAAAGACATCACGGAACTCAAAGGAATTCACAAAATACTTCGGAGCGCACACAATTTACTTACGCGGTGCTACATGGAAATGTTGTGTCACGGACAGTGCCTCTGCGACCAACAACAAAAGAGGACGAGCATGCTGTTTCCACAACTCCTCGCATGACTCACGAGCAAATATGAGCCTCACTGATGTCCTCTTCCTCCTTCTTCTTCTCTTTGTTCTAATTTTAAAAGCCTGACACTGACAAATAAATAACCTCTCCTTGGGGTTTCAAATGAGTCAGCAGAGCCTTTCATCACACGCCGATGTGTCAGTGGGTTCAGACGTCTGTAACTCGATCAGGGCTCAGAGAGAGCGCGATGCCGGCCTTTGACCCCGTGGCCATGCTCTGCGTCCTCTCATCTCTCGTGAGACGTGATGCAAAGCTACAGAGTTTAAACGCTGCCAGGCCTCCCGGACATCTGAGCGCAGTTTGCCGCTGTCCCCGGTGTGCTCCCCAGGGACAGTCGAGTCGCAAAAAAATGTGACATGAATAATGTTTGAGATGGTTTTGATGTTTCTGTGACTTTAGTCTTTTTCTTTCTTTCTTTCTTTCTTTCTTTCTTTCTTTCTTTCTTTCTTTCTTTCATGGTAAAGGGAACATGTTTATGATTAGGCTGTCAGCCACAAACTCCTCTTCCTGCTTTTATTCTCTTTCACCATAACCTACCTATTACATTAACACAGTAGAATGGAGTTGAGTCATCACGTCTCAAGTCTCTCCCGCATCTTAAGCCATTTTTTTTATTAAAGTCAAGTTGCAAGTCATCAAAACAGTTTTGAGTGGACTCGAGTCCGCATCTCTGGATCCTACAATTCCCATAATGAAATTTAAATGCATACTTCCTAAGACCAGATCTGTCTGGAAATAACAGCAATCGCTTAAAGCCAAAACCCCACTTTGTATCACAGAGTTCCCATAAAAATGTGACAAACCAATCTGGAAAAAAAGATTTGGACTTAGAAAGCTGCTTTCAGGGTCACAGAAGGCATTATACAACTGTGTTTGAGCCTTATTCTTTGTGGTAGGTAAACTGATCTTTAACGTTTAAGCCTGTGGAGTGCCTCTTTAAACTTAATGCAACATTAGAAATTGTCATTTTGTGCGAGCCCCCGACAGAGTGCAACACCACTATCATAAACACAAATCCCAGGTTGTAACAATTTGTAAGAGGTAAAGTAGGAGCTCACTACAAACAAAATTCAGTCATAACAATCTTACGTGTTGAAAACTTGTATGTTGAAGTAAACATGTGTGTAACGCTGTGATCCGACCCTCTCACTGAAGTTACAGTAGGAGTAGAAGTCGCAGGAACAAGTGATGACGGCCAAAATGATTTTGTGTTTGAGTTTTTGACCACTAGTAGGGGTATGGAGCAAAGTTTTTCCAGCAGGTTTTGTTTTGTTTTGTTTGCATCTCGAGCATGCTCTTCCACGAAGCTAAAGTTTGAATGAAAACCCATGAAGAAGCCACGCAACGTGCCAACAACAGCCCAGTTGCCGGGATACAATGTTAGAAATTAATGCTTCTGCACAACCACTGATATGTACATATGTACACATCATAGGCTACGTACCTGTACCGTATTTAAATTTTGTATAAAGCATGTCATATTAGGTTCACATTACATGTTTACTGCCTGACGTTGGTGGAGCGCAGGCAACATCATTTGTAAGTGTGAAACCATAACAGTGGCTGAGTAGGGACCGTGGCGTTCCAACATTTGTAAGTGTGACAGCAGTGAGTATTTTTTTTTCAGCTTGTATGTGGCAACCAAAACAGGATTTATTTTGTGGAAAGCTACGGGCAACCAAAACAGATATTTGAAAAAACCAGGCCATGACATCTTCCTTACCCTCACCAAAGTGATTCTTGTCCCTAAACCTAGCTAGAGCATAAGCACGATGTTGTGACAAGATAGTTGATAGATAGAAGTTTTAACTTTGTGTGGTTTTGCAGAATTGCACTTTGGCAACATTTATTCTGGCAATCACTGGTGGACTCGGGTCAGGATCACCACCCCTGAAGCCCCTATGTCAGGGCCCTCTTGGATACCTCTATGATAGGTGATGAAGGGTCCTCTAGGGTGCCCTTCCAGTGCTCTTTCTGCATGCTGGTGCCCCACCGCATTCAGCTGATGCCCCTTTTATTTATTTCCACCCCTGCCTCTCAAACATCCTGAGTCCACCACTGCAGGCAGTCGAGCCACAACAAAGGCAGTGAAGAAGAAAACTGCTCGCGTGTAAACAAGGACATAAACACGCAGGGCTCAAAACATATATAAAGGATTGGCTTTACAAGTTGTTTTGTGAGGAAGGAAAGGCATTTGAAAACGAATCTAACTTTTTCTTTGTTTGCAAAGTAAATTAAACCGCTTTTTTGAACGTGCTGTTGATGGACTCTATTGTTCTGCAATGCAAAGCACAAAAGAAAAAAAAAAAAAAGAGAAAGAAACCACTCTATTTCTCACAGCTGGAAATAATTAAAACAAATTGTGGACAGTGGCGAGACAGCTCTTGGAAAACAAAAAAAACAAAAAAAAATACTGCATCTCTGGAAAAACTCTTTCTGGTTTTGGTGCATTGATAAGTTTCCGAACTTGGAATCGGCAGCGCGGCTCTCAAAGGTTGCAGCTTGATCGATGCCTGTCAGCGAGTCTCGAATCGTTTCCTGACGGCACAAAACAGCGAGATGCGAGGTAGAGTGACGCAGCCTGAAATCGGGACCCACCGTTTGCACACGCATGAAGCATGAACGCCGCAAACACACACACACACACACGTAGTCACGATCAAAGGCGGGCCTTAATCAGTCACACACAGGACAGGGACAGTGAGGAGTGACTGAGCGCAGCTGGGACAGATTTCTGCAGCACAAAACCTATGTGGCACGGATAACCAACCGTTTTTCTCTTCGACTGAAACCTTTGTGGCCTGCCAAACCTGAAATAAAATTCAAAAAAAGAAGAAAATCAACCGCACAAGCACGAATTCGTCGGATCCCTCGCACAAAACATCTACTGTAAGTGTCCCAGATACCTCGGCGCAGAGCGTGCTAATAGCTGCTGCCAGGTTAACACTTGTTTGCATGTTGTGTGGGATGTGTGTGACTGACAGACGGGGGTTGGTGTGCGACGCAGAGAGCGATAGACTGTTGATAACTGCTGTCTGGTGTAGCAAACCACACAGGGCTGTGAAACCACTGCTGAGGTCTGAATAATGAGGAACTATAACTGTCAAGTTCAGACCCCCACGGCACGCTGACACACACACACACACACATCTAAAACCCTAACCGGCCTGGAACGTTTAGGCTGGTTTTAGGTGGAATCCCTTTTTAGCAAAATGTAGATTCATTAAGAGAGAACGATGTGAGCTTGCGCGCGAAGTTTAGGATTTTAAAAGTCCGACAACAGAAAGCCGAAAAGAGACAGACGTGTGTGGAGCCATTGCATCATCCAACTTGTCCAGACCGGCCCTTTCTACACCAACCACAGACACCTGATCAATACTAAACACACACACACACACACACACACACACATTCTGCATGCATGCCAGCACACTCCAACACATGACTCACATGCTGTGGCCTATTATTAAAAGTGGGTACATGATAGACACGTGATGAAAGAAAAAAGGCAGGAGCGCGAATGGAAGGGGAGGAAGAAGGACTCCGAGGTCAACGGGTTCCTCCGTGCTCCACTCGCTGGTCGCACCGCAGATTCACTTCTAGCTTCTCCTCCTCTCCCCCAACAGACGCGCAGCCTTACCACACACTAACGGTCTGAGTCAGAGAGTGGGACGCTTATGAAACCCAGGTTTGCCACATCGCCCCTCTCTCAGTCAGATAAAGAGAGAAATAAGTCGGCCCCGTCTCTCAGCACTCGTCCCAATTCGCCGCAATTCGTATCAGTCCCCGCGAGAGGAGAGGCAGACGCAGGTGATGCGTGTGTGTGTGTGTCTTCTTTGCACGCTTGCGGCCTACTTGTTGATACACGGACCATTTGATTTTCACGGTCCGGCCTGGTCACAACAAGAAGAACTTGAAGCGTTTGGCAGACGTTCAAAAGCAATATGGACTGACCTATATTATAAACACCAGTGTGGCAGCACATGTTAGCACTCAGATCAAATGTTAAAGCAAGAGTTTAAAGCAGGAGAGGGCTTTTTTTTTTTTTTTTTTTGGTTTTGCTCAAAGGGGGAAAAAAATACTACTTTGCAATCCAAATGTTTTGCACAGAGACACAGAGCAAGTAGCCCATGCACAGAGCGGTGCGTCGGGATATATCAGAGAACACAATCCAAAGCTTGAAGGAACACGGCGCTGCGTTACACAAATAAAATAAACCAACCACACAATTAGAGTCGAGCTTTTGGGGTTTGCTTTCAGTTAAATAAACACGGAGGAGTAGCAGAGCGATGTAGCGGGCATAATGACACACAATTAGCTTCTTCAAAGTTTACATGTTGGTGTAGTAAAAGTTTCCCAGCATTGTTGAACGCTCACATTTTCCACGAGAGAGCACGACTGAAAGCTGAGACTCGCAGCTGTGGTGTGAAGACATTGTTCACAAATGAGCTGAACAAAACAGCAATAATGATTATAAAAATACTTAGGCCGCTGTTACGTCTTTTACGCAGCTACAAGAGAATGCACATAAATAACATACATAAGCTTTAGATGTGCGTGTGCACAGCTCACATGTGGTTGCATTTTGCATTCTGAAACAGTTTTCACTTACATAATGTGATGTCAGTGATGGACTGTTAGTAAGTACAGTTTTGAGGTACTTGTGCTTTACTTGAGTATTTTTAATTTCCTGGTGCTTTATACAATCATTCTACTACATTCTGGAGGTAAATACAGCACTTTTCTCTTTATACTGTTTATATTTGATAGTTTAATTTAATTTTTAAGATTGCAGGCTGCATCCGAGCCAATGTAGTGCTGCATTCTGATAGCTGACTGATCATCGGTATACTCGTAGTGTACGGTACTTTATAATACATAGGGTTAGGGTTACATACAATCTACTTAACTTGTTCTTTTGATACTTCAGTACATTCATGGCCATTTATCCAGGTAAAGGCCTCAAGGAGATCCGAATCTCTTTTTTAAGAGTGACCTGGCCAAGAGGGCAGCAGAATCATTGTTACAACAGTAAACACCACACAAGATCAGGGGGAAAATAAAAGTAAATCAGCTATTATGATGCATACAAACAATCCTATAAAACGATTAAAGGGCGGTTTTAAGAACAAACACACAAGTTACTTCATACGCTTAAAGCTGCTGTAAGTGATATATTTTTATTGAACTAAGTGTGAATCAGCTCTATATTCCAAGAGTGTTTGGTCGCTAAACCATGTCAGCCAAGATACTTCCTGGTATCCCTGTCCCACTTTATCCAATCGGAAACAGAGATGTCCATGAGGAGGCGGTCCTGTCTGCTAGTGAACGTGCAGAGAGAAGGTTTACTCCTGTTCTGTTTGAGTTCCAGGGCTCCATGTGACAGCTTATACTACCCAAACAGGCCAAACATTGAAAACACTTGAAGAAAAGGAAGACTCAAAGAGAGCTGCCACTGAAAAAACAAAGGAGTTGCGTAAGTGTGGTGACGTAGGAAGGAGGGAGGGGACTGCGAACTGCAGAAAGGACATGCACAGCAGCTTTAAGTACATTTAATATCAGATACTGTGGATGGTATGGATATTTCTCAGCTGATGCTGACCACCAATAATGTCCTGCTTCTCATGACTGATACTGATAAGATAACTACTAATTTTGTTTTCATAAACAACTTCATAACCTGGAATTTAGGCACCTCTGAGGGTCATTTATCAACTTTTATTGGCCTATTATATATCATGCTTCCCTATCAGATACTTTTACTCAAGTACTCTTTATTTCGGTGACTTTTAAACGTGATATCTCTACTTCTACTCGAATATGAACTTTGTGTAACACTCTTTAATGTACTGCTGCAGGACAAAAACAGAGTGAAAGAGAGAACAGTGTGTGACATAAGCTCAGGCTCACATTACACGTTTGTGTACACGTCTTGGATCGGGGCCATGACACAAGGTGATCCAACACATCGAACACAGTGAACCACTCTCAGTGTGAAATGAGATACTAAATCGTAAAAACATTATGAATACCTGTCAATAAATCCTGTATCGTGCAATAACTTAGTTGTAGTAAATGCAGCAATGACTTATGCCTGTCACTGGTAACAACAAAGCATCCAGTGTCCCATGGTTCACACTGCTCAGACATCCCACTTTATTGCATTGGCAACTGCTGGTTTTGACCTCACATGAACAAAACTCTAATAACAAATAACTGTGATGATCTATTACAGCTAAGTGTGCCAGCATGTCTCTACTGTATGTGTGTCTACATAATAAATGCTGTGTTTGGGCTTTCATACAGTGTATATAATGCATACAAATGTGCATGCACCTCAAGTATGTTTATCTGATTGAGAAGGAACATAAAGTTCAGCCGCCAACTACAGTACATTATCTGAAAAAGATGGCACCGTCTTCCTGCAACTGGGACAGATTACAAGATGAGAATGTTGAATTGTGTTACAGGGGGAATTCTGAGATAATGGCAATAAAACTAGAATCTTGCACCCTTTACTTCTGGTTTCTTGTTTTGGTATGCAGACCTTTAACCCACTGTTGCACAGACTGTTAGTTACAGTATGGTTTCACTATTAAAACAACATATCAACCGTCTGTGAAATTAAATGACTTTTTTCCCTGTATGAACTCACTGTCCTTAGGGGAAGTGACCCCATGTTCGCTTCCAGCTAACTGACTGAAAGGATTCAGAAGAACAGGACAAGGAGAGTTATTGATGTGAGGTCGCCTCGGGCTCAGTGACAGGCGGATGACCCAAACAAACAAGAATCAATAGTCACGCTTAGATTTTGTTTTTCTCTTTCTATCCTCCCTCAAATTAAAACAAAACAAAAACATTAGAAACCAAGAAGCTAGAAACTGCAACTGTAGACTGCAGCTTTTACCCCGAAGGTGCCTTATTGATACAAAGGTGCCATTTACCACTGCAAAGGTCGAAAAGAGGCTTTTAAAGATGGAATATGTAAGAAAATAAGTGCAAAACATTAAGAAAGTTAATTAAATTATTTAACAGAGTGTGAATAAATAACTGTTTTGACGTTGTATCAAAGACATCTATGTACTGTCCTGTCTTACAGCGTAAAACAGCTAGCTGCACGGCTAACTGAGCCTCCAAGCTAAAGGTAGCCAAAGTCATTATTGTTAAAGACTACAGAAGCAGGCAGAAGCATATTAAACATTAGGCAGTTAAACATTATGTCATAATGCAGTCAGAAACAAAGTGAACTGAATGAGCAAAGGGGTACAATGTCAACATAGACCCATCAGCACAGTCACAGATTAAAAATTAACAAACAGGGCTATGAGGAATACATGGTGTGTGCTGCTAATTGGCATGCGTCCATGGTAACTGGGTTTAGAAAAGGGATTTGGATACTTAACGAATCATGACGTTGGGAAAGAGGCAAAGAGAGGAAGCTAAGAAGAGAAAAATAAAAGTAACCGAGCAAGAGTCCAGACGTATGTGTTGTTGCAGTTGCTTTAAAGGTGCAATATGTACGAATAGGGGGGCAGCATATCACCAGAATCACCTGTAACTGCTGCTAATGATGGCTGCCATTAGCTGGTTAGCTTAGTTAGCCATGCAACTAGCAGTTCATTCTGGGAGACTGGAGAATACCACTGGGCTTGTGTTGGTAATTACACCGCTAACACAGGAGCTTTGGGCCAGGACAAGCCAGGGTTAGCTAGTTAGCACGAACTTAACACAATACATAGACGTCATTATGTCAAAACTGTTGTTTCTTTACATTCTGTTGATCAATTTCAGTCAATTTTATAATGTTTTCAACTGAAATTCTCACACACTGCACCTTTAATGTTTGTCTGCGTTAACAAAATTATCGATTCACTATTCTCTGATCATGAGCTAAAGTCAGCCCATTTCCATTTCCGCTCGCATCTTCCACATCCTTGTGAACTGCGCTCCTGCATTCCTTCATAATGAGGAGGGAATATATGATAGAGTTTTAGCCCTTCTCATGCCCTGCCTGCAAAATTTCCTCCACCCTATTTCCAATGTGATGGCAAACTGATGGCCGTTTATTTCCAAAGAAGTTTTATCCTGTAAATCATGTGCTCAAGAATTTGATCATACCGCTAACACGACTCTGAGGTCTCAGTCTCAGGAAAACTTGAGGAAATATTGAATAATGGAAGCAGCAAATTGTGTTTGTCTCTTCTAAAGCCTTTCTTTTCCCAGGGAACCACTTCTCCCATTTCCTTATAGAGATGTAGTCACGATTGGCAGGAACAGCTTGATCTGCTTCCCCCCATTCTGACAGGTTTACCGACTGAAGGATACTGTGGATAACAAGGCCTGACTAGCACCACCCAGCCACATCAAAACTACATCCAGTCCCACTGAGTACATGTACATTCTTTTTCTTTTTTCTTTTTTTTTTTTTACCAGAGAGGAAAGCAAGAAAACAAGGATCTTCTATCGCTGTCTCGCGGCCAGTAATTTTCCTTCAGGGCACCCGTGGGAGCCATACATTTTCACATATGGCAAACCGAGTCTGGATTTTATGGGGTGAATTGTTTTGGGATTCTGTGAGAAGAGAAGGAGTAAAAATTTAACTGTCTGTGGCAAGACAGAGCGAGAGAGAGAGAGAGAGAGAGAGAGGGAGATGTTTTGGTCCTATAATTTTTCTGTTGTGACACGAAAAACAGGTCCAAGTTATGGGCTGTCTCTTTGAGACACATTGAGATGTAGAAGTGTTATAAAGTAACACTTCATACTTTGGTGTGATGTTCCTGGTGATTTTTCAGCAACACATTTGGCAAGAGTGTCCCGCTCAAACGTAACGGCGGTTTCTCACACATAACAGTGGAATGGTGGCTGATTTAAATTCAGAGTTGCACTATGACTAAGTTTAGGTTCAGTTTAGGGCTTCTGTTTGCAGGGACAACACGTGTTGACACACATGTCTCTTAATCTTCACAGTTTGATGCAATCTTTGCACACACTGATTCCAGTGATAAAAAAAAGCCTGATCTGACAGCAGAAACCTTGAAAAAACATCCTTAAAATGCCATAAAAAAAAACCCAAAATGATCTAAATTAAGTCCTTATCATGGGAGCTAATGCATAAAGAGTAATTTGTGAGTTTTTGAGTTAATGAGAGTTTTGGAGTAGATATTTTGTCATTTTTCAACAAAAGGGGCCTTTAAACTTGACCTCAGTAACTGTGCAACAGGCAGACCGGCTTCAATTTGAATACGCTGCCCCCTAGTGGACCACCAACTAGAGGTTTGAACTCTGAGAGGATATCTGGAGTATATAAAATAAAAATCTTCTTAATTACTTATTTATTCTCTTATATGCTTATTATTCATATATATTATTCATATATATTTTAAGATGCGTATATATATTTCACGTTGAGTCTGGAAGCCAAATGTCTGTCTGTGTCTATACATCTTTGGTAATCAATAACTGCAAAACAAACAGCAGATACAGCCAGATTTGCTTGCACAACTTCCTCACAAACACGCAAAATGAGACACAGTCTAGATTTGTTTGTCTTCACCTAATATGACCTCACAGTAATGTAATCATAGTTGCATATCAAGTTTGGATAATATGCATACAGTGTCGACTTAGTGACAAAATCTAGAGTGAAAAAAGAACCACGGGAGCAAATTTCACCTCCTATTAAAACACAAGATTCAAGAAAAGAAACTCAAACATACTAAGAGTTGCACACCTGTGGTACCCCCACACTATTTGGACTGATTACACCTCTCTTAGTGTTTTTTTTTTATTGTTCATTCTCTCTTAAGTGTTGATTAGTAGAGCCATGATTACTGTGTCTGTTGTCAGTGTTGTTGTAAAAGGTGTATCAAGATGGATGCCTTGTCTTCTACTGCAGACAAAATATACCTACTGGTAAAAAATAAAGTAACATGAACCTGAACCTGAAATTTGACTCTAGTGTCAGTTTGGTTGCACCTGTTGGAGTGGGGTAAAATATACCTTTTATCGTTCTAATTAATGAGAGGTGACTCGGCCCAACTTCAACCTAAGCATAAGTCTCATTAGCCACGATAACTGAAAACGCTTTTGCTTGGGTGCAGGGTCTGTAAGAAATATCCCTACACCCCCTAAAAGTGACCGACTGTAAAGACTCAGCGTGCAGTCCCAACTCATCAGTGTGATAGTATCAATAGTTCCTGGAAGTTAGCCACGAATGCTAGCGTCCCAATAGAGTTTCAGCAGAAAAACATTCATGCATTTATTGATTCCTAATTACAAAATCAAATTGCCTGCCAAAACCGTCCTGGATCTATCTGAGATCCACATGAGTCAGGTGATGATCAGCATTTTGAACTTTCGTTGTCGCAGCTCTCTCTACTCTACGCATGTCCTCATGTTCTCCATCAGATCCTATCAGGAAATCCTCCCCAGCTCCAATCTCTCACCCAAATACGGTCACTTCTCATTTCAAAAACCAAAGATGACGATGACCGTAGAACTCAAGGCTTCAAACCGGTAATCTACAAACCAGTTGGTGACGTCACAGTGGGTTTACAGTTGGTTGCACTTCTACATCTGAGGTTCACATGTCTGCCCAACTGCACAAGGAAGTGAAAGTGCATTTTCTAGCAATTTCTTGACCAGAACCACCTGTCTGAGGCAAACCGACAGCCTCCCTCGGTCCAGGGGTATCTAGAAGTTGAAAATGGGGCATCCAGTTGGGGTAATGAGGATCAGAGTTATGAAAGGTCAATGGGAACCGACCTAAACACAACCTGGAACATGGCTTTTATACGATTGAGTCACTGGTGTTGATCATGAACCCTTTCAACACCTTGCAGGATACATTATGGTGATTTTTTTCCCTATTGGGCTGTAAAAATTGTTCTTTTCCTTTAACAACCCTCAAGGAAGTTCCTTCAGTATGAGTTCCTATTAAGTGTGTCAATCTCTTCCAATAAAACCACACCCTCGTCTGGGAGGATAACGTCCCTACTTCCCGCTTACGCTTCCACTTCCAGATAAATCAAAAATCAGCCGTCCTTCCTTTAACTCTACCTCTTCTTGTGTATATTTTCACATTTGACAGATTTATGACTGTCTTTAAACTGTGTTATTTACTCATGTGCATTGTAGTTTATTTTTACACTCCCTTCGTCTCTTTAAAAGGAGACTGCTGATCTCAATGGGACCCAGCAAGGTTAAATGAAATAAAGTCCTACTCCCACGTTCCTTCCACTCGCTCCCTCCTTCCCCTCCACCCTAAACAACCTGTAAACCTCTGATTTATTGTTATTACAGCTGAGCTGAATCAAAGAGTGGCAGGGGCATAGACAGGAAAGGCAGTGAGGAGGGAGGGACCGACGTGGCCCAAGGCTACGTTCTGCAGACAGTGCACGGACTTTTAAATGGACTAGGCCGATATGGCATTTTAACGTGTCTGTCGCTGCAACCTCCATTTCCTCGTGTGGGCGCGTTGTCGTCTGGTAGGAAATCAAACTCATTTCAAAATGTTCAAGGACAAAGTTGGTATGTGGAGTAGGGATCCCTGCGTGGGCTTGATCATGAGAAAACATGAGTGATAATATAGAAAGTAATCAGTTAAAAGAAGGAAAACCTGAGGTCTTTTGTAGACGAATCACCAAAGTTCTTGTACGTACTTTCTTGTTAGTTCTAAAACTGTCTTCTGCAATCAGAAAGACACCAGTAAGCTTGGACTCTTTCAGATAGAGTTTGTCAGAAACTCCCTGAAGCCAAGATCACAAAGTCCTGCACTGATTAAATATTCCTACGCACTGTATGCAATATAATCATGCTTTTCGATGATTTATTTTTCCAGATGGTACCATCGGAGTATCAAGTATGACAGGTCAGATGGCATAGACCTCTCTGTGCCAAAGTCACATGATTGTAGTTCAAAACCCTGGAGAGGAGTAATTGTCCAGATGTTTCATAATTCTGACCCTCTTTCAACACGATACAGCTGTATACAGCCTTGCTGATTGACTGACTAATTCACTCAACAAAAAACCTGCCGGGAATATGTTTGCAATCAAAACGCATAATCTTTCCAATATGGTGAAGAACAGTTCTCAGATCAGTGATGTTTTTCTGGCGACTTCCCATACGTTCTTTGTTCACTGATGTAAAAGTTCATGAGTCAAGAGCAGTTAAGATTGTACTTTTTCATGTTTAAAAGGCTTGGAAGGTTTATATTTCAGCCATTTCCTGAATGAGTTCAGCTTTTAGTGTGTGTGATTGCTCCAACACCAATGGAGTGAGTGGTCAACCAAATTACATAATTTAGAAAATGCTGATGACTTCATGTAAAGTGATTCATTCGAGGTTTGATTTTTCCAATATTAGATAGGCTGCTGTTAGGGAGTTGGTAAGGGTATCCCTAAAACTATGTAGAAAGAAAAAAAGTTAATTCTTATTTGCTTTTGTTGGTGATGGTGTGCACCATGATTCATTCATGTGGCTGTTTCTTTTATACTTGTACATTGTAAATATGGAGCCCCATGAGGGTCGTATGTTAGAAATACATTCCTGTGGAAATTTGTGCAAACAGATTAAGCAAATGCATTATTATACCCATGTACACAGATGGTTAAACCAAGTGCACAAAGAGCTCAGACATCACTGTAATTTTATCATCAAAATACATGTGTGACTATATGTGGACTTTCTCACTCTTTATGTTATATCACCTGACTTTTCTTGACACACCAAAAAGGGGGGGAAATGGGTTGTACTCACACGCAAAACATCTTAAGTCATTGGCGAGTTATTCCTAGGCCATTTGGTGACAACAGGCCGGTCCTACAGTTAACAGACCTTAAATTAAGATCCCGAACCCGAACTTGAGTCCACTGCCACAGTTTGCCAATCCACGTGGTTCGGCAATCCGTGACATTGCTTGACATGTAGGACATGTGGTTGAGATTTGGAAGGTGGGTGTGCATTCTTCTCTGCAACCGTCTGTGACCAGAGTAACCAAAAACCAGTCTCTGCAGAGACATTTGCATGTAAGCCATCAAAATTAGAATAGATTTGATTGATTTAAATATACTCAAATTTTGCTGGCAGTGATTCTTTTCTGATCAGTGAAGCACTGACAACCTCTTGTGTTGTCAGTGCCAATATGTAAATGTTATTAACAGCCGATAGACATTTTACTTAAAACATCAGGAAGTTAGCATTGTCATTAGCGTTTAGCATCCTAAAGCAACGTTGTCTCAGCGAGCTGCCGGCATGGCTGCAGAGTAATGATTTAGAGTGCAGTGGAACAGGAACTGGCTGGGATTTGGCTGTAATGATGTGGAGATTGCATCTATCAGTAGTGTGTCAGCACCGATAAATACACCACATTTCTCAAATGGTTTGATGTTCTCATAAAGTTGTCGCTGCTCTTTTGATACTTGCATTCTTCAGTTATAGCCTGTGTGTCTAATTGGTTTCAATGAAGCCACGACTTATAAATCTGTCAAGCGAGCGAGAAAATGAACATTACAGCACATGTGTGGGGTGATTTTTTCGCCAGAACACCAACACTTGCACTTTGTCCCCCTCGACCTGCTGTTTCCTGCTTCCTAATGCCCACAGTTTCACAGGCTGCGTTCCCACCGTCCACCCCACTGTCTCTCCCCCAACGCCACTTTTCCTTGCCGCCATGCAACTGCCTCTTCTCTCCTGTATCCACTTACAGCCTCCTTACACACCTAAATCCCTCTTCTCTTCTCTCACCACTTTAACCCCCCTCCTCCATCACTTCTTAGCTAATGCCCCCTTTTCATTTCCTCTCTGTTCTTTCTCATCACACTTCTGTCCCCTCTCTTCCCTTGTTTCTCCCCTTCTTCTGGCATTTCCCACACTGTATGCTCTGACACCGTATCTACCTTCTGCCCTACTCGTCAACCGTGTAATCCACGTCCAGCTGAGTTCTGCTGGGAGCCAGAGCTACCAGATGGCACCGGGCAGAACCCTAACATCTGTGTTACCCAACTCGGCCCGATCCGGGGCTCCGGAGGATACGCAGCTGTATAAACAGCCCGTGTGTAAAAATGCAAGCTATGCAGCCAAACACAAGGGTCTCCACCAGGTCGCTATGAGAAGAAATATTATTAATAATGATAATAACGACAGAGGAAATACCTTCGCTTGAGACGTGACTGTGGGCTTGTGTGACAGTGGAGCATGGGAAAGATGACAGAGGCCTCAGGCTATTTCTACACACACACACACACACACACACACACAGAGCCATGATGGGTTCAGTATTGCATTACTGCAGTTATAGTTACATATCAACACTGCCAGGAACAATACTGGCACAACAATGACTTAGTAAATTAGTAAACTTAATAAATTAGATTAGCTTAGCAGACTGGTAACAAGAGGAAACAGCTAACCTCGTTCTTTCTAAGGGTATATGGCATAGCATATACAGACTCTAAGAAGTCACTCACCCTGAACAGCTAAACTAGCTCATCCTAAAGACATAAACAACAATATAGGTCGACTGTGCAAGCAACTTATCACGACCCATATTTGTATTTCTTGCTAGGTGGCGACCTCTAGTGGTGGTAGTAACTATTACAGGGGCAAAGGAGGAAGTCAGACGGAGAAGTATAAACAGCAACAAAGTTAGCACAAGGGAGGACAAGGTTGAAGGTGGATCAAAAAAAAACAACTTTCTGCAAATCCTGGAAATTGCTGTTGTAATCAAAGGTGTACGAAAAGCTTACACCAATTTGTGTATGAAAAAGCCAAAAGGCATAGAGAAAGCTCTGTTTTAAGAAACACCTGTGTACGTATGGACAGGTGCTCAATCATTTCCTTTCAGCGGCCAGTCTCAGATATGGCTTTTTCTTTGCTGCTCTGCTTAGAGGGCCAGCACCCTTCGCCTCTTCACTCTTAACATTAAAACTGTTGTTTTGCGACTACCATTTCATGACGCTGCCAGCTGAGGACCTGTGAGGCGCTTGTTTCTCAAACCACAGACTCTCTTGCTCAGTTGTGTACCAGGGCCTCCCACTTCTCTTTCTATTGCGGTAAGAGACAGTTTGCACTGTTCTTTGAAGTTTCTTGGCAATTTCTCGCATGGAGTAGCTTTTATTTCTCAGAACGAGAATAGAGAGAACAGTTTCAGACCAAAGTTCTTTTTTGGCCGTTTTGACGCTATAATCAAACCCACAAATGTTGACGAAGCTCCAGATACTCAGCTAACCCATGAAGGCCAATTTTATTGCTTCTTTAATCAGCGCAACAGTTTTCAGATGTGCTTGATCACATGATTGCACAATGATCTTGTAATGATCAATTAGCCTTTTAACACGTTTAACTTGGATTTGCTAACTCAGTGTGCTATTGGTCCACAGGAGAGATGGGTCCTGAAAATAGTCCTCTACTATTGCTTTATTTTAAAAAATAGAACATTTCTTAGTGACCCCAGATGTTTGAGTGGTAGTCTATATTTGTAAATTAAATTACTTTTGTCTCATACTCATTTTAACTCAAACCGGGATGGAATACTAAACCTTATCAAGTAGTTCTTTTGCCTAAGCCGAAACTTTGAGGCGAAGATCAGGTACGCACGCTGTCGCTGGCCCACTGCAACAGTCTTGTTGTTTTGGGAATCACTGACAATCGACCTATTCAGTCGTTAAGGTATGAGGATGCGTTGTCTAAATCCACAAACCCCAAGCCAGCCGTTTCCCCCCGCTTTCAGTCCTCATGTTAAGCTCAACTAAGCTGGATAGGCGATTGCTGAAGCTACATAGTTAATGTCCAGACATGACAGTGGTTTTATTCTTTTCATTTAACTTTCTGCAAAAAAGAAATCATAATAATATTGGCCAAAATGTCAGACTGTTCTGTAATGTAATCTGAGAGATAGCTCATTGTGCATTCTGGTCATTTTCAGGTTTCTTTACCACTGAAGAAGAACAAAGCTACAAATAAGAAAAACTAAAAACAAGTTAGATTCTTAGTTCGCATGCAAAATTTCTAAGAATTGAAATGGTAAGTCCCTTAAGTACAATTATCTATACCAGAATACAGTATTTTTAGACAGGTTTTTTTTTCATTTAAAGTATGCAAAAAGTACGCACATGCACAGAGAGACATCTGGTACTCCCCAAACTTTTCTTAATGCAATTATGGCACCTTTTTGCATTTAAAGTATGCAAAAAAGAATGCAGTCACTGATACATGTCTGGTACTTCCCAAACCTCCTAAATACAACTATGCATGGTATGAAAGCTGCCACACACACACGCACACACACACACACACACTCACAAAGTACCCAAAAAGTCCCTTCTGGTGAAAGTTGAAGCGTACACAAAGGCCAGGATATAACGCAACAATGGGGCAGCACACAGTACATGAATGACTAAGCCAAGCTAGATGAGTTTGGGCTAAACTAGGATTACCTGCATGTGGACCGTAACACAAGTAACCGCTCACAGACAGCCTGTCAAAATTTTACAAAAGCATGATCTGTCTTGTGTCTGCTCGGTGTACATTTTGAAGAACCGCATATTTGGGCCATTCTACGTTTGTGTGTTGAGTGGATTTTAATAGCTTATCTCGCAGGGAGCCATTGGCCTATTCTCCTTTGCCTCCAACTCCAAAACAACACTCAGGCCCACTTGAGAGTACTCTGGGCTTTGGATGAGTTTTGCCTTTGGCACAAGAATCTGGCTGCCTTCCAAAGACAATATTTGTCAGAGTAGCCTTGTTTCAAACCTTTACTGTTTATTACATTCTGCAGCCTCCACCGTTCTTTTTTTTTTTTTGTGTGTGTGGTTTTTTTCAGAGATGGGGTTTCAGATTCAACCTTAAGATTCCAGTGAAAAGCCCTTTCATGTTGTTAATCACTCTGAAAATGTTCAAAAGGCACAGTAAGTGTTTTTAATCAGCATGCACAGCTGCACAGAGAGGGAAAAAACATGTATTAATTTTTCACTCGCATCATATGGTTCAAATAACCGATTTCAGTATTCTTTGGGAAGCTGACTTGAGAGAGCTTCCCCTTTGTGCGTCCGCCCAGTGGAGAGGGAAGATGTAAGCAATCTGGATTTGAAAACAATTATGGACCGCGCTGAAAAAAATGAACATCTCACCCAGTTTTGAATTTGTGCTTTTATGAAAGACACGCCAGCTGGATGTAAAACGTTTCGCCGCAACTCCAGATTGAGTCCACATCCTCAAGTAACAGTAAATCTAGAAAAACGACAGAGAACTAATTTGCACAAATCAGAATCAAAGAAGTTAAAGGGACATATTTTGCAGAGGGTGAAGAATCCAAAAGGACACAGTCTGAACCCACTGACCCTTGCTGCTGTTTGGTTAGACAAACATTCTGCGGGTGGAAAGAAATTGGCTCCTGGTCAATTCAACGCTTTACTGAAGGCTCTCAAAACTTCACAGACAATGCAACAAGGCTTTTAAGTCAACGCTTTGGGTCGAGTATCAAAAGGCGGCGTGTGATACACCCAAATGTGCCCAGTGTTTAGAGCTGTCAGTTTCCTGCACCTGCAGGCTTCGGCATATGGCAGAGGTCTGGACCTCCCGTGATAAGTCAGTCACAATATTGCGAAAAAACACAAGCTTCCCCCAAGTGTGTATGTGTGTGTGTGTGTGAGAGAGAGAGAGAGAGAGAGAGAGAGAGAAAGACAGAGCAAAGGAGAGAGACGTTTTCATTTTTTTTATTTCGCTGTTCTTTGAGCTGCACTGAAACCACTTAAGTAGGTTGAACACGTCATTTCAAGAGTCTCACTACAAATTTCACTGGAAATTTCAACTGTCAGGCCTACTTACAGTGTTTTTGTGTTACTGAGATTTCCTTTTAAAGTAGAGATTAATGATGTCAGTGTGGTGAACATACTGTACATAATATTTCCTTTGTTTGCTTTTGAAGCCATCTTCACCCCAGTATCAAAAATGCCTATTTTCTTACCTGTAGCACTATTTATCCATGCGGTTTTGCCACACATCATGATCTGGTAACTGAAGATGATCCACAGACCTTGTTGTGAGGAGTGCCATACAGTAACAACTTTCCTTCTGCCAGAGATGGGGACTCGAGTTTGCGACTGGGACTCGAGTCGCACTTAAGTCGCACACTCGAGTCGCACTTAAGTCGCACACTCAGTGACTTGAGACTTGACTTGAAACTCGCCCTCAAGAGACTTGAGGCTCGACTCAGACTCAAGATTTGGGACTCGTGAGCAATCTTTTTTTTTTTTCATTTTTTGGCGCATCAACATTAAGAAAATGTCTTACAAGTTAAACTTCATTCCCTCCTGCATAATCGTATGCATCTGGTGCATCGATGGCGTGGCCACACATGGTGGCAAGCGAGCACAACAGATGCTGCTGCTCTCCCGTTTGTCATGAACTTTGCCTATGGTAACTACACACAAGGCACAAACAAAAGAATCGCCAAGCGCAAAGTTTGTGGAGTGCATATAAAGGATGCTCGATCAACCACATCAAACTTTATCAGGCACCTGAAAATACATCCGGATAGGTCAGTCACTTGGTAATGTGCAAGATAATCTCAGTGCCTATGGACAATGAGCACACATGTTTAGCTCAGCATCGGCTATCTAATGTTAACATTAGCTTGCTTCTAGCTTTGTAGCTAAGGGAGGTTCACTTGAATAGATTCCCAAATGTTATCGGACCGAATGGCTCAAATTAAGATAGTGAAACAAGTCATTTCACAGAGCTTGTGATGCTCAAAATAATTTGAACTTTTTCACAACGTAAGCTCATGGGAAAAAGTCTTTTATGGGCCTCAGTGCATCACGTGACTGTAATTACACCGTTTGGCCACTGCGAAAAGTTGGGTTCAAAGCGTGGCGCTGTTCCAGGGAGTTTGACAGTCACAAGCATGAGTCTCTCAGCCATGAATAAATGGCAAAAGACATTGCTTTTGAGTTTTTAATTTTTTTTTTACCACCAAAAGTCCAGTGAAAAACACAACAACTCACACAAAAATGATCAAGATGGGTAAATAGATCTAGGTAAGAAGGAAAGTGTGTATTTTTGATTTGGGGCTGAACTGTCCCTTTAAAGTCATCTCCCTGGCCTTGCCTCTAATGGATAAAACACACCGCAGGAGCGGCTTATTCTGTCTTTTCAGCAAGAACATCAGACTGCTTTGAAGATCAAAGTGACGTGTGCGCCCTCGCATCAGAGCGTGTGCCCTCACATTGCTGCGTCGGTGCCAGCTTCTTCCTCTTAACTGCGGCCCATACACTGTGGATGGCAGGCAGCCACAGCTCAGGTTCTCCATCATAAAGCAGCGGAAACCCCTTCTGTCCATTGTTTGAAAGCTCTCCCGATGGCACACCAACCACAGCTCTCAACAGAGCGCAGATTTGAAAATGTTCTGTGTAACGTTAATAGAAAATGAGTGCCGAGGTCTCCCTTGAATGACTTTCCAGCACATTAGTGCCAGGAAGCCGTTCATTTTTAACGTCAGGGGTGTATTAGCGCTGCTATATAGTGTTTTGACTGTAACTATCCCAGCATTTACTCTAAATATACACACAGCATTCTTCTTCTGCCGAGCGTATCTTTAAGGCATAGTTAAGTAATTACTGGAGATTTTAAAATAAACACATCCGGTGCACAGACTCGGTTTTGTTAACAGGACGACGGTTACCACCCTTTCATGGTGTACATCCAGCACTGTATAACACTTGAGTCGGAGCCCGGAGAACATGACACATGAGCTCTCTCCGGAATGAGGTGGAGTGCAGCTCTGGGCTTCAGTATCCTTCATATTTCACACTGTCTCGGTTAAAGAACCTTTCAGTTTTAAGGCCCCGGTGTCCTGGTTACTCAAGCAGGCTGGCATGTACGGTATGTGACCGCAGTGCTGTGCATTTAAATCTGGCCCATGTCATGCCCCTCCATTTTCTCCTCTTCCTGGCCTGCTTTAGTGCCAAAATGCCTTAATAAGAATACCGTTTGGAAAAAGATCAGCAGACCAGACTATAAATTAAATAGAAAAAATACGGAAAAACAAAGAAGAGGAAATGCTGCACACTGGAGATCTACTGTCTGGGAGGAAACACCTGAATGAGAATATGCCAGTAGGAAGTCTTTGTAAATATGTAGTAAAATCTAAAGGTAATTAAAACAAGTTGGGCTTCATCAGGCAAACGTGTACAACAGGAAAACAATGCATACCGGCATGTCTATGCTTATAAATACCTGGCACTTACATTTTGGTGTGTGTTGTTTGAGGGGTTTGGGTTAGTCATTGTTTCCATAGCCACAACAACAGAGCAGTCATTAGCCAGGATCGCCAGAAAAAATGTTGGCAATGCATGTTTCTGCAAACCACGGATATGGTGAAACTTCACTTTCTTGAGGATCGATTTTCCAGTTTATGTTGTAACAGGGCTGTGCTTATGGTCTGGTTATGTTTAGGCACAAAAACACTCTGTTAGGGTTTTGATTAAGATGAAAAAGATTGAATCAAGTTTTGGCTTAAAAATACCTGGTTTCGTCACCACTGAAGTCCTGACTTCTTGTAAAAAAACAACAACATGTTTTTGTCGCCACAAACGAGCCTGGAAATCTTCTTTGGTATCCTAAAATAAATCCTTAAACATGTGTCATGTTTAAAATTGTTGAAACTGTGTGGCAACTTGTCGAAAATAGCCAGTGGCTTCACACTTATTCTTGAAATGCAGTCACTGGCTTGGCAGCCTTGTCGCTCAACTCAACCACCATCCCTTCTGCCGCCTGATATAAAAGTCAGGATATAAACACGTAATGAAAAATTGACATGACACAACTGTATAAATGTCAACAAGGTACACGCAAAAAAGGTACCAGGTACTATCAACAACTTATACCAATGGAAAAACAAAGAACTATTCCGAGCTGAGCCAAGCCACCATGCAGGCATAACATAGTCACAACACCATACCGCTAAGTTTATAAAATCATGTTCACCATCTTAGTGTAGCATGTTGGCTTGCTTACATTTGCTAATCAGCTTAATGTAACATAATCCAAAGTGATTACATCATTCTGAGCTGAACATAACTGTGTGTACCGGATTTCATGGCATTTATTGAGACACTTCAATCAAAACGACCAAATGTGAACTCATGGTGGCACTAGAGGAAAAGTCATGGGATCCTCAAAGTCATGAGGATTCGTCCTATGGGTATGACGAATGGTCGCACCAAATGTCTTGACAATCCATCCAGTAGTTATTGAGCCTGGACCATTGCCAGCCATAGACCCACACAGCTAGTGGGTCTAAAATTACAGTGAAGGGTAATAAAACCCTTGTTGTTTCAGCACAGTCTAATCCAGACAGTACATGCATGTTTTAAAAAATATACCACTTTCTAGCCTATTTTGCAAAGACAATAATAACTGGCGGTTATAGAGGGTTTAATTACAGTTATAACTTACAGTAGTGCAGTATCTCCCTAGTAAAGAGGGCTTTTCAAGGTTTCATTGGTATGTGTTAAAGCCATTGTTTCCACAGTCTGCCTCCTCTGTAAATTCACTGTCTTGGTATTCAGCCTGGCATCCACTGCACTCAGCTATCATCGAGGCCAATCCCCACAGTCTGGCACCAGTCGAAGGTATTACAGTAACATCCTGTCCTCTCTTCACAAAGAATGCTTGTTTTGGCATACATTTGGATATGCTCTCCATTAGAGGCTTTAACACTCTCCGCCACTGCATTATCTGCCCTCATTAATGACTGTCAAAACACGGGAGGAACATTACAATGCCAGACATAGAGCAGGATACTTGACACCACTTCTAATCTTTGCCTGCTTGAAATACCATGCAGAAGTAGGTGAACAGAGGTACAGACAGAGGGAGAGATTGTTGAAATGATGATGATTTATGGCGGTGAAGTGGTTTTAGTGCAACTCGTAGAGTAGTGAAATGGAGCCTGAAGTAACTAAGTGTTTGAGTAACTTCTTTATACGATGACTCTACGTCACAGATATCGCTTTCCATCTTTAATAGACCAGTTGGGTCTATAGTAATTTGTGTACAATGTAAACTTTTTGTTTAGTTTTTTTAGTCAACATTTTGGGTAAAAAGTTTGTAGATTTATGCCACTTTATACCAGTACGCTAAATATGAAGGTACAACTAGCAGTTGGTTAGCTTATCTTAACATAAGGACTGGAAGACAGGTAACAAACTTTATACACCTTTTAAATGTACAAATTGAAGTTGTGTCTCGTAGATATCGAAACGTTTCTATATCTATGGTGAGTCCAGCTTGCTAAGCTTATCTAGCTAGTTACTGGCCAACCTATCCTCATATCTAAACAACTCCGTAGGTCGTTTGTCAGCGTATCCCAAAATGACATATATCCCCGTTCAGGCAAGATTAGGCAATAAAAATACGTTACCCCGAAGTGACCCTACGTTATGTTATGTAAGTGACATTACTTTGATATATTACGAAGTTAAAAGAACTCACCTTCTCATTTCACAATGAACCTGATCAGCAGTCTCCTGAATGAAAGTCCTGTGCTTGTTTAATCTTTCGGCCATCTTAGACCCCCTCCGCCTATGGACTTCACTGTTTAAAATACTTCTCCTCACTTCCTCCAATATAGTTCGTAATAATTAAATTGTCTACATATGGACTTTTTCTTGATGAGGACAGACTCTACTGGCTGTATCCTCATATTTAGTGTGTACAAGTTGTAATTTCTCATCTAACTCTCAGCAAAAAAGTGTATTTACCAAAATGTCAAAGTATTTGTTTAAAGAGCAACAGAATAGCAGAAATAACACTGAACTTAAACAGTAATTACAGACAATCAAATCAGATATGTTTAGCTAAAGATAATGAGAGAGACTGAAGCTACAAAAAGCTAAAGCTATCACTTTGTGGTGGAAAGTTTTTGTACAAGGTAATTTGGAAGAAGCTATTAATATAAGCCCAATGAAAATGTGATTAAAATCAACATGGGTTAGATGTCTCAATTCAAGCAGAACATTGACCAGTACACATTAATACCTTTTCTGCTTATTATGAAATTACATTAACTAACTTGAGCACCTAAGAGTGTACTTTTTGCCAAGAAACGGTGAAGTATCCTGATTAAAAAATCTCATGTGAGAACTGGACCTCCCTACCGTTTCCTCTCAAACACCTGCGTTTCAAATCTGTTCTTTATCAGGTCGGCTTAATTTGACCAGACCCCTGCCTTAAATGTGCTGCAGGTCCTACCAGATCCCCTATAACTGCCTGTGATAGGTGAGAGGTGGAGCACGCCATTAGCTGGAAAGCAGAGTGGTTGGGAAAGCATGTGGGGTCAGCCAAACACTAATTCTGATGCTAATAGCCTGTAGCACCTTCTAGTACAGGTTCCTTTTCTCAGCTCAAGCTTTGGTTTCCTGTTACATGTTTATTAAACAGTACAAAAGCTTACACATTTCTTAAAATTCAATCCGAAGCCGTTTGATTTGAGCCAAATTAGCATAGCAGATATAGTGATTGGAGGTGCACTGCATTATTACAATTCATTCTGCGAGCTCTGTTTTCCGTTGCCTTTATAATGAGCTGGTCCTTTGCCCAAACCCTTGGGAGCAGTATAATCACAGTTTAATGAGCTGTATCAGGACCAGGGCCGAGAGCTAAGGGATTTAGAGAGTTCCTGACGAGGCTACGGGCTAAGGTACCTGTTACCCCGAATGCTCCCATAACCGAACATCTGGATTTAATGGCAATAAAACACAATTTGTGTGACTGTTATTCACGCCTGTGTTGGGTTTGGCCAATCCAGCTTGCATTTATCAGCAAACTGGTTCCAAAGAATTAAGGGTTCAGTGTTCATTGCTTTATCATCCTCACCAAATGTACAACATGTTGCACACACAACATGTACACGCATACTTGACTACAGATTGATCAATCACTTTGGTGCGGATTAAACTGAAAAATGATGCTAGAAGATGTGCTCTCCACTACAGTTGGATGAGACTACAGATGTTTTCAGCCAGTTGACTTCTCTTTATTATGCGTGAGTTTGGGCATAGGAGCAACCCGAGGCATGAATTCGTACAGGCGTCGCCAAAGCAATGACAAGCTGACAAAGTGTAACAGGGTGTGGATTAAAGGTTTTGCCTCACACATGGTGTGCGCACACTACAGCATCTCTAGCAGCAAAGAAAATGTCAAAGCTGTGTTGAACTCTGCTGCTCGAGATTGTCATTTTGTTGATACTTCAGTTTCCTTTGCAGTGATTTGGGAGTGGACAGTCAGATGGTTATCAGGGACTTGGGTACTTAGGTTAAACGATCCATTCAGTCAGCGATTATTAGCCTTCCTTATGTATATGTTCTCTTGCTCACATGATTAGAGGACTACAGGGTCTTCCTTGGACCACTTTTGACATGTCTGCGGAGGTCATGGAATGCTAGGCGTATCTGCTTACCAAATATTAAGAATCATCTGCACACACGACACATATTGCTGCAGTTAAAGATTAGATTGTTGCACACATCTTTTTCTTGGAAGAAGGGCAACAGGGAGATCTGGAACAGTTGTTTACCTTGAAGAAGCACAACTTTGTTTACCCAGAACTGTTTTCTTCAATTAATGTCACATCAAAGTAGACCAGGAATCAAAGAGGATCTCTGCGATACAAGGCAGAAGTTGAAGGCCTTGTCATCATTTAAGGTTCTGGTTTGAGAGCCAGAGCAACATTCACACCTTAATTCTTTGGTTTTAAAGACACAATGTGACTGCCCTTTGCTAACACCTTCTTTTGCAAGAGATCTCTCATTGCAATCAAGAAGAAATACCAAGCTGGGATCAATTTCGATCAATTTTTTGACCCTGTCTGTGCATCTGTCTCTCTTGAACGATCACCATCTGAAATGTCACGGCCTCCGTAGCCAGGTCAGGATGTATTTTGGTTCCTTCTGAGTGGAAACTGACTGGAAGGAGACCCTTCCCCGGAGGCAGCTCTGTGAGCCACCGACAGCCAAGACGTATAAAAAGACAGAGTCTGTTTGTACAAGTGTTTCGCATAGGACCAGCCCCAGACATATTTCTGAATAAGACTTAGTGACGGACGATTTTCGGAATCACAACCTTTTTCCCTCTCTTAAGATTCCAGTCAGATTCCAGGGTCTTCAGACGCTTGCCTCACTTCTTAGGAATTCCACTGCCGGCACTACTGTGCTACACCTGTGTCCTTCCTACAAAAGCTCATTTTTCTTGCCTGGATGTTATGTATGTAAACATTAATGCATAGACAATTTATCAGTAATGGACATCTATGATGGCGCCAGTTCTGCTGCTATGACATTTTTTATGCAACCAGTAAATGAAGCTCCAACAAGCAGACCACCCGCTCCAAGGTTTATTTGAAATTTCAACACTTAATTAATTATAAAAGCTGCTGAAATGTAAACTGCATTTTTGAAGGTCTCGCCAGGTTCTTGTGTTTACTACTGTTGCTCTCCTTTCAAATCGCTGGAAGAGAAAACTCTGAGCAATAGGTTCCATCACACTGAGGATCTATACTAATTGATAACATGTGTATAAGGAGGTAACTTGATACTAAGCTAGTGTACGACCCGAACACAGGCCACCTGCTGCGGTTTTGGAGAGAGCCGAGTTTATCTCCCGCCACAGCCGAGGCCTTTCTGATTCAGACAGTTCAACTGAGGACACGCTGGCAAGGGTCCATAAGTCAATCAATCAGCTTTTTCGGTCTAAAGTCCAACGTCGAAAATGTTTGAACCGAGTGGGAATGTTGCCTTTGCAGCAGCAGAAAACGGAGAGTCCGCTTCCAAGATGCAATACATTCATTTTAGAGGAGAAAAAAGCTCTTGGGGAAGGTCATTAATCACTGTTTCTAAAATAAAGAGAATCAAACATGTAAAAGTGTTTTGTCAATGGAAGTTTTTTCACTATTTCATTGTGTGCTGTTTGGCAAGACGAAGTTTCACCTTTTTCCGATAATGGATATCTCACTTTGGAACAAAATGTTCAAGGGTTATTGCAGCCAAATTGACCCATATGTCTTTCGGAGGATTTCATTAAATGTGTCTGGCCTGTAGGTCATTAAATGTCTTCAGTTTGCTCTTTGGCCAAATACGGGCTTATGAGCTAAGTGCAATTACACTGCACTTTCCTTTACAACATTTTTTTCTCTCTCCAGACAGTTTTGTACATATCAACTTATATTGCAGTGGAACATCCCGGGGAGAATGAGCGAAAACCTCTGCACTGTCTCTCAGGCTCCCTCTGTTGTATAGGGAGACAGTCCCGAGGCGGCTGCCAGCTACCACACACACAACTGTGCTTGTCACTCCCGGGACACGGCGCAGTCAGTGGCTTGGACGGTACACAGATAAGATAACACACGGCCCAGCCACTTCCCCTTTTCCCACATTTATCAAAACAGGGTCCAGCTACCTCATGTGAACTGTACATACTGTACTGTATGTCAGCTATGATGTCTGTTAGCAGCCAAACATGCTGGTATCTTTATATTCCACCCATATAGAGTCAGAGCATAAGAGAGCACGAGTTTTCCATGCGGCCTAAGGTCATTCAAGGCAACACTTTACGTGAGCGACGTGACAAAGTGCTGCTACATATGTTAAGAAGAAAAGGTAATTTAATTTTAAGAATAGGGAATGCTGAACTTGTGGTGCTGGAAGTGACCCCTTTATTGTGAAGGGTGACACACTTTGTTTTTGATCATCTCTTGAGTTCTGGCACATTGTGAGTAGCTGGACTGCACAGACACAAACATTCGGAATCACATTAGAACTCGATAGTCAGCGTTTTCAGAGCATAAAACTGTGTTCCAAAGATGTTTTACAGCAGGGCTGAAAGCAAATTAATTGTCCACAGCGGTATTTGTCCAGGCACCCTGAGCCTTTCAGTGTTTTGGCTAGATATGAGAACTGCAATTATCTTTCCACCTCCACAAAGATCTGGTATGGATCGTATCCATTTATGGTATCTCTCTGGGAACTTTCTGGGAACAAGAGTAGACAAAGGCCGTTTGTCTAGGGCGCTGAGGTATAGCTGTCAGACACATATGGTACGAACCTGTGGAGCTCCAGTGATGCCCAATGGAGAGGGCAAAGGACTTTTTTGGAATACATCTGCACGGCCACAAGGGTCTGCATGACAATTTTAAAGCCACATTACGTGGAAATGTGTATATTCTATGATTTTGGAGTCAACACAAGTAAAAATAAAAATCCAAGTGTCATAACAATTTGTCAGATGTAATGGAATGTTACGTGCTCGCTACAAACTAAGCTCGGCACATCATAACGATGTTGTGTCTCGAAAACGTATGCCACGAAAGTAAACATGCGTGCTCAGGCATTTTTTTTCCCCTCGCAGCAGTCAGCGGTTGCACACAACTCAGAGAAGTCACGCCAAGCTAATGTAACCTGAACCAGAGACAATAACACCTGGCTTTACAGGCTAACTTTGCTAACACAGCCAAACATCACGCAAGTGCAACACCACAAGACGTCGAACTTAGAAAGCCAGCTAACATAACTTCCTATTCAAGGGCGACAAATCCCTAGCTTGGCATCCGTCTGCAGCCTTTTATTTGGCAAATCCGTTGCCAACAAGTAAAAGCCACACTGAGATTATTTAATGCCTCTCGCTCAGTCACTGTCTCTTTTTTCTCTTCCTTAGCTTCCTCTATTAATCGTCTTCGGGCTCTTCACCTCTGTCAAGACGTCAGAGAGGCTAAGCCTGGTACCGTCACCCACTCACCCGGTTCTGATAGTACCACATGGGGGTGCAAAAGCTTTTGGGACATTTTGGAGCATTACTCCTTACAAACAGAAAAACTGATTCCACTCGGTTTTTTAAATTGTTTCATAGATAAGTGCTGTTAAAAACTGTTAAAAGAAATAAAAAACTGTGAAAATTGTACTTCTCGTGAAATATACGCATTTCATTCATTTTGATGCAGAATTACACAAACGCACACAGTGTATATGTGTCGAGTAAGCGTGTCAGTGTGTTTAGTGTTACATTTCTGTGCGTGAATGTCTGAATCACTGTGGAAAGATTAGTTTGTTTTAGCAGCTCAGCACGAGATGGAATTTTATCAAAACTGCACTCAAATGAGGCACGAATGCACTCTGTCTCTCTCTCGTCTCTCTCTCTCTCTCTCTGTCTCAAACACACACACACTCCTCTTCTTTATTACTGTACAGTCCAATGTATTTGCCATGTGCTCGGGGGCTCCTTGCCAAACTTTTACTGTCCCTCCCTCTCCCTTTTTTTCTGAACTTGTCAAATCATTTTAAGTGAATACATGTCGCATATGTTTCAGTCCCTCATTTTAACAGTAATGGATTTTCAGTACTTAAAGCACCAGCTCTGAGTCACATCATGGTGGGGTAGTAAAAACCTTTTCTTTGACCCACAGTAACTGATTCAACACCGTCCGCAATCTGCACCGGTGGAAAAAAAAAAAGTTCCCTATAACCTTTTCCAGAACTTTCCAGACATATGCCGGTTAAAAAGCTACAGGAGCACAAATCACTGTGAAGACTTGCTGAAGTGGAAAATGAAGAGGACGAAAATACGTTTTGTTTTTTTTCATCGCAGCATGTTTTCTATTACTGTCATCTTAAGTGGAGAGCAGCAGGAGCCAAAGTATTACAGTAAAGATACAATATTCGGAGCAAAGCAATATACCGCATATCTTTAGGGACTTGATGGTATCTTGGCACGATGTAGTAGAAACCTTTGGAAAGTTTCAAGGTTGCTTGAGCAAAAAAAACTGAGCTATTTATTTACCCAAAGTGCAAGTCAAATACTGTTGAATTGTGGCCCTTGTCCAGGATGTTATGATCCAAAATCAGCCAAAGACGAAGATTTGAAGCGTACAAAAAAAGCAAGATGGGCAAATGATGAAAATCCTACACCTGAGTGGAGATGTAGATCACTCTGGACACACACAGAGACAGCGGCTAAAAGCACTCTTGTGACAGCTCTAGAGCAAAATAAACACGGCCACCAAGAGATAAGCATTTTCTAATCCCGGGGAATAAATACACAGGGTGATGAATGGCTGAGTGACAGCTTAAAGACAGAGCTTATTTGTATGGGCGTACTTCCTCATGGCAACATTACTCACAGGCAGCGCGTACAGTTGTCAGGCAATTTTCTCTCTCTGCAAATAGCACCGCTCTCTCAACGCACTCGGTGTGCTCTGCATGCCTGCACATTAGTCCGCCCTCAATTACTGCAGTTGACATCAGCCCAAAAAATGAAATTATATCAACATATTAGCATCGCAAGTGGCCATATAATCCCAGATTTCTTACACATACACGCAAAAAACACTTGAAACGCACACACACTCAAGCATACGCCTGATGTTAATGTGAAAACCACGCATTACTGTATATTCTCCCTCTTTATACGAGCAGTAATTGTCAGTAAAGCCGTTTTATGTCGTGCTGGCCACTGAAAACTATAAGTGTGCCGGGGTAAGCACTGTGGCAGGTACGAGTGGATCACATTACATCTACAAGATCTCTTTAGCAGATGGCAGACTATACAGGAAAAGATGATTGTTGTGGACACTGATTGGCAGTTGCACTGTTAATGTTGGCGGGCTAACTGAAGAGGAAGGTTGAAAGGTGAAGGAGAAGGCACAAAAAGAACTGTGCCTGTGTGTACTCGCATGTACTTAGACATAGAGCGCCGCAGGAATGAGTCCTATTACCCGGAAATGAGTTAGCATTTTTGCACCTCTGGTACCCTTGTCTCAAAGTCATCAGGTTTTTTGAATGGGTTTTCAGTTAATTGCCTGAAATAAGCGTAATATATTTTAACGTTTCGTTCCACAACATAAATGATGTCAGATAATACCCCACACGTGAATTAAAAAACATCTTTGTGTCTTAAAAATGGCGGCTGCTAACAAGTGGCTAAGTGAGACTGCAGAGGGTTGTCGAGCTCATTAATTATCTAGTTGCAAACTATTCTAACTCTCACTTTACAACTTGTAGATCAATCAATTTACAGTAAAATGTGTATAACATAGTGTAGTAAGAAGGTCAGCGGTGGTGGCCTTAAAGTCATGCAACGGCAATGTAGTTATTATATAGCCGTTAGCTAACGTCAGGTATTAACTTCTGGTGATTTCATTTACGCTTGAAAAATCAGAAACGTTGTCATTAGTGAGGTCTATTGCTTCACAAAACATAAAAGTATCATAAACTTTTAAAAAACTTTGGAAAAATCCCTTTTTCTTTTTGACTAGAGAACCAGGGCAATGCTAACTTTTCTTGACCTATTAGGCATGTTGCTAGCATAGCCATGCTAGCAACATGCCTAATAGGTCAAGAAAATAAAAAAAAGACATTTCCATCAAACTTAGCTGTATTTTGAGATTAGGGCTAACATTAGCAAACGTTAACATGTAAATCTGCTTGACCCTGACCGTGAGCATTTTAGCATGCTGACGCTAGCTTAAAGTAGAGGTATTCTTAAGTACGCTACACAGAACTGCTAGCTGGCTAAATCTCAAGCCATGTTTCAAAATCACTAACTGAATTAAGATGAATCATTGTAATTATGCATCCAGACTGACAGTCACACAACAGTAAATATTGCATGTACAAAATGCATTTCATTGTGGGACTGTTAGCAGGAATTAGCGTACATGCAACAGACGCTACGTCTTTTTTCATGTAATTACTGCATTGTGCACAATAGGATGACATACTGGAGTTCCAGGACACACACAAAGCTACATACAAACCACATGAAGAGCGATGAGTCTATGTACTGACACTTGCAGACCAGACCACCCTGGAACTACTCTTGACAAAGAATCCCCTCCAGACTGGTCGACGTGTGCGTGAGTGTGTGTGTGTGTGTGTGTGTGTGTGTCTGACTGTGTGTGTGTCCACTCATCGGGCTCCAGACAGACTCCTCTCCGCGCTAAACACAGACACAATGTCAGACGATGTAAGGTGAGATAGGAAAATGTACGAAAATTAAGGGGTGCGACCCTTTAAAAGGCCCTTGGTGCTGAATGAGTGAGTGAGAGACACAGCCAGAGAGAGAGAGAGAGAGAGAGGGGGAGAGGGATTTTAACCCTTGTCATCAGATGCCATGACTAATGGTGGTGTAATAGTGGTGTGGATAAACTTGGACACATATAGCAGACCACATGCAGACAGGCCTGACTGATGCACCCTCAAGCCTGGAAATCTATGTGTGTGGCCTGAGCTTCCCTGCCCCCCCACAACCCCTCGCTCCTCTCTCTCTCTCTCTCTCTCTCTCTCTCTTTAACACCCTTTTCTCAGCCTCGATCACCCCTTTTTCTCCCTTTCAAAATTCGAGATTAAAGAGCAAGAAATGGGCCACAAAAAAGGGTCAAACTCACAACCCACAATGGTTTTCTCTCCCTCAGACTACCCTTACTGTGCATGTCCTGCTCGCCCTCCCTCCTCCTTCCTCCCCCTCCACTTCCTCCACCCTCTCTGCTTGCTGTAACACGGCTCTGCAGCCGGGAAATGGAAATCAGCCACTGCTAATCCTTTATTCTCTCCTCTCTACTTTGTACCACTTCACTTCTTCCCCTGTCAAGTTCACCTCTCCTTTTCCTCTCCTCCGTCGCTCTCCTCTCTCCCACCGCCTCCCGCTGTTATGCTCTCCATATGCTTTGATGGCTCCTCCTCTGAACGGGGGAAATGATTCAGGCCCCTGGCATGCATGGCAGGGGCTGCAGCTGGACACCGCACCTGCAGCTCGGAAAAACAAGCTGACGGGTGCATGTTTCGGGAACTTCCATGCATGTGTGTGTGAGGCATTTTAGCGTGCGCACAAGTATTTTATTCTCACACGTCAAACTCCTGCTCTTTCTCGGCACCCCTCCCCTCTGTTTCCCGCCGTTTTCACTTTCCTGCTTTTTTTTTTTTTTCTCCTTGGTTATTCCCACACTTCTGCTCTCACACAGGCGGCGTCAGGCACGTTAGAATCAGTGTGAGATGTTCAGAGGAGCACCTCAGTCGTGGCCACTGGTGGGGATGCGGGGGGGGTCGGCGATCGCCCAGGAAAAAAACACTGTCGAGGTGCTCTTCCAGTGGACAAAACGTGATAAAATACCCTCTAGGATGTCTTTCCAGTGGACAAAATGTAAAAAAAAAAGTGTCCTCTTGCTGGTGCCCTATATATTTTTTTCGCCCCTGCCCCTCAAACATCCTGAGTCTACCCCTGGTCGAGGCCCCTAGAGATCCCAAGTTTCAACCAGTCACGACGAAAACTATGGGAACCTGTAGGTACCATGTTTGTGTCATGATGACAAAAATACCCGAGGCACACCAGCGCAATTTGTACAAAATTGCACGTTACAACCGCAGTGACCCCGAGCTTTTTAGCAAATTCACCCTTGGCTGAAGCAGCCTTTTTGATTGAGGGTTGTGGGAGAAGAGGTATATAAAAAAAAAAAAAATATGCAACAGAATGACGGAAAATGACATTACACTTTTCATTTTGATTGATGGCAAAAGCTGCTTGGTTGCCGCACCCCCCTGCCTCCATAAACTACGCCATAAATCATGTAATTAGCAGAGCCAACCTCCAGAGAGTTACAAGTGCAAGTTTGCAAGCCTTGAAATGAGGTCAATAAATCTCCGGAGAGGCTTTATAATTGAATTGGTGGTTGCCTTTAATGGAGCGTGATGTTTGTATGATTTTTATTTCTGCTCGGAATAATAGCCACGTTGCACAGCTGAGCCTTGCAGCAGGTTCTCACTCGCAGGTAGATGTTTTTCAATTGCCAGCGCGATGTGGTATCACCGTGTAGCATCTCTAAAAGGTGGAATCCAGTCAGGTGATGGGGACCTCTGGAAGGCACTTTGCAGAGGAGATTAGAGTTTCAACAAGCTATTGTTGTTTCTAAGCGGCAGATAAGAGCGCTCTTTCTCCCCGACTGACTGAAAACACATGACACTTGTGTTGCAGTGGTGAGAGATATTCCGCAGGGAGGTTCGCCGTGGAAATACTCCAGAGCAGGATGTAAGACTTTGGGGGTCGACCCCCGCTGCCTGGAATTAATTGAAACCGTGATTACCCCCGCACTAACGAGCCGGTTGTCTCGAGCGGCGGCCAGGTGTTTAGCAGGAAACAGTACGTGACAATGTGGGTTTGGTGTGGTAATCCATGTGCACACATACACAAACACGCTCCAAAAACTGGAGCGAGTGAACAAACATTTCAGCAGCCGTCAACGCTCCTCACTCACCACATCCATTCGTCTTCCAGAGACGCCTCACGCCCCACAGCACCGCAGTTTCCCCACCTTGGGAGCCAGATAGGAAGCTGTGGTATGATTTTCATATTTGTTACAGTGTGACAGATTCACTGAACCTCAATTACCCCTCACAGCACAAGATAAGCAACAACTACCTTTATCAGTGACACATTTCAGCCGTTTACTTTTAACTTTTAGTTTGCTATTTTTTTAATCCATTACTTGTAGCGAACCATCAGTGGCACACCTAGCCAAATCATATAACATCTATTTCAATTGTTTATCCATTAGGCCTACTTTTAGCTAACTTAACCATTTACCAAATAGTTTCAGCTAGAAGTATTTCAACTATAACCATTTAAACATTGGTGAGGTCAGCTATATTCATCCACTGCGTTTAGCAAACCTCCAGCTAACCATTTAGCCAATACTTTTAGCTAACAACGAGCCTATTTCAATTGTTCATCCATTACCTTAGCTAAATATAATATAACATCCATTACTTTTAGCAACCATAACTATTAATCAGATATTAGCTATGGTATTTCAAATAGACTAGACTAGCTAGGCCTTTTTATTTCATCCAAACCACCAGCTAACACTTAGCCAAAGCTTTGAGCTAACATCTATTTGTTTATCCACTTTACTTTGGTTATAATCCATTTAGCTGACAGATAGCTAACTAGCTTCAATTTTTTTTGTTTATTTTTGTATTGTGTATTGTATTTCTGCATATTATATCAATGTTGTTATTTCTGGCTACTAGGAACTGTAGATTCAAATTAGCATTCTTGCTAAATGTGACTTGTTTACATTGTATAGTTTATACTGATGCTCATTCAATTGCCCTGTCCCTATCAAATTAACAATTAAAATGATGATAATAAAATACATCATTTAAAAAAGGTTACTATTTAACCATGATTGTAACTTTAAACTCCCTGCTGGCCTGTTAGCCACACTAGTTTTCACATAGTCGCAGTACATGTTGCTTAGTGTTCAGGCGTTACAGCAGCAGCTACATGTATTTGTATATATAATATTTTTCTGAACCAGCTAGTCCACAGTCTTTCTATATACCCTCTGGTAACAGCAATGCAGTGTCCCCATAGGTTTTTATGTGTACACTGTCTGTGTGTGGGTGTGTGCATAAGCCGGTATCTGTTTCATACTCTGCACTTTGTGCATCTGTGTATATGCATCAACATCTGTGTCAGCAGGTGTGTGTGAACTTGCCACTAACAAGGTGACAGGTTAGGTGCTGTGCGATGCCCCGGGGGCCCTAAGCTTGCTCAGCACGCACAAACTGAGCCCACTAGTCCTCAGACAATACACTACTATGCTCTGCTCTGCACCTGTGTTATGTTTTCATGCTGACAAAGATGTGCTTTCCTCTTCGTGGGCTAAAGATCTGCTTTGTTTCCATGACTCAGAGACTGAAATAGAAGAGCTGCCACCAACTCTGAACCGAGGCTCTTTGTAGTAAAAGGGCCAAATAACTTCGAACACACAAACACAGCAGTGAATGGTTAGCAAACGGGTGGTATGCGGATTACTCACTGTGTAGAACTGGCACACAAATGCTGAGTGAACACAATTCGCTTGGCTTTGATTTTCCTCCCAGTGTTTTCCATGTATGTAATGAAACTCATCTTGTCAAACGTGCACAGTGTCATCGGACACATTTTGTTTTTACAATTATCTGCAAACTGGAAGATGGTTCAGAGGAAAGGGCTTTACACAGTTTAAGAACTCTTAACGTGTAATGCAATGAGTTATGGGCATTTGTTTCCAGGGGAAAAAATAGACAATGACCCACCGCTTCCAAACAGCCAGCAGAGAATGTTTATTTAATTGTCAAAGAGTCAGGCACTTGTGACGTTGTCACCGTTCTGACTAAAAGAAAACCAAAGCATTAAAGAGCGGGAAAGCAGGTCTGTGTCATTTCTGGTCTGTCACTGTCACTGCCAAGATCATGTAATCAGAAAAAACTTACTACTGCCCCCTTGTGGAATCAGATGACGCTACAGCATGTCTGCGAACAGCACACAATATACTCAGGTTTTGCACGTAGTTTACAGGGACCCATTTTATTTATTTTTTTGTTTGTGCTCACGAATGTTATCGCCTGGAGAGAATACTTTTAAAATGAACCAAGAACCTCTTATTCTGTAAGTCTTCAGTCTCAGTCTCATGTGAAACACAGCAGGATTTTTCCTTGGTAGGATCACGTGTCCTTGAGCAAAAACCCCCTCAGTCTTAAACACTGACACGGATGAGGATGGCATGAACGAGCGTCTCTGAAAAAGCACTCAAGATAATAATTTCTTTTTTCTGCAGTCGGTGTAATCTGTCCTTCTCTCCGTGCTTCTCGTCTTTAGCTTTTTGCCTCTTTTTGAGGCATCACAGTGCGATTATTTCTTGGAGAGAAATTTCATCTTGTTTCCTGGAGCAAAGGAAAGGAAACAGAGGGGGTTTAAGGTGAAAATGAGCCGACAGTAGATTGTTTGAAAATATTCTGGCTCAGAATCACTCAGAAACAAACCTTACCCAAGCCTTTGAGAAATCTGTTGACCCTCCGGTGTTCATTCTCGTGGATGGAGTCTAAATACTCCTGCACCCTGACTTCAAACAGTCCTGAGGAAAAAAAGAGGATCGTGAATCATTGGATCACCTTCTAAAGGCTGAGCCTCTTTTTTAACTGCAGCTCTTTACCTCTCAGAGCCTGCCTGTGGAGCTCTCTCTCCTGGATGAACCATCCAAACATCTGAGTCTCCATGAAGACCGCCAGGAAGCGGCGGACGGTCTTAGACGGGATCGCCTTACGAAAACCCTCATGCTGAAAGGAGCAGGGGACCGGGGAGGAGGAAGAGGAAGAGTAGCCGTCTTCCCGTTCTCCGGTGATGAAGAGTGGATAGTGGCCTACCAGCTCGACGAAGAAACGAACAAATGCCTCGGACACAACGGTGCTAAGTTGGTCTGAAGAGAATAAAGAGATAAATATTGTACAGACACATAAAAACACAACCACAAGGTGCTGCTGGAGTTGAAAAATCAAATATCCTTTATGTTCCAGTTCTTGGTACTTCTCACCACTGGGTGTGTCTCCTCCTCTTTCATTAGCGAGCTCTCTTCTCCTCTCCAGAACATTCTCCAGGGCTGATTGGAGCTTAGAGGGCAGGATGGAGTCCTCATCGTCCAACTGAATGTGACAAAACAGGATTTTAAAACCATTTGCAGGTATGTTAACTCAATCAACATTGCAAATTACAGTATGTCTACAGATCTTTGGGAGGACTGCTGCATATGTGAAAAAAGTAGTATAGAGGCTTTTGTGGCTCCAGAGGAAGCTGAATAGTAATGTGATTTGCATGTGTAAAATTGGTGGAGCCACCCTTTAAAGGTCCTATATTGTATAAAGTGTTATTAGAAAGCAGATGTAGCCGCTATATAAATACTGTGAAAGTATCGAAACACTCAATCCACAGAGAAATGAAGAGAAACTGTGTCTTTAAATTGTCTTTGTGATGTCACAACTGCACAGTCAGCGCCGTCAGCAATGAAAAACCATGGGCAGAACTGATGCAAAAACAGTGGCCGACAGTGCCTGCTCAGGCCTGTGAGAGCTGACCAATCAGAGCAGACTAACCCATTTCTGGAGGATTTTTAAAGAGACAGGTATTAGAGGGTAGCGTTCAGAGAGAGGGTGAATAGCGGTGCTGCACAAATGGAAAGTATAAGAAAAATAGTATGTTCTTTGAACATTAAAGCATGTAAACATTTTCAAGTAGACACCCAAAACAAGTGTTTAAGTATAATATGGGACTTTTAAGAACAAGCTAATTTGTTGTTAATAATGTTCCACAAACAGATCATGCAGAGCTACAAAAAAACACACAAACATGACTGAACGCATGGCCTACCTGTCTGAGAAATCGATTGTTTCCAAGATCCACAACCAGAACCTACACACAGAAGACCTTAATTATGATAATGAACAACATTTTTGCATTAATAATGTTTTGATATGTGTTAAATCTGTTCACAGCTGTAAATTATTTCATGTTTTGATAGAGGAATCAGGGCCTTTCTGACCTCCTCTAGGGGCAGCTCGGTGAGCTGAGGCAGGGTACTGGACAGCAGGCCGACGATGAACGGGGTCGGAGTGCAGACGATGTCGAGCATAGCCGTGGGCAGCACGGGGATGTAAGTGTGTTGCCATACGAAGGGGTAAAGCAGCGCCACGACAGCATGGCAGCACTGGGAGAGAGTACTGAGAGGACAGACACGGAATGCTTTTAATTGCCTGTTTAAAGCTTATACAATTCATTTTTGCTTTCTTTCTGTAGGAAAGATACAGAAACATACTCCTTCTCACCACATGAGGGTGCTGTAGTCTCAAATACCGCCCGGTCACTTTTAATATCCCCCAAAGTAACAACATTTCCCAGAGTGGAAAGCAAATCCACATACTTCTTTCATTTACGTCACTCAACTTTGCATTCCGGTCATCTACTAGTGTGACCGCTCTTTCTGACTCCCACTGGCTTTCTCCTGCAGAACAAACAAACTGGCCCCGGCACGAAAAAAACTCAACAGACCGGCCTCAAAATATCTCTCTGGCATGTTCCCTGAATAAAACTGGGGCTGCCATAGATTTATTTTAAAATCTGGGTCTGGACCACCCACATTTCTGATAACTTTATAATGAAAACATCCCTGCTGCTTGCACCTAATATCTGCCGGCTCCATAATTACATAAACAGTGAGGGAAAGGATGTTCAGAGCAAGATCATATTTTTAAGTGCTGTCACATGGAGGGAGGGGAGCTACAGACTTCAGTATGTCTCTACAGGATGAAGGCTCCACTGAAGAGACCGACCTGAGTTTGTCAGCGGTGAAGATGACCCTCCGCTCCAGCAGCAGAGACCCGAGCACCCTGAGGAGCAGGCGCAGACTCAGACAGGAGAACAGACACTCAAAGTCCACGTGCTCCAGGCGGGAGTCAGAGGGTCGACAGAGCTCCATCACCTGGGAATATAAGATATAAGACATACGCTCAAGCTCAAAGTTATACACCAATATAAATACTAATTTATACAAAGTTTGTGTTTTTTAAAGGGCCATTTATTCATTTATTAATATTAGATAGAAGCATAATATTTATACAGTGCTCACACCAGGGGAAGGGGGGGTCACTCGCTAAGGGGCCGGGGTTCTTGCAATGAGGGGGCGCCACTGAAGACATGCCAAAAAATGTTCACACTCCAGTTTCACATCATTAAATTTGAGATTATTACTGCCAAAGCGCTGGGTTAACTTGAAATTCTAACAGTCGATCAGACAACATTTTCAAATACAGGTTTATTTGATCGAGCCCTGTAGTCTTCAATATTCCTGAAGGCTCCAGTTTCCAGTTTTTGCTTCAGATAGCCTCCAGTGTGACTGACCTCGGTGCCTGAGCCGGGGAGGAAAGTTTTAATGGTGATGGTTCTGCCCGGGGCTGGAAACTGAGCCTCCATGATGGCTCTCATAAAAGGCTGTACGAGGGCTGGAGACAAAGCCCTCCGCCTCTCCACCTCGTCCAGCACCTACAGCGCACACAAAGAAGCACACACACACACACAAACACACACTATAAATTTGCTTAATGACTTTTATGTCAATACTATTATCATAGCTGGGGTGGCTTACCTTGGAGAACAGGTTGAAACAGCCAAGGTGACTAACAATACAGTAGACCTCCGGTAGACGTTTGCCTTTGCCACTTGGCTGAAAACAAAAGGCGAAAGTTGATTTGTTACTACTTTTCAATGAAAATGTTTAAAATGTTTTGCCTTTTCTGAATGTGAGAAATTCAGTTTAACAGCTTTGTGTATTTTTTGGAGTAGCAACTGGGTTTTTAAAGGTGCAATATGTAAGAATTGGCCACCTCTTGAATTCATACTCCAAACAGGGAGGGGGCAGCATATCACCAGAGTAACAGCTAACTGCTGCTAACTGTAGCTGCTGTTGGCTCAGTTATCCATGTGGCTTGCGGTCCAAAATGGGCGCTTGGAGTGGTGATATTTTTTGTTAATTTGTTTTATGTTTATGTTTGAAAAATTGTTACATCTTGCACCTTTAGATTATTTGGAGGACAACATATAATTCTTTACTCACAAGTATACTTCTGGCCATTCAAAAAAAGTTTCAGAAATTAAAAAATGTTCATATACACATCAGTAATGCTGAAACTTACACATACTGTAGAAATACATAGACAGGAACATGTAAAGGCACACACACACACACACACACACACACACACACACACACACACACACACACACTTTCCCAGTCTCACACACTTCCTCCCAGACTCTGAGATGGACTGTTTTCCCACAGGCACGCCGACTATTTTGGCACGCTTATTTACTCAGCCGTCATTGTGGTATTTAGCCACTTCCTGTTCAGTAGCGGTGCACTTATTTATTTGACTCGTTTCTATTTACCAGTAAACGCCGGCAGTATCCAAACCTCCTGCTCCCATCCTCTCCGGTCAAAACAAAAGCGAACATCTCACTATGAGGGATGACCCACAATAAACACACAAATAAACATGTGATTAGCATATTTTGATTGTATATACATGGATTATTATATACATACAAACTGAAATACTGCCATTTAAGCCATACATCATCTGTTCATACCAACAGTCATGTGTATCAGGGTTTAACAGCAGGTTTTCAAGTAAAAATATTTTTTATGCCCTCACCTTGGGTAGCTCTCCACTGGTTCCCAGTCTTTTGCATCAGGGAAACAGAACTGAGGAATGATCCTCAGCTGATCCTCCGTCTCCCTCATGAACTTGAAGCTGCGCTCCAGCTGCAAACGCAGTGATGCAATGGGACTCAGTTTTTACTGCTTTCATGCATTTTCAGCAACTTAATTTCCATTACTATTTCACGCATATTCAACAAGTAAAAGATTGTTTAAAGCAGCTGCGAGGACCTTTTCCTTTTTTTTGTATCTGGGCACCCCTGTGGACAAAACCAGTTTGATCAGTCACATATTTAGAATGTTTTGAATGATGTGTTTTTCTGTCTCGGGGTAAAAAAAATGCAGCGTTCTATTTTGAGACATCAGGGATTTTGTGTTGCACTTCCATACAGTTTATGAACTCACAAGAGACATACTCAAAAAGGCAATGGTCAAAACGGATGCAACAAAGGCCAAGTAGGAGTCCAAATATAAAAGACTGGATTCTAGACTTCCCATAATGCAACTGGGTAGCTTCTTTCTGCCTCCTAAATCCCCATCTCTTTTAAATTCAGGTTTTATGTTAAAAAAAAAACCTAAATTGGGATAAATACCTCCAAGGAAGTTGGTTTGTTGGTTGGTTTGTCAACAGGATAACACAAAAACTACTGTACAGATTTCCATGAAACTCGGATGGAGGATGGGTCTCAGCCCAGAATAGACCCCATTAACTTTTGGTGCAGATCCATATAAAAGATTTATGTCTCTCTTTCTTTAACATTGTTTTCTACATTTCCAGAGAATAATGCATGAATCTTGATGGAAAAATAATCGGGTGTATTTAGCTGGCTGGTAACTATAAGTGAGAATGAAGGGACTATTGGGCCTTGCGCTCTACTGATGCCATTCTAGTTGATCATGGCATCATCTGGGTTTTCCCTGACTTTAGGAGGCTCTGGACCTCTGGAGTTACAGAGATGTTATACTTAACTCAACATGTGAATCGGGGAATTGTCCTTTTAAAAAGAAATTAGCACAAAAAACAAGAAAAGATCCAAGCAAGCCTTGGCTCCTGACCTTCGGGGGGAACTGCTGCGTGACCTCTGGCAGATATTGGGCACCAGCCTTCGACTTCTGCAGTGACACAACTAGAAAATATTCAAAGAGCTGACGTTGGTGGAGGTCCTTTTCGCGGGAGCTCTTGGTGCCGTTGTAGTGGACTTGAGCCTGGCCTGGCTGGCTCAGTATGGACTGGACTGACCTGAGACGCTGGCGATGAGCTGAGGGAAAAAGTAAGGTACCATGTGGTTATAAACTGAAGCTGTCAAAAGATGATAAGCAAAAAGGGGATGTTGTGTGTGGTAATCTACCTTTTGCTCTTTCTTCAACTTCACTCTCAGAGTCACTGTTGTCATCTGTTACTGCAAACAAAAGTCATGTCTCTTTAGCCAAAACTACTATTTTATAAGAGAATGCGTAGAAAGAAGTTTAATTTCCTCTGGACAATCATCATTTAAACGTCATCACCTCTCCCTGAGCTTGTCTCAGCGTAATGATAGATCCTCCGTATATGTTTCTTCCCGATCCGAGCCTCAAAGATGCTGTTGATTCTTAGCACAACCTGTTAGAACAAAGCTTTGACTCAGTGTGAAGAAATACTACAGAATGATTTATTTCCTCAAGGATGTGACCTTCTACATATACAGCTCTAAAATAAGCACTCAAGCACACACCGTTGGTATCCTGCGGCAGGTGCGGCTGTAGAGATCCCCGGGCAGCCAGGAAGTGTGTTCAGGCCCGGTGGGAGTGGAGGGAGGGCTGAGCTGGGGTGGAGATGAAACACCGCCACTGCTGTTGCTGTGGGTCGACTGGTTGGTTCTCCGCAGGTCCAGCAGCTTGAAGCTCCTGGCTGAATTCTGCCTGAAGAAGCCGGGCCTTGAAGTCTGTAGACAGAATTTAATCAATTTTCGAAATACTTCAAACATAAACGTAAAGTGTTATGCTTGGCTTGTACTGCAGGAACCTTGGTACTTTCAGCTCCAGGAGAGGAGGGCAAAGACTGCTGGGAGCACTGACTATCCAACTCGATGTCTTCATATGGGTTCTCTTTGGATGAATCTGCAAGGAGAGCAAAGTTGGCAATGTTCAACACATGTTCATAGGCATTTCTAGGAAAAACTAAGAGGTCTTATGGTTTCCATTCCAGTTTGTACAGTCCACATCTCAGTTAGTTGAAATTCAATTTGGGAAATACTCCTAAACAGTTAGATGAGAAGATCAATACCACACATGAATCAGTCCAACAATGTGTAGCCAGTTAAACAAAAGAGACTTCAGAACATAATTTTATCTTTGGATGGAGCTAGGCTAGCTGTTTCCCCTTGTTTCCAGTCTTTATGCTAAGCTAAGCTAACTGGCTGCTGGATGTAGCTTTATATTTATGAGGTAGGTGTTAATGTTCCCATCTATCTCTTGCGAAATGTCAAACTATTTCTTTAAAAATGAAATCAGTGAAAGATAATAGAGGTGACTGACCGAGGATGTCTTCATAGTGATGTTCCTGAGCCAGTGAGCGAGACAAGAGCGGGCTGGTTGACCCTGCGAGGTCTTCAAACTCAAAGGACTTCCTGTCACCATGAAGAGAAACATCAGGTCAAACTGTGACTATAGCCACAAACAACAAAACGTGACATTTTTGTTCTCTCTATACCTGTTGATGTTGTCTCTGACTCTCTCACCCCTCGGTCTTCCGTAGACACCAGAGGGAGGTTTTGAGGACGTTTTCGTAGGGTTGGAGGGCAGTGGCGGGAGGTTCCTCTGCCCTCTAACCTGCTTCTGACTCTTCCCAACAAAGGCGGTAGCTGGATGCTGGAAGGTACGTTGGGGTTTGGGGACTGGGTTGATGGGGGGTGCTCCTGGTTCTGTGTACACATTTTCCTGGTCCTGCTTTCCTTCTCTGGCTCCTGAGGATTGCAGTGCACTAGTCTGACCCGTGTTTTCACATTCTTTCTTCTTCACCTCTGTCCGTTTGTCCTTGCTTGGTGGGCTGAAGTAGTTTCCAAGTTCCTTTGGAGTTTTCCCATGATTCTCCCCCATAGCCTCCAGCTTTTTGAAAAGAGTAAATACAGCTCTCTTCTCCTGGCTTGTTTGTTCGGCTGTCCTCTTGTCGCTGTTTTTCCTTAGTGTCCCCACCTGCTGCTGCAGCACTGTTGATGTAGGTGAACAAGGCCTTGAATCCCCAAGCTTTTCTACATTCTCTTTCTCATGATCTTGTTCTTCCTTGTGGACAAATCTACTGCAATCCTCTACTTTTCGGTTCTCACTGGGCTTGCTGCTCTTGAGCGTCCCTCTTTGCTGTTTCCCAGTTGCAGCAGGTGAACAAGGCCTTGAATCCCCGTTCTCTTTCCCGAGATTTTGCTTTTCCTCATTGGATACTCTCCTGGAACTCTCCGTACTCTGCTCATCGTTGCTTTTCGTCAAAGATTCTGTCCTTTTTATGCTGGCACATTGGCCCAAAGAACCTGAGGTAATGGATGAATGAGGAGGTTCTTTCCCCTCCCACAGAGAAATCTTATCCTTGATTTTGCCTCCATTGGATCTTGAGAGTTTGTTGCCTACCAAGAGATTGTTCTCATTGCTGTGAGGATCAAAAGTTGACCTCCTGTGAGCCATGATGAGTGATCCTTCTCTCTGGTTGCTCAGGTTGTCTAATGGGGCGAAAGGGAGTTTTGGTGCCCCCTCTTTTCTTTGCACAGTTCCCTTGTTTTCCACTGAAGCAATATGGGAACCACTTAGCTCACCAAGAAGGTCGTTCTTCAGTCTAAACACAAAAGGAAAAAAACATGTTTACTGAGTTTTACAAAGTTGCAAATGAACATAAAGTAGTGAATGTATTGTCACTATAATCTGTAGGCTACCAGCTACAATACAGCACAGCAGGATACACCTCTCACCAACCTGACTCAGTCAGTCACGGTAGTTTGTGAAATAGTGACGGAAGATATGCTGTAGGAATCATGTAATCAGCAAGAGTTTAAATAGATAAATTTGTGTACATGTAGACAAATCCTAAAGAATGAATTCTGTCACTATTTCATAAACTGATTTCACTATCTTTCCCAAAACTTATCCATTAATGAGTCCTATAAGTTAAATTTCATGACTGTTTATCAACTGAAAATATGTTTTCCTAACCTGAACCAACAAGTGCTTTTTTTTTTTTTTTCCTAAACCTAAATGCAGACTGGATGCAAAGTCTGGATTCTGGTGTGCCCATCATGGAGTTTAGCAGATTACATGCTCAGAGTCACACAAAACATATAAAAATGAAATTAATATCCATGTACACGCATTTTGGAGATTATGTTTCATGACAAATTCAAGGCTGTTGTGATACTTCTGTGTGTTGGAGTCCTGAACAACACTTGTTGTCCACTGAGACAGCTTGAAGCTAGTTAGCAAGCAAGCAGCTGAAAGAGTTAGCTAAAACTAATTACTAAAATAATTAGCTAAATGTAGCCTAATGGATAAACATTTAGCTCAAGAATAGATAGCTGAAAAAGTAAGCTACAAAAGTTGCTAATGAATCAGCAGTTGAAGAAGCTAGGCCTTCTTAGCAAAAAGTGGTTGAACTTTGACGTAGCTGAGCTAAAAATCATGGACAGATAGTTGAAATATGTCCGCCAGTGCAAGTGGTGACCTGAAAGTAGTTTACAAAACACAAACTTTGAGCAAACCAACATAATCAATTGTACAAAAAAATGCAATAAATGCTTCATATAGACATATAAAATAATAACATTGGCTTTAAAATCAGTTGAAATGCACACATTTGGTCGCAGTTTCTTGAGTTCATCTGACAGGGCTAGAGGGGTAAAGACAAAAAAGGTTGGGAACCACAGTCTTACAGAATTTCTCAGTAAAATACATCTTTCTAAATAATAATTTTAGTATCCTACTCATGTCAACAAAAGGCTCTGACTGCTACCAGAGTTTCCCAAACTTCCCAGTACGGTCTCTGTGACTACCAGTTAGGGGACACTTAGTCTTTTTCTGGCAACAGTGGGAAAATTCAGCCTGTGAGTAAATGCCAGAGGACAACCCTATGACCGAGCATCTTCTTCTCATCAGCCTCGCTAAATAAACACATACTTGGGCCGGGGCCCAATTCATCAAACCGTTATGATTTAATAAATAAACGGGAGGAAATGGGAAGCCCAAAGTTGAAAGACCTGTTGTGACTTTTCCTTAATGGATGCGATGACAAAAGGGCAACCTATACTGCTTTACTTACTGTATTTCTCAAGCTCAAGAGGAATTTGTGAGGAAAATGTTCATTTTCTATAGTGGAAATGTTCAATCTGATACAAACCTGTTGATAGTGGAGTAGATACAGTCCGGCCTGGTTGGCATTCTCTTAGTGGCCTCCATGATCACTGCACACCTAAAAGAAGAAGAGGAAACCATATTCAGCCATCGCTCTATAAGCATTCCTTTGAGTTTGAATGTGAAGATTGTTTATTTGCATCCTGTCTGGCTTGGCTCCAACTGACAATTAGTGTCAGACATTTTCAGTGAAACTGATAATCATGGAGAGTTTTTTCATATTAGAGATTAACAGTCCTGTTAAGGCTCACGTTTTATGCAGTGTGAACATTCATTCGCAGCTGGTAATGTACAGTATTTACAGGCCAGCTGGGCAGACTCAAGGAAAAACATGACAGCCAGGGACTCGGTGCGACTCCCTCGAGCAGTTCATCACACAAACCAACATTTCAACAGTCATTAGGGAGCTCTTGCGTGATTGAATCACTCTCCGCAGCCTTTTCTTTCCTGTCCTGTATTGATGTATGTTCCTTATTCTGCTGCAGGAGTCCAACCTTTGGCCCTCACAGCGACCAAAATGCTCTGCTCTCCTCTTCTTGACTCACATACTTTCACATCTCTAAAAGGCCAGTGTTTCAAAGTTCAGTGGCCTCTAAGATAGCGCTTGGTCGTTTCCCAGCTCTGAGGCTGTTGTCACCATTTGTTTAGTTGACATGTAGTCAAAATGACAGGGTAGCTTGAGCAGAGGGACTGCATACAGCTCTTAAAGACGCAGGCTATGGCTGATTAGCTGGGAGACAAGGCATTCAGATGCCTATCTACTGTGTGATAAAGATAAGGAACTATCAAGAGTGGCCCGATTAAAAGAAAAAGCAGATGTGGTGGCAGTTTTTTCTTACGCAAGACGCTGCTTTTAGGAAAAAGTTGATTTTCCAAATGTGTTTTTTACCAAATAAATACATCACATCTTATTTTCTCCCCTCTGAAGTAAATTTTTCACAGGTGACTAAGCAGGAAAGATATGATTTAAGATTGCTTCTCCAGTACTGAATGTTTGCACGCTTGAATCAAAAACAAGTCAAGGAAAATATGAGACAACAGTTTGTTGAAATCACATTTTGTATATCAAACACGTCAAATTAGATCTGTTTCTTACCTCCTTCTGTCGTACAGTTTCCATGTGTTCATTAGTGAAACAGGAACATAATGCAGCCGATGTTGCTATATGAGTATCCATTGGTATAACCTCAGAACCACCCCGATGTGGTGTGCTGTATGTCCAGGTAAAACCCTCTGCGGTAGGTTCTCTATCTCGATTAAAGCCTCAAAGTGAGTCGTCAGATGTTTAATCGAGTGAGACATAAGGGTCTCACCTCAAACTGCTGTACAGTCCTCTCTCCCTGTCTCCAATCTCCAACTTTCATTCACTTTTTCTCTGCCCACACACAGCCTGAACATGACTTCCTCCCTCCCTCTCTCTCTCTTCTCTCTCTCTCTTTACATGTGTCTCTATCTGCTGGTTGACTCCCTCACAGCTGACATTATGAAGGGAAATCACTGACACATGGGACAGACGTCATTTTTATGACATTATTTCCCTCCAAATCCGACATTCGTTGGAATTGACATCACAACTGTTCCTGAGCTACAGTTGCTCATGCATGCAGCTGTAGCACGTCAGCCCACCCTCCTTGCCCTGATGTATATTCACCTCCATAAGTAATGAAAAGGAGAGTCCCAATGACGTATGCAAATGAAAAATACAAGCAAAGAAATGACAATAGGCTTCTAAACTTGTTATATCCACAAAAAAAGGAAAACAAGGGAAAATCCTAAAATTACACTTTTTTATATATTATAGAACACATACAGTTAAATACTTGTTAGTAAAAATTTTAACCTAGATTGTCTTGTATTTTAATTTTTTCGTTACCGTTGTTCTCTATTTAATCCACTTCCAAGGCTGCTTTCTTCATCAAAATCTTATTTTTCATACAAGTCTTTTACCACAACCTCAGCTGCACTTCACTCCACATTGTATCTCAACAAATAAACCTTTTGAATCCTCTTTTTTTTTTTTTTTTAATAAATAGGCTTCATGGTGTTGAAAGTAAAAAATTACATATTGCACCTTTAACTTTAATCACAATTTGGAACAATGTCCAGTTTTAAATGTGCAGTGCACGAGCACAAATATACAGTTTAAACACACATACTGTCTAAATATTTTAAATAAACTAACTGTATATTATATATATGTATATAAAAGGCTTACCAAAATTCAATTGCTGACCAGGTTCAGTGCTGGATCCCCGCTGCAGTGTCACCGCCTTTAATACAAGTATTGTTTTGTTGGTGCCGATTTTAAACTATGTACAAATCTGCCTGTAGCCAATGACAGCTTGGCTCTACCCAACAAGTGTCACAGTGACAGGTGAGAGCTGAACAGCTGTGTTCACTGTTCACCCTCCTCCTCTCTCTGGGCCTTTACGCATGTAGTTCCACTCCTGTCCTGCTGGTGGCAGCAGTGCGCCGCCGCGCTCTGCGGGCAGCGTCGTCCGTGACACAGGACTCCACAGTAAACACAGATTGTCACCACACCGAGAGCGACCTAGAAGCCAACGGTTACCTGAGCGGAAAGGTAAGAAAACGCTGTCGTTTGTTTGTTTATCCCTACACGTGTTGTACTGTAACTATCAGCTCTTTTTCTGGGAACGTTTCTTATGATTTTTAACGCTAAAATGGATCCGGAACTGGCTGTGAAGCGAAAGGCTCTGTCACCAAGTAACGTATGTGCGTTGTCACTCAGTGAGGTAGAGATGGACAGAGACTGTTGTGGAGTAGAAATGGCTAATTCTGGCTCTGAGAACAATAAAAATGCTTCGGAAAATGAGTTTAATTGACTATATATATCGTATGAGTTAAATTAAAGATGAGCTGTTCATCTACGAACAAGCTAAATCATCTCTCTGAACACAGGAGCCATAAGCAGTGAGAGGCACAAACTCGAGCCCGTCTGTTATACACTGAAAATTGATAGCTTCATTTGAACGGGACGTCCTGCTTATAGTTTCGCTTTCAGTGTGGTGTGCTCTTTAAAATGTAACTACAGTTTAATAGTCCCACCTGTCAGTTACTGGATCTGCAGGGGGGTTGGAAATACCAGTCACAGAACAATGCTAATTTGCCTTTTAGGGAGTTTATCTAACAAACACTGCTGCAGGTCGCAGTGGCTTTAATACCTGATAAGAGGTAGAGGGAAATGTTGAGGTTGACCACCTGTGACTACTTGGCCTACGTGTCTGTAGCATGAAACTGCTCAGAAAGCTTTGTTTCATGAAATAACAGAAGTTCTGTGCACAACATAATTAAAAAACTGTAAAAACATGGCCCCTTTTACTTTTAGACAGGACATATTCATATGGTCCGTTGACTTTTCTTCCCCTGAGTAATGATGTGTTTATTGTATTGGATGTGTAGTGTGAGCAGACAGTGTACGCAACCAGATACAGTAAATGTTGCTTGGCAGATACCCAGGACTTTCTGGGAGAGGAAAAAAAAATGTTAGAGAACGTGAACTGCTTATACGACGATTTATTAAGGAAATGAAAGTAAGGCAATTCACTTTCATATCAGCGTGAATAGTTCTCAAAATAAAACCACGCCTCCTCATTGAATGTAACAGGAGTTTTTCACAAAAATCTGTCTTTGAGCAAAAAAATCGATCATTATTGTGTGTTCTTTTTAACACTAAATACATGTACTAATTCTTATTTAATATAGTAAGCAATAGACCCATCCATTACCAGTGTATTGCAACACAAGCACATGAATCCAAAAAGAAACTGGCATGTAATGGGAGTACGCAGTTAAGGTGCCAAGAGGACACATTGCCACTAATATAGAGTTGCAGGGACAGTAAACAGTAGTTTGACGAGAATTTAAAACGGAAGACAAATCTATTTAGCATAGATTGTTTTTCTTTGTAGGTATTGCCGCAGATACCAACCTGATTGAGCTGACTGGGTATCGGCCATGACATAACAGATCCACAATAATTACACTGTCATTACTCATGTCATAAAAACGCTGTGTTTACATTGCACTGGTATCAGATTGGTACGCAGTTTAAGGACTTGGTTCCGATCTTTAGTTCTTAACTGGTAGAATCTTGTTTAAAATGTGAGCCAATAAATGGTTACAGCTGAACCAGACTGGTGGGGGAGGTGTAGTGGTTTTCAGAAGCAGTCAGTATACACTGGGCCCGTTGATACCTGCAGGTACGACAGCATGCCCCAGCACTCGGACCACAGACATCTATTCATACTCCTGCTTCACCCCAATGTGATGGATACTGTCAACAAGATAGTATTGCTTGCAGCAGTACAGGAAACATCCAGGACTGGTAAAATCAGGTAAAATGATATTCAGCACCTGGTTATCACAGTCTTGGGTGAAGTCAAACACTGTGTTCTTTGAAAAGGAACAGTTTTGGATCACTGCATGAATGATCACTGCTGTTGTGAATGCTTTATGGTTTCTTTACACAGCTGTGACAGTAAACTTAATATATTTGGGTTGTTGACAAAACAAGACATCTGAGGACATCATCTTGGGCTTTTGGGAAACACTGATGGACATTTTCCACCATTTTCAGGCTTTTTAAAGATCAAGACATCTAATTGCTTAATAACTAACAATAAAAAATCTGGTTAGTTGCAGCCCTGTTGTAACGCTGGTTTCCAATTCCTTCTTTTCAGGCTTCTTTGTTGTTCCCCAAGTGATGTGCATAGTGGGACATTAGCTGAACCCCCTCCCTGTCCTGTTGCTGCTCCCCCTGAAGACCTCCACCACTACCTCCTTCCTCCTCCTCCACCTCCTCCTCCTCCCTCCAGCCAAACCTGTGATGCCTCCCTCGTGCTGTGGCTACCTGTCACAGTACACCCATCATCATCTGGTTGCCTTTCTCCTCACCTTCTTTAGGTAATCTAGTCCCATCCTGCCCTAAAGGTCCTCGTCAAACCTTTGGGTTAGCTTCTAGATGAGCCTGTGACAGCACATGTCCTCTTTTAACACTATTTTGAATTGTTAATATATATTATTAAATTATTATTCATTCTTTGGTTCCATATGCATGATGAAGAATGTAATGTTTGATGATGTCAGGCTTTCTTCAAGATCAGCAACCAGGTGGTTAGTTGGTTGTTGGTTGGCTGAAACGTCATCAAATTTAAAAGAAAAATGTATTTGGAGCCAGTGTGCGACACTTTCTTTCTGCTTTCGAGTCAGCGACTCACTACAATCCCTGGTGTGTGTTACTTTCTTATAATTAAATAATGATATTCCCAACAAATTTTCGAAACAGTTTTCAAACGGAAATCTCCTAACCAGCCATTCACAAGAACGAATCACAAGAAAATGTTGGAGTTGGATACAAGAGAAATGTAGCTAGTGCAGAAATATGTGTGACTGGGTGTGAGCTGTTGATATGGGTGAAAGGTCTGTGGAGCACGGCTAACCCAGGTTGGACATGGTCAAGATAACATAGACAATAGGGACTGATTTCCAATAGAGAGGGTTTCTACACAGACTGAAAAAGTAGAAAACACGAATCTAAATATTTTCTATTTGGGGGAAAAGAGTCCATAAGTATATTAAACCCTGCGAAGACATTCAGGTCATTTGAATGTGAAATGGAGAACGTACAGCAGTGTTTAACATACCAGGGATTAAATCATGTTGGTTCATTTCCTGCTACAGCCCGCGCTGTTAATCTTTAATTACAGCAGATCTGATATCACATGTCTACAGCCACGTCAGGTGATTCCTATCAGGAGGAAAGCAAAGTGTCATCTGCAGCAGGCGGTAGCATGCAGTGAATTCTGCTAGTCAGCACAAAATTTGGCCTTGTGTTTCCTGTTTCTTAGATAAAGGTGATGCATTCCAGACATTTCCTGTGAATTCTTTCAGTAGAATTGAAATGCTACTTCTTTGAAATTCAACCTCCTGCGTGCCTCATGTGACCTTATGTAGCCCAAGACACCTAACAAGATCATTTAAAGGATTATTAATTGCCCAAGTAGGTAATATGGTATATTGTGGTAATATGATGAAAGCCATTTTTCAAACGTTTTGGAACTAGTATTTAGGAATCTGCATCCCCTCCTCCAGCTGAAGTATAAACTCAGACCTGCTCATTCTACATGGATGATCAAATAAATATTTACCTAATTCCTTTTGCCTTCACTTGCTGGTTAAACCTGTTTTCTGTCTCTCTAGCTATGTGTTGCTGCATGCATCCAGGAAGACGTTCAGCAACGTGAAAGTGAGCATCTCAGCTCAGTGGACACCATCTCTCCTGAATGAAAGTCTCTCCCCAGGCGAGGTACCGTGCAGCAAGCAATCCACCACAGTTGGTTCAAAACCAACGTTTTCTTGTATCAGTTTCCTTAGAAAACTATATAGGTTGGCTGTTGCACGTGATTAACTGTGTTCTCTCCGACTGTCCCAGACATGGCAGGACAATCATCTGTTTGAAGATGAAAAGCAGGCAACTCTGTTCCTGGGAGCTCTGGACTCCATCTTCCTCTTCTCGTACGCAGTGGTGAGTGGCGAACATGATTTTTATGTGTTAACAGCAGTCTGAAAAGAAGAGACGTCTGCTGCAGAAACTGGTGGACAAGCAGAAGCTGATGATGGCATGTTTCAGGAATGACCCCTAACAGCAGCGACATTAAACTGTACTAGTTACTGGCTACAGTTAATCAATACATACCTTTATTAACTTCCTTACAGCCCACCCTAGAACTTAGAGCTGAGCCGGGTCCATCTCATGTTTTAACTCTGATGTTTTAAATACAATTGTTTATTTGAATTATATTGTTTTACTTGCTTCATTTTCAGTCCTGTGTATTCTCTCTAATAGCAACCTGTATTGGTACTGCATTTTAAATACAATCGATGGATCGATTTGATTCCTGGTGCTGTCTACACAGGGTCTGTATCTCAGCGGCGTGATTGGGGACAGAGTGAACCTCCGCTACGTGCTCTGCTTCGGCCTGTGTGGCTCTGCTGCAGTGGTGAGTACTCAGTGTGTGTTAGGCTGTGTGTTATTAACACTGAGTTGTCTATTTTGCAGTTATTTCAGTTGTGATCACTGTTTTTAATATCTTCAAATTAGGGGTGTAACGATACACAAAAATCACGGTTCGATACGTACCTCGGTTTTGAGGTCACGGTTCGGTTCATTTTCGGTACAGTATGGGAACAAAATGCAAACATAAAGTGCTGCCTGATAATAAGTTAAATAAATTATTCTCAAATAAACAAAATATATAAAATAAACGGGCTGCACGTGTAGCTGCAGGCGGAAAATAAACACACGCAACTTCTGTTCCGGGAACTCACCCGTGCACATCCCTGTACCGAACCGAACGTCCTGTACCGAAGCTGTTCAATACAAATACATGTATCGTTACACCCCTACTTCAAATAAACAGTGACGAATCTGGATTTACATGTGTGTATGTTTACATAAGAATGTCACCAACCTTTTGGCCAACATGAATACCTGAAGGAGTTCATCCCAAAAACTGCATAATTCCAGCCAGAAAGTTTTGACTTTGACTTTGAAAGCCGCACTCTTGATCATTTTGGGTCAAAGCCGATTGAGGGAGGAGAGCCCGTTAACAAGAACGAGGCGCCATGTCGACTTTGTTTGAAGACAGTGGCAACAAAAAAGCGGCAATGCAACTGACCTAAAAAGTTCATTTAAAGCATTACCATGATGGATATTTTAAATGTCTGGCTCAAAAGTGGATATCAGGTCAGCTGTATGAGATGGGATGATTATTGAATGAAAGAAAGCGTGTGAATCAGTCAATACAATTTCACACATGGCTAGGCTCCACACTAGTATATAGATGATTTGACGATCATGCAGAGAGACCCAGTTTTGTGTCTTGTTTCACATGTAGAGTGCATGATTCTCTATGATGAGATTTTAGTCTTGAAAGAAGTGAAATCTAATGTGGAATTGAAAACATTTTATTTCTACACCAAGCAGTAATAGAGATCAGATAACATTTGTTCCCAATAGCCTGTATTCACGTGATATTTTGGAATATAACTGTATCTATCTGTGCGTTTGTAGGAGTTTGTGTTCGGCACGCTCACCGAATGGCTCCACATCTACAACATCTATCTGTACTGCGGCCTGTGGGTGCTGAACGGCCTGCTGCAGTCGGCCGTCTGGCCCTGCGTGGTGGCCGTCATGGGCAACTGGTTCGGCAAGACGGGGTGAGTGTGACGTTCCTCTCTTGACAGAACTGGCATTTGTCTAAATTTTACTTTATTTGGACCACAACTGCAACATCTGTCCAGCCTAGAAATATTTAGTCGAGTTGGTGTCCGTCAAGTTGGACACACACGGAAACCCTCACACAATGACGTCCATTCATTGGTGTTGCTGCTGAGACATAGACCCCATTTAGAACTTTTCCTCGCAGGCAGGACTTGTAAACATAATTTGCTGAATATAGAAACAGCAAGTCACTGAGCTGAGTGTGAAGTTGCTTTTAGTTTAAAGAGTACAGTATTTAAAGTGTTTCTTAAGAGACACAATATCTGAAAATGAAACTAAAGGCATGAAAAATATGTCATTTATAACTGAACTTCTTCTTCCAGCCGTGGTTTTGTGTTCGGCCTGTGGAGCGCTTGTGCCTCTGTAGGCAACATCCTGGGAGCCTTCCTGGCTTCTAGTGTTCTCAAGTATGGATATGAGGTAAGACACACACTTTTTTTTCACTTTTGCGAGACCTGTTTCCATAACATCCTCAGCCACTAAATGCTGACATGATGTCCTGTCTGTTGCTGTGTGCAGTACGCCTTCCTGGTGACGTCAGTGGTGCAGTTCGCTGGCGGGGTGGTGGTGTTCTTTGGCCTACTTATCTCCCCGAAAGAAGTCGGTAAGAACAGCAAGCATCAGAGTAGAAATGGTGTTTCTCTAATATAATTAAAGATGTACTATCTAACATTTAACATGTGTGTGTCAGGTTTGTGCTTGGAGTCGGAGCTTGGCCCAGTAGAGACGGACACAGACAGCCACCGGCCTCTGATGAGCGACGAGGAGGACGAGGTGGAGGTGGAGGTGTACGCCAGGCGACACCAGTCCATTCAGCAGCCGGACGAACCTCTGGCCGAGCCTCCTCAGGCCATCGGCTTCTGTCAGGCTTTCTGTCTGCCCGGAGTGCTGCCCGTGAGTCCACAACCCGAGCCAAGTCGAGACACATTTGGTGCTCTTGAACAAGCGCTTAAGTCAAACAAACACCATATTGACTCTGTCCCTGTTTGTACTGCAGTATTCCCTGGCTTATGCGTGTCTGAAGCTGGTCAACTACTCCTTCTTCTTCTGGCTTCCTTTCTACCTGAGCAACAACTACGGCTGGAAGGAGGCAGAGGCCGACCGCCTGTCTGTGTGGTACGATGTTGGAGGAATCATCGGTAAGTGGCACGAGAATTTATGCATTTAATTCCATCCTATGTTTCATCATAGTCTCATTGGAAAAATTGAGTTGTTAAAAATTAGCACTTTTTTCAAGGGACTCTGGTACAGTAGAAAAAGCACCTCTCCTCCTCTGTTCCTCATACATAAATATCATGAGTTTGGATGTAAGCTGCCTTTTCCTCATCGTGTCGTTTGGTTTGTGTGCGTCAGGAGGGACAGTTCAGGGTTTGATTTCTGACTTCATGGGAAAGAGAGCCCCGGTGTTGGCCACCAGCCTGGCGCTGGCGATGGGAGCCCTAGTGGGATACAGCCGTGAGTATAGAGTCATTTGAAAGATTTGTTTTTGTTTTCCCTCTGTGATGGACTAATGAAATCAGACCTCATTATATAAGGCTGATGGTGGAACAACAGTATTACAATTCTACCTTCTCTCTTTCTCAGGCTCACCTAACGACCAGGTGATCAACGCCGTGCTGTTGGCCACCACCGGCTTCTTCATTGGCGGCCCGTCTAACATGATCAGCTCGGCCATATCTGCTGACCTGGGCCGGCAGGACGCTCTGAGGGGGAGTCAGGAGGCTTTGGCTACCGTCACCGGCATCGTGGATGGAACTGGGAGTATGGGAGCTGCCGGGGGGCAGGTGAACAGAAACATCTCATAAGGCAGCTCGTGTTAAATAAAGAACAGAAGGAAAAAATTGGTTAGAAGTGCAGTCCCACCTGCAGATTTAAATTTGACCTAATTTATATCTCCATCTTCTTCTAGTACCTGGTGTCCCTGATTGAGAGCAAGCTGGGCTGGATGTGTGTCTTCTACTTCTTCATCGTCATGGTAAGACGACTTCCGTAGATCACGAGAGGCCTTCTTATAAACACTGCAGTGAAAAGTCATCCTGTCTTGCAGATGTTTGTCTTTAAAACACATTGACATAAATACGATTTTTTAAATATCATTCCTGACTCTGTAAATCAGTGTTTCTAGTATGTTCAGGTATAAATCAATTTTAATGTCCAGGTGATAAAATCATATCATCTTCCTTTTTTTAATTATCACTTGTTTGTTCATCGGTAATGGCAAGAACCATTAGACGCATACATTAAGCATAGCAAACAGTAATAGAAACTAAACTAACAGGAAACGGGAGCGCCACATTATATAACATGAAAATAAAACTGTTCTATAACTTTGACTGTTGTGTCTTTATGTTACAGACAGGGGGCAGCATTGTCTTCATCACTCCCTTGCTCTTCAAAGAGGTGCGAGCCATGTGGAGAGACAGACGAGCGCTGCACCGCCAGTTGTGAAAGCATTAACATAAAGCAGACGTGATGCTTCCACTGTTATCAATGGCGACACAGCGAGGCTGCTCAGGCACTCACCTTTTCTGTGAGTTTCGTGAGGTGGTAAGTTTTGGTGGGTGCTTTTTCTCACAGTCACAATTGTGAAGGTGACCTGGAGTTAGAGTGCCACCAGTTTAACTCCCACGAGCATGGCCTGTGTTTGTCTGTGAGCAGGAAGAGAGTCTTTGAGCACAACACTGAAGTCTTATCCGCTCACTACAAGTCTCAAATGTAAAAAAAAAATGGAGGTTGAAGTGCCTAACTGAAAGGCTTTTAAAGGGACCTGGCTGTCAGGCACAACCACTCTGTGAATTCATCACAGAATGTAGTCATGTATATATATTTTAGGATTTTAAATGGATGTAAAAACTTTGAATTTTTTTAATGTACATGTTTTAATCAGGAGTTCTTAACTTAAAGATCAGGCGCTCTGAGGCAGATTGAAGGTCGGGATTACTAAAAGAATGTGAATAATAATTGTAATGTAGAAATTGACTGTCAGCTTTTGTATTTATGTATGATATTTTTGTTGTTTATGGTTAAGATATTGAATATTGCACTGTAGTATTCAGACAGACAGATTTTAGTGAACCATCTACATCTTAGTGGAGTTTTGGAAAACTCAAAGCCACTTGATTTATTGTGTGTACAGTTTTGTGTAGTCAGAAACTTTACTGTAAATCCTTTTCATCATGGGGACTGGTTCTCTTGATTACGTTAATGTGTCAGCCACTGACTGATACTTGCTCTTCGTTGCGTTTTTTTTACTTCACTGGAATGTTTATGCCTCAAATTTTAGTGTCTTAAATCACAGGAAACCCCTCATACAAAACATACTGACAGAAACACAGAAGAATCTTCTGTTGTTTTCTCACATGATTATTTTACAGTGTACTGTACATGTAACACTTCAAGTGTTTTATTCCATACTGACATTGAAGAAGAAAAACTTTTGTTTGTGTTTGAACTGTTGATGAACATTGTCAGTTATCACCGTGGGTCTTTGTGCACTACACTCACGATCATTGTGGGAAATACAGCAGCCATATGCGGGGAAGTTCTTGCGAATGTTGTCTACTTTGCGAGACAGATGGTCAGTAATCTGTCGTCACCTTGGGGGAAATCATTTTTGTTAAAATCTGTAAAACAAAACAAGAATTTGTGATTTTACAGCCACTGACACGACAGGAACTTTGCTCTGTTGTATGCAGATACACAAGTCACCATAAAAAGTGCTTTGGGGACAGGTTCCTTGTGCTAAACCAATAGCAGTGGAGTCTAATATGAGACATGCAAAGTCAAATGTAATAAAATGAACATTGATATGTATGTGGAATGTGTAACACTATCTGTGGTATATACTTTGGGTTTTTTTTTACATTTGTTTATTCTTAAAGTTAATGTAAATGCAAATTTCATTTAAAATAAATGCAAATTACATTTAGCAAAGTGTGAGATATCTAGTTCACATCTACAGAATACTTCAGATAACATAGTCACTGTTTTATTATAGCCTTCAAGTATCATTACATCACATTCCCGCCAAATCCAGTAAACGTAATTAGTCTACTTTGGTTGTTTACCGTGTGCAATGTTACCTGAAAACCACCAGGGGGTGCTATTAAGTCAAGAAGAAACATCAAGTTTCGGCCTTTTGTAACACCCAAATAAACAAGAGTTCAGACGAGAGTTTTATGGTTTATATCAATCTCCTTTACATTTTATTATTTTGAGCACACTATGAAGTCAACAATATGAAAGGCGACAGTGCACCCACAACCCAACAATATAGTATTTTCTATACAAATGTCATCAAAAAGGATGAGTCTGATCCCATACAAATACACTTCTTACATGTTGCAAGGGTCCATACACCAGTATTAATTTACAGTAAAATTATTACAAATGGTGTACAAAGATTATCATACATTCATGCATATACAACACTTTTTAAAGAGGCTACACTTTGATATAGCTGCGACAGGTGAATTTGGTAAGCAAAGTTTGCCTAGGCCCAGTGAGACTAACAGGTCAACCTTCGACATTTACCAGGTTAGTTTTATTTTATTTAATTGAATTTATTTTATTTCCTCCAAACAGACACGAGGAAGAATCACAATATATATTATATACTGTGTCTAACAGCGTGACAGATCTGATTGGAGGAAAAAGGTAATGTAATAATCATAATTATCATATTATTAATGTCCGGAAAATTCCTAATCTGTTCCCCAGTTTCTGAGAAAGTATTTGCATTTTTTTTTTAAAGATAACCATAAAAAAATAATTCTCTTGTCAACAATGTTTAAAGTAGTGCAATGATATAGTTTCTGAAATAACACAATTAGTTAGTTATAGTAAAAAAAAAAAAAAAAGGGACTTTTAATTATTTCCCTACTTAACAACTGATACAAACTCAAAATAAGTTAATAGACTTTGAAAGTTTCCTCTTAAATGCACTGAGAAGATAGGTGCACACAAACACTGTCTCACACACACACACACAGACACACACATAGATAAGTTGACAAACAAAACAAGTCATCCTGACAAATTCAAACAATTCTAAACAGCCGTGTTTGCTATTTTTAGCGCTGTGAAATATGGCCGTGAAAGAATAACATGATCGTGAACAACTGCTTTCATGCCAATTTCTCGCAGAGACTGAGGCGGCTGCTTCATGAAAGAGAGGCTGAGAGACTTTTAAAAGGGAGGCGGACAAAAGCACGTCTGATTCGAGGGCCACTTGTCTGGCCACTGAGATCCTTTGATCCAGAAGGGGGTCTGAGACATTTTCTGGTTTTCTATTAAAGTTTTCCTCGTCCTTCCCCCCACTAATACTGCTCCTCCGTCTCTGGGAGAGCTGTCAGAGCAGAGCGAGGCAGAGAGCGACAACAAAAGTGGCCTCACCCCCTCCCCCCTTGGGGGAGCCGAATTTCCTCTGCGTGGAGCTGGGCCCCGCTCTGACACACTGACTCTTTTACCTGATGTGAAACTCAACGCGGAGCGCTGAACCTCGACAGCTTTTACCACAACACAATATTCAGACCCCCCTCTCCCCTTTGTGTCGGTCTCTCTGTCTCTCTTTCAATTGTAGACATAAACAACCTGAGCTATGTTGAGTTTAAATTTTGCGTGTATATAACTTGTTTGTGTTAATGAATCACTTGATGAGGTAGTTCAGAGTGGATTAATCCAGGGCATGGCTTTATATTCATATACAAATTAGAATGACTGTAGGGAAAAAGGAGGAGGCATGTCCTATTTGAGTCACCAAATCCTTCTGTGACCCATCAACAGTGAGCCACTTGTATAAATGATGTGTTTCTAATTAAATGGCACAGCAATTTTCCTCTTTGGTACAACTGCCTCAGCTGCCACAACTTTAACAACTTGTGAGAAACCTCAAAATGAACACCAATCAAACTCATTCATACAAACACTTATATGCATATGTACACTTATAGAACTGCGTGGCAACAGAAGATGCGAAGCAGCTCCACTCTTCTTATAGTAAAAAAAAAAAATTGGAATCAAAAGTTTCAATCCCTCCGACTTGCGACACAGTGATAAAACGCTACGTTGAACGCTACGCCTTCATGAAGAAAAGAATGGTGGAAATCATGTGAAGGCAAAGAGCTGAAATTGCTACATTGTACAAGCGTAAAGCTAACACTAAATAAGGTCGGTTGCCAAAAGAATATATGGATGTTTACAGCCCCATTAATAATAATACAAAGCAATAAGGGAATATAGTTTGTATAATTCTTGCTTTGTTGGGATGGTATAAAATAATTCTGGGCTAAAAATTTAAGCGGCAACGGTGGAGTCTTTATGAGCATTAATGACTTAAAGTCTAACACATAAGTCACAGGTTTCCACAAATGTTGGTTCATACCTCATTTTACACTCTGCTTGTCTATTTTTTTTTTTTTTTTGTATATTTTTTGAAAACAATCTAGCATCATTGATAATAAATAAATAGTCAGATAGGAAACATTATTATGTCTACTCTCATTGTACGACAATGACTGAATTACTTAACCGCTGACCCTCCACCGTTGACCTTTAACCTGGAGCTAATCACAGTCGTGCTGCCAAATTTTCGAGCTCTGGCTGAGGTTTTGACCTCTGGCTCGACTCGTGCTCTGGGAGCCGCAGGGGTGAGACTGAAGGCAAAGTGTGACATGAGGCCAGGAATGGTTAGTCCTCTAATCAAAACCTCTTATGACTTTTAGCAAGAGGGAGGAAAAACGGGTCGAGGAATGAGGTCAAATACTATTGAAGGCCCGCTCAGAAGACAATTAACCTCTTATAACGAGAGCCTATTTTCTGTTATTAAGAGTGCATTCAAAATTATTTCACAGTATAGTCAGAAGCTGAGGAAAACAGTATAAAGATTTCTAATTATCAACAAAAACCGTGCCTAGGGTCTAAGCATGAATAAGGAGGGGAATGGTAGCTTCATTGTGCTGAGAATTGAAGGTATGTGGTGTCAGAGGAGTTTTTAAGCCCATGTTGTCTGAGCTTGTGGACAGTCAGTTACAAAATGCTACATATATACATATGATATGAATTGTGAGGTGAAGAAGGATGTTGACCACTAAGTGATCTGCTGTTGAGTCTGCTTCTCTACTGCCGAGACGATGCTTTGTAATGCTGAAGCTTCGTCTTCTTCACCCTGAAGAAATCTGGTGAGACACAAAAAGACAATTCAAGGTCAGGAAAAATACCTCCAGACAGTCTATCAACTGAAATCTGTCCTTGATGTTATCTTGATACATTCAGTAGAATCATGATGTGAGTCAAGATATAAAAGCACTGTTTAAGGAAAAGGTTTACAGTTTTGGAAATAAAAGTTTTAACTTTCTTGTTGAGAGCTAAGAAGCTTTCGCCAGTTAGCTTAGCACAAAAACTGAAAATGAGTAAACGTGGCCTGTCTCCATCCAAAAGTAAGTAATTAAGTAAAAAAGCAAACAAAAAAAATGTGTTGTTTTTTTCGTGTTCAGTTTGTGTTAAGCTAAGAGGCTGCTAACGCGAGCATCATGTTCATTTAATTGTTAGCAACAAAATACATAAGTGCAATGTAGAAATTTTGGCCGGACTGACCTGTGATGGCAGCCTGCCTGCGTTTTTTATTCCATTTGAGCCGGTAGCACCCCCTTGTGGTAACCTCCAGGTACTCGTCTCCGGACCCGGATGAGCTGCTAGACCTCGGGGAATTCTCGCCCGATGAAGACGAAATCTGTCTTCTGCTCTTTGGCAGCGCCGCCGGCCTAACCGTACAGCTGCGGTAAAACACTGGCACATCCTGGCACCTGAGCTCCTCCCACTCGATGTTAGAGCCCTCTCCCGGCCTCTCACTCTGGAAATCGAAGTTCCAGCGCTTGTTGGCCACCTCCACGCTCATGCAGAGCAGCCTCTCGAAGTCCTTCTGCAGCTGCTGGTGGTCTACGGGCCCGAAGAGGTTCCTCCGCACTGGCCCCGCCTTCAAATTCAAATTCTCGATGCCCCCCTGGCATGACATTTCCGAGTCAGACGCCATCGCTGGCCCTGCTGTTGATGTTGATGGAGAGGCAGATGCCATTTCCCTGTCAGAGAACATACACATGTAGCAGTGTTAAAAAAAAAAGGCCAGAGGTAGATTGTTGGCTCTGTTGGACCTGCAGAGCTTCAATGAGGTGTGATCTGGCTTTTTACTGCTTTTTACTACACACACACACCAGCTGTATCTGCCCTCTTGGGCGCCTTTATATTTTATGTGATCAACCACATGTGTGCCCTAACCTGCTGAGTAATTACTGCAGCTACAGGTAACTCAACCTACACCAAATAAATCTCCAACATAATTCACTGGCCTGCCGTGTGAGAGTTAACCTGATTCTCCACCTGCTCTGGTGTCTGCAGGTCAAAGGTCGACTGTAGAGGTTACGGAGTCACTTAGAGAAAAGGCCCACGTAGGCTCCTTGAGAGGAATGTTTCCCACATACCCCAGCTGCCTCCTGCCACGTTTAATTAGAGCAGCACTGTTGAATTCTGACAGCGACTTCTGCACCGGTATCTGATATTCTGCCAGGTTTATCATGTCACAACCTGCACTATCTCCACAGTGAGGTTTCATTTTACATGTAGGTGAATGATAACCACATCCCTGCTGACTCTAGAGCCTCTGCACTTGCACTAAACTCACGGTTCGGTGCTTTATCAGCTGTTTCGAAGCAGTAAAAGACGTCAATATGTTCTTTCTGGGATGGGCAGCAACTACCATACAGCTGATAGTAATACTGCTGTATACTTAAATTTTGTAGTTTGCAGCTCTAAAATGCAGCAAACTCCAAAAAACGACTCAAGTGCAACTTAACATTTTCAATGGTTGCACCGGTGCGCCTGAAATGTAGCAGGTTATTTTTCAAACAGTTTGAAGTTATCATAATTCCCTGTTTCTTGTAAATTAAATTATATAAATCATGTATTTCTAGCTTTATTTCTGTTTACAATCATTTGCATAATGTGTTAAGAAATTAAAATAAAATGCTGGTGCACCTCAGTTAAAAATGTAGGCGCACCAGTGCAACCAGTGTGAAAATTGTACCGTGTGCCCTGTTTTGTATGGGGGCCCTGTTTATACTTAACTCATATACCTAAAAAGAAATTTGCATTTAATGAGACGACCACAAAGTAAAGTCGGGGACAGGGGGCGTGGGTAGCTGAGAAAGGGCCCCATAGTGGGTTAATCCGGCCCTGCGCAAACATCTAGGTTATTAAGCAGTTGAACAAAAATGTCAATGGATTCAATCAGACGATTGTCACACTCCGGGTTTCAGTGTGGGTTTAGTAGTTTTCACACATGATAGTAACTCTTCGGTTTTATTGGTGCCGTTTGCCAGTCATTACAACTGCGTAATTGGTCAAATTAAACTGTAAATGGTTGAGTCGCTTGTGGTTGCTCGGGTCTCTTAGTTAGAACAGCATGGAGAATGTACAGTCATTTTAAGAAGAACCGATGTGCCATTATATCAGCTCAAAATCAGCCTGAGGACAGAAATAAGGGGCCGGACCTGCTTGGGGGAAGAAAAAAAAAAGAAAAGAAAAGCCTCAGAGGGTCTGAAGAGGAGGGGGGAGAAGAGCGTTGCGAAACTGTTTGACACATACAGAATATATAGCTAGTGAGAGCACTTCCACAAGTCAAACAGCCTGTAATTTCACCATGTCCGCCTGCTCGTACAAACAGTTACAAACCATGTGTTTGCAACCACACCAGGCGACCAGTTTTGGCACTTTCAAGCTCGTACTTTGCTTTAATCACTATCAGTACTTGATTTAACCCGCACGACTTCCTTCAGAGCCGCATGAATGTCAAACTAAAAAAAAAAAGAAAAAAAAAGAAACACTTGGTGAAACAATGTGAAGCCACAACCAGCATCGCTTCTCTTCCACCGACAGGACTGCTGCTCTCTGCCAGTGAAAGTTGTTTGTGCTGCAGATGAAGTGGGCGCGGTATGCAGATCGGGTTACCACTTCGCTCGGTGTCCCCAGGAGAAAAACACCGAGAAAACCCTCCGTAGCTCACCCCCAAAACTAAAGAAAACAGCCACAACTATGAATGCAACGACTACCTGTGCAACCACGACTAATTACTCTGCAATGCTGCGTAAAACAACACCAGAAAAGTCACTTTTTGCCTTCGTAAAAACGAGTGAAGTCCGGAGGAAAGGTTCGTGACGCAGTCAGATTCCGTGCAGATGTGGGTCAATGAGATGCGACACACAAACAGCCCGCATCTTGTCAAAGCACTTCACGTTCTTAATACACACACAACAGCTACTTAATAGAAGAGTGTTAACAACAATAAAAGAGCATTACTTCCCTTTTTTTTTTTTTTTGACACATTTAGAAATGCGTTTTAACGGCTAGCAAAGCGGCGAATAACGTCTCAAACTAAACCAAAACATAACCAAACATATAAAATAAAGACACAAATAAGGGCGTTGGTATGAATACTCGTAAAAGTAATTAATATGGCGTCAAGAAAGACACGAAATAAGTGATATTTATCCTCTTACCATCAGCGTCAATGTCACAAAAGTTTCTCAAAGTTGACGTCTCGAGTGTTTCGTCCTCAAACTGAGCACAGTTCAGGTCCAGTCAGAGAATTGAGTTGTGTTCGTGACAGCAGAGTGGAAACAAACACTGTCTCGTTGAACACTATCGTAGCCACTGCCCACAGGAGAGTCGTGCCTGTCGCCCTTATCTGCGAGTTGTTTGTGAAGGATTTCAGAGGGCAGGAGGAGAGGGGACGTCCCAGCAATAATCACGTGTGTCTCTCCACCAAAACAGTCATTGTTGGCACGGGGCCAGGGGATAAACAACGCTATCATAAATTTGTACGACAAGTGAACGCAACGAAAGCGGCAGTTGAGTTGTGCTGCTGCAGAACAGACGTGCGCAGAAAAACATCCAAAATGCACAAAGTGGGGAAAACAAGTTTAAACTGTGCATTTAACGTTGTTTTATTGCACATTAATACATATTAGTTGCAAATAGCGATAATAAATAGTGTCTTACCCTTTTATTAAGATGCTAAAATGCTCCGATTCTCTCTCTGCGATCCTGCTCCAACCTGTTGCTGCTGCAGTCTCTCGCGCGCCAGTGCCTCACTTCTCCTTGAGCGCAGCTAGAAGTAGGTCAAATATCTTGGCAATGGCGGCCATTTCCCCTTCTCCAGCAAATGTGACACACATTCTCGTGTTGTGCTTGCATCATGTTTTCCTTTGGCACCGAGCCCACGAACTTCAGTCACGTTGAAGTGCAACGTGACTTGAAACTGGGAGGTCAAGACAGCCCCATTTTAACTTTTCCCGCAAATTTCCCACATCCACATATGGATGTACATGTTCAGGTCCGTGAAGTGATAAGAGGCACTGGAAGGCACATGGATGCCATGATCACGTACATTTAGCCACTCATGAAGTAAGGAGGTGAAGAGCACACCATGTTGCCTCTCACACTTCCTTACTGTTAACAGTTTTGACTTCTTGACCTCTGTAATATCACACAGAATGAGATCAACATACATGAAAACTAATCTTTATTGCTCAAGAAATAAAAACTAATCTGCTGTTATCCAAAATTAAAAAAAACACGATAATCTTATTTTACACATTTTATGATATATTTACTGTTTCTTGTTTAATGTACCTTGGTATTTTAGAGCTGCCTGGATTAAAGTCAACACATAAAACACTACTCTGATGTTTAAATACAAGATAATAGAGCTGAAGCAAATCATTGATCAGCAGAAAATAAATCTGCAACAACTGAGATTAAAATCAAAGGTTTTAAAGTGTAACTCCACTAATTTTACTCATAGAAGTGTGTTTACAGGTCTAAGGGAGTACTGCAACATATGGGGAAATTAATATAAAGCCTTTTGAGGCTCCAGAGGAAGCTGCGTGTAATCTGATTAATTGCATCCAGTGATGTCACTCAGTGGCTTAATTGCACTGTGGGTAATGCGAGCTAGCATTGCACTCCTATAACGCTGTTGGTCTCATTATTGACAGTTTGAAAACGAGTAAACATATCACCTTTTTTATGCCACCTACTTTACCCACAATGCAATTTAGCTACTGGGTGACATCACTGGAGGAAATTTATCAGATTACATACAGCTTCTTCTGGAGACACAAAAGGCTTTATACTACTTTTTTTCACATACAAAGTAGTACGAGTACTCACTAAGACCTGTGAACACACTTCAATGTGTAAATTAGTGGAGTTAACCTTTAAGCAAAAATGCCAATCATTCCTCAATTCCAGTTCCTCAAATGTTTAGCAAATTTTTAGCATTAAACTGTTTATCTTGGAGTTTTGGACTCTTATAGGCACCAATTTTGGTCTTGCAACCTGTGAAAGCCATTTTTTTCGCTGATTTGTCCATGATTAATCAATTAATTAGCAGATTAATCGCTTGAGCTCTCACATTCAAAGTAACAATGGGGTCATTTATCAAATTTTTCCATGTGTGAAAAGCAGATTATCGATCCCTTTTATCACCATGAGTATTCATTTTCTCTTCTTCTTCTTCTTTTTGTTCTTTTTTTACTTTTTATTCAGTTTTAAATTCCCGCTCAGTTGCCTTTCATTATTACATCATGTATGCTTCCCGTAACACATCCGACACCTATTATGACACATTTCTTTCTTTCCTTAACGATTACGAGATAGTGCCGGCTCATCCTTTCTATTGTAATTGACAAATAGATCCTCCTGTTTCTTATTATTACATAGGCTCTCTGTTACATCGTGTTACATGCGCCCGCAGCCTTATTGTTGCATAGCATTTCAGTGACATAAATGGGAGTCATTTGAGCGGCCTTCGCACCAACCAACGCCCAGGAAGGTTGCTCCAGGTTACAAACACACACTTGCTATTTTTACACATTAGTCAGTGCCTGGCCGACCTCATTTCGACTGACGCCACTCAGACACTTCAAATGAAAGCGAGGTTTCTGCAAGTGTTTTATCAGATGCTCTGCTTTAATAAGCCAAAGCAGGTAGCAGCCATGGTGATGGTCATTGTTGTGTGCGCTGTGTGTGACAGCAGCGTGGAGGCTTAGAAGTCATTACGTCACCTCTGTGGAATGTTTCTTAATTAGGAGAGGCTATTTTTCTTAGAAGAGCTTGGCAAACGTTCAAGGCAGCTCACAGCAAACAAAACAAGTGCATCCAAGTGAATTAAAGAGTTTCACGGAAGTCCACATATCTCAATCGTGGACTTAATTAACTTGATGATAGAGGGCACTTATTATTAGATACAATTAATAGGATATGGAGGGGGGTTTGATGAACACACACAAAAAAATCACCACTAGTTATAAAAGATCCACATCTACTGTGTCTCCAAACTGACCCTACTAATAATTTCCCCACTGTCCCTTTATATTCACAAAAGATGTGAATAGAGCTGCAACGCTAAGTCCATGAACCCATCAGTCGATCTGAACAAAATTGATTGCCAACTTTTTTGAAAATCACTGTTGCAGTTTCAGTCACTTCTCAAAAAGAAACATCAAACAGTCACTGATTTCAGCTTTTAAAATGTAAGGATGTGCTGCTTTTTTTGTTTTTGGACTGGTTAGTTGGATCAGCTAATCACGGAAACGATCAGCACGTTCAGCACATTAGTTTCAGCCCTAGATGTGGTGATAAATGGATCATGTGCCCCGTCATTAGCATCATATTGTCGGCCCAAAAACGTATTGTTTGTCTACATGCTGAGTTATTTTAGGTCCCTCCCATCGTGATACATAATAGTCAATTAGGGTTGTGGCCCAGTTCCCCAGTGCTCTACTAATCTGTGTGTCAAGTGGGCGTCATACACTGTCATATTTGAGGGTTCCTGAGCAGACAATGAGTCCTCAGCAGCATGATCCCCTCACTGTTGTGTCAGCTCTCTGACCTGTATTTACAGTCAGCTTATTGTTCCGCATGAAATTCCTAATCCTCCTTCTTGTTGTCTACAGTGTTGTGTGTGTTTTGGTGTGCCTCCCCCCTCTGCAGCCCTTAATCCTACGCTGTGTGTTACATTTAACAACGCAGTCATTAAGCCCATTGTCTTCCCTGCCACGGTCAGTGCCCTTTGAATACATTAGCGTGCCTGTCAAACAACAGTCACACAGTTACAATGTGACTCGGGTCAGAAGACGACGTGCTGGGGAGCCGTCACGGTGGGTCTTGTGCTAGTGTAAAAAGAAAAATCAATTCACCTCTTTTCATTCAAATGTTACTGATTCACCGGGGCGTAAAAACACACAAAGGACACAACAGAGAAGCCGTTAGGAAGCTGACCATACCTATATCCTCCGACCGCAGGCCGTGTCATACAAATGTAGGTAGTTTGAGTGTGGCCTTCTCAAAAGATGCCGCTCACAACAGAGTTTGCAACAAAGAAACCACAATGTCAGAAAATGAACTCGGCTTAAAGACTCATCGAAGGTGGATCTTGATGAATTGAATCACAAACTATCACCAGATTATCCTATTATCCCATATCATGTTCACACATTGATTGAAATATGGCTTTAATCGATGGGATATACAATAGACAGTATTATAAACGGACGGAGCTAACCAGGAAAAGTTAAGCCAACGCAAGAGTTTCTTAAACCTACATTTTTCAAGTTACTACCATGGCATGTCCTCGTGATCCAAAGCTCGAATTCAAATGTGGCTGCTTCCAAAAACAAGATGGCAACGGCCATAATATTCCAAACTCGAGGCTTCGAGGTGGTAGTCCACAAACCAGTGTGTGTCATCGCTGTGATTGATCAGACAGTCTATGGTACAGTAAAACACCTCACGTCTTATCACAAGTAGTGCTACTTTACTGCATCACTTTGTTGTTTTGAGAGTAAAAACCTCTTTGGTTTCACTCCAGATGAGACCGATGTTTCAGTTGGCTGTAGGTCTGAGGTCACTGAACTTTAAAACTGAGAGTTTGAGTGAGTGAGTGAGTGGGACATCAAGAGAGGATGTACAGTGTGTACCCTGTCTCATTTCAGCAGGAAGTCCTCGTTGGAGAGAACAGAGCCGAAGACAGAGGAGAGGAAGTTGTTGGTTCACAGGTGCAGCGCGGGGGTTTCCACATCCTTTTTGCCTTTCAACTGTGGCAGCAAATACTGAGAAGACGACACCACAGACAGTCATTCGCTTACGTCAGTCATAATTTACTGACATACCACAACAAATTGCGAGCTGGGAGAACAAGAGAGACTTGGTGAAGGAACGTGGCATGGGAAATGGCAAAATTAAAGCAAGTCAGAGAGCAAGAAAGGAAACAGTCTGTATGAGTCATTCAGGCGAGCTTTCAGAGCGCTACGCTAGATGGTGATTTCACATGTGCTCATTTCTTTCGACATGCTGGAAACATGTCTGGTCACCTCCAAGCTGGTCACACACATACATGAACATGTGTACATACAAACACATATTTAGTAGATTGAGATCTAACCCAAAACAAGCTGTGCAGAACCGGAGCAAAGGATGTCTGTAGGCTACAAACGTTTAACCTACATCTTTAGCCACATTAATGGCAATGTCAGTCTGTGGGTCGGTCCACCACTGTGAAATAACTCAACAACTGTTGGATGGATTGCCATCAAATTTTGTGGGAACATTCATGGTCCCCAGGGGAGGATTCCTGATGAATGAAGAGACTGACATTCAGAGTGTGACATTTGTTGTATTTAACTTAAAGCTTTTGACAATTATTCAATGGATGTTCACAAAATTCTTGCCCCCCAGAGGATGAATCCCAGTAACCTTTGGTGACTCCCTTAACTTTTCCCCTGGCACCATTATCAGGTCAAAGTTTTCACTTATCCAATAAAATTGCCACGTCTACATTGTGAAAAAATGTGTACAGACTTTAATGGTTCCCAGATGATGTATCCTAATTAATTTGATTATCCTCTGACATCTAAATTATTATGTCTCTGGGTTTGGACATTGTTGGAAACATTTGGACAACGTGAGAACACAACTCAGCAAAATACACAACAAAGTTCTCGTCATTTTTTTTAGAATTTTTTATGTAGAAGTGTTACATACTCTATCTATTAATGACTGTATTTAAATGTGTAGCAGCCTAACACTGAAATAAAACCACTATGATGCTTTACAAACAGCATTTGTTTAATGTAGTTATTGTTTAACCTCACTGCTATAAACTGCTGCTGTAAAGTACTGTGCTGGGATTTATCACCCGGGCTTGTGTACACAATGCAGCCGATTCTGCTTCGTCTTATCTTCGAATGCAAGCTATGTGTGGGGTGTAAACTAAATTTGGATCCTTGTGCTCGGTGGAGGTGGTGGGGGAGTACTGAGGTAAACAGAGGAATTAGAAACGGCGGTGAACCCGAAAATAAAGTCACACTCGCCCATACGTAAGGAGGAGGGGTTTCGCCCAGCTGTGGAGGCCACAGGTGGGGTTTGTGGGGGAAGGATGAGGAGTGAGCCGTACTCTGATTTCATACGTGTGTGTGTGTGTGTGTTTTCTAGGTTAGGGGTTTGCAGAAATTTGGGGTGCAGGGAGTGCGAGGCAGCTCGCTGGCAGCTGGATATTGTCTGGGGTTCACCAGGGGAGCTAGCATGTCAGGGTGAACGGGTTTAAGATGAAATGTGCCCAAGGAGATCCTGACTCCCTGTGTTTGTTTTTGGGAGGGGGGGGTCCTCGGGGTCTGGCCTCGGGGGTTACTGGTGTAACGTACAGATTGGGGTCTCGGATTTATTTTCTTTGAGCAGTGGTGGCCAGAGCGGTCCGAGTCTGCGCATGAGTGGATTTGTCCGTTAATGTAAAGCACGTCTGTGTTTTGAGGCGATAACATCTCGCTCTTTCAAATATTGTTTTTTGGGTGGCGTGTGTTTGTGGGCGTGGGGAGGAGGAGGAGGGGGAGGAGGGGTTGAAGGGCGGGGCGTGGCGAGGCGGGTGTAAATCGATCCTTTGTTTTCGTCCCTGCATGTGTGTCTGGTGGGGGGGGGGGCTTGTTTTGGTTTTGCTGGGGTGACTTTGAGGCGAGTTCAATGTCAAAACTGAAGAGAAAAAAATGTCTGAAAAGTGAAACATTACGTAAAAATCTACCAAATATTTCGACCAAAAAAGGGCAAAATTCTTTCCCTCAAAATGCTTTCTCTCCTAATGTTATTTGCACTCTTAATTTCAATCGAGTTTAACCGTACATTTTTTTTTTTGTTTTACTGTATCTGCCATTCATAACTCAGGGAAAGCTGCGTCCAGCATCTGTTTCTGCTCCATCCAGCTGAGGTGAAAAGGTGGTGTGCTTCAGCTGATGTGTTTTTCGCCCCTTATCTACATCTGGGGGAACATCTGGTTTGCATCTGGCACCGGCCTCGGCGTATTGGGCCGCGCATGAGCGTGACAATATGTGCGTGTTTGCGAGAGAAGGAGAAGGAGAAGGGCACGGAACATATTTGTGAGTTTGTGTGTGCGTGACTGGCTGGATGGGAGGATAAATGAAGGAGGGATTGAGTGATTGTGTGTGTGACTGTGTTACCTGGCCTGCAACCAATGATCTGAATGTTGTTGTCTTAAACTGTAAGGATGTTGAGCAGAAACCCCTCATATATTACCTTTTTTTTTTTTTTTTTACACGGAAAAAATCTGATACTTATGTCTAACACCTGTTACTATCAGAGTATCTGCTAACAATCAGCTGTATCTGTTAGACATTTGTGGATTTAAATCTCTTTTGTGCAAGGTTGGCTGTTTTTTTAAAGTGGAAAGATCGCACAGTGGTTGATTCTCCTTTCTAAGTAAATTGATCAAATGGAGATACCGACTTTTCACCCAACCATGACAATATATCTGTTGCCAGTTTTTCTGATGTTGAGCAGCGAAGCCTGACTGGGTTGAGCAGAAACCCCCAAATGACGAGACATGTCTTTAAAAAGAGCAGTGGTGGAGGAAGTATTTAGATCCCTTACTTAACCGAGTATCAGTACTGCTCTGTTTTTGTCCAACTGCCAAAAGGTCAACATGTTTGCCGCAATTTAAGAAAAGAAACTGGGTAAATTTCCCTAAGTTACTTTCTACCATTGGAAAACAGCGATAAAGGGTGAGGTAAGGGGAGGCTTCCACGTTTCTTGTTGGAGTCCCTGTGTTGGGGGCCCATGGTATTAATGGTAACAAGGCCAGCTGGGTTAAGGTATGCAACAGTGGCCCATGTACACGGAGTCCTCACATGCTCCTATTTGAGAGGGGCATGCCACCAATTGTAAGTTCAGTTCACTTTCTCTGGAGGAAGACGTTTGAAAAATAGCTCTGCTTATGTCAGAATGATGTCGTCCCTGTTGTCTCTGACTATTATTAAAGAATCTTAGTTTAAAAACAACTAAAATCATCAACAGAATGTGAAGTAAAAACAGTTTTGATGTTATGTAAAGGATGTCTATGTACTGTGTTGCAGAGATATCTACTGAAGTTAGCATGCTAACAAGCTAGCCCCAAGCCTGAATCCCTCTTTCTCCCAGTTGTTCAAAGCTCCATGTGCTAGCGCTGTAAACGCCAACACTCCCCCAGTATTTTCGCTAGCTGCATGGCTAACTGAGCTAACAAGCTAGCTATAGCTGTGGATGTATAAACAGCATACAGTAAGCAGCAGTTAGCAGTTACTGCCTTATTTGTTCAGAGTATGAATTCAACAGTTGGTCAGTTCTTACATATTGCACCTTTAAGAGGTAGACAGGCTTCATTTAAATACACCTTTGAGTTGCATCATGGGAAACGTAGGATCCTGTGTTTTTTTGAAAAACAGTATATAGTAGGCTATATATCAGTATATCTCGGCCTCTGGTTCTTCAATTCTAACCTTGCTTTCTTTAATCTGTCTCTTGTCAGTCCCCCAACTTTTTGGAAGCACAATGCTAAATCACTGGAGTACACCCTTTAATTTCGCAATTTATGACACTAACATCTGTGCCGGGTTGTCTCAGCTCTTCATTGAAGCTACTGGAAATCATGTTTATACTTGATTGAACATCACATCATATGCCATCTTTGGAAGACATAAGACCTCTGTCGCGACCCGCCGGCCGTGATCTGGCAGCTGTATGAATGTGTGTGGGTGAATGTAGTTTTTTGCGTTCTTTTGCTCCTTTTTGTATGCTTGGTGTTTTTGTTTTGGGTGTCTGTCTGTGTCTCACATGCTCTAGGGGCTGCTGGTGGGCGTGGTCGCTGCAACTCCGGCCAACACACCTGCTGCTCATCTCATCACTCCTGCACTCCGGTTCCTCATCACTCAATGAACTCTCCTATAAAGACCAGTCTGACCTTCCAGCCCCCGCCGGATCGTCGTATCAGCTCGTATGAGACACGCCAGCTCATCTGTAATCTACTCCTATGAGTATACCTGTGTTTAACTCGTTTTTTTCCTGTTTTTCACCTCAGACCGTCTTGGGGTCAAGGTTTGATTTATTAATTTAAATCAGCAGAAAGGTGTCCTACGAGGCCCGACGAAGCCAAAGCACAGTAACTACAGTTTTTGTCAAATTGAAGTTACAACTGAAATTTAACTTTTACATTTCTGTTTTCACTCATGACAAAACTTTGAAGTTCAATTTCGCTCTATCTTCATGAAAAAGGGATGTAAAAATTACTGTGATCCAAATCCAGCCAAAACCATGGCAAACTGAAGTGAGTGGAGTTACTGCACTTTGCCATTCTACTACATACAGTATATATCTTTTTTAGGTTATACAAAGCTAGTACTCTTGGTCATGATTTTTAAGACCTGAAAATTACTTGAAGGATACATATTTAACAAGAACATAACCGCTGTTCCACCTATTACACCATCGGCTGGACAGTCGAAAATCTTTGAAGCCATTTTTCTCAGTTTCATAGTTAGCATAGTTACTGCGGTTAGCCTTTGTGGGGCAGCATAGAGCAAATGTTCCTGACTGTTTTTTTTTTGCGTCTGATCCCTTAAAAGGAATCAAGTCTCATAAGCCTGAGAGTTTTGAGCAGTTTGAGACATTTTGCCATGTAATCTCTCAGAGATCTAAACTATCCCTCAAACTATCTAGTACATCTTAAGAAAAGATGTAAAATTTGAGAAATGTAAAAAAAAAAGAAAGAAAATCTGTTTATCAGCTCTCAAACCCTCAGATGTGTTACTACATTGCCATCTCAATTTGAGATTTCGGTTCCTGTATTTATGCAAGAATGTTACTGTAGCATAACACACTATAGTATCTTTGACATGAATGCATTCCGTGTTGTTCAGTCTCACTTGTCTCATTTGTGCATCTCCCTCAATCTGTTGCTCTGATTTGGTTCTCGGGACAAGAGGCAGAGTGTCACACTCTAATGAGGGTGAGAAGAGATGCAGCTCTTTCGGTCCTGATTGAAGCGAGTGTGTGCGGGGCTGGGGGGTTACATATCTGGATCAGATTCCTCGCAACTACGATCTGGAAGAGCGAGCCCTGAGTGACCGTTGCTGGCGTGGGCCGGAGAGGTTTAAGGGAGCGCCCGGGAAAAACCTCACCACACACATTTTGTACACCGCTCCTCTGGCTGCTCGTGTGTGTGCGTCCATTTTCACTCTGAGCGGTTTCATAAGTGAGTACGAAAGCAGCAGTGACGGCGAGAAAGCCTCGACAAATATGTGTGTGTGAAAGTGTACGTGTGCGTACGAGGGAGTGAGACAGGAAGCAACTAGGGGCCCACTCTCGGCCACAAAGTAGTAGTAGTGACTACAAGAGTCAGTGTGTAGCTGAAAGTGGGTCACTGGTGTGTGTGTGTATAGACTTGTGTGTGTTTGTGTGTACTTTAACAGCCCAGTGGTGTGAATACATGTGTGAAATGTAGCTTGTATTCATATATTTTTTTACACTCTTATGTGTGATAAAAATGGACTTCCTCCTTGGGGGGCCCACAGTAGAAACTCATCGTGATCTGGCACGTTGCATCTGTGCGATAACGGCGAAAAAAGGAGCTGACTTCTTGCTTTTAAGAGGCCTCTGGTTGTATTGTTATCTCAAATTCTCTCTTTACCCCAGAGCGCTACGAGAGGCCGAAAATAAGAAGTCGCAGTGGGAAACGCACCGCGTTCGTGTAAACATGAGCTCATGTCGAGCTTTAGGCTTCATTCTGGGGAGAATAATGTGTCTCATGATGTAACACAGGGGGGTCATGGGTTCCCTGCAGGCTCCTCGGAGATGCTGGAGTACACAGAGTCACGCCTGTGTAGAAGCTTAATCCCATGTTTTGATCCAACTGCTGAAGCTTCAGGGCCGACCGGCCTCAGCTCCTCACCTGACACGAGAGTACTACAGCTTTTTTTTAGTTACAGGGAATACCTACAGTATGCAATGTAAAGATATGTTGCCTAAAAGTGACCTCACAGGGCCCTCTTTTGTGTAGAAACGGTCGAATAATCGTGTTGACGATCTAATGTAGGTCATTTTCTTTTTTCCCTTTGCGAGCCCAACCTTAGAAAAGCACATTACAGCTTCGGGTGCAGGTCGAAAAACAGTTGACACACATTCGAGGAACATTCAGTTCTCTGCGCCTTCATTGTGCTGCGCCACCTAGTGCTTTCCACGAGAGCTACAACCTCTCTCGCTCCACTGAGGGCATCATGAAGAGCCACAAAATGTCAGCTCTCAGTGCGAGCCACAGCTCCAGCAGGCCATGTGCACTCGTGGTGCTCTCTGCTGGCGATCGAGCAGGACTGCAGCCAGAAAGTAGGAAGGACAGCCAGGGACGCGGAGAGTAACCGTGCAGTTACATGTAAAGTTACACAAGCTTCAAGTCAAATAGGAAAAAGACTCGGCCACACCCTCTGTGCAAACCAAAAAACACTATGTACTGAACGTATGTAAATCCCTCTCAGGAGTGTGTCGAGAGCTTAAGAGGAGTACTGGTGCATTTTAGATCCTGTTGAAGTTGGAGGACTCCCAAGAGAGAAAAGAAAAGGTCAAATTTGATGACTGGAATACAGAATTTTTAGTCTTTATACAATACAGTACCATATTAAAGACATTTATGTTAGTATATGATTTAGATATCAGCTGCAGAATGATGTTTCCAAGAGTCAAATGAGTGAGTAATAAAGGGGGTAAAAGGGGAATGTTAAAGATAGGTAGGACAACTGTACATTCCAGCTGAAGACAATTTTGTTTTAGTGCCTCTGTGCAGAAAAGACGCTGAGGTCCTGAAAGAAGTTGCTAACCCCTGTCTCATATACTCTTCAAGAATGCCCTGAACTTTGACCTTGCTGTCGAGAAATCCACAAATGCCCAGAGGCCACAGTTAAAACCACCGCTCCTTTCGATGTATTAGTTATGTATTCAAGTTTGTTGACGGCCTAATGTTACAAAGACTGCAGATAAATATCTGATGAGAATCTGACCGCTGACTGGGAAATGGCTCCATCTGGAGGTACCGAGAACTGAAATGTTTAAATACGACATGGAATATGTATGTAATGGAAAGACTGACTTTGTGTTCAGAATTGCAAATAGACCTATTTATAGGCTTGTTGTTTAACTGGACAGAATGTATTACCATCTACTAACTGATTTAGTTCAAGGATTAAGCCAGCGGAGGGAGAAAATGGGTAGGAACGTAATGACAGTACGCAAGACACTGTTAGCAGTATGCACTTGTCTCATTGTAAATATTTATTAAAATACGTGATGAGACATTTGGAGTCACATTTGGAAAGTTATGTTGAGCATTTGTTTACACATACAGCATTAATGTAATCTGGAGATGACGGATTCAGTTTCTTCATCTCTTTGGGGTTTTTTTGTTTTTTTTTTATAATTTCTACTTCTTATTCATTTATTCATCTTTGTTTTGACTTGGTTTCTGACCCCTTATAAAGAAAAGGAATGTTGGGGGCCCGTGAGTTGTCAGCAGTGATATTTATCCTCTAAAATCATCAGATGGTTTCATTTAAAAAACGTTTCACAAATAAAGCATAAAGATCATGGACAACTCTGAAAACCTTTAGTTTGTTTTATTAAAGCTGCTATATGTAAGAATTGGACACCTGTCGTGTATACTCTAAACAAGCAGGTGGCAGCGTATCACCAGAGTAACCACTACCTGTAGCTGCCGTTAGCTAGTTAGCTCATTGTAGCTCGTGCATCTAGTGGTCCAGACAGGAGCTTTGGACGTCCTGGGGCTAGCTGTTTAGCATGCTAACTTCAGTCAGTTACACAATTTATAGACATCCTAATGTCAAAACTGTTATTTCTTTACATTTTGTTCATAATTGTAGTTAATTTTATTGACATTGTATTGATTCTATACTGCACCATTGAAATTGTAACAGAACTTCTTTCCTACTTCATAAATCATCTCATGACCCCTCAGACATTCCTGTGACCTCTGACCCTGCTTTCACTGGACTTGGCTTTTAAAATGTCTAAAATTGTTAATGTAGCTGCTTCTCAACCACAAATAATAAAATACTGCTTACACATTGATGCATCACTATTAACAATTGAATAATGAATTAAAATATGTGGCAATCTCTCTGCATTATGAGTACTTTTACACACATTGAAATACATTTTTTGAAATGAAGACATCTACTTGTTTTAACTCCAGTCATTTTGCAAAATAAGTATAATAAAAAAAAAAAATTTAAATTATGAAATTATATTATAATGATAAAAACCTTTCTTATTCATCATCTTCACAATAACAGTTGCAAAGTACATCACATAAAAACAGAACACATAAAACATGAAGAGAAAATCACAGCACACTAAACACCCTTCCCACAGTGTTATTGTTGATTTCCATGCAGCCGTGGCAGTGTGGCCCCGAGGCGGTAATATAAATCATGTGTCACTGATTTTCTGTGCTGGCATTGACCAGCTGAGCAGCTGAGCGCTCATAGTAACAACGCTCGTGTCACCGCAGAGATCCATCGGTTCTCCGCTTGGAACTCTGTCCGACTGCTCTGCTTGTTTGTCTTATAACAGCCATACAGTCGAACACGCCTCCGTGCTGGCGCGGATCCTCTCCAGGTTATGTCACATTCCTGGGAGCATGTCGGAACAGAGTGCTCGCCTGAAACCAAAAATCACATCTCATTCAGCAGCAGCAGAGGAACGTCATGTTCACACTTCAGCTGCAGGGTGACATGATCCAAAGAAAGTTCTGCCAGTGCTCTGAGCAGAGAAACACGCTCGAAAGTGTGCGAGGCCGAGGCTATCCTGCTTGTACAGCTGACATTTAGGACGAACGAGGTTTTTAGAGGCTGATCGCACCTGTATCCTCCTCCATCCACACCTCCACCTTCATGTTTCCTGCCCTTTTCACTGTTGTTTTTGCTCCTGTTCTGCCAGTTTCACCTCACATCCACCCCATCACTCCCTCTCCTCTCTCTCTCTCTCTCTCTGTCACTGGATGTCGATTAACCAGTCATGGCAGTGACATGTGGAATTTTTCATTACCTCGCCCTGGGGGCACCATGCTGTCTGTGCCTGTGTATCGCGCTGCTTTTTTTTCCACTCCTGCCTTCTCTCTCTCTCTCTCTCCCTCACACACACACACACACACACTCTCATTCTCTCCCTCTCTCTCTCTCTCTCTCTCTCTCTCTGGTATTATTCTGAGTCAGCCGGTGGAGAGCGAGCTGTGTTTTGTTGTTTGTTGTCCTGGCCAGCTGTATGGGGCACTGGCAGTAGTGACTGACCTCCTCTCCATGGCCTGTCCTCCCTCCGGCTCTGGCTCCTACACCGTGGTGATCATCCCCCTCAGGACCAACCTCTACAGCCTGGACGCCCTACGCTTCTACCTATGGGTGAGGATGGAGCTGGTGTGTGTGTATGTGTGTGTGTTTTTGATCCTAATCAGTCCCGTCATAAGTGTGTTTGTGATTCTTATCAGCTGCCGTGCATACTCATACCCACATGTGTTTTGTTTCCCAGTGTTCGGCACAACATGGCTGTAGAGTATCCTAACTGTACATTTTCTGTCAAGGAAGACAAAGTGGTCTCTTCCAAAGTGTGACTCATTATCTAAAGTTAAGCATTTACCGCTTGTCAAGTCTGGCTAAGTGTCACAAGGCACATTGTGTGACCTTTCCTACTCCACCAGAAAGTGGAATGACTGATTCATGTGTCTATTTTGAGTCATTTTGCACCATTTTAATGTTTCATCTTAAGGTGATACTAGAAGATAAACAAAATACAGGTTCACACATAACATATACATATCAAACATATACATGTACATACTAAACATATGCGGCGATATTGATGGAAGTCGTGTAAAATCACTTTTATGGTCATTATTGAGGTCATTAAAAGTGTTTTTTTGTGCTGGCAGTGATGGAATGTCACCAAGTAAATGTACTTTAGTGCAGTTTTGAGATATTTGTACTTTATTTGACTACTTTATACTTTATGCTTCCACTCCACTGCAGTTTGAAGGCAAATATTGTACTTTTTTTTCAATTCTTAATTCAAATTTATTTTTTAGATTAAGAAAAAAGAAACACACCTTTATAACAGTATAAAAAACATGGGCATGACAAAAGAAGACTTTATGGCAGAGCACTTGTATTGGACTTCATGAAACTGTACAGGTGTGTCTCAAGGAAACTGAATCGAATGCAACTGGATTTGGTTTTTGTCTTGAAGACGTTTCACCTCTCATCCAAGAGGCTTCATCAGGCTTCATCCAGTTGCATTCGATTCAATTTCCTTGAGATAACTATGACCTGGATGAATGAGAATATTCACAGGCTTGAACAGGTGTGCCTAATAAAGTGGCCACTGAGCTTATGTTACACGTATATTTCTATTACGGTTAAACGACGGCATTTAAAGTAGTTCCTGAATTCTTGCTTGATGATGTACTACATGGAAGGAGTGCCAGAGTTAACTGACAACAGAACAGCCAGGACTTTTGGCATTAAACCACTCCCCACTAAAAAACTGAACAGACACCAAAAAGAAAGGGGAATTTTAATATTTTGTCGATCCGGTCGTGTGTGGCACAGTTGCTAGCACCAGAAGGTCATGGGTTTCCTTCCCTCTGGGCGCTCCGGCTTCCTCCCGCAGTCCAAAGACATGCAGGTTCGGTCGATTGGTGTCTCTAAACTGCCTGTGGGTGTGAACGGTTGTTTGTCTCCTTATGTCAGCCCTGTGATGAGCTGGCAACCTGTCCACGGCGTACGCGAACGTGACTTTGCTTTCTCATACTGGACATTTAACTGAAACGCTTGCAGGGCTGCCGCGTTCTCAGTCAGGTTTTCCTCAACTCTTCGCCTTGTGTCTGAGTGTTGTTTTGGAGGTAGCACGGCTGCAGTCACCCCGCTGACACATTCCCACATGTCAAGTCTGACCCTCGCGTCTTCCTGTTAGACGCAAAATATAACCGGCTTTCCACTGAGCGTGAATCATATTATTAACTGTACATCATCACAAAGGCAGCTGTCGAACGAGCGGCTATAGATATTTGTGTGACGTTACACAAATCAGGAGAGTTTTTTTTAATTAATAATATCAAATTTGATTAATCAAACTCATAGAATGTATCATTGTAACATCAGTGTCACGAGTTTCTAATGTCCTCCTAATCCATCTCATTGTCTTCCTGACCTCATGACGCCGCAGGTGGATGACCACCGTCATATATTATGATCTCCTGGCCGTGGCAGCACTGTTACCTCTGCTGGAGCCCATTTAAAGTGCATGTAATCCAACTGAGGGTAGACAATAGAACCAAAGGCCTCCTGCTGCGCTGTAGATTGGCTCCGCTCGTGTAAACAAAAGCCTTGGGGGCCTCTGGAAGACAACAGGCCGATCACGCTGCTTTACATCAGGCTGGTGGCTGGTTGTTGGTGGTCGAGCCTGTTTGTCAGCCCCCCTGGTCAGCACACACGTATACCCACCGAAACTGAACACCACTTTTCTGCTTCAGCCATCACATTTATGCATTTTATTGGTATCAGGTCACAAAGGTGTTCCTGCTTGACACCCATGAAGGAGAATTTCAGTTTGGGCCATAAATCACAACTTCAAATTCAATGTTTTCGTCCTTTTACATGAACCTGATCGAGATCCGTTCTTCCCATCTCAGATTAAGCGCATGAAGGATCTAGAGAAGGAGAAGGACGCTCTGTGGTCCGGGCTGGAGGTCCTGGAGAAGACTCGTCTCTGGTACCTCCAGAGGCTGGCGGAGAACAGGGCCAGGCAGGACAGCATCGAGGCCCAAAGCGGGGTCTGCTGCAGCCTGGAGGGGACAGCGGAGGTACAGAGCAGGGCCTCGTTAACTTTACAATACATATTTCAATACATGTTGCACTGAACACAAACTAATTGGCTGTCTAGCTGTGGCACTTATACATCCAAACACCCACCTTTTAGGGTTTCTAAAGACTTGCTTGTCATGGATGCAGGTGGGACAGGTTGAGAAATATAGTTTATGAAAAGACTAAATGATGAAGAATTAACAATAGCCTTAGCTGGTGGATAAACAGCCATATTTCTGTGCCTCCACAGGCTCGTTCCTGCCTCCTCAGGTCTCTCATCCAGCGGGTGAACGGCTCCCTGGGCTCAGTGATGAGCGAGCCCAATGTCACCGGCGGCAGCATCCCCTCCCTACCTGAGGCGGTGGCAGACAGCGACCTCCGATGGCACAACACAGTACTGACTCGGGTGAGAAAGCAGAGCATTTCAAATAGTTCCTTAACAATATAAGTCCTACTTTGCCTTTATTTCTCTTGGAATGATTCAGCCGGAATTGTTGTCTTCCTTGTTCCTCAAGCAGGGGATGCTTTCGCTTACATTCTCCACAACTCTTGATAGATTAGTCTGTTTGTGTCTGTTTGATAGGACCGTGGTAACTTAGTTCTATTTTTCTCCTTTGACAGGAGGTGAGTGACAAGAATCGTCGGATCTCCAAGTTAGAGCTGGAAAAAGACGCTCTCCTGGAACAGCTGGATGAACTGCAGACCCACTGATTGATTCCACAGTTGACACAACTGCTACCTTTCATCCACTTGTAAATATGTATTTAAAATGAATAAACGGCGGTAAAAGATGCGTCGTTCGCTTCTGTTTTCTGTTCAAAACAAATTGGTCGTGCGTATTAGTTGACTAACCTGACTGACATGTCACTATTACTGTCATGAGTCAGTAACGGATTTCTCGAAACCAATCCCTGCTGTCATTATGTGCCATGGAACAACTTCCCATTAGCGTCATCTGTCTTAATCTTATTTCCTGTGGATGTAATACTGATCATCAGTTAGTCATAATGATATTGGACTTTATTATATTGGCAAAAAGCTAAGTTTTTAAGTGCAGTATGTTCTTGAAAGAGGTGCAAGGGGAGACAACAAAACAGAAACACCTGACAATACAAAATAATAAGCGTGGAAGAAATCAGCTCAAGTATTTCCACGTTATGCTACTTGCTACAACTAGAAGTTTACATTCAAAACATTGGACCGGTTTATAAAATACGTTCATTTCCATCGACTCCCTTGGGAAAATGAAAATGTGATTGGCTTATTACCTTCACCAAGGAGGTTATGTTTCCACTTGTGTCCGTTGGTTGGTTGGTAGGTTTGTAAGCAGGATTACACAAAAAACTAGACCTTATCTGGTGTCACTTTAAAGACTTTTTATGAGAGATTTGATGAAAAACAGCATTATTCAACACTTAAATCAACACGCCACAGGTTAAATCACTATTGTATGGTATCTACTAGCAGTACTGAAATGCAAAATGTACATTATTATATAAAAAGAAATGAATCTCAAATGCAAGATATGCAACAGTATGTTCCTGCAGCATCCAGGGGACACTCCTGCATCGCCGTGTGTCCCGCTGCCCACAGTTGTTCCGCTTCCGTCCCTGAATGTGGGCTCTCTGTCTCGACACGTCGCGGCAGCCTCTCACGGTGGTCCCGCACTGATCTGACTTCAGCTGATAAACGTTATCTCGCCGAGTCATCGTGCATGTTTTGCAGGAACTCTCCCTCCTGCGCTGCACAAATCTGTTGCCATTCAGACAGCAAAGCTTTTGGTATCTTTTGCGCATAAGATACCTGTCTGACACCCAGACACATGTTGTCTGGTCATGTCATTTTAGTTTGTCTTCTTGCTTGATTATTCGACTTTATTCTTTCAGCATGTTTTCATTTTTTTCATGCTTCGCGTCCTGAATCAGAATCTTGTTTTGTGTCTTCGTCCCCGCGAGGTCAACGTTGGCGTAATTGTCTGGAAGTGTGTGTTTACTCCGCGGGCCATAGTGGCCCTGTGTCTCTGCAGCTTACAGTCACCACAAAAAAAAAAAAAAAAGGTAAATAAGTTGGATAGAAGAGAGTATGCACCATACGGGTGTTCTGTTGTATCTGCTGGTTTGAGACAACAAGGTTTAGTGCAGCTGTTTGGAGCAAAAAGAAAAACTGTCGCCACCTGTGATGTAACTCCACACATAAATTGGAATGAACCAGAAAACGTGACGAACATCTCTGCCGTATTAGATCACGCCTGTGCATCGACAACAGCTTTTCCTGTAAATTAGAGAAAAACGGCTGCAAGGAATCCGTGCTGGGATCAGATTAGAATCAGGAAAGAAAACATCCAACATGACAGAGGCTTTCATTTAAGTAGCTTCATGTTCCCTATCTTCAGAGTGCCACTGAACCATCAAGCCCGGGGGTACCAGCACTTGGCTAATTATTGGGTCTAATTCAGCCAAACACCTTTTGTTATGGGTGTGTCATGCCCTTGTGGTTGTCAATGCCATTCTTCCATGGCAGCGCGGTTCACTTCAGCTGCACTCTGCTGGTCCCACCAAATCCCTTTTACTTGTATACAATATCATGTTTGCTTTTTTCCCCCTGCAATTTGTGGTTTCGGTATTGGCGAATATCGCAGATTGCGAGCTGTTTCCGTGCAGGTCGGCGGAGGTGGGAAGTATAAACACATAAATAAGGCGGCGAGGAGGAGGTGTTTTTGGGGAGGTTCCTCTTGCGGGGCTGAGGGCTCCCTGATAAATGCATTCCTCAAGATATTAGGAGGGGAAAACTTCCTGAGAGCCCTCAGATAGTGCAGTAAGTAGGTGGTCGTTAAGGGGCATTCAGGTAACTAAAAAACAATGAGAGAGACTTTCTGTTGAAAAGACACTTGTGGTTTGAGATGACAATTCTGTGCTTTTGGTACCGGTTAATATAATGCTGACTTCCACTGGCTGTAACTCAACAAAACACAATATGGCACAAAGGAAAGATTCATTAATTACTGATTACTTAATCATTAGTTACTGTTTTTGTGCCCTCCAACACGTAAAATGATACATAATACCAAGCAGTTACCAGGTAGATTGATTAATTACTGATTACTTAATCATTAGTTACTGTTTTTGTGCCCTCCAACATGTAAAATGATACATAATACCAAGCAGTTACCAGGTAGATTGATTAATTACTGATTACTTAATCATTAGTTACTGTTTTTGTGCCCTCCAACACGTAAAATGATACATAATACCAAGCAGCTACCAGGTAGATTGATTAATTACTGAAAACTTAATCATTAGTTACTCTTTTTGTGAACCTTAAAGTCATGTGAAACATAATACTGAGTAGTTACCAGGTAGCTTCAATAATTACCGATTACTTAATCATTAGTTAATCTTTTTGTGCGCCCCCTCAAGTAAAGTAATACATACTGTAATACTGAGTTGTTAGCGGGTTGACTCATTATTTACTGATTGCTTTTATACTAGTTTTTCTTTTTGCACATCAGTAATATATATTATTGATGCATTAATGAGTTCGTCACTTGTTGGGGCTATTTTAAAGTACAAATATGTACCAGCATTCAGTAAAATACTCAAGTAAAGTTAAAGTACCACAAAAGTGTAATCATGCAAAGTAATAGAAGAACAATAGCACTTGATGCATTCCATCACTGGTGATATGTCACGGCAGGAAAATCACAGCTGTGATTAGTAACATGATTAAATGGCTGTTTTACATTTGCTTCTCCTGCTACAAGTCAAAGAACGAAAGGCCCATCATCATCTTGTTCTCTTGATTACAGTAGGTTTTCTGATTTTACAGCCATAAGCCAACACCATAACGAAGGCGTGTGCGTTAAAAAGGTTCCGCAAAACAACATGTGAACTGTGGCGTTTTGACTCATTTTGTGTCAGTGAAGCGAACACGATTCTACATGCAATGGTGGAATTAGCTAAGGACTTAATGCTATTACTCAACTCCATCACAGAGGCAAATATTGAACTTTTTGCTTAACTACTTTTGCCTGAAAGAGTTGGTGAGGCCACTTGTGTATTTTACTATCACAATTTTTCATGTCCAAAGCATGCGTCTCCAGATTCGGTGGTAATGAATTAGATTCTTTTAAGCTAAATAAACAGTTTTAAACCCCTGATGATGCACTGCTGTAGATTTAACTACCCAACAGTATGTAAAGTAGTTAAAATGAGCTCGGCACTACCTGACGAGCTGACAATGAGACTCAAACAAAAACCTTTCTCACAAATAGGACCTTTAAACATCTACAGCACTTACGTGTGAGACTTATATATTTTGCTGATCCAACTCTGATACTTTCTACTACTTTCACGGGAAAGTTTTGCTACTTTTACTCTTAATACTTCTCTCAATACTATACATGTCACATTCGGACCAGAGCATTTGAAGGATATGAGAGAATCCAACACAAGCTGTCCATTTAAAGGCCCGATTTTGGTTACAATTACAGTCTAATTTGTATTATTCAAACACGTCTGATTACTGCATGACCTTTGGAAGCCATTGGAAATCATTCAATACATTAGAAAATATTACGATTAGGTTGTCAAGTTCAGAGGAATTCAATATGACACAACTATTTGTTTAGAACTCAAATCTCCAAAGTGATGGATGGACTGACACTAAAATCACCCTTTAGTGTAAAGAGAGGATGTGCTCAACAACCACAAATTAGTCGCAATTATTTTCTTTGTTTTAAAAGATATTGGTGCTCAAAGAATCGAATCAGACAGTGGATATAGTGTCAATGTGTATGTTTTACTTTCTTTACATACTTAATGCAGAGTAATCACATAGAAAGAAAGTGAGAGCTAGTAAACGCTCCCCCCGCTGTCACAGAGGCCAGTCTTGGACTCTCCATCACTGCTGCACTCTGTCCTCTGCAGCTGCAGCGGCGCACGATTACGCGCGTCTCCGAGTGACACCTCCATCCCGGAGGCGTTCAAGTCCAGCAGGCGCTGCAGGTGTTTGATATAGTCAATAGCCGCCCGCAGTGTCTCCACCTTGCTGAGTCGTTTGTCCTCCAGCTCCTGCGGCAGATGCTCTCTGAGCCGCGCGTAGCCTTCGTTTACGCAGCGCACTCGGTGCCGCTCCCGTTCGTTCCTCTTGCGGATGAACGCGGGCTCGAAGGAGTAATCGCACACGCCGAGGGGTCCGTGAAAGGGGAAATAGGAGAACCGTGTGTACGGTAAGCTCTGGCCGTGCACGGGGTCGAGGTATGAGGCATCCAGGTGGAAGGGCAGTCCGAGTCGGAGCGCATCCTTGTAGTGCGCTCCGGTGTTCTCCATGGAGAGGCCGTGGAGAGCAAGCGTGGGGACATATGAAACAGGCTCCATTAGCACCTCTCTATGAACAAAAAAATGATAAAAACATTTAGATTTAACAATATATGCAATTAATTTTGCTCCATGTGATGAAACTCACCCTGTCAGAGCTTCCTCACGATCATCTCGTGTTTTGCGCAATGGTTTCCTTTTAAATCTCGCCACTTTGCGATTAGAATTACAGACTGTGATCTTTCCAAAGTAGACACCTCTTGTTCGGGACTTTGTCAATCTGTGTGACAGCTTGCTCGTTGGGTATTTGAGGCTGTAGGCATGGTGGGTGTGATCCGGGGCGGAGATGCAGCCGTATCTCTCTCATCAAGATAAAAGTTGTTTACACAATGTTCCTTCCGTCGACACTCCGAGGAAATTCTTATCAGTAATATTACTGTCAGCCAGAGATCAAGGGCTTATGATAACGGACTTGATTGATATGATTTTAACAGATTATTTATTTCAATAATATACCAACACAGCAGGGGCGGACTCAGGCTTTCTGAAGGGCAGGGGCAAAAAAATAGAAAGGGAACCAGCTGCAACCAAGGGTGCACTCTTTTCACAAAAACAAAAAAATAAAAAAAATTGCTATAAAGGTGCAACATGTAAAAGTTGGCCACCTGTTAATTTATACACAACAAATAGGGTGCAGCAGATCACAACTGCTGCCAACTGTAGCTGCCATTAGCTAGTTAGCTCAGTTAGCCGTGCAGCTAGCCATCTGACCTTTCACATCAAGGAAGTGTTGGTGTTTACACTGCTAGGACAGGAGATTTGGACCAGGATGGACAGGGGGCTAGCCGGTTAGCATGCTAGACATGCTTTGTAACGCAACACATAGACATCATGATGTCAAAACTGTTATTCCTTCACATTCTTTTGATATTTTTGGGGAAGTTTGAATGTTTTCAACCAGAAAATCATACATATTGCATATTGCATGTGGATGTGAGTTGTTAAGTTAGTAAAACAAATATATTTTAACTTCTTAGATCGCTTCATTTTAAAGAGTTTTATCAGCCTGAGGAGGTGAAACAATTCAGAATATGACAGAAAAACAGTAGTCAAGAAATGCATTATTTTGTGGAACCGAAATATATCTACATCTTTCGTCTTACCCCTTTAATCGTCTTTTGACCCTGCAGATTTATCATGTGACCCAATCTTAGGCCCTGAACCCCCAGTTGAGAGGTTGTGAACTACTTATAAGATCTCATCTAGGTGCCATGACTACCATCTCTAAAGAGTGATCTTTCACATGTTTGTTATTTGGCCAGAACTCTCTTGAAATATAAATGTATACAGAAAATGTATAAATACATATTTATATGGACTAATAAACGATTATCTCATCTCATCTTATCTTAATGATATCCAGATTTCATACTGAGTTAATAAATTAAATAAAAATAAAAACAATACATAAAAATCTTTCCTCTCAAGACAGACTTCCAAAGCAGAGCATTTAGAGCATTTTGCTTTTGAGTGGTTGGTAGTACCATTTGTTTTTGTGTGCGATCTCGGAGCCTAGGCTGCCTACAGAGACATGTTTTTTTGACGGCCTGCTTATGGGGAAGGCAGTTAGCGGATCGTGAGGAAAAAGCAGATGAATGTGATCATTTATGTTTTGGCCCAGAATCGCTGATACAACCTTTAAATTTATATTCTATTTATTTATTTATTTAGTGTGAGAGCTGGCAAGCTGTCACAATCATGTTGTTTGTATATTATTTACATTTTTATTATTTTTTATATGTAAATATTAGCATTTTATTAGCATTGTAGCTCAATAGCTTCCAGGTCATGTAATCAATTGACTCAAAATCAATGTGTGATCATAGTACTCCACTGACTGCATGAGACACGCCTCTTGTTTTTGCATTTTAGATATTTTAATTAAGTTTTATATGTAAATATTAGCATTTTAGCTCAATAGCTTCACTGCGGTGCCTCCTGGCCCCTGTGGAGCGGCCGCTTTTTGTGAATCAAGACAGAGAACTGACCTGTGATCAGCTGAATACTCTATTCTTATCCCGTAAGTGCGCATGCGCATGAGGAGCAGGACGCTGTCATGGCCCCGTTCAGGGAGGCATTGTGCTGGTATGTTGTTGTTTTTTTAGCTATCTTCCTTCTCATATACGTAATTGTTTTGCATTGAAGGTACGCGGCTTTGACCCGGTACATGTGTACTTCGAGCTCGCTGAATCACCTGATACTTCCCTGTTTTAACAGTGTATGTAGGTGTAAGTTATCCATGCTAACGCTAGCAGTGTGACAAAACTGGTTGATGTTTCGCTAACTAGTTGCAAACAAGTCACTTGAAACGACGCGTTAATGATGTTTTAGCTGTTTTAAGTATGATTTATAGGAGTGTTGTGATCGGCAGGCCGGTGCGTTAAGTTTTTACTGTTCATACCAGGTGTTTTATTTCACAGGGAGAGAAATATAAACCCCTCAGCAGGACACGGTTACTGATGGACATCAGTTGTTGAGTTCAGGTAAGCTAACCTAGCTCACACTGCATATTTATTGCGCACGTGTGTCTATATATGCTGACAATTACACACAAAGACTCAATGAATCAAATATTTACAGTTGTATATCTATAAACCTCCGCCTAAAATCATGTCTTGATATTGCTAACCGTGTCTATAACGGCAGCCAAACACTCAAACAGTTAGCTAAATGTTTGGATGTTATTCTGCTTCCTGGCTCGTTGCTCAGTCTAGGTCTCACTCTGATGCTGTTTCTCCAGGATGAATGACATGAACCTGAGTCCTGTGGGCATGGACCAGCTCAGTGTGCCCTCAGTGAGTGCCAGCCACCTGGGTCTGCCCACCTCCCCCACACACAACACCATCCCCACCCCAGGTACGAAAACAAACACGCGAGATCAACTGTTAAAAGACTTTGGCGTCAGATATTCAGTTACAAGTCTTCTCTCTTTGCTGAATTGAATCTTGGTTTCTGATCTGCTATTCAGGCATGCCAGTGGCCATCCCCAGCCTGGGTCCTTCCCTGGGCTCCCTTCCTTCTGCCCTCTCACTGATGCTCCCTATGGGTCCACTGAGTGATAGAGGAGTGATGTGCGGCCTGCCGGAGAGGAACTACTCCTTGCCGCCACCTCCCTACCCTCATCTGGAGAGCAGCTACTTCCGACACATACTGCCAGGTGGGATACTCTTCGTTTGTTGGGTTTTTATCCTCATTGCTCTTTTTTGAAGGGGGACTCTAAATATTCCTCTTCCTCCCCTGCTGTAGGTATCCTGTCCTATCTGGCAGACCGTCCACCACCTCAATATATTCATCCCAGCAGCCTTAACATGGACGGGACCCTGTCTGTGGCCAGCAACAATCCCTCAGCTCTGGACCCCTACAGTGGCCCTGGAGGCCCACTGGAACAAGGCCTGGTGCCCATGGACTCCAGACAGGTCAGCGGCCAGGCAGACCTCCACCAGCCTGGTGCTCATGAGCTGGACTCAACAGGGTTGGCCATGGAGTCACGTGTCAGCAGCCCCATGTCCCCTGACCGGATGGGAGAGGAGCTAGCCACCATGGATGGAGTCGGGGTGGTGCCTGACACTCAGCAGCAGCTCGGGGGTGGACGGCAGCCTCAGCCACATGAGGGCCTGGACTCATCAGGTGGAGTTATGCCCCTTCATGGGCCCCCAGTACTGGAACTGCCAGTGGTGATGGAGCCGGATCATATGGGGGGCCGAGTGGGGAACGCTGGGGGAGGAGGAGCGGGAGGACTAGGGGAGCAGCTCCACTCAAACGGGGAGCTGAACTCAGGCGTCGTCAGTGTGGTGCTCACTGGCTCCATGGCCAGCCAGGGCCAGCTGGAGCCTGTATCACTACATGGACACTCTGGGATGGGGCTAGAGGCTGTAAATGTGTCCCCCATCACTGCAGAGGTGTCGCTGGGGCCAGAAAACAACCTGGTGCTGGTCAACTCCACCCTGCAGCTTGAGGATTCTACCTCCAACAAGGAGAACATGGTCACTGCCTACACCATCTGTGAGTGTGCATTTAGAATAAATTCTTCAGATGTTACAGAACTGGATATATCAATAGATTTGAAAATCTTTTAGACCTGAAGTATTGAAAATTAAATACAGCTATAAAGCTTTTGATATACTTTTATTCCATGGAAAAAATATAAACTTAATACCAACTATTATGCTGTTATTGTCTCCAGGGTGCACACTGTGTGAGCGCTCATATACCTCAGACTGCCCAGAGCACGGCCCAGTCACCTTCATCCCCGACGCGCCCATCCAAAGTCGGGCTCGCCTCTCTCTGCCGCGTCCACTGTGCCTGCGCATCTCAGTGGCTGATGAACCGCTTGGTAAGAGAACATGCCACCTAATCAGGGGACTCTGTTCTGTGGTCAGATGTGATGCCTGTTATCTGGCATTTTATGTAGAACCAAAAGATACCTCCTTGGCATTCTGCTATTTTTTTTTTTTTTTACACAGGTGAAACAATAAGTCGATCATTATATAATTTGATTGACAGAAACACAATAAACAACTATTTTGGCATTCAATTAATAAGTTATATAAATATTTAAAGGAAAAATGAAAACATTTGTGTTTTGACAGTTTGAGGATTAGTCACTTTTCCAGTCTTACAGTTTAGTAAACCAAATATCTTCTGGGGTTAAGGACTATTTTGCACACACAAGCTGTTTGTTAACACACCATCTTTATCATCTCTTCTTTTGTAGTGCATATGGGTAGACATAAAAACATTCGATAGACGATCAATTAGATAACTGACAAGATGTACTGATGCTCCTCTCAGGAGTTTTTGCACGGGACGTTATTCCTCCAAGGACCTGCTTTGGGCCAATGGTGGGCCAGCACTGTAGTAACGTGGACCTTTCTGACTGGCCCGAAAAGGACACACCGCAAATATGGAAGGTCAGTGGAGTGGCTTTGGTTGGACCGTGTGTTGTCGCAGTTGGTACGAAACCATGATAAGTAGATGAAGCAGTGTGTGTATTACAGATGTACCACAACAACGTGCTGGAGTTCTACATTGTGACGACGGACGAGAATGAGTGCAACTGGATGATGTTTGTCCGCAAAGCAAGGTACGGTGATTTCTGAGGTGTTGGTCGCGATTTCAGTCGAGCCAGGACGGTTTTAAAACAATCCTATTTGCTGTGTGTGACGTGTGTTAAGGACCCGTGAGGAGCAGAACCTGGTGGCGTACCCTGCCAACGGGAAACTTTTCTTCTGCACAACCACAGAGATCCACCCAGACCAGGAGCTGCTCTTCTACTACAGCAGAGACTACTGCAGGCTGATGGGTGAGATGACAGATGATGAAAGAAGCTCCTCTGATCCATCGTTGTCATGGTTATCCGTTACCAGATGCTCACCACCCTCTACGTCTCCACAGGTGTTCCTCAGGTGCCCGAGGGTCAGATCTGCCAATGTGGCAAAGAGTGCTCCTCCTTCTCTGAGCTCAAGTCTCACCTCAGCAGCCATAACAGTAACCACAGCCATAACCAACCTCCGCACAGCCACAGCCCATCGCAGCAGGACCACTCTCAGCAGCAACAGCAACAGCCACAGCAACAGCAGCAGCAGCAGCAACAACAGGAGCAGCAGACGCAACAGCAGCAACACACTCACCAGGAGGAGAAGCTGACCAATGGGACCTCGAGCTCCTCCTCCTCCCCGTGGCCCTGCCACGCCCACGCCGCAGGACAAACAAACAGTGATAACAGCAGCGGCAGGGGCGGCAGTAATAGAAACTCTAACAATAATGTTACCTCCAGAGCGAAAGGTCAGGGTCACGTACGGGAAAAGAAATTCAAGTGCAGCATGTGTTCCCGGGCTTTTATCACGTCCACCAAGCTCAACGTGCACTTCATGGGGCACGTGGGGATGAAACCTCACAAGTGCGAATACTGCAGTAAAGCCTTCAGTGATCCCAGCAACCTCAGGATGCACCTAAAGATTCACACAGGTTTGTACCAGGATCATTTAAGTGTAAACATCTGTCTTTTCAGCAAGCAGACGAACCCCCCGGTTCTTCTTGTGTTTTCTAAATGAGCCACTTATAAAACTCCTTGAAGTTTTTCCTAGAAAGATGTCACATTTTTACTCATTGTGGACTCATGGACACATTTTCACTGCAATATATTAGTCCTTAGGTATAATGTCATACAAACTGTTACATACATCACCTGAATGTTGTACTTCAGCCTAATAATTCAAGGATTCCCAGCGGCACTGAAGAGCGCAGGATATAATGTTTGTAATAGGAGCTGGTTACTGCAAATGTTTTATATTCGGCAAAATTGTAAATGAGACCTGTAGATAAAAATTACTTTGATGAAAAAGTACGTGGTTTGGACCGTTGGAAATTTGAGAATCTGATGAATTGATGAGGTTATGATAAATGTTGTGTTCAAGGAATAACCTAAACATTTTCACAACATTTTCATTTGCTTTCTGGTGGAGAGTTTAATTGAGAAAATACCACTGTCATTTTCTGCCAGTGACATATGTAGCTACAGCCAGCAGGCGGATTTTGTTACCATTGAACAAAGCCAGGCAAGCTGTTTCCCCCTGTTGCCGGTCTTTGTGCTAAGCTAAGCTAAGCTAACCACTGCTGGCTGTAGCTTCACATTGGAAGGATGGATATTAGAATGGTTACATTTTTTTCTCATTTAACTCTCAGCATGAGAGCGAATAAGTGTTTATCCTGAATTGTCGAACTATTGCCTTTTCAACCTCTGAAACTCTTTTTGCCTATTAACAGGTCAGAAGAACTATAGATGCACGGTTTGTGAGAAGTCTTTCACCCAGAAATCCCATGTGGCGTCACATATGCTCATCCATACCGGTGCAGAGAAGCTCAAGTGTGACCTCTGTGACCGGGCGTTCATCAGGAAACACGACCTGAAGCAACACATGTTCTCTCACACACAGTATGTAACTTATTTATTGTGTTCTACGTAAAGCTGCAGGAATCACAATTATTTCATTAGTTGGAATTGAGATCAGTTCCGCACAAAGGTTATATAACATGTCCCTTCGTATTCTTTGCCGTTCCCACCACAGTGAACGGCGGATACAGTGCCCCAAGTGCAACAAGCATTTCCTCAAGACCAACCACCTGAAGAAGCACATGAACTCTCACGAGGGCCGCCGAGACTTTGTCTGCGAGAAATGCCACAAGGCTTTCCTCACCAAATACCACCTCACCCGCCACCTCAAGATATGCAAAGGGCCCAAGACGGAGAGGGCGTCGCGTAAGGAGCAGGACATGGATGAGGAAGACGACGAAGAGGAGGAAGAAGAGGATGATGGTAGGGGAAGAGGAGGGGAGAGACACACTGACTCAGCCAGCAATGAAGACTGTGGTTTAGACGTTGGAGGATATAACTCTGAAAAGTCCCTGTCACCCCCTCATTGACAACACTGTGCCTCTTGAGATGTCTTTGTTTATTTATTTACTTTACTGCATTACTGATGTTTACCTCTTAGTTTTTGCCAAATATTAGTTACTTTATCAAATGTTTTATTTTAACATCTTACATAATCCAAATTTTAAAATCATACGTTTCGTCTCATATGCTGCTATAATAAAATAGTCTTTGTCGTATTATAAAGCCAACTGATGAAGATCAGACTGTATTTCTACAAAGCTACTCTGTCTTTTCATTGAACTCAGGCCTGTGTAATATTAGTTGATGGGATTCATATAAGCTATCTTTCATTCGTTGTTATTCCTTAATCTGTTTTTTCCTTGACTCACTAACATGGGATGAATCGCTGATTCATTTGTAGTTGCACAATTAATGACAATTAAAATTTCTGATGCCATATTCTTGCATTTTTAGTCCTTAGAATATGTATTCGCTTTTGTTCTTTATTTATTAAAAGCAAGATTTTGTATCATTTTTTTTAATTTAAAATTTCTGTGAATGAAAATGAGCCTCTTACAAACAGGAACCTGGGCATTAATGTGTTAATGCTCATCTTGTGAGTGTTGCCTCAACGTTAAATAGTTCCATCCTATCTGTCGCATAATGTTTTAATAAATTAACAATTACTGTTGGTTTATGTTTTTGACTGATATACATGATAGAGTTGAAAGCACACATTTTCTACTTAACTGATCGTTTTCTTGTGTCTCTATCATTTTCTTATGTCTGTATTCATCTTTTATCCATAATGATCATGGATTTAAAGTCATTTGTTTCCCATCTGCTGGGCATTCAGTCTATGGTCAGCCATAATGGATCAAATAGAGGGACACTGCCTCCAACGGTCATGTGAATTTTTTACTTCCTCGTTATAAATCAAGTATCTTAAGACTATTAAATCATGTGGTCTCACACTGCATTAATGTATGGAGCCATTTAAAGCTGAAATTTATGTCACATACAATACATTAATGTGCATTTATTTTTAAATATTTTTTGGTGCATTTAGATATTACAGTGTTTTATACTTATTCAGCAGTGACAATCTAAATAATCTAATCTAAAATAATGTCTAACACGTCTGCTGTGGGCACGCAAAATTTTTCTTTAACCTATTTATTAATATTTATTTATTTGTTAAAATTCGAGCAGCTTTGCTCAGTGAGAAGAACAGACGTGAAGATTACAACCAGAGCCCGTCTACGGTTTGTTTCCTATTAGACATTCTCTGTTACAACCCAGCAGAGCCTGTAACCGGAAGTACTTGATGTAACTTCCGGTTAAAATACAAAATATGCAGCGCCGTGGTTGTCATTCACTTTAGCGTGGTATGAATTATCTACATTTTCTACTTGTTGTATTTGTATGACGGTTGTATAACTTTTAGTATAAAAACTTTAGTATTAGCTTTACACCTTGAAATAAACTAAGAAGCAGAATTTGCTTGGAAAAGCCGGATTGTTTATGTCTAAGCTAGCTAACTTTAGCTAACCGTTTAGCTAGCAGGTGGGCTAGCATGTCATGCCTGAGTGTAATATGATGTCTAGCTAAGTGATGTTCTCTAACGCGCCCTACTTGTTAGTTTGTTATAACTTTAAGTATGTTTTAATGTCTTTGAGTGTAGCACAACGCGTGCTCGTTTTGGCTCACAGTCTATTCTGCTCCTCGTTTCAGCCTGAACAGTCGGATAACATCATGTTAACCCCGCAGAAGGAGGGGATGCCCAGTATGATAGACAGGGCGCTGAGGATGAGGAGGGAGGAGCAGGCTCGTCAGATAGTCCTGGCATGGGCTGTGCTCAACATGTCCCTAGCTGGCATGATCTACACTGAGATGTAAGTGGCTCCAAGTTCATTCGTGTGCTCCCTTGCAAACATAACTTGTTATTTGTATTGCAGCGCAGATTTACTGTCAGTCCAACCTCCATATCTCTTCTTCCTGCTCACAATGTGGTGAACCTTTGTGTCTGTTTTTACTTGTGTGTTAGGTCAGGGAAACTGCTGAGCCGATACTACAACATCACCTACTGGCCTATCTGGTACATCGGTGAGTTCCCTGTACTGTTATTTAAGGATGCAAAAGCATTAATCAGTATTACATTCTGTGTCTGATTTGGGAAAATTAAGAGTACAGTCTTTTACAGCCGTACTTAAAATACTTTCAGATTAATCCAAATTTAACTAAACTTATGAAAGACCCTGTACTTTAAGTGTGTTCTTCTCTTCTGTCCTCATTCACAGAACTGGTGCTAGCCTCTGTATTTAGCCTCAATGCTCTTTTTGACTTCTGGAAGTATTTCAAATACACAATGTCTCCCTCCACCATCGCCGTATCTCCTGGGCAGCATCGACTCCTGGGTCTGAGAAACACAAGTAAGGCTTATTCTTTTTCTTCCAGAATTAGAATTTGTCATTTAAACACACTTTAGTCCTCAGTTTTGGGTACGGGGTTAATTAAGTACGCTGGTCTGTTCTCTTGAAGGTATTCAGGCCTCTCCGCCCCAAAAGCCAGAAAAAAAGGAGACCCCAGCTCCAGCCCAGTCATCTCCACTGCAGGGCCAAAGCGTGCTGAGTTTCAGCCCCTCGCGGCCGGCCACCACCAGCCCAAAGTTCTCCCCTAGCTGTGTACCCGGGTACAGCCCTCCTCTCAGCAACCCATCAACCCCAAGCAGTGCGGGAGGGCCCTTTTCCCCCTCAGTGGCCTTTGGAAAGGTACATCCATCATTGCTGTTGAATAAAAAAAGGAGAAATGCAATGGATTGATCCTCTATCAACTGGAAAATATTAAAAATGTTCCAGTGTAATGTTCATGTTCATGACTTAACGTTGAGTTCTTCTTTTCGCAGGTGTTGAACTACAGTCCCTCCCCCGGCTCCTCTCCCTACGCCAGCAGCATCGGACCAGCAGAAGGCTCGAGCTTGAGAGCTCGATATCGCACGTCCCCCTCCGTGTTTAACTCCCCTGGAAGTAAGGAGGACTACATGGAGGATCTGAAAAGCCTGGAGAGGTTCCTCCGAGTAGAGGAGGAGAAGAGTCACCGTAGCCAACTAGGTACAGTATCCCAGTGTTGAAGGAACTCAATTGCTAGTATAAACAGAGTCACTGCTAAAAAGGTATAGAATCAGATAAGTGTGTACCGTATTTTGAAATGCATATATTCCATCACATTTATTTAAAACAAGAAATAGAAAAAAAGAAATGAAACCCATTAGACATCATGATGATGAGCCAATGCTTTAAACAGGGAGTCCAGAGGCTGTGTCTCCGAACCACAGCCCGACATTTTGGAACTACAACCGCTCGGTGGGAGATTACGCCCAGAGCCTGAGGAAGTTCCTGTACCAGCCGGCCTGCCGCTCTCAGGCCCCGTCGGCCCACAAGGATGAGACGGACCTGGGCTCCAAACAGGCTGCAGAGGAGGTCTGTAAATAAGCAGTGAATAGTTTGTTTGATGCTTGTATGATTGGCAGCAAATTATATTTTTTCCCTCCTGTTATGTAGGTTTGGGCCAGAATCACAACCAGCCGCCCTGTAGTGGACAGCATTGACAGCTGGACAGCCAAGCTTAGAAATGTAAGTGTACATACTCCGGAAACTTCCACATGAATTTGCTTGTATTCAACAGTATTTTTCTAAAGGTTAGGAATCTGCATGAATTTGAATATAAACCTTGAAGAATGCTAGATTTTGAACATAATCTGCTGTTTCCTTTACACAATCATTCATGAACTAAGAATCTTTTTATATCTGAAATGAAATGATCCCCTCGTCATATTTGTATGTCTCCTGGGGTAGAAATTGAAAAGGACTACATAATCATGACCAAAACATACAATCACAGTTTCTATGAACAGCTGATAAAACAAAGAAAATGACAATACACATGGATTACCTGTGGGTATAGATACATTCTGTAATGTTTATTGTTAGCAATTGTATTTATGGTAAAAAAAAAAATGTAGATGTGATGATAAAGGCTTCAATTGTCTGGAAATTTCTGCTTTACGTACTTAATTTATGCTCTTTGAAAGCCTTATGATCTGTAGATTTAATTTGATTAAAGAGATATATTAGAAAACAAATCTATTTGTGTCTTTCACAGTGGATAAGTGACACCATCTTGGTCCCGCTGGTCAAGGAAATAGACTCCGTCAACAGCCAGCTCAGGCGGATGGGCTGCCCTGAGCTCCAGATAGGAGGTGAATCATCTTCAGTTAACATGAATCATAGAAAATGCACTTCGTCCTGACGCTGCTGTTGGCTTCGGTGAAAGTGCCTAAATGTGACTCACAGAATATAAACATATTTTACATCTTAGAAATATCATGTTTTTATAAGTAACTATTATTATATTAATGCCATTGGATGGAAATGTTCCATACATTTAGAAAAGCAGCTCAACCTTCGTGAGAATTCAATGTTTTGTTGTGCAAAAAATGGTTAGCTAAAGCCCTTGGATATCTTACTTAATGTGCACAGCTAAGATGAAGGAAGAGGTTTTCATGTTGTACTAGCAGAGCTGATTTTTGAGGATTTTCAATGAAAATGCCCGACAAGTAGAATGCACAAAACTATGGCAGTGTAGGAAAACAGATTTCCAGTTAATAACATTTTTTTAAAAATGTTTCTGCAATATATAAATTACAGTAGTTGTTGCTCATGATTTCAAAGTGTTCTAGTCATTTCAGAGTCTCACTAGTCTTCGCTCTTCTCTCCACCAGAGGCCAGCATAAGCAGCCTGAAGCAGGCAGCGGTGATGAAAGCCTCCTCCATCCCCACCCTGAACTCTATCGTTCAGTATCTGGACGTCACTCCCAACCAGGAGTATCTAGTGGAGCGCGTAAAAGGTAGGTTCAAGCATACAGTGTGTGTGTGTGTGTTTCGCCGTACATAGGATGTGTGCCAACTGCGATTGTGTGTGAGTGTGATGAAAAAAATTGGTCTTCACGGTGGTATGAGTTGTAGTTTCTTATCTGTGTGGTTTTTCCTGCGTATCCTGTGCTGTCAGAGCTGGCCCACAGCGGCTGCATGAGCTCGTTTCGCTGGAATAGTGGTGGAGATCTGAAGAACAGGAAGTGGGACACGGACCTCCCCACTGACTGTGCTGTGAGTCTGCACACACACACACACACACACACACACACACACACACACACACACACCTTCACTGAATGAGTGATTCCAGTCACGATTTAAAAATGTCACTCAACAGGTTCAAATCAATGTTTGATTCATAATCTTGTTGCAGCTCCAACAAATGATTCTTTGTATTATTTTTTTCAGAGCCTAAGGTGATGTTCTCAAATACCTTGATTTGTCCCACCTCAAAAATGTTCACCTTTGTAAACCTTGATCCAGTGAATTTTGGCCTTTTTTCTTGAACAACAACCTTACAACAATCGAATTGTTGCCGATTAATTTTCTATGAAGTGACTTAAACCTTTAATTCGTTTGGCTTTTTTGTATTATCCCAGAGGTATCCCAAAGAATTAGGCTTATTTTTAGAACTGTTCTTGCTTGTCAGGGCCAGCTGGTTACCTCCGTTAATACTTTGTCTGTCCCTCTAGATCCTCATGCATGTATTTTGCACGTACTTGGACTCAAGACTACCCCCACACCCAAAGTACCCAGACGGGAAGACGTTCACCGCTCAGCACTTCAGCCACACCCCAGACAAACCTGGTGAGTGCACGTACATGCACTCACACACACTGACCAAACAGGAAGAGTGATAATCTAATGATTTCCTCTGTTTGCTTCTCAATCGTGAAACACAGCACCTACCTTTTCTATTTTCACATCATACTTCATTCCTCTCCATTTTGTATTAACTCTCACAGATGTTACCAAGGAGAACCTCTTCTGCATCCACCAAAGCAGCACCACTCCCCCTCACTACCAGCTCATCTACCAGGGACATATCTACAGTCTGCCCAAGGTGACAGCAAAAACAACCTGTTTTTCAGTGTTACAGAACTGCTTTTGCTCTCATTTCGCCCTCGCTGGCTTAAAATCAGATCCAAAGAGAAGCCTGTCTCACGGTGTGTTCTTATTTTTGTACCCTCCGAGTCTTGATATTTATAGCACCTTCCTGAGGAGGCAGCGTAAATCAAACATCAGATCAAATCATCTTTAATGACTCCCTTAAGGATCGAACTTGCCAAAAAAGCAGAAGCGTAAATACAACAGACATACAAAAAACACAGGGAACATTGTAGCATAAATGTCAAACAATGAGACATGATATACAACATCTGGATGTTACTGAACAGGACATATGTTCAGCAAAACACACAAAACATTTGAGAAGTTAATTATTTTAATGTTATTCTGTAAGCTTGTTCTTACGGGAGATTTTTTTTCTGACCTTTCTGAAATAATCTGAACATTTTTGACCACGTTATTGTTTTCCTGTAAGCCTGGCTTCCACCTTAAGTTTTGAGTGTTCCTCTCTATTCATTTTAAATGAGAGAATTTGATAAAGCAGGGAGAGATTTGTAACTAGGGGCCATCTTTATCCAAGTTTCCCCACATGTATCTAATAGATATCTCAGAAAATCCTGTAAGCTCGAGGCACCAGAACAGACGTCTCATTCATACACAGTACAGGATGTCTTCCTCAACTGTAACGCAATAACTTGAACGCATCTTGTTTTCCATTGTAGGGCAGGAACAACTTGTTCCACACAATCCTCATGTTCCTGTATGTTATTAAGACTAAGGAGTCAGGGATGCTGGGGTGAGTACTTCTACCGTAAAATCCTATAAAAAGCTGGCTAGCTCAAATAATCTTTGACACAAGTATATTCTATCTCCGGGCATAATGAAATATTGATTCATCTTCAACAGAAAGGTCACACACCAAAGTGCAGATTGCCTTTTGATTGAAAATGATTGATTTGACCTTGCTTGTCTTCTGCCAGATAATTAAATTGCTTTTCATACTTTCTTTCCTCAGGAGAGTTAATCTTGGCCTCTCTGGGGTCAACATTTTGTGGATATTCAAAGACTGAAGCGTCGTCTTATAGAAGCAACAAAAACCTACAAGTGGATTTTTTTTCCCACGGTGCTGTGTGGCTGCTCTGACAGGAATACCACCTCAGTTTAAGGACTGCTCTTTCAAGGGCACTCTGGGAAAGCAGCACTTCACTTTGAAAGACAACAAATGCATTTTTTTGGACATTTACTCAATTTTTGGTGGACAAATTGCCATCAGTCTGTATTATCATTGACATTTTAAGTATGTGTCACCACAGTGTGCTTATGATACAATACAGAGTTGTATTTTTAAACATTGTTTGGTTTTCTGATTTTGTATTTTGAGAATGTACCAGCATGGCAGCCTTGTAAATAATATACCTCAGATTTATCTGGCGGGTGGTAAAGGGCTCAGACCCTTTTAGCACAAATGCAAATACAGTATGCGTGGACTTGACTTTTTGTTTCTATTTCTGGTATGCTGTTTTTTTTGTTCCTGTAGTTCAATGAATGTCTGCTGCAGCAGAGATGCTCCTGGCATGCTTGAAGTCAATCAGCCACAGAAATTAGACTTCTGAAAATGGAAGCAATACACAAGAAAAATCAAAACTGATGTATTCTGTAGTTGCGAAGCTTCCCAGTAGGCTGCAATGCAACACAACTGTATAAAGTGTGAATTATTTTGATATGTGATGAAGAACAGATGAGAAGCCTTTTGAATTACCAAACTTTTTCTGAATATAGCGTATTTTACAAAATAGATCTGAATGCCAGTCATCCTTATTGCTTGTGTTAGCCATTAGTTAAGTTTCAGACTTAATACATTTTTGTTTGTTTTCAATAATGCCAATTTACAAATGTCTCATGAGTTCAAAATAAAAAGACAGAAAAAAAACTTGAAGCTTTTACTATCTTAGACATCCACTTGGTGGCAATGTAGTTCACTTTATATGATTTGACCTTACTCTTGGTCCCACTCTCTCATGTGACATACTGCATATCCACCGCATCAGTAATGTAATGTGATGCAGTGTATTGTGCGGCAGCATTCAGTTAAGGACTTGGGGCTAAATGACAATTATTAATACAATCAAAATGATTTTGTGTTGGTGTTGGTTTGTTGTGTAGCGACTTGCCCTTCATAATCCGCTGTAATATTACAAGTGATTAAGTGCATCCTTGTACTATTAATTCACACATGTGAGACTGAGAATTAATGATATAATTCAGATAATTGCTGGCAAGGTTTAGAAAATCATGTAGAGAATTTTATATGTGATTTCCCTGTGAGGAGACAGCAGTATCTGGCATAAAACGCGTTTGTTTTGTAGTTTATTGTCGTCCTCTTTTACTATAAACTTCGTTTCCCATGATACAGTTTGCAGTGTAGCTTTTACTGATGGGGAATGTAGTCACTTTGTCGAATGGACGTAATTTCCAGCTAAATTAAATTCAAACGTCAGTGATTTTATCGTTCACCCACTGAGTAATGTGTTGTTAAATGTCAGTCGTCTGCCCGTCAATGGCGTTGAAGGTGACGCCAGCCACGCAAGGGGGAGATTTCTCAGATACTTAGAGGAACTACAAGGACCACAATGCACTCGGGCAGCGTCGCTCCACTGCTCACATCCGTTTGACTCGCTATTTGTGTTGGAAAAACGGACTTTGTGAAACTGCAGCGATGTCAGTCCAGGTTGTGGCAGCGAAAATGGCAGAGGTCGAACTCAAAGACGTCCCCACCGGTAAAGACATGCCGGCCGGTTCCCCGATGACACCGACCTCGGAGGGCAAGCACCTCGCCAGGAGCGACCCGCACGAGGCCGGTTCCTCCGCTGCTGCTTCCCCGACAGGGGAGCTCTCCGCGAAAGCCGGGGAAGGCAGCCTGGGCTTGCTCAACCCGAACCCCGCGAAGATGCCGCAGGCGTCGGCTATGAAGCGGACGGACCCGCAGCAGAACGGCGGAGAGGCTTTTGTCAACCGTGACGGGACCGTCGCCGAAGCACCGCGGATGAAAAAGGTGAGCTGGACAGCGTTTCTCTCCGCGGCTGCCATGTCCTCGGTGTGTTTGGACCAGCACTAAGCACCGCGCCGCAATGAAAGCTCGCTGGGAAAGCTCGCATTGTGTGACGATGCTAGCAGGTTAGCTGGTCCCGAAGCTGATTCAGCCGTGTCAGTAAGGCTTTTAATACCTGGCCACGGTGCTAATAACACTGTAGGCAGTGTAACGAGGGCTGAACACGTTTTAAATAATAAGTGTAGCCATTTAATTTTGGCTGACATAGCTTTGTCTTTAGGACATGGGCTCTCAGTTAGCTGGGTCCAAGTATCCAACTGTTTTCACAAGTTTGGTTGGGATTGGGTCTTTAAGATGGAAAAGACTTGGCTAGACCCTTTTTACTAAACATAACATACACATTTTTATGTTGTTGTTTTTTTTTCTTTAGTTGTTTGACTTGGACAACAAAAATAATGTTCCGCCTCATAACAAAACACAGAATATGTCACTTGAAATGAATGCTTGGGCATCTGTCTTGTGAAATTTGATCTAATAGTTATCATTTCGCCTGGTCAACAAGAAGAAAAATGGACAGCGTAACTTGTAACTTTCCAGTCTTTGGACACGTGGTATCTTATTACTGCAGGGTGCTAGCAAATGATGTAACTGTGTGTGGTTGTTTTCAGTAAGAGCTTAGCTTACTCACTGTGACACGCATGAATCAGATGGAGTAAAGTTAAAGAAAGGTTGGTGTGGGTGCTGATGAGTGTCCGCCTGTTATTATATTCACAGTTCACTGTTTACAATACATGCCCTGGTGAGTTAAGTTTGGCCTGATGCATTGCCACCCAATGTGTGTGATCTAACTCAGACATAACAGTAGTCGGTAATCCCTGACCCCGGGGCAGTCCTGTCACCTAATTTTCTCAAGCCTGATTTAGTCCTGAGAGCACCTATGAATACCTCAGTGAAGGGAGTTCCTGCCCTTGTGACTTAATTCAGAGGTCAGACTGACTTACAGTGCCTGTTACTTGGCGTCGAGGATCCAGAAATCTGCTCAGCTGCATCTTATCTTTATCATTTGTAACAAAACCTTGATTAGGACAAAGGTTCTAATGAAGGGCAATGTTCAAGGAAAGAACAATGTTTGATAAGGAATCCTCTGATGAAGCTTCCAACTAATTCACTGATCAGAGTTATTATTAACAGTTGACAGTGATTTATAGCCTGGGGTCACTGCAGTGCCCTTATCAGTAGTGGTCAGATTCAGAAATTGATTCATTGACCTCCTGCAGGCCAGATGCAACAAAAAATTTTGTCTGAAACAGCCTGAAATCGGCGTGTCTTCTTCATTATGAACAAATATGTTGTTGAGGTTTTCAGAGTAGAACCCACTCCCATCCACACCCACTACAACACCCAGACAAATGACCCTGTCTTGTTAGAGCAGGATAGGACAGTTTGTTAATGAACAGAGCACCAACAGCAGCCCTAAACCCACAACCAGATGTGCCGGACAGCAACAGCCACATCTGGATTATTGAAGAGACCAAGTTTATGTACAGGACCATGGTATAGAGAGTTTCCAAAAAGCTTATTTGATTTAGAAAAATATCAGGATCACAGGTTTTTCATTTGAGATTAGAAAAGTATTCCTTAAAGTAACATCATAGTTGTTTTAAAATGTGTACTTTTTATGATTCTCTAAGGCCAGCTGATTAGCAAAAACTACAAGGTATCTTATGTTGGAATAAAACATGAGGTGTTAGTTGGTAGGGGATCAAGGCTCTCGCTCTATGTTTTTTTCTTATTTGGGACTGAGTGTGGTAATCCTTTTTTATATCTAATCAGAACAGTGATCATTTTAAAATGCTTTTATTCTTTATCAGTGCATTTGTTATTAAGAGTGATGTGCAGGATTTTCTCTATGTCAACAAAAGCTTGTGTAATCCATTTTTAATTCAGTGCAGGGATCATTTCAGCCTAAGAATATAAAGGGTAAGAGTTTTGTGTATATCTATTCAAATAATGCAGAGCTTTACTAATTTATACCAAGACGGTAGATAAATACATCGGAGCAGAGATCTGTGCATTATATTAATTGAAATACTCACTGGACATTGCCTTGTCACTGCATTTGTTTGATCAACCACTTTAATTCATATCCACTCGGACAGAAGGTTGCTTCCAGTCTATTTATAGATCTCGAAGCATAGTGGGTCTTATGGCCCACTGCATTATAGATATATACGACCACAGCCTGGCCCTGCGCATCTGCTGAATTCTGCTTGTCAGTGCAGTAAAGGTTAAGTCGAGCAGTGGGGCTGATAATGCAAGAATGCAGGCAGGCAGGCAGCAATGTTGACTGACTGAGTGACTGGCCAGCTTTTAATCCATGCCTTTATCATGTCGCCACATGAGGGGATTAAAAAGGCCAGCTTTCTGTTGTAGGTGGGCCTACATGTTAGCTTTTCAGGTCAGTGATGAGTTTCATTGTAACTGGCATTTGCGTGGCACAAATTATGTCCAGCTTCTGCAAAATCCAGGGTGATGCCTCCAGCTGGGAAGAGAAGCAAACCAGCAAAGAGCTCTGCAGGCAGCAGACCAGCTGCTAGCATGATTGATGTATGTGTCTGTTGTATGCGGCTGCAGCAAAGCATATTGGGTCAGTACGGTCACTTGCCCGATTGCCTGTCCTGAGGCCTTATTTAAAGTAGATGATTCACCTGTTGGACACGTTGACTAAACAAGACTTTTCACTCTGTAAGTTAACAAGAGCAACAATGATTAGTTGAAAAAAATTGTCAGCAGTTTTTATACTTATTTGTAATTTTTCAATCAAAATTGTCAAACTTTTGCCGATTCCAGCCTCTTAAAAGTGCAGATTTGCTGCTTCTCATCATTTATGATAATAAATGAAGAGTCTTTGTGTTTTGGATTGTTTAGACAAAAGAAGCAATTTAAAGGCATCATTTTGGGCTGTTCGAAATTGTGATGGGCATTTTCACAAGTTTGTTTAGTCTACAAAATGCAAATAGTCATTTGTTGCAGTCCTAAAGCCATCATGATGCAGTTCTTCCCCTGGCTTGGTATATGGCAATGACCACACTTCCTAACACCGTTTTAGAAAAGCATGTACAGTGATATTTTTGAATGACTCTAGAGAACTGCGTAAGGGAGGTCATCCCTCTCTGATGTAATGTTATGTCACCCACTAAGCTGGTGTTCTTGGTAGCACACGCTGGCAATGTACATGCTTATAGTGACCTGTGGCTGCTCTACTTGGAAAGATAACTGTGTGGAAGAGGAAGTTATGCATTCAATAAAATAAATGTTCAGCTTTCTTTCTCCTAATTCTGCATTTATATAATTTGCAGTTACTCCTCTCTAGTGGCCCATTGAGAATCTTTTCAGTAACTCACTGATCCCCCAAGCATTTGTACTGATGTCGTTCTGTTTTAATTATCTTTGTCTAAGCCAGCCAGCCAAATTGCTACACTGCAGCGGTTTCAGTGTGGTGGGAAAGGTCAGTAGGCAAGGAAATGCAGCTTGTTGAATCTATTAGAGCTGAAGGTAAATGGTTAAAGAAGTTAATTAAGTTAACAGAAGGCCTCAGTCTGTTGTTAGCCAGTTTTCCATTAGATTCACATTCTCATGATAATACAAAGTCAAATAGTCAAGAATAAGAAACATCTTTGCCCAAAGTCATGGACCATCTTCATCTGTCCACAACTGTCCAGGGCTACAAAGAAGAACATATATGCCCTCTCATTTGTGAGTCACCGCTGACACTGAGCTGATCTCTATGGGCCTGTAAGCACGCAATTAGGTCATGTTTACGAGCAGATGACATGTCATAGCTTTTGAGAAGACCTTACTCCTCTCACCACATGACAACACCAGTGTCTGTTTTAAAAGTTTCAACATTTTTTGTTGCAAGTTTTTACCTCCAAAATGGCAACAAACCCCACTAACAACCTTCAACAGTAAAAGGTTCAATCTGCATTCATTCCAGGGTCGAATGACTATCCTCTAGGTCATGGGCATTAATCGACTCCAGCTCTGATTGGCTGCGATGGGAAAATCACTCGTGGGTGGACATGCTAATTTTCGCCCCTTTTTCGGCAAGATACTAGGACATTCATTTAAGGTCTGGACATTGGCATGTAAATCCGTCTCTGTTCAAGTGGAGATCTAACATCGTTCAGTCGGTGTTGTTTGAAAGGGAGACCGAAGTCAAAGATATAAAAAGTAAGCGCTGTTACAATGCCTCTGGGCTCTATACTGCTTTCTATAGCTACCTGGTTTCCCGTGTGTTTGTGATGTCAAACATGACACATGAGAATAAAAAGGCAAAGTTGTCTGCCTGCAGTGGTGAAGATGTCAGCTGCCTATTTTTAGCAGGTTTATCCGTGTCGATAAAAAGCATTTACGTACTCGTTTTGTTGTAAAAATGGTATAAATGTCATCGTGAGTATACTAGGAATCGCAAGCTGTGCTATTTTCAGTATTAACTTAAAAAAGCACCGAATGTGTTTGGAGCATACTAGCAGCCTCAGACACTTTGCCACATTAGACAGATTAAAAGTGTCTCCTAAGACACACAAAACAGACATCCCCATGCTGTGAGTTGGCAGGGGGAATGTGGAACCATGGTGAGAAATGCCCCGAGGAAGAGAGAGGGAGAGAAAGGGAGCGCTGGATCGAAATTCAGCCGTCCCTCAGTCTTCAACCCCTTTTTATCCATGAGCTGTTGAGCTCAAAGGAAAAATGTTGACTTGTGAAGGTCATATAAAGTTTTGGTGAAAGCATATAGCATAAATATCCACTATGCTCTTGGTAAAAAAAAACTGACAGTAGGTTTCTCACTATCATGTCATCTTTCAGAACCCTTTAGGAATCAAACAAGGTTAGAACGTATTTGATATTTGGACTAGAAAACAAGCTCAAAGTGACAGATTTTTCTTAACTATTATTTTAACATACATTTTTCTTTCAAACCATGTATTACAGAGTTTCTCTTTGATTTGTTTAAAGCTCCGTGGTCAACTTTAAAAGGGCCTGTCATCTTTAAGAGTATCATAAATATTGTTTTTCAAACCGAGTGACAGGAGCTAAAGCCTTGCTATCTCTGTGCAGCCCTATATTAAATTAAACCCTGTTGTGCTGCGTGCTGTGCTGACAAGAGCTTTCATTGGTTATTGAGTCATCATGGAGGACAGTAAGTAAGTTTGACCATTGTCAGAGGTCACTGGCAGGGTCAGCGGGGAAGCAAGGAGGATGATGGACAGACCGTAACCCAGGGGTGTTGGAGAACACAACAGAGATGGGGGAGAGAGAGGGTGTAGGTTTGAGTTGATATGGCCCTGGTCTGATCAGAGGGGACTGTCTGGGCTCTCGGTGGAGAGCCCCAGCCAGGCCGGCATGTGATGCACTTGCTAATGATAGTGCACGCTTAACGAAGGCTGCATTGAGGAATGGGGGTGGGGATCATGGAGTGTTTTTTTCTTTTTTCACGTTTGTTTGAGTACATACCTTAGATGTTAATGATTAATCGATGACCAGTTTTTTATGCATCCTCAGGGCATCAGTTCAAGGGTTTCTATAGCGGATACCTTGCCAGTGTGGTACAACGAACAATTGTAAATTACTGAAAACATTTCTAAGACTGATGGCGTATTTAAGAAATTGCTGAAAACGTACATCCTTATTACATTTAATACTGTAGTCGTATAGGCTGGGAAGGTGACAAGATGTATAGGGAGAAACATTTTCACCCTCAAGTCAGCGTGTTTATATATACATTACCTGTATATAGTGTGTATGTAGAGTATGCCTCATTGTGTATTCACCTTATCCCTAGCCCCCTGAAACCTCGCACGAATTATGGGCGCGTCTTCCAGTGTGTCCGGTCACCTAACCAGAGTGAAAGGATGCTAATTCTTGTTCTTTTCTGTGATTAATACGACATGTCATTAATTCATGATTATAAAGTAAATACTACCAACACTATTATTATTATTGCTTAGCCCATGTAGCTACTCTTCTAAAGCCTTAAAGTGCCGTTGGTACATCAGTTATTATACTTTGTGACTTATGCTAGTTCCGTATGACTGTGAAACTCTACCAGGCAGCAGAACAAGAAATGTGTCTCAAAATAAATAGTTATGGGATGTCAGTGGTGCTGTTGTGTAATTTTTGCATGTCTTAGCTGCCTGTGCCACTCATGGAAGAGGGAGTATATTTGGCCTGCTTTGCCCTCGGTGCACTCAGCCACGGTTTAACGCTGTTTTTAATGACCCATGAGTGAAACCATGATTTATCTGATCTTTCTCTGGTGCTCTCACTCTCCTCTTCCTCAAATTACCATGTCCCAACACTTTTATTTTCGCTTCGTGTCTTCTCTCTTTCTGCTGGTCTTATTTGCCTCATGTCACGCCGCTCAACAATACTTTGTGCCCGTCTAAAAGTGGACCGACAGACTACCCGAAATACATAAAACCTCAGCACTTACTCCTCTGTCTGAGTTACAAATTACACCCACCCCAATGTCACCACTTCCTCCGTTTTAAATTGGTTTGTTTTTCAAGCCCCTGTCTAGGTTTCCCACAGTCTGACTGTATTCATGTGTGGTACATTCTGTCTGCCTTCTCGCAGCGTAAATCTCCGCGCCATGCAGCAAAAGCATGTGCGAGATCACACCTCCCTAACCATCTTCATCCGCGCCACAGAGAGTGACTGAGGAAACCAACCATCGGTGCTTTACACCAGTTTGAGTTTCTCTCACCCCTGGGTTGCCACATAGTGATCTCTTCGTCACTGTCCAGACGGGATTTTCTGACAGTCAAGGGCTGCATGATTGGATGTACGAAAACAAGAATCAGTTCTCTCACAAAAGATTTGAGATCACAATGTTCTCTTGATCCCACAAATATTTATTGAAATCATGTTTGTCCGCTCAAAACAGAACAGAATCAACAAATGAGTTTAACTACAATGATTAAACACATGCAGTTGCATATGGTTAAAAAGTTTTTTAAAAGTCCACTGTGAAGAATTTAGTGGCTCATTGAAGCAAACGACATTTTCACGAAAGGTGATCTTTCTCGAGACAGTCAGTACGTTTCCATGCACACTTATGTCGTGCTACAGTCATAGCTCGATTAGGCCGTTTAATTGGACTACTGACTACTACTTGTCCCAGTATACAAGCACCAGGGGAGAATCGATTTATTGATTGAAGTACATCTGACTCCACCACGGTAAGTGGCAACATGCACCGTTTCAGCTAGCTGCTACTGGACCTTCATCCGGTTGACCTATTACATCACCTACCAAACAAGTTAAGAAGTGACGGAACAGTGAAAACATGAGACGACATAAACTTTGTCTCCTTATCGGTCAAAAACGTGTATTTCTTGCTCTAGCCCTTGCCATGTTGATACCTTCTTTTCGTTCTTTTGTTTTTCCCGGCTTCCTGCTAAGGATTTATGCCATGGACGACTTTGTGCTTAATACGCGGTGCATGCACAGAAAGCAGAGGCCAGTTCAGGTCCGACTGAGGCATATACACGAAAGAGTACATTTTCCAACCACATTATCAGGGTGTGTTAGTCCGACTTTGAGGAATTTGATTTAGTACGATTTCAGTCGGACTAACATGTTTACGTGGACTTTAAAGATCAGGTTTAAGTTGGACTAACACAGTAGTCTGTTTGTTTGTCACTAATGAAAACACAAGTATGAATATTGTATTCCATTTCTGTGAATACATCTTCTAAATCCTCCAAACTGCATCTTTTTCAAAGGGGAGTTGTAAATTAGCACTAACCCACAGCCACATGTAGCCTGTTATAAGAGTTGTGTTCGGTTTTTAAAAAACCACTGCTTTTAATATGCAGTTCAGCAAAGTGTGTCACGAGTACTACCAGCTGTATCTGTGTTGTCAATGCTGAAGCACGAACACTCACACACACACGAAGAGCAAGTGTGTGTTGGAGTACCCCTGAGTGTGTTCAGCCGTACTCCTGCCGTGATGTAAAGTCAATATGAGGCAAAACTATTATATTAGCTTTAATTAATTCTATTGAAATAAACTCATGTTCAAATGTTAATGTAATTTCCTAAATGTCAGTGAAATTTGTCTTTTCGCCAGCAGCTCTCGTAATGATCGCGCAGACCTTTTGTGACATTTCAGACAATAGTTAATTAGGGGTACCTTGACATTAAGGTGTGTAGCTGTCCTCTGTGGTATTTGGCGGAAAAGATAAAAAAATATATAAAAACACCTGTACTGTACTTGACCTGCGTCATCCTGTGTCGTATTCTGTGTCTGCGCTTCCCTGTTCCTGAGTGTACCACCCACACTTTTCTGCGTCTGTGACTCCCCGGTTGAGATTCATTTCCTGCCGCGTCATTGCAGCTTGCTATCACTGAGAGCACACGGCTCATTGAGTTACACGTCTTTCCATCAAAAGGCTTTTTACAAGGCTCATGTTCTTGGAACAGTGTGGCAAGCAGAATGAAGGGAAAAGCAGAGCCTTCCTGGAACCCGTGTGCTCACAAGGAGCCAGCGTAGTGTGAGACTTTAACCCCCTTCTGGTTTAGTTACTGTTGAACAAGCGAGTGCGCACCAACACAGTTAATGTGTGTGTGCGTATGTGCGCCCACTTGCCGACAGTGTTGTGTTAACGCGAGGATCAGTAGACAGTAGTGGACATTAACACCGAACGGGCTATGCAGCATGACGAGGAATGCAGCTCCATACTCGAGCACTGCATGTGAACAAAGGGCCAACATTGTGTTCAAAAAGTGCTGCCTCACAAAAGGCCCCTCACAAAGCCTGAAATGAACCCCCACACACCCATCTGTCTGCCCGGCTTCCTATTAGTCAGGCCAAACCAGCAACCCCTGGCAGACAGAGGCAGTAGCTGTTTAGTCCTGAATCACCACAGGGTTTGGAAATGGATATACACATCCCGACTTGTTATGTATATTCTTATTATGGCTGGGCGATACGTTCATTATATTATTATCGTGGTATGAGACTATTTATCATCTTAGATGGTTGGATGTCATGACATGGCATAGGTGTTGTCTTTTCCTGCTTTTGAAGACTGCCGTACAGTAAAGTGATGTCAATTTCTGAACTGTTCACTTGTTCTAACACCTGCCTTTACCCTCTCAGTCTTTGTATCCACATTACTGATGATTAAGTCTCATAATGTTAATATTTTGTGAAAGAGTATGCCCACGTCATCACACCATTAATATCAAGGTATTTGCTCAAGAATATCATTATTTTTTTGTTTATATGCTATTAATTGTGTAAAGTAATGGTAAATGTGTGACCAATGAGATAGTGTTCGGGGAGGCACTGTGTGAGAGGATGTTGCATCAGAGCCAAAGTAGCAAATTTTTAAATTTGTTAATTTCATCGGCAATCTGTCAGAGAAATCGACGACACCATCAATCGGAAAAATGCTGCACATCGGCCCAGATAATCGGCCAGGCCAATAATGGGTGTATCCTTATCTGTAGTTTACATAGCGTAGGGTAAATTTACAAAGCATACATACCCAGATACATCATGAAACAATGCTATTGCTAACCAGTCAAACAGGAGTTTTGTGGGAACCACTTCTTCCTCACGGAAGAGTTTGCTAAATGCACCACATGCTATTGTTTTGTTATCACGAGTCAGATAGACGGATAAGGTCAGCCTTTCTTCCAACAAATCTTTAAGTGTTTGCAATGTAAGCCGCAGTTCAGCAGCCACAAAAACCTTAAATAGTTGTTGTAGATAAGCAAATATATGGTGATAATATGTCAGTGGTGTGTTCAAAGCCTCTTTAAGTAGACATCCAGCAAATACGAAGCGATGTTGTCATTCCTTTGAAGTCGTGATTTTGGCCTCCTGATGAATCCAAATCCGGTTTTCACTCTCCGTTTAGCTCTTTCTTGGTCTCCACCGATTAATGAGGAGAATATCTCTGTCTCTTTTTAGCAGCTAGATGCTCGACCATTTTCACCGGTTAGTTTTTACCTTTTCCTGTGTTTCAGCAGTGTGTTTAGCATAGCTAAAGCTGCTAATCAGAGCCTGTACAATGACCCTAAACATTGATGTTGTGGGAACTAAAACGATGAGCTGGATGAGGCTAAAATGTTCAGTGGATGAAGTCACCTATGGGTTCATCACTCTGAGAGACACCTGTCTCATTCCACATGTTTGATTTTAATATAGAAATATTGCCAAGAGCAGCTTTAAACAATGCATTTTCTCACATTGCACGTTGCTTATTGTTTTGCCCGCATTCAGTGATCAAGAGCTTTCATCAAGAGGATTTAAAAACAAAACCCAAATCCATCCTAATAACTAATGAAGAGTTGCCTCACACTCCTAATTAAACATAGATCATTGACCCCATAATGGGTTTATTCAGAAATAGACCAGCAGCACCCCCGTCTGTGTGCCTTTGATGTAATTATACCGTCCCCACAGAGGGAGAGCGCTATTCTTGGCAATTCAAGAGGAGGGAAGAAAAAATACAAACATGCGATTCTGGATATGGACCACTGATTTCGAGACTTGGGGCCTTTAGTTTTGCTGACGAAAGGAATAAAGGTTTCAACAGCGTAATGTCTGACATTACATTTGTTTTTCAATCCAGTGAAAGGATTTATTGGCTCCTCAGAGCTGGAGTGGTTGCAAAATATGATGCAAAGCGTGTGCTGATGGAGATGGATGTTTGCATGGGTAAACAGATGAGTATGGATGTCGACAGTAGATACAGCTTGCTGTTCAATTCGTGTGAAAGCCATGGCATTGTTGATCCATTGCTGTTTGACAAGGGTATAGAGTGGAAACAATAGATTTTTAAACGATTCGGTCAATAATAATGCTGATCACTTTGCTGTCAGCGTGAATGGAGGTCATTTGACCACCATTATTAGATGTGATGTCTAAGCCTTCTGGCTCCAAACTGTGCCCTAGTTAGGTCCACATGGGCAGCAAGACCCTGTTACACAACTGGAGTGTGCTTGTTTGTGTGCGTGTACATGTCATGAGAGGGAGAGAAATACCAAAGTTAGTTTAGTCGAGGATGATATGATAATTCATATGCATTTTAATTTGTAATTTAGGGGCAAACCACAAACTGTAGCTGACCTAGCCATAAAGAGCCCTCAAGTAAATTATAAAAACTAATTGAAAGCTCCAACTTGTCCTTGAATGACATGCGGAGCCTGCAGTCTTGGCACTCTTCCTCCATTCAGTGGCAGATAAGAAAAGAAAGGCATGTGAATGAGAAGGGGGAAAAAAGTCAGAAAGCCCTGAGTGTGTTGGCTGTTCTCTCCCCCTCTCTGTTAAGAAGCAGGTATGGTTTAATCTGTCACTAAGCCCCATCATTCATTGCCAGTTCTCCTCTAGTATCAGTGTCCCTGGCTTTTACAGTGACTATCAGACCGTATCAGAAGGACAAGGATTGTTCTAGTGGGCAGTGTTCGGTGTAGATGACCCTGCATACTTTCCATTGTTTTATAGCATCAGTGGCATTATTAAGGGCCGCAGGAGTCGGTTAGAATAATCCAATTGAAGGCAGATTAGTTGGAAATCCCAGTTTTTAGCTTCAGGTTATGATCATTTACAGCTCACACCAGCAAAAGGTCTTTGGTATAAAGTTAAACAGAACTATAATATCTCAGCAACTACTGGATTGTTTGCAGTTCAATTTTGTATAGACACTTACGTTCACATTTAGCATGAATTGCAAGAACTCTGATTCTGTATCTTTCCATTTTTTGCCAGGGTAGGTCAACATTTTACTAGTCCAGTACTTTGGTTTATGAACAGGAATCAGGATTCAACATGAATGTATTTTCTTTCCCTGTCAGGCAGTTGCCCAAAGTCGATTGTTAATTGCTCCGATATAAATGGCTTTCTTTATAAAAATAAAGGCTAAATTTGATTGTGGTGTTTAATCTTTAGGTAAATGAATCAGAACAAGCACACAGTGTGCCATAGATGCAAAGCTACAAACATTCTTGCATGTCAAAAAATGTCTTCTTTTTCCAGGATAATTTAAATTATCACTGCCCAATGGGTACTCCTTAGCTTCTTCCATCATTAGCTCCATTAAAAAACAACAGATTTACTAGCCTGCTGGGCATTTTATGCTGACATTAGCAGTTAGCTCAAAATGCTGATGCCTCATAGAGCTGCTCGTCCATCTTGCCTGTTGCTTGTGTTTATGTGGTGCACTGTCATTTATTGCACTCAACAATAAGACACATTTCAAGCATGGGTTGTCTAACTGCTCATTTAGGTCATTGTTTTCTGGTTCTAGCTCAAGATTTTAATGTTACCAGAGCAACTTGTGCTGCTTTACTCATGTAAAAACACTTCTTGAACATGTTTAAACCAGTTTGTCCAGCAGCAGGTAGTTGGGCCTGTTAACCATTCATCTGTTTAATGCATCTCTCTTCTCTCACTGGGTCTAACGCTGACGCTGTATGTAGGTGCAGAGTGAACGAGCAGGGGAGGTCTTCTTTTGGTGCTGCTGGTGACGTGGCTTCACTGAGTGTAGTGGAGCCCCGTGTTGGCACGGAGCCTCTGGCGATATATACATGTGGTGTTTGTGTGGGCACGTGTTGGGCCACTGGTAATTGCGTGTGGGCTCCGTAACTGCCAAGTGTGTGTGTGTGTGTGAGCACATTTGACTCGTTACAATGTGTGTGCGTGTATGTGTGCCATTATTTACAGTCTGAGGACTTGTCTGTGTATATAAATCAGCAGGGCCCGTTCTTACATCACAGCCGCCTTTAGGGCAACATGCTGCGCTCTGATACGCACACTCGCACACACCACCTCCCGCTAGCTGCTTCCTCGCTCCTTCTCTTCTTTGCCATTGGTCACTGTTGGATGATAGGGGGGTAACTGAGCCATGGTCGGAGCAGCCTGTCAGGATTTGCTGCGTGCGTAGTGGGATTTCTTAAACGCAGACTTACGAGCAGCCTGTTGTATCTCACATGTTGCATAAAGCAATTTGCCCTCAGGATAACCGCATGCGTGTGTAGTCCAGCAGTGGGATTCACCGCCATGCTGACCCCTTGGCATGTCAAGATCATCACAGCTGGCTTTCACATCCTATCTGAACTACACAGGCACACATTGACCAGCCTCATGTTTTATTGTCTGTGTTTTGACCACCTCTCTGGTTTTACTTGCATGTCCACCCCTTCGTTTGCCCGGCTGCCAGAGCTTCACAACCACACAGCCGCTTCGCTAAGAGCCAGGCCTCTCGGCAAGAGCTGTAGCCTGTTTTTGTGCCTGTCCAGCAAAGTGTCTGATGTTTCCTGTGGTTTGACTTGAGGGCATGGCTCTCTGCCTCTGGCTTTTTGCAGGAGCAGTTTTTGCCACCCAGATCAATATAAAGCAGCTTTGTTTTTCCAGTGGAAACTTGTGCGTGTTATTCTTTTCCCAGTGCAGATAATTATTTTGAATCTGGTCCCCATATTTGTCATGAGGTCATTAGGTTAAAAAAAATCTGAAATCTTAACAAAGTGCTGCACTCTTTCTCAAAGCTGTGTCAGAGCAAGAGAAATTAGTTTTTTTTGCTGCGGTTGTGTCTAATTTCAATGTGACAGATCAGTTAGTCACGGAAGCGAAGGTGACTCGACTGCATATTTGTGCATGTCATGTGTGAATCATGTGTTAGACAGAAACTCGACCTGTGATTCAGAAAAGGCTGGTGATGTGCGAATTTGTGATGACTCAGACAAAAGTTAGACGCTGTTAATCACGCACGTTCGCCCCCTACAGGGCAGTTTGATTTAATGGACTGTGCAGAAAAACTGTTGACAACCAATAAAGAAGAGCTGCACGAAATGGTTAAAAAAAGGGTTACGATGATTTTTGCATCACAATTTTCATATTCACTGAGAACTATTAAAATGATGATGATGTGACATTTGTTGGAGTTTGTAGCAAAAACACGTTCTCTTCTCAAGATTTGCATTACTTCATTACAATGCTGTTTGCTCACACGTTCGCTTTTTTTGGCACATGGCCATATCAAATTTGATAATATTTCTATTAATCGTGCAGCCCTAATTATAGTCATGATTTCCTGTCTGTCCAGTATGTGGATAACTGCTGTAAAATAACAAAAAAGACATTGAATTTATGCATTTTCATGTAACCACCATCATGACTATAACAGTCAAAAGCATTTTATCCAAAACTATAAAGCTCAGCTGTCAACACAGAAATGAACTGGAACTAAAAATGGTATCTAAAGTCAACAGTGAAATAATAAAAGCATTCATTCTTTATTAAATTCAGTTCATAATGCATGCTTATGTCATGAATATGACTGGTATAAATGAAACGTACACTACTTAATCCCCACTGCTTCTTTGGTAACACATTATGCAACACAAACAAGTTATCAGAATGCTGCTCTCGTATCCGACTGAAGCCAGCAGTCGTCCAGGGGTGGCACGGCCTGCAGGGTGACAGCCTGTTCCGCACTCAACAGCAACGGCAACAACGATTGTCAGCCAATGTGCCAATCAGCAGCAGCGTGCTCTCGCAAGACCAGGAAACCTGTCAGCTCCTTCATGGCGAACTGCACCGGGTAACAATGTCCTGATGACTTGATTGCGGAGGTGTAATGTAAACGCCTGGAGGCTGACCTCTATTTTGACCCCGCTGTGAAAGATGGCAATCAAACAAGAATGAAGGATATGAAGAAAGCCGCCGCCACACAGCACAGGCTGTACTCCTTCCCTCCTCAGACACGGATGCCGTGCGAGTTGAATCCGAGGACACCGCATCCCCGGCTAGCTAGGATTGCGTTTGATCTAGCTTCAATTAGGGGAGGCAGGAAAAGTTGTGAAAGGGACGAGACTGCTTGTGTGTGAGCGGCGGTAGAAAGACGCAGGGAAAAAGACGGGAGGAGGAAAACACGGGGCACCTCTCTGTCTGTCTGCTACAGTCTATTTTGTACACAAACACAATAGTAACCCAGGAATAGCAGTTGAAAGCATAGAGAAACATGTGCACCAGTCTTTGATGTGCCATCCAAGGGCTTCCTTAAAACCACACACATAAAACGCGATGGTCTACGCTACGGTTTGTCAGGTTGTATAAGGAAGAGGGTTGTGTTGCGGTGGGAGAGGACGAGGAAAAAGAGTGAAAGTGAATAAAAATGAGGGGAGAAGAAAGCACAAACAAGTGCATGTCCTCTGCTGGGCGCTGTGCGTGGGAGAGCTGAAAAACAAGACATCCGCTGCTGTGTCCGGTAGGCTCTCTCGCGTAGGCCTGAAAGACGGCTAAACAAAAAGGCTTTAAGAGCCAAGGCTGCATGAATAACGAGAGATGTCACAGGAATGTACTTCTTCATCAAGGTGTGTGACTGCTCTTTACTTCCAGTGGATTCTTAGTGCTATCCCTCTGATAACAGAACGCATAGCTGATGTTTATTTGTGCCCCGGGAGTAATTTGATGGACTGAGTTGGACGGAGACGCATCATGACTGCCAACAAGCCTGTGTGTGTTAGTGCGTGCCTGTAGGTGTGAAAACGAGTCTCAAATTAACACAATATATTGATCGTTCCTTTAAAAAAAACATATGCCATGTTTTAGTAATAGTGTTGGCGACTCATTGAATGAATGAAAGAGACACTAGTGAGTTGCATTATGGGAAATATAGGTTCCACTGTTTTTGGAGCTTGAGCCATACTAGGAACTAGAAGTCCGGACATTTTGTGTCTGTCCCCTTGGAGTTTCCTTAAAAAGTCACGTTTTGATTGAATTTAAGGGGCGACCCAATCTGAAAATGTTAGGTTTGAATAAGCAAATGAAGTATTATCATTTACAGAACAGAAAAGAGACAGATACATAAGTCTTTTTGACATATTGGAGTTTTAAAAAGGGAATTTTTTAGATCCCTTTATCATTCCAGTGATAAGAAAATACTGTCAACAGCCATAAACAGCTGGTTCGCATGGTAACTTCAGTAGATATCTGTTCAACATAAGGTATAAATATCGTAACGTCCAAGTATTATTCCTTCAGATTCTGTTTTTTTTTTCTGTTGCAAGTTCTATGAAAGCAAAAGTGGTATTATCTAATTATATATCTATAATCTCAAAAACAAACCAAAGCTAACGATGGTCTCTCTTTCAGAGGATTTTGAGATGTCGGCCTGTGTATTTGTTCCAGATTTGGCACCGTCTGGCAGAAGCACTTTTAGGATTTAGCTTTGAGGATATTTGCAGACATTTTGTTTATAGCGCTAAGCCGTTAGCCGGACATGTGTCTCCTCGCCTCACCCTGCAGTCCCTCTTTTCTTTTAAGACCATCACTCACTTTTCCAGGCCTTTTTGGCAGACGACATCTAAACATAAAGCTATTAAAAGCCCATTGGCACTTTGATTTGAGAGTACTCATCCTTGCACTTAGCTTAGTCTGATCTTCTCTGGCTGTGTTTTCTCCTTTTAAACTTTGTTTAGTCATTGTCTTTTATGCTGCTATCATCACATGGACACGTGGCCTGATACCCAGCAGCCAGGCGCTGTCGGGTGGGGGTGGGGACACGGAGCATTAAAACCAACGTTGGCTGTGGCTGTAGAGTTTGTTCACAAGGAACTGACAGCTGTCATCTGTTAGTGGTCACGCTGTCTGTGAAAACCCCTAATGACCTGAAGAGTTCTCCACAAATTATACAGCCTAACTACCAGGCTTCGCTTCTGGATGGAAACCATATCACACAATCATCCTTCCATCACGGATACAGACTGTGTGTCTGTGTGGTAATATGAGATTTCCTGGCCGGTGCTAGCTTCCCAGAACAGAGCAGGTGTTGACACGACATTTAAAATACCGTAGTAGCAGTTCATGTTTTCTGTTAACAATGAAATGGGTCACTGGTACATTGTGTTTGTGGTTTTGGTTCAGCGCACCTCAGTGTTTCCTGTTAAATGGCCTGTGTATCTTTTTCTGCACACTTTTTTTGCAATATCCAATTTAACAAAAATCCTAAAATCCTGTGCTTTTGTATGACTAAAGGGTACTTACATGCTCATGTAATGCCAAAAATGTTGTCCACTGTGAAATAAATACAAAGTACAAGTAAACTTAAGAATGCAAAATACCTCCTTACACCATTTCTTACTTGAATACATTGTCCTTTCTCTGCTACCATCTGCTCTGTGGTCATGAAGTTCAACTTGCTGAAATATCAGGTCCAGATTTTCTGTCAAGATAAATAATAACAATGCTGAAAATACACAACCCAGAATGATAAATGACTTGTTTTTTAATGCCCACTCCTGGCAAATACACCCCTCTTTTTCAGTGTGCATTCTTTGGCTGGAGCTCAGGTTGCGTTGGCAGCCATGGAGGCCGGGTTCCCCCTAGGGGGGAGCAGCGGTGAGGAGGTATAAACAGCCAGCTTCCCACTGGTCCTGATGGAGTGCACTTCCTTCCCTCTTCTCCCTTTGGGCTTCCTCTCAAAGGGCCCTGGCACAGGCCCGGCCCCGTCTGCCCCTCCAAATGATGGGCTGTTAGCACTTAACTAGAGTTCCATCAACAACAAAACTAAGATGAAGAGGAGATCTTTATTGACGTTTGATATATTTGCATGTTGCACATTGGAGTGTCCAATGGTAACCTTATCTTGATGACCAATCCTCCAACATTTGTGGATGCTTAGAAAAGCCAAAATTTACCTGCAGTTAGAGCGACTGATGGCTGGATTCATTCATTGAAAAGGGGAGGTTGTTCCCCCCCCCAGGTCCTGCAATATTGCTTAAGTCACAGTTCGTACAAGTCTTTAAAGTTTGGGAAATGCTGAATTTTAACTGTTAGCTTTTCAAGGTTAGAAATATGCTTTAATTGGAATATAATCATTGATCATCAATCTTCAAATGCACACAAAAAGAAATCACTCATGTAAACCAAAAATCTTTTCATATTTGAAATTTAACCATCCCGTAGATATTTGTTTGTGGTCTCATCATAAACCCAGTTAAAATATAAATCAATTTCTGTGGGTATTCATTAATTCTGTTAAGTTTATTTACCACAATGCTTAAGATGTGGCAATGATGGCTTCAAGTGTCTGGAAATTAGTGCCTTAGGTACCTTGAATTTCACTTGAATTTTACTCCTAAAAAGCTGTATGAACCAGAAAGTTGCCGGCTTTTAAAAGTTATTTGTGCCAGAGTCTAACTGATTTTTTGGTTGGCCAATATTGGCCTATCATAAATGTATCGCTATTGACATATATGTTGGCCAGTATGAAAAGATGACAGACAAAGATGCTTGGATGATTTTTTAATTATTACATTTCCAGTGAAGTTTGCTGTTTGATTGCACTGCTGTCTGTTTGGACAGTGAAGTTCATTGTTAAACTGTAAAAAGTCCTGCTTCTGTTACATATATTACGTTGTGATCCTTGCAAAAAATATGTGTTATTATCAGCCAATATCTCAATATCAGATTCTTTTTACCCCCTGATATCATTATTGGCATCGGCACCAATAATCCAGTATCGTTCAGGCTCTACTGTTGATGTGATCATCCCAACACCTTTACATGGCACCCTCTCATCACCTTGAAACCTTGTATAGAAGTAGAAAAAACACAATGTGCTATTTTTCCTTGTCTGCTCATATTGAGTTCAATAGAAGAAGGCTTCCCTCCCACAGTGGGAGACATCAGAAACCACAGCTGTTGTCAGTGTTCTCTCTATCAGCGAATGACGTACACACAATCAGATGTCAGTCAGACGAGGCTCCATCTCACCGCACATGGGGTCTTGGTTATCTGACACAAAGACAAACACAGGGTTTCTCGCATTCAGTTTTGTCTCTGCAGACAATGGCTCTTTGAGGCGGAGGGCTAGACACAGTACTCGGCTGTCTTTGGTCGGCGTTTTGTGTCTTCAGGGCCGCAATTATGGATGTTCTTCAGTTTGAGAGGCTGCCTTGTGGTGGCAGAAATTGAGGGGTCAGTTTATAAATATGATTAAATGATGAGAGACAGTCTGCGTCCTCAGTCACTCTTCTGTTGTCCTCAGTTTACCTGAGAAAATCTTCAACAATTACAAAAGCTGTAAAGCGTGACACTGATACAGATATCATCTGTGCAATTTCAGGTCTGTTTATCTCATGACATTTGGCACCAGATGGAAGAGCTGACAAATGCATCTCCTGTGACACAGGAAGGGATCACTGTTCTTTTACCCTCTGCTTGTATAGTCATGCAGAAGCACACAACTTCAGCCTCAAGCTTAGAAATAAAGAGTAATGAGCGCAGGGCACCATGTCAAACAAAGAAATGAATCAGATATATGAAACTCGGAGGAAACATGCTGGAAAACGTAACGAGGCACATGACCTTTTGACTGGTTCAAGGTGATGGTTCAAATTTTGGGGAGCTGAACGCGGCAAGGCGGTGTATGAACCGTTTTAATCTGCGTGGATCGCAGCAGATGAAGCCAAAGATCGCATGCCTCAATGACCATCATCAAATTTCAGTTTTCTTTCCAGTACATTAATGCTTCACAAGAGTTAGGCAGCAGCAACCTCGGAGTGATTCATACTGTCCGCCTCAAGGCTGGAGGTGATAAATGTTAATGATGAAGGTTCATTTTGGAGAGGCTGATGAGTTGATTCAATTTACATGTGACTTTATGAAGTAATTGAATTTGTAATCGGTGGCACACATTAGTCATTAAACAAAGAAGCATCTGGTTGAAATCAACATAGTTTGATATATAGCTTAACAAAGTTATGTTAAAGTAACATAGATTTGGCAACCATATGTGGTGTCCATGTTGTTGTATCTTGCCCTGTGCGGGGCTTCGAGAAGGGGCCTCAGACCCGACTGACGGCTCAGGAGGCCCAGCGCTGGGTTTGCTGCAGGGGGTCTCTGCTTCAGCCCATGACCCCATTGTGTTTGATTAGGATTGGGTTCCTTCCGACACAGGTGTGGAAACATGCAGAAGATGAACCTCTTCTGGTCCGGAACGACTCGGAAAAAAACGAGCTGTGTAAGCAAAGTAAAAGCCCATGTACAGCGAATTGAATTATTTTTATTTTTATTTTTTTGCAGTCACTTTTGTTTGTTTTGTTTTTTTTGTACCAAATTTTTACCAAAATTAGAAAATATATGCAGTTCTTTAAGGTGCAATATGTTGAATTCATACTCCAAACAAACAGGGGACAGTATATCACCAGACTAACTGCTTACAACTGCAAACTGTGGCTGCTGTTAGGTAGTTGGCTCAATTAGCAGTACAGCGAGCGGTCCTGTGGCGACTGTTGTCACATTCTGTTGATAATCTTAGTTATTGTTTTGATTGTTTTAAACTACAATTCTTGCATATTGTACCTTTTTAAACGTGGTTAAATCTGCTAAAAATGGGTGATTGACGTCCTTCTTTCAAGCTCAATCATAACAAGAACGGTTTTCAGGCCCTGTTTGAGCGGAAACTGGTAGAAAATTGGTCACCCGCCCCAAAAAGCGGATAGCTACCATAGCCACCCTGTCATATTTCAATCACTGCTGATCAGAGCGGGAGCCGATAAATACCCGCAATTACAGCAAAGTCATTCGACCTTGCAATGAGCGTTAAAGTGTTCAGCCCCTCTGCAGAAACTTTGGAAACCCTGCAGACAAAACAGCTGTGAAGACATTGCTTTATTTCTTTAGCATCACATACCAGCTTGTATCCCCTTACTTACAGCTGAGTACACACACCATTCACACACATGATCTAGAGTCACAAGAAACGTCAGCATCATGATGAAGCCCTCTTTATTTGTAAAGTATTTTGCAGATATGATTCTTTCCTCTCGCTGCAAAACAACCAGCGTCAGACGGAAACAAAGAAAGAATAGAACATTGGCTAATGCACATTAATTAGTAACCCACTCTCTCAGATTATTAACTTATTAATTATCCTATAGTGCGCTGCAAATAATGTCCCATTGACCCCGAGTCCAAGGCAACAATTTCAAATTGCGTGTTTTGCCCGACCAACAGTCCACGTCAAGGGAAGAAATGTCCTCCATAGAAGAAATGAAGCAAAACAGGAAATGATTCAGTTTGAGAGACAGCGATAAGATTATTATAGAATTGGCTTGAACGAGCAATGGATTATCAAAACTGTTTCAACCGTTATGCTATGAAATAAATGTTAAGTGTTTGAAAAAGCCAAAACCACATGTACATCCAAGTATCTCACTCTGTAATCCAGTTTTTCCCATAAAATGACCCTCAATACCTGCTGGGCTCCATTAGCTAATGGGTAAAAGGACCTGTGTTCAACCCCCTACCCTCAGCAGGACCGCTCATTGTTCGGCATTAAACTGTTACTCGTACTTCACAGGTGTGGTTTGTATGACTTTGTGCGTTTGTGGTAGATAATTCTGAGAAGAGAACAGACATGCTCACTCAGACCTGGTCAAACAAAAGCCAAAGAATGAATGTCTGACGTCAGGCCCGTAAGCATTTATTTACAAATGTGTCTTGTTGGCGCGATGTTCCCTGTTGGCTCGTCAGTCAGTGACATCACCAAGTACGTCAGACTGCAGCAGTCGAGGTGTCCTTTAACTGAAAGTCGTAACATCAGAACACTGTTTGACCGTTTCAAGACGTCTGTGAGGAGTCACTCGCTGCTGATGTTTGGCCAAACATCAAACTAATCCTCCTCTGGGTTTCATCATGCTCGCAAAGACTTGGAAACATTTTAGCTAAACATTAATTTTTCCGGGGACGAAATCTTTCCCGTCTTGAAGTCGTGCCAAAGGCTTATTGTGTGCAGCTGCAATGCAGAAGGAGCTCAGCATGTTGTGCGTAATATGTGCATTGTTCTTGTGCAGGAAATCATTAAGTTTTTGTTTGATTGGAACAAATTCTCATTTTCATTCTGCTTCGTGGCTTCCAAAGGAACGGTTGATTTACATTTTTACCTGAAGTTGGCTTTCAGCTGTTTTTTGCTGTTGATTTCTCAGCTTGGCATTTAGCACCCTGCTGTTTTTAAGGTATATCTGAGGTAATAGTCTTACAAAAGGCCTAGGTGCCACCTCTTCGCCGCACGAGATTCGAGTTTCATACACAAACATAGCACTACCTGTAACCAAACCCACCCTCCTTGCGTTGTTTTTGCTACAGCGTCTGTAGTTAATATTTTGTTCTGTCCGCCTCCCAGTGAGGGTGCAGTCTGTTTCAGATTTAACATATGTTTGTCTCCGAAGCCTTTGAAACGGAGGCTGGGATTCAGTTTTGACTTAAAATAAAGAGGACAGTGTAACGTTGTGGGTCTAAGACTATGGAGAAGAGCAGAGAATCAAAGAATACCAAGGTAATGCTGAGTAATGTGGTGGTGGTGTTCAGGACAACAAAATACTGTTACAGTTACCGTAGTATGCAATATCTATGCTGTTGGCTAATTGTTTTCTGTTTTATTACATACAGCATTTAAAAGCAGTATATAACTGATCATTAAACGCACTGTACTGTAGTTGTAAGCAGATATTGTGTTATGTAAATCTAATTCCTGCTGCTAGAGCTCATAAATGGAGACTAGCGTATGAATATTGAATGACTACATGGTAAATAGAGCTGCAACGATTAGGCGATTTAAGATTGTATATTAAGAGTCTTCCAGTTTTGGCTGTGGATAAATGAAGATGTCACTTTGCACTTAGGGAAATTTTGATGAACATTTTTCACAATATATTGTGACAGATTATAGACTTAATTGTGAAAATAATCGGCAGATTATTGGATAATCAAAATAATAATTAGTTGCAGCCCTAATGGTAAGAACAAAGTTGTAATGTAAAACGTGTCTTCCCAAGAGAAGTTACAATTGCTGAGTACAACTACATTATAGAAATGTTGGTGCTTAAAAGTGCTAAATATGCTACTGCTAAATTCGCTGAGAGTCTCGAGGGTTTAATGTAACAACATCGGTTTCAAATGTATCAGTTTCCGCTGATTTGGCTGTGGGGGAAACCATACAGTATCACATCTCATCACATTTGCTGCTACAGTGCATCTGTGCCTGTTTGTTTTCCCTGTCTCTCGCCCAGAGGGGGTTTCTGTTGTTTCACCGGGCCGGCCCAGACGCTCTCCCTGCCCTGTGCCACAGATCCCCTGGCGTTCGGCTAGCTTGTTGACTGTGTTCAGCTAGAGATCCTCTCTGCCCCGTCCTGAAACATTACTGTTCACCACAAAGTTGGAACAAACCGTGACCTTCTTGGGGGGCACAAGAGCCCATTCTGATTATGGCAGCGGACGGGATTTAGATTTTCCGCTATGTATGGTGGTATTTAGAGTATCACTGTGTAGTATCACTGAGTTCAATAAGCAAATGGAACACAAAGCTTGTGTGTATGTGTCATCTCTGAGGTCAAATATGCATTTGCTCTTGCATGGGTGCTGTGCATCGCTTCAGGGCTTCCTGTTGGAGTTAAAAGGATACAAGTTATTTGGGGTTAAGCTTGGGCCTCCTTCTCTACCCCAGATGACACACAGCTGAAAAGTCCCTTTTTATATTTCTCCTTTAGTTTGGTAGCATCATTACTCTTGCTTTAAATGAATAAGCGCATTGCTTGAATTGAGGAAAAAAAACATCTTATTTTAAGCTGAATGATATCAATGTCTTTGATTGTCTTTTAACTGTCGGCATGAAAGCACATACGCATGCTTCCTTTTAAGTTAGAATTTTAAGCTGCTTAGCTGCTTTCCTGACCAGGTGCTTAACATGTGGGAAGTTTTTTGTGAGGAATCTCACGATGTGGAATATTTCCGCCCAGGATCAAATTTGTTTGAGGTGTCTTAATCGGAGGAGGAAGTCTGTAAAGCCTGTGTGTGTTTTGTGTTTTTTTTTTCTGTGCAAACGCAGGAAAATTAAATCCAACATTGGGCAGTTTCTTATTTTTGTTTTTAGCACCTAGAGCGCTATTTTTTGGCAAAAGGGTCCCATGCTTGAAACGGGTTTCTTAAAGTTGCTTAGCAACATTAGCAGCCATCATCTGTGTTGTGCACCATCAATATTAAGTGTGAGGGTGCTGACCAAGTCTTGCTAACCCACACAGTCCTGCCCAATAAATGTGGCCTCACTCCCAGCATCACACAGCCCCTTTACTCTCTATGTGGTAAATGGACCTCAGCCAATGCTGGTGTTTTCACCATTGCCATTAAGTTTAGCAGCTCAACCTGTTGGTCCCCTCCAATCCAGTTAAATTGTTCAATGCACACACACACAAACAAAGCTGGGCTTGAAGGTGGCAGTCCTGGACCAGCGCCCATGGGTCCCAGTATTGAGTTAACATTCATTATTCACATGTCATTAGCCTCCCAATCAGTCACCATCCATAATGTAAAGGAGTGCACGGCGAGGTTGGAGAGACGAAGGGAAAGTGGAAGATCGTTAATGTCACAGAAGTTAAAAAGAAGAACAAAACCCTGCAGTTGATTGTTCTTTGTTCAGCTCAATATTTTTCTTGTCTCATGGAGTATTTGCCTTCAGGTTTCAATTTGAAATAGGAAATGAAAGAAAATCAATCTGGTTAAATATTAGGAAGTTTTTGGTTGACATGAAGGCATTTCTGCCTCTTGCTGCTCTCTAAATTTTGTTTTAATGCACTCCGCATAATGATTTTTCCAAAATAGCAACCAGTGTTTTGGAAAAAAAAAGCTTTTTACATGATGCTGAGTCATGTAGACCTCTACTTAGGTGGCACGCTAATGTGCTAGAGCAGGAGCAGCAGAGTGTTGCCATCCCCATTAGTTGTCCTCAGTGCCTCCCTTACATAAGACATAATGAGTCTCTATGCGAGGCTCTGTCATGTTAGGTTAATAAATTCATGTTAGTAGTGTTCGCTCAGGTCATGTAGCTTTGATTAGTAATTACCTTTTTCTGTTTTAATACCAGCATGTAGCTGCTCATAATACCACACACTCCATTCATAAATACAGAGACTCATCTCAATCTGCACCTCCTAAATCGTTCTTACCTTGTTCGTTTATGCTATCATGTGCAATATTAATAATCCTGGACATCACAATGTGGCCAAAAAAGTGAGAAAGAATTGGGTTACCCTTCTGTCTTTAGCTCTCATTTTGCGCAGCAACACAACAAACCACTGTGTCATTTTCTCTGGCAGAACCCGCTGTTCTGAGCCCTGAGCTAACATGTGGTAATCTTGTCCCAAAAACATGTCATAAGCCCCTGTATCCCCTCCTCCTGAGCTCCCAAAATGACCCTCAATCCTTCACTGCAACTCTGAGCTTCTAAAGCTCCTCATCTAACCTCCATCCGATAAACCTGAAGAGACCAATAGCCCTATTATAGCTGGTAACAGGTTCAAGGGTCATTAGCACCATCAGCTGCCCTCCTGAATGATGCACAGAAGTAGTTTGGTCTTTTATCAGTCTGAAAACGGCCTTCCCAAGATGCATCTGTTTATTCCTCATAATCTTCTAACACGTATGCTGTTAAATTTGTGTGATACGATGCAGCCATTTTAGATTTTATTTTATTTTCTTTTTATTTATTTCAGAAACTCTAGCAGCATGGCTCCAGGTATGGAAATGTTGGTTGATCTGTCAGTCTGCCACTGTGGTCCAGACTAAAATATCAGTACGACTTTAAGTCAGATTGCTATGAAACTATGTACAGGCATTCATAGTTCCCAGAGGATGAGACAACAATTACATGCACAGATGCTCAATGACGGTGTGTCAAGACCTTATGACTTTGGTGATCACCTGATTTTTCCTCTATTGCCAGCTTCAGGTTGACTTTTGCGGCTTTGATAATAATGTCTCAGCAACTGCCGGATTTTTAAAATGTATTTATTCATTATTTTTCCTACTCCCTTCTTGCTTGATTCATTTGTGTTTTTGTGTATTATGTTTTGCATTCAAAGTCGATTTTTTCTTATTCCGTAGAGTCCCGCCCTAGATTTGGAGCAATAAATGTATTTTTCATTAGTTTTCCATCACTTGTTCAACACGCAGTCCCAGTAATACAGATCATAACCATCTTGGGTCAGCAGGGGCAAAGTATAGCTTTGGTTTTGATACCAGCGATTTCAGGGAACCCAATCTCTTGAACAATCGACAATTAAACAAGAATACAGAGGTAGGAGAGAGGGAGAGAGGGAGGGAAAAAAATGAAAGGAAGGGGAAACAATTCATCGCATTGTGTTTGCCGGCACAGGGCTGGACCAGTTTTGGCTGGATTGCAGGAAAGCGGAGGCTCAAAAGAGGCAGAGGGAGAAGAGGTAGCCCGTGAAGTGATCAGACCTTGAAAGACGAGGTCCTCTAAATGCACAAGGCCTCGAATCAGACATAACTTGCAGCTTCATCTCACACACACCCCACACACATGCAGCAATGCTGAAGAAGAAAAAGAATGAGGAAAGCAGTGCGCCCTGTGTGAAAAAGGTAAGACTACAGGGCAGAACGGAAGGAGAGAATGGATTAGGCCGGTTTTACAGCGGTTTGTAGGAAGGTGATGATGAGCTTTTACCTTGCGAGGCAGCTGGATTCGCTAGATCACCTGAGATCATGCAAGAAACCCTCCTGCCAACTTTAAAGTTATGCATTTGAGTCCGACCCACAGTTGTTCGGACCCTTGAGGAGCATCCTGTGAAGAACTACTGGCATCTACAGGCATCGTTCAGGTGCGACGACAGCAAGAGAAGGGACTGTTCGTTTGAAAACAATGATGCTGCCTCTTAAAGAAGTTAGCGTAGATACTGCTCTAGCATCAGATATATCAGAACTGGAGTATTTCTTCATCGGAAGAAGACCAAAGAATGGCAAAGAAGGCTTCCCTGGATAGAAAAGATGTTTTTTGATTAACCAACTAAATTGGCTCTGCTTGTCGTGCTTCCCTACTACAGCATATGGTTCATTTACAAATGACTGGTTGAAGTTGACGTCTGTGACTGAGGAATGGTTCAATCACCTACCAACTTTTTTTGAGAGTCTGCCCATTTCCAAGCAATTTCCCAGGATGACAGTCATTGGGCTGAGGTTTAGGAGCTAAAGCGGGTTGTCCACTTATCGGAGGGTTGATGGTTCAAACCCAACCTCCGTTTGTTCGTCAAAGTGTTCTTGGAAAAGAAACCGTACCCAAAATTGTTTGCAATTGCTGTTCTGTCAATGTACGAGTGGCTTAACATAGCTGTATTGTGGAGCATTTTGGATAGGGCTCCTATATATTTAATGAATGAATGTAGTAGTTGGCAGACTTAAAAACATGCTATTTAAATGCAAGTACATTTACCGTTGTAGATTTAACAAACCATCTGCTTCGATCAGTTTCTCGAGGTTGTGAAGATCAGTCTCCGGATGAAGCTGAAATGACTCATTAGCAAGCAAAAGTAAACAAATGGTACATTAGTTTGCATTGGAGTATCAGGAAATTGTTTCCTCTCTTGTCTATATGGGATGTGGCTGATGGTCTTGTTCTCTGGGAGCTGTAATGTCCATGCCTGTTTGGAAAGGTGTTGACACTACTGTCTGTACCGTGAGTAATTACTCAAGAAAGGGAAGAAAATAGAAAAATGGTTTCTAGAGCTCTGGTTATGTTTGACTCTAATGTCCTTCGTGATGTGACGGCAGCTCTATCCCGTGTCGAACACTGAAGGTCTCGTACATTGTGAGAATGAATGAGTGATTGAAGACACACACGCAGCTTCCTGCTACCTGATGTGATTACACTGACACAGAGGATGCGTCTCAGTTTGAATTTTTTTTTTTTCGCTCTCTCACCGATTAGAAAAAATCCTGAAAGTATTCGCTTGCGTCGTACTCAAGGTCGGTCTATTCTTGTCAGTGAGGAGAATGAATGAGCTGCTGCTTTTATCAAGTCTTTGACGCCTTCCACTACCTCCGTCAGAGGACTGTGGCATTTAAAAAAAAGTCTAATTTTCCAATGCGTATCTTGGCAGAAAGATTTCCTGTGATTTGTGGGCGTTTTTCAACAACTTTTATCAGATTTAAATGGAAATTATACTCAGATATTTCATGCCTCACTGCACACCACCCCAGCCCGCATGTCCTGTCCTTGTTGCGCAGTTTTATGATGGTAATAAGTCAGCTAGTCACACCCAGTAATAATATCAGGACATGAATTATGATTCATCAAGCTATTGTAATGGCGGCAAGATCAACAAAGCAATAATCGTGGTCAGCGTGTGGCCTGACTATAGTGTCACTTCCATGCCACAGAAGCAGGGTGAACTGTTGAACCTTGTGTCAGCCATGTGGCCTTGTTGATAAAAGCCTCTTTGTCTCCATTATCTGGTAAAAGTCAGACTGAACTCCCGAGCTGGTCTCCTTCCTTGACTGAGACTGTAGTGTACTTGTTCTGTATCTTCTATTTTTTTAATCTATATTTTGTGTGTTCTTTCTTTATCTTTTAAACATTTTGTTTTCATTCTGTTTGTTTGAAAAAAAGCTGTCCTGATATAAACCCAACATGACCTGGAAAATAATCATTAGAATCATTCGATACAGTTCTAAAGATACCTCTGAATGAGTGGCTGTTGGATGTCATCATAACCCTAGTTAATGTTTTACTACAGCTTGTGTGCTCGTACGAGAGCTGCGCGTGTTTGCAAAGCCTGGCGTGGCGAAACTAAACAAAGTTGTTAAAAAATGTTTGTCGTCTAAATGAATGTAAAAGAAAAAAAGAAGCGGTTCTGATCCCTGTCCCTTTCTGTTCTCTTCCTGTCCGCCAACAGATCCAATTTGCCGACCAGAAACAGGAGTTCAACAAGCGTCCGTCCAAGATCGGCCGGCGCTCCCTGTCCCGCTCCATCTCCCAGTCCTCCACAGACAGCTACAGCTCAGGTAAACACACAAGCACACTCTCGCCTGATTGCGCTATCTCAATAACCCACTACTTATCGGACATGCCGGTGGATGTGACATGTTTCCATTACGTTTTTTACAACACCAAAGACGAGGAAAGCGTTCCACCTGCAACAATAGTTGGCTGTTTTCTTTTCTCTTTGGCTCACTTCAGCTCTCGTCTCTCGGGCTCTCATTCTCACACTTTAACGCTGCAGTTCATGTGAAACTGTGGGCTGTGTTAGAGGATTAGCTGCTGGTGGTGTGTATTGGAGAGGGGGAAACGAGGGCAAGCAATGGCTGAGTTCTCAGTATCATACATGACTGTAGTGGTGTGAGACAAAGTTCGAGAGACAGCCACCATAAATTAATTTGATGAAATTCATGAGGCGAGTGTCTCAGCGCTCACAGAGGTCATTAGTTAAGGTTTTAACAGCGGAATTAGTTTTAAAGTCCATTAGTGATGCAGCCTGCGAGAGAAGAGAAAACACTTGTCTTCCTTCACATCATTATACTTTTCAACTCTCTGGAGAGTTCCACCAGTTATACCACTTCCTTTCCTCTCCTCATTTTGACTCTTCTCAATGTCATGTCTGAGCAAAACTGTAAAGAATAGTAAGGTAAAAGGAACTTATGTCTGAATGTCAACAATCCATTGTCTTGACGGCTTGTGCAGTGTTTTAAATTCCATGTCTGGAAAGAGGTTTAGAAGTTAGAGGAGGTTTAAGTTCTGAAAATGTACTCAGTGTGAAGATAATGAAAAATGCCTGTTTTAATTTCCCTATTGAATTGCTCTATTCAAATTGACTGTTTTATTTGACCACTGAGTTCAAAACCCAACAATATCATATTTTCACTACATGAATATCGTCAGCAAACAAATTCACAGTAAGAATTGCGATGTCTGTAGAAATTTGAAAAACAATGCTAGCAATCAAATCTGTCTTTAACTCTGTCGTATTTTATTTTTTCTGTTTTTTTGGTAAATGAATTGCCCTCAAAATACGAGCGAAGGGAGGTGGAGAGAGTCTGAAACTATAATTAAAAACATGTACAGAAGGAACAGTTCCACTGAGGTGAACCAGTGAAAAGGCAACCAGATGAACTCGCAAGCAAAGACGCACAAGGCCTAACATCTTTGCTGGAATCATCACACCATATAATCATCTGTGTCTTATCAACACAATAAACATCTCATTTTTTATATCATCAATCATAATTATCATGATATCGCAACAGTCATAAGCTTGCCAATGAATATACAGACGACTGACTCATTGATTAATCGGCTAATAGTTTCAGCTCTGATTGAGGTGATCAAGCAGAATAAGGAAGTGTTTCCACAAGGCAGCAAAACCAGTCGAAGACATCCACACAAACACAAGTGTTTTTAGAAGAGAACCTGCTTAATTATGCTTCCATACAGCTGTACACACTTTTCCCACCAGAGAGATCCTCTGTAATATCCTCCGGCTTGCCTCAGTTTCACACACAGGACTTCCATTGAAGCAACTGGAGGGAACAAGTGATACACGTAATACACGGCATCTAAATCTGATCAGCCAGCACTTCTAAAGATGGTCTTGAATTAGATTTTGTATTTATGTTTGTTTAATTTATAACAAAAAAACAATGTGTGTGTTTAGTGCTTTACTATTTCTTGGCGCAGTGCAGTGACTTCCTGGAGTCCGGTCGCCGTGAGGTTTCAGCAGAGTTTCCCATGATATAGGACAACGATAAGCATTTTCCAGGAGTGTCCATAAGGCAAAATCAGAAAAAGGTTCCGCCTTTGGCACTGAGAAATAGTAGCACAGCATCATGATTAGAGATCAAACTAAAGAGATATAACTAAACCCGTTCTCCTTTTCTGTTCTCTCTCTCGTTTACATTCTCTTTAAGCTGCTCCGTGTATGAAGACTCTTTGACTTGCTGCTGAGTGTCGGGTCATTCACGGCGCAATGATGCCATTAACAAGATGAATTAATCTTTGTGTGTGATACTGCTTGCATAATGTTGTGTCTAGTGGCAGAATATGATGGACAAACAGATGGATGACAGATTGGCAAATGGACTGCCAGTCAGTATTAGCGGATGGCCGTGAAGTGCCCCTCAGGGTCAGGGATGCTTAAAAAAAATCAGTTCGGTGAATATTCAGCACTCTAACTTTGAACAGATTAAACATGTTGGTCCTGTGACTTCCCAGCAGCATATTTTGCAGGCTGCCACATGTTTTTATTTATTTATTTATTTTTTATTTTGGCAAGCATCTCCAGTAAGTGTCAGCTGAGAAAAGAACCTTGTGCTTCTTTCTGTCTTTCTTTCTTTCTTTCTGGAAAGGAAAAATCAGCCTAAAATGTGTCATTGTTTTGTTTTTAAATGAAAGCATGAGCGTGAAGAGTGGTCCGGTTGCTCTAGCATGATGCAAGTGTTTTTTTCACTGCAATAGCAGGTTAGAGAAAAGTGACCACATCAGGACCACAGCAGCAGCAGCGTGGCTTGGCATGACCATCCACTGTTGTGAGGCTGTAGCAGAAATCCATGTAATTTGGGTTTACGGTGGCCTAACCCTAACCCTGACCCAAGAAAAAATTAGATTATTATTTATTGAAAACAGAGCCTTAGCTAATAATGTCTGAAAATATTATTTACTTAAATTACAGATAAAGGTATTTGTTACTGTCCATTGTCATATCATCCCTGTGGTCACATAGGTTTAGAAAAGTTATTCTAAACAACTGCTGTCCCCATTTAGATGATGACATTTGATGGAAAGAGCAGGTAATCAAAGAAACAGGAGCTAAAACAGAGACAGTGCTGCAGCTCGACAGTATGAGAACATGGCGGTGTGTTTTAAAGCTTGTAAACCTATTCTAGTAGTAACCCAAAATAGAATTACGAACGTGAATATGAGCATAAAAATGTCACCTTTAAATTCATCTCTGTATTTGGTTTGCACCTCCAAATATAAAAAACTGGCGCATGGATGTTGAGTCACTTTCTCAGGTTAGAGTTGGATTCGTTCCGGTTCCCCTCTAACACACACCTCCTGTTCTTTCTTTCCTTCCTTCTTTCCCTTCGCTCTCCTTCTCTCACCTCAGCTCTCGTTCACCTCCCTCCTGGAGCCTGATCAGGGCTCATTAAATCACTCTACCTCCCAAGAACCTTCCTCTCCAGCCCGAGGCTGTCACTTCATGACTAAAATAATGATCGGTAATTTTTTTCCCTCAATATTGAGATGGCGATGAGAGCACTTAGTCTGCGTTTATTTCGCTCAGTGATTTGACATGCTCATTTTTGTCTGTCCTGTTAACATCTTAACTATCACCGCCAACGATTAAATTAAGTGAAATGTGTCAGTGCGGCTTTCAGAAACTTGCGCCGCCCTTCTCTCTCCCCTTTTGAACCCTCTGTTTCATGCTCTTTTTTTTTTTTCTCTCCCTCCTCTCCGCTGATTCCCTGTCTCCCCCCATAATTCTCTCACCAGATTGCCTCTAATTTCTCTGATGGTTCCCACAGTGCAGAGGACAAACTTGAACACCAGTAATACGTTTGCCAAGTTCACTTTGGTATAGATTTTGTTGCATAAGGGATCCTCTTAAGATGTCTGTAGAAATATAACAGATATATTTATGAATTACTTTATTATAAGTTTAACAAGTATTGTGTTTTGTATATGTTATGTTTATTGTTGATATAAGTCATTACATCACATTTAAAGGGAGCTCCACCAATTTAAACATCAAAGCTGTTTTCAGGGCTTGGCCAGTACTGTTATATAAGTGAAAAATGTTGTATAGAACCCTTTTTGGCTCCAGAGGGAGTTGCAACAAGTCTTATTAAACTCCTCTATTGATTTTTCTTGAGTCAGCACTTGTTAGGTCTGAAGACTGCAAGAGTTTACCGAACCCCTGACCGCTCCTTATCTCTGCTTTAAGCTGCCACCTGAAGGCTTCATTGGCTGCTACTTGCACAACTGACACACCTGAATCAAAGACTGATCTTTAACTGTCCAGTTGAATTGTGTGTAATGTAGGCATGGCTTTTGACAAGGCAGGAGAATGAAGGGAATAAAACAAAGACAATATCTCTGATTCTGTTGCAGCGATGTTTAACTTTTAACCGTCCATTTCCGTTGGCTACAAGAAATGGTAGCCTTAAATTATAAAAATTGTGAATCTCTCATAACATTCCCGGACTGAGACCAGTTGTCGGGTTTTAGTTGTGGGATAGGCTAGGTACAGTATATTCTACATTTTAGCCTTAACATTGTTCCGTGTTTGAAAAAGACAGATACTGAAGTCTCTCGATCTGGAGTTTTCCGTCACCAGCACGCTCTTTTGCTTTGTCCCAGTATCCTTTGCTTTGTCAGTACATTCACCCTAATGACCCCTAAGATCTCCCCAGCTAACACTCTCCCCCACCCTTTCCTCCTGTCAGTACGGATGGGAGATTTCAAAAGAAAATGGTACAGTCATGGATTATTACCTTTTTCTTTTTTAAAGCCTTTCCCCTCCTGGCACAGTACAGCGTGTTCTTTAACTACAGTATTGTTACATTTTCTGGCAGGCCGCTCAGTCTTATCTGGCGCTGGTGCATGGTCACGGTCACAAAGCGTGGTCGGAGTGATATTGGCGTTACCTGGCGCTGTACCTGCTCTGCACAAGGAGGACAGCACCTGTTTAGTGAGTCAGCCTGAGGCACAGGGACCACACAGCGCTGGTGCCAGACAAAGAGGCAGCTCCTTACTCAGCATGCTGCCTTAGGCTGAGGGGCACTACTGTTTATATCTCACAGAGGCGATGCCTCAGATAATGATGCCTTTCAATGATGTGTTTCTTTTCACCGTGCAAGTGTGAAGGAGCATTTGCACTCTGTTTATGTTACGTTCTACTGCAGGTTCACACTGTACAAAAGGCTGGAGTTGCTCTGCTGGCTGAAAGTGTTTTGCAGGCAGCTTTATGATCAGTAAAACTCGGTGCTGAGCACAATCCGTGGCCTCCAAAAGTTAAATTGTAGGGCTGGGGAAAGTACAGGCTTTATTCATAATAAAGGAGCCAAAGGCACATTGTGTTTGTTCTGCACTTTGGAACCTTAAAGCTTTGGCTAAGGCAAGGCAAAGCAAATTTATATGTGTGGCACCCATCAACAAGAAGGCAATTCAATGTGCTTTATGTAATATATAAAGGTTTTATTGAATAAACACAGCAATATAAAACAAACACAAGGAAATATAAAAAGATACACATAAATGGGACTAAAATGATTTAACAGGACAATAAAAAAAAATTACAGAGCTACAATGCAGTGAAAGAAAGAAACAGCCCCAAATCTAATTTAATAACATTCAGTGACAAACAGAAAAATTGTAGGTCTCGACTTAAAAGAACTGAGAGTTGGAGCATATCTTTTCTGGGATTTTGTTCCAGGTATGTGGTCCATGAATCTGAATGATGCCTCTCCATGTTTAGTTTGAACCCTGGGAACAGTAAGCAGACCTGTTCCAGTTGATCTGAGCAGGCTGGAGGGTTCATAAGAGATCACCAGATCACAGATGTGTTCTGGCTCTAAACCATTCAGTGCTTTATAAACCAAAAGTGGAATTTTAAAGTTGAGCCTTTGAAGCCGGTACATTTGTAATTATCTTAATGTTTTAGGTTAAAATGTAGGTTCAAGTCTGTGACTACACCAAGATTTCTTGTGTTTGACTTGAGCTCTGACTTTTAATAAAGTATTGAAGTATTCCAATCAGTTGAACCAATTAAGACCATAACGAGAAATCTCTATATCGTGCCCTGATAGAAATTCTTTAAGGCCATGAAGGGGTTAAGCCGTTGAAAAAACAGCCTTTTCTCTGCTTTAACTTGAAAATGTGGTGGAGGAGGTTCGATATGGGCCTGTAATTGTTTATTAGCGAGGTGTCTAGATTAGTTTTTTTAAGAGAGGCCCGGGCCCTCAAAACTGCTGTCATTAAGCAAGTGAGTCAAAGGTGTTGACTATTTGCAGAGCAATCAAGGCAGCAAGAGGAGGATTTTAATGCACAATTGACTCGAAGCTTAATGCTGTTCAGATCAAACTGCTGATGGAATTGATTTTAAGTGGATGCAAGGGCAGTATAGACCCTTGCATTGTTCAGTTCCAAATTGTCAATGCAAGTCTCTCTATTAGAGACGTCATAATGCTCTTGGTTATTTGTTATTTCCTTAATGGGGCAATGGTTTTAGTAACAATTGTAATTTTAGAACTGAAATTATCTACAAGATTATTGACCGAGACTCCAGCAGGCACAGTCAGCAGAAGGCCTCTCCTCTTCCACACCTGTTTTTCCTCAAAGAAAAGAAAGGAAAGAAAACTGCATCGTCAGTGACCACAATCTTCAGACACTTGGAAGTCCAGAGTGTGCGCTTTTATTGTTTGCGGACTCATCACATGCTGAGTCAGTCAATAGTTTGCTTGCGCTGGAAAAAAGATGGCAGTTAGGAGGGGTTGACTGCATTAGAACTGCTACAATGTCGTCTTGGTCGAACTAAGTTCCAGTTAAAAACGTATACGAAACATAATCTGAAGGCAAGACAGTATGATGTTTTTGGGGGTGAGTTGAATGTCAGAGCTTCAAGTCTATCAGTGAATCCCAAAAGGGGCGATGCAGAGGAGAGGGGGGAGCGATGGGAGGAAGAATTAGGAGACTGATCCATGAGCTGGTTGTCAACACACTGACACCGAGGCTGTGATGTTTGGTCTTTGCGGGGCTGAGGCTGCTATGTGTCAGGGTGCATCATCGGAGGCCTGGCTGATGGGTGTCACGGGCTGAACCAAAAACGGTCCGTCTCTTTTTATAACTCCAGGTCTGCCTGTTGGAGGACATCTGCCCCCGAAAGTTTCCTGGATACCCAGAGCAGATTTGTGTCATCAATAAAGTTGATCCCGTTGAAGCCTCAGGTTTCGCTCGGCCATGTTCTCAGTCTGAAGAGTCTGCTGAACCTGTTGATCCCTGCGTTGGCCGTGGTCCACGAAAAGAAAAAATCCAGCTTTTCCAGACTGAGACAGTTCAATGAAATCCTGCTTTAAACCCTCTGACTGCTCTCAGCAAACATTACTGTCAATGTCCCCCACATTAAGTCGAGCCACCATAGCATCTGTATTTTAATTGTCTCACTCTCATGTTTTTTTATCACATCGAAAGACGCAATTTAATGTACCTAATTTCATGGGAGTTGCTGAGTATTTTAGCTCTGCTCCACACAAGACTTCTTTGCTTTTTTCTGTCAGCTGTCACTTTTCGTGATACTCCTATGTGTGGTCTGTGTTCATGCCCACCTTCCACCAGTCAAAGTTGGCTGAGCTGATACAACAAATTCTGACACACTAAAGTCTTGCATTTATTATCCCATGAAGTAGAAATCACATTAACAGCACAAGATTGAACTGGTTTAGTTCCAGTTTAGTATGTTGACATTTTAAAAATAGCTGTCCAACGCAAATATCTTTGTCTCGAGTACGGCAATCAAGTTACTATTTGAACGAAGGAAGGATACAGATGCAGAGGTTTTTTTTAATTGTTGTAGGAAGCTTCCTTAAAGGTTTTGTAGTGTAAATTAAGTTGGAAAAAGTAGCAAAATGACAGCAAAGCAGGAATCGGCCTCTGCTTTATGAAATAACTGTGACATGTGTATGTGTGTCTTTTCTTTTTAGCGGCGTCGTACACGGACAGCTCCGACGATGAGACATCTCCTCGGGACAAACAGCAGAAGAACTCCAAGGGCAACGGAGACTTCTGCATCAAAAACATCAAACAGGCCGACTTTGGACGCAGAGAGATCGAGATCGCAGAGCAAGGTATACCAAATATTCATCACGGTTCACTTATACAAGGGGGAACTTGAGGGTTACCACTTAAGGGGGGCTTGGATGCAAGTCAGCAGATAAGTTTTGATCCGAAATGTAGCGCAAATTGTAACCAGATTTCCTCCCACAATGCCTTTTCATCTTACTTTCTAGAGCTGATGCAGTTTGACTTCAGGGTTTTTCAGCAGTGTGGTGCGATGCATCTCAGTGTCAGGATTTTAGGCAATTCATTTCACCAGCAACGCTTTCAGATACAGTTCAGCTGTCAGCATTCGCAATGTATTTTCGCAGGAAATACAATTTTCTAGTCATTAGTGTGAATGCTGACGCAGCACTCAAAACATGTACCATTTAAACCATTGTAGCATAAGGAAGGCATCACGAGTATCAGTCAAACCATGAACGATGAAACATTTTTTGCAAATATGACATTTATCTTTGTTTCGTGTATAAATGTGTTTAAAATTACAGCCTCTTCTTTTTTTATTGATACACCAACTTCTTTATTTTGAGTTTGTTTTGCTCCCTAAATATTTCCTGCAATTCTTGTTGTTTTTTTGTTTGTCTACTTCTTTGATTTTTGTTATATATGTTTTTTTTAATCTGTTTTATACTCGAATTGAAAATTTGGTGAATGGAAACCCACTGACACAGTAATACACACATTAGGGCATACTACATCCTGCTTGCATGTCTGTGTGTGTGCCTGTGTGGCGTTGTGTGTGTGGTGCTGGGTGGCAGTATGTCCCCTGTCACTATAAGTGAGAAAACCACTTAAGAACCAAAACATTAACACATTAACACATATTATTCACATACAAAGAGCCTCAGCTGAACCCTGCAGGCTACACACATACACACACACGTGCGCGCACACACACCACTTTGTATCAGTGATTTCTTCAGCTGGACGAGTCGATGGATTAGTGAAGAAGTATTAGAAGGATTAAACGATGGGAATTCCTTCGCCATCCAGCTGATTCCTCTCTCCGCTCATGTGTTGTTTGTTGTGTTTCCTCCTCCGTCAGAGATGCCAGCCCTCATGGCTCTGAGGAAGCGAGCCCAGGGGGAGAAGCCCCTCGCCGGTGCCAAAGTGGTGGGCTGCACCCACATCACTGCCCAGACAGCTGTGAGTAGGAAGACAAAACACAGACACACACACATCCTAAATATAATACTTCATCAGCTACAACAAGAAGTCAAACTTGACGCTCTCTTCTCTCCTCCTCAGGTGCTGATGGAGACCCTGTCCGCTTTGGGCGCTCAGTGCAGATGGGCAGCATGCAACATCTACTCCACCCAGAATGAAGTGGCAGCTGCCCTGGCAGAGGGAGGTGAGTGTGTGTGTGTGTGTCCTGGGAGTTTCCCGTGTGTGCGTGTGTGTGTATGTGTGTGTGACACCTGCCCTTTTCTTCTCTCCTGCCTTGAAATATTCAAATGCTCTGTCTCTCTTTCACATCTTCCAGCACATCTCATATTTTTCTGTCGGCCGTGCATAAAACGCTTCCTGTCTTTTTCTAGGTTTCAGTGTATTTGCATGGAAGGGTGAATCGGAGGACGACTTCTGGTGGTGCATTGATCGCTGCGTCAACGTGGAAGGCTGGCAACCCAACATGGTACACACCTACACTCGTAAAAATAAAGCCTGTTGAAACACGAGGAAAAGATATTACTTTCTTTATCTTGTTGGTGGTAGTGCGTCTATCTGATAGCAGGTAAAAGTAAAGGGCGGATCATGTGTGCAGCAGCGTTTTGAGATGAATTTATAGACATGGTGCAAAAATAACATTTGTCGTTGACAGATTGAAGTGAACTTACTGAACTGAAAGTGTATAAACTGCCACTGCTCTTTCTCCATCTTTTTCACCCTTACTCAATAATATTTCCCGTGTCAAATATTCATCTTCCACTCTACTTTGATTGTCTTGTCAGATTTTGGATGACGGTGGAGACCTGACTCACTGGATCTATAAAAAATACCCCAACATGTTCAAGAAGATCAAGGGCATCGTAGAGGAGAGTGTCACCGGTGTGCACAGGTGGGACTCGCTCACATAGGGTTGAAAATATGCCATCGCTTCAGATAGAACCAGTTGTCTGTATGTTTAAATGAGAGGATGTGCAATAAAATGTTTGCACAAACTCACACACTAACATGCAGATTTGTTTCTACCGCTCCACAAAGTTTCTGGTGTGGTAACATCGCCATCTAGTGGTGAAAACGTCACCACTGTTACACAATGTACTGTGATCAGACCAGTGCAGTAGTGCTGTGTATATAAAGGAGAAGAATATTAAATAGAGCGTTTTTTTTGTGTGTTTCAGGTTGTACCAGCTGTCCAAGGCAGGAAAACTGTGTGTCCCCGCCATGAACGTCAACGACTCTGTGACCAAGCAGAAGTTTGACAACCTCTACTGCTGCAGGGAGTCCATCCTGGACGGGTATGAAACACTCTCCTGTTTAACCTCGTAAAACGGAACGTGTTTGTTGTTGGAGCGTCTGCGGGGCATTTACAGCCACCCCCTCTCAACTCAAAACAGTCTGAATAAATATGAAATAATTGTGTTTCTGTCCTCAGCCTGAAGAGGACCACTGATGTCATGTTTGGAGGCAAACAGGTGGTGGTGTGTGGATACGGAGAGGTAAGAAGGACATTTTTCTCATTCTCCTCCAGGCTCAGACACAGTGCTTCTTATCCTAAACACAGATAAAGTGTAATGAATACTCTTGTTGAAGTTCACAGATTTAAGATGTAGTTTAGAAGATAACAAGATAATTGTGAGGTCATCAGAGAGCTTTGTGCACATAGAAAATCCTCTTGACTGTCATCAAGGCTCGCTGCTGTTGACAGCTCCTGTTAAAAAAACATTTGTTTACAACATTTTAATCAAATGTTCACAAGACATGACTATCAGGGTACGTTGGTTCGCTATTCGATTAGAGCTGATTTGTTATGGCAAATATTCTCTAAAGCAGTGATTCTCAACCAGGGAAACCTAAACACCAAGGGGGTACTTTTCAATTATCCAGGGCATGTGGAAGATGGTGGAATAGTTCTATATTATCTAATGATGATATTATACTTATTATTATGACAAATGATACAACAAACAAATAATAAATGGTAAAAATACTTGATGTTTAAAGTTAAAAAATGACATTGAAGGCATGTTCACGTTTATTTTAACCAACAGTTACAGGATGAACATGCCTTGTATGAAAAATATTACAACATTTAGTTTTATATCATCAAAGAGTCAATATGTACAGTAAGAATTACAGTTTAAAACTAGAGCTGTAACTATATCAGATTTTCACTACATGACTATTGTAGCCTGAAGTATTCAGGATAACAATATCATCACGGTATCAACAGAACATATGAGAAACAATAATGCTCAGATAATTTCATCTTTAACTTCATTTATTGTGTGTTTCATCCCCTTTAGAAGTCAACTCAATTTGTTTAACCATAAATGTAGAAAAGTTTAAAACAAATAACAAAACACCATGACATTTTTCATGACTGCAGGAACTGCCACCTACTATGACATAGTGAGAATGGAAAGAAAAAGCCATCTAGTTTAAATCAAATCCCAAAACACTGGCAGTGTCAAGAACAGTATAAGTGATTACGTATGTCTTTCTGTTTTACTCTGTGGTAATGTCCCATGTCTGTCACCCTCAGGTGGGAAAAGGCTGCTGCGCTGCCCTCAAAGCAATGGGCTCCATCGTCTACGTCACAGAGATCGACCCCATCTGTGCCTTGCAGGCGTGGTAAGACTCGGCTTGTTCGGTCTCTCTCATGGCTCACCGCTCGGGTTGACATCGCATTAGTCTCATGTTCTTTGTTGTCTCTCTCCCGGTCACAGCATGGACGGCTTCAGGCTGGTGAAACTGAACGAGGTCATCAGACAAGTGGACATCGTCATCACCTGCACAGGTCGGTCCAGAGGAACAATCTCTCTCACGTTTGGCTAGTCAAGTAAAATTTTCATGGGATTTTCCACGACTGAAGTGTGGGACAATTTAGTCACACTGTTCTGTCAGTGTTGGCTCAGGATGACTGGACAGATACTCTGTCACTGTCATCGGTGGGAGACAGACACTAATCAAGTCCTCAGCTCTGCGGCCAGGGAGTTTGTCCTGAACACTTAATTGGAGCAGAGAATTACTTGTCTCTCAGCTTCGTAACCTAATGATGCTGGCAGGCCGAACGCAGAGGGCTCTTGTTCGGGCGACTTCAGATGAACAGAAAAGATAAGAGGATAATAAGGAGAAGAAGAGACACAGCATTTGTGCAAGATTTTCCTAATGAAGTTACAAAGTGCTGTGAAATAAATAAATGGGACAGGCATTAGCTCTAATAAGGTCACGTACTGGTGGATTCATTAAGGTCGATTCATTAGAGCCCTCGGAGCAAAATTCAGAAGCTGGTTGGGTTCCTAGTTAATTAATGACGCTGCTGCAGAGGAGTAAGAAAATCAGTCTCGCTGACTGCTGCATATGAAATGATTTGTCCTTCGCAGCTTAATGCAAGCCATCCATGTTCTCAGTTTACAAAAAATGGGGCCGTTGGTAATTTTTTTTTATAGAATTACTCTAGTTTGGATCAACAACTCAGATGGAAACTGTCACCGTCTCCACTGCAAGTTCTGTTAGACGAGCATATTGTTAGAGAAGCACAACGCAGGCAGGTGGAGTCGTCAAACTCAATCACATTTTCAGACTTAATTAACTACGCTACATGGTGAGATAAGGAGTAATTAAATGGAGGACTATAAAAACCTTGTTTTACACAGATGGATACAGACTCAGTCTGCAGATTTTCTTTAAATTTGATAAAACATGCTTTCTTTGTCTGTCTTTTTTTTTTGTCTGTGTCACAGTTTTGCCGTCTCACTGCTCTTTGTGCATTTGACCTCATATTTCGTTCCCTCTCGTCTTTCTCTCTCCCTCCGTCAGGCAATAAGAACGTGGTGGTGAGAGAGTATCTCGACCGCATGAAGAATGGCTGCATTGTATGCAACATGGGACACTCCAACACCGAGATCGATGTGGTCAGTTACCAACTTGCAGAAATTTGTGATGTCACTTGTGAAGGTTACAGGCCCGGTACTGCTTATCTCTGTAGTAAACTAACAGACTGGTGGAATTATACTTAAATTTAGGCTCTAAAAATTAAAATCACGATGAGCTTGCACTCGTCTTTGAAGATTCATCATCTGTAGTTTTTTTTTCTTTGTCCAGCCGTATTAACTGTTTACAACCACTGCTGGCGGATGGAAAACTAAGTTACACGAACTATGCAACGCTTGTGATTTTTCCCAGGAATGTTGCCACAGATACCCAAATTGTAATGCTGCAAACACAGAAGCAACAGTTGGTCATAGACTCAATCACCATTGTTACCTCATTCAGCAATTAGATGGTGACTTATCAGAAGTTTAGAGCTGGAACGATTAGTGGAAAGAAATAAAACTGTCAGCTATTTTGATAGTCGATTAGTTGTTGTTAGCAAAATTGTCAAACATTTGCTTGTTCCATCTTTTTAAATGGAACGATTTGGTGCTGTTCTTGACAGTAAACGAAGAGTCTTTGGGTTTGTTCTCTGTTGGTTGGACAAAAGAAGCAATTTGAAGACGTCAATTTGGGCTCTGGGAAATTAGTAATGAGCATTTTGCACAATTTTTATGGATTTATTGGACTGGGAGACAAATCAAGAAAATAAGCGGCAGATTAATGGAGGATGAAAATAATCGTTAGTTGCAGCCCTACAGACATTTATTTACAAGAAAATCTTCAGGACATTAACTCGTGAGCTCATGCAGAGTGTTTTACATCATTAAAATACAGTTAAATCACAGAAAGTAATAGCAAGCGAAGATAAGCGTCATGGTGCACTGATTGTTTCCTCCTTACCATTAAACACTTAGAGACACGAGTGCTAGGAATGGATAGAATATGAGAGAAATTAAAGGATTTTCTCTAAATAAGTGGCAGAGGAAGCAAGAGGGAAGTTGTGACTCGCCTCTTAAAGTACTTCAGTCTGTACCGATTCAGAAAAATGCCCATGATGGGTGACAGCGACAGAAATAAGCAGCACGTGAATGCCACCGAAAAACAAACAGTCGCTGACGACGTTGTGCTCGTTCTTTAGGCAAGCCTGCGGACTCCCGAGCTGACCTGGGAGAGAGTGCGCTCTCAGGTGGACCACGTCATCTGGCCCGACGGCAAGAGGATAGTGCTGCTGGCTGAGGTACACTCACGCTGGATCACACTCTCACACACTCTCACCCAGAGGACATATAGCCAGAAGAACTTAACATTTCTAGTCGGAAATTGAGACTATTATGTAATTACACAGATATGATGAGACATTATGGTAATGTGTTTGCGAAGCTTTTAGCCATCAGTAGTCGAGTCATGCACTTTTAGCAAACATCCAGTTGAACGGCGTCAACAAACAAAGTTGTAGAAACAAGCATTCCCGCAGCCCTGCAGGCGCACAGTGCAGGTTAAGACTAGGTGTGTGTGTGTGTGTGTGTGTGTGCGGGTGCTACAAGCCGTGACAGAATGAGAGCAGTCTGACAGGGCCAGACAGACAACCTGCCAGCCCGTTGATGCCCGTGTCTCTGCTGCTGTTTGATCTTCAGCAGGTTTCAACCGCCGTCCTCACCCCTTCCGCCCCCGTCATCACGCTCTGTTCCAACAGTTCTGATCCAAAATAGAGCAGTGTTCACAAAATGGTATTTGTTGAAAGAAGCGATACATCTTCTGGAAAAAAAAAAGGGAATGTAAGATAGCTGAGTTTCATTTAAAGTTTCACAAAGAGAAGCGATTATTCCATCATTCCATTATTTGCAGTGTAATACTATACATTACACTCATGCATTTACAATTGGCTCTATTGCTATTCCGGAGAGATGGGCAGCAAAGATGTGTTTTGGCAGGCAAGACAATCATCGTGAAACAAAGAAACCAAACCCTCGTCCACAATATAAACCACACGCCTTCTTAGAAGAGTATGGGAGTGATGGGGAAAAGTGTTTGTCTGTTGATGAGTCATGATTCTTTTAGTGTGCACTGAACATAAAAATGTAATAAAGGATTTATTTATCTTAATAAGGCGTTGTTCTTGCTTTAGATTTGGTAGCTGCAAAACTCTTAGTAAGTGCAGACTTAACTGCTAATAAATACATAATAAAGTAACCTTAAATAACAATGACATAATAGGTAAGTTAGTTACAGGTGTGATGTGTAAGAATTGGCCACCAAATTCACTCTCAAAACAAACAGGGGGCAGCATATCACCAGAGTAACCGCTAACTGCTGCTTACTGTAGCTGCTGTTGCTCAGTTAGTCGTGCAGACCAGGGCGATCCAGGGACGGCTGGTTAGCCTGCCAGCTTCAGACGTAAACGTCATAATGTCAAACTGCTATTTCTTCACATTCTGTTGCTGGTTTTAGTCACATTTTGAACGTTTTCAACTTAAATTCTTAAATATTGCACCTTTGAAACTCAAATGTGTTTGTGATGCTATTCTAAACTAAACTATAACGCTTTTATTAATGTTCTTAATAATCTTATAAACTGTTAGCAAGTTTCTTAAGTGCTTAATAATGTCATATAGTCCAACAATAAACAAGTTTATGATGTCATTATTAACACATAATGATAATAGATGTCTTACAATGACTTATAAGGGCCTTAACAATGATTACAAGTACCTGAGTTATTACCAAACTGGGTATTAAAACCTTATTAGCAGTTTTCATTCTGCAGTTTCCCTGCACCTACAATACAACCTTTCTCTGTCCCCCCCCCTCCTCCTCCTCCTCGCCGCAGAGTGCTTCAGTTTTACATACTAACTACCTAATTTTCTGCAACACTTGTAATCTCCTAGATTCATTCACTGCAATGCAGCATCTCAGACGGCAGCAACAGTTTACTGTCAGAGGAGAGACGAGAGAAAACAAACAGATGACATTCCAAAAATAACATCCTTTGTCCTCTCAAGAGCAAAGTTGAGCGTACTTTTGAACCTTGTGTCGCTTCTTCTCCCTCTGCAGGGTCGCCTGCTGAACCTCAGCTGTTCCACTGTGCCCACTTTCGTGCTCTCCATCACCGCCACTACCCAGGTATAATTTCTGCCTCATTACATGACGAGTTTTGGGCATTGTGTCTCTGTCAGTTTCTTTTTATCATGAATGACAAATGTTGAAACAAGTTGTTGTGTGTCTGTGAGTTAACACTTGTGTGTCTCTGCCCAGGCTCTGGCTCTGATAGAGCTGTACAATGCCCCAGAGGGACGCTACAAACAGGATGTTTACCTGCTGCCCAAGAAGATGGGTAAGATTTTTGTCAGTGCACGAATAAAACCTGAACAAAACTAAAGCCCCAAAAATGAGGCATATAACACAAAAAGAGTAAGATAACAGCTCAGGGAGATTTAAAAGAAACATCCTTGTTTGGTACTTAAGAAGCCACCAAACAGGAAGCGATTACAGACAGTTTGCGGAGATCCTGTGGGCATTTTGCATTAACTCCACAGACAACACAGCCGGTCTCGTCTGTTCAGCCCAGAGTCGTCTCCCTGGGTAGCGCATCATTCACAGCAGAACAAGTCCTGTGTGTCCGTGCACACATGTGTGCGTGCACGCAGCCTGCCGCATTTCTTAACTTCCCCCTCGGTGCATGAGAGCAGCGCACATACATGGTAAATAAAAACAGCCAAATGTAGGTCAGTGCTGGCTACTGCTGCTGCCACAGCACTCGCTGACAGAGAGATGATGGAGAGGAATGAAAGGATGGAAGGGCTGAGATGAGGAAGGGAAGTAAGTAGAGACATGAAGAAGGATGAGGAGAGGAAAGGCAGAGGTGGAGGAAGATGGAAGACAGTGCAGTGGAAAAGAGAGAGGATGAAGAGACGGTAAATCCTGAGGCCTCCCTGCTACTTCCCTTCAGTTTCTCATTTGAATGATTAATCAAACACAGACCCCTGCTGAATGTTAACATGCTCTTCCTCTCTCCTGCCCTCCAGATGAGTATGTGGCCAGCCTACACCTCCCCACGTTTGACGCACATCTTACAGAGCTGAGTGACGAGCAGGCCAAGTATCTGGGCTTGAACAAGAACGGGCCCTTCAAGCCAAACTACTATAGGTATGAAAACACTTCAACACAGCCGTGTAGGTCAAGTCCTGCACATGTACCGCTCGGATTTCATAGAACTGTGTTTAGTCTAAATCCAGTATCAAATTAGTTTAATCTGAGTATTTTAAAAAATCCCTTATCAAATTGAATGGAACCATTTAGTTTCAGTTTTCATAATAATAATATAAAATGCTGAGATTCAACTGACAGCTTTGAGTGGCAGTCTAATTATTATTCACTACATGTAGCAACAACCTGAAAAATGAATTAATCTTGACACAGTAAACAGGTGTGTTTGCTTATGTACTTTACTTACAACATACTGAAACTCTTGAGCTGGTTGACTAAAAGTATTTTTATGCTATGAATGAAAGTTAAACCAGGAGAGTCCAATCCCTGAAGTTGTTTTAACTCATATCAGTGAAATCATTTAACCTGAGAAGACTCGTCCCTTCATTGATAGTTTGTTTCTTTTTTTACTTTTATACATTGTTAGAGAAGTAATGTTTCTTTTACTTTAAAGTAACAGAACCCCTTTTACTTCAGTAAAATACTCAGGTTTTCTTTCCATCCCTTGTTACTGACATAATCTGCCACCCGTCTGTCATTTCAGCCAACAGAAATATATAACTCTGTACTTAGAGACTGAGGAGAGATACATGAGAGATTTGTGAACCTCAAACCTTTAATGCATTAAGGTTAACCAAGAAGTGACACTCAGCAAGACACAAAGGTTCTTGTACAGTTATCGGGAAGCAGACACACTTCAGTGCAGTCATAAAACTTACACAAAGCGTACATGCATACAAAACATCCTTTTGTCATTGTTGGGCCAGGGGGGAATGTCAGTGCAAGACGTACGCAATCTTAAACATCGATTTTGATTTCATGGGAACTTTTGAGCAGTTAAGTGTCTTGCTGCTTCCTCACCTTTACCTGTATTTACAGCAAATATCCTAACGGGTGTCTCTCCTCTTTTTCTCCCTAAGGTATTAAACCAGTGTTGGGGTTGGACTGAAGAAATACAAATACTCCATGAATGGCACAGACTCATAGAGGGAGAGAGGGAGAAGGAGGAGGAGGAGGACAGAAGGAAGGACGGACAGAAAAGTCAACACACCTGCTTTATAATCTGGGGGAAAGGGGAGGAGCTCTGACTGAGCGCGGGGGGTGAAGGGTGGACGGAGGGGCGTGGCTTTCCCTGCGCTTATGGCAGTCGTTTTATTTATTCACGCTTGACAACCATAATGAAAACATTAACTCTAACTCTGCCATTCGCCGTTAGCTAGCTCCCCCCGGCGTCTTCCTCTCGAAGGCGTTTTTACTTCCCTTCCACTCGTCATTTCACCGCCACCACCATTATCAATTTAGACGCTCACTTGTTCGTGTCGAGTTGTATGTAAATCCTCCATCCTCCCTTCCCATTGCCAGATCTTTTATTGTTTAACTATTAAAGATGAAATTATTGATGCTAAAAAGATATATACTATATAAAAAAAAAAACCTGATTAAAAAAAAATCTGTGTGAATGAAGATGACCTTTGGAGATTTAGTGACGGACATTTTTTCCTGTCCTTTTTTTTGTTTTGTTGTCGTCTTTTTCTTTTCTACTTGTGATCATGTTTTTGTTTTTTCTCTTGTGTAATATTGCGAGGGCGGGGCTAGACCGAGTGGGAGGGGGTTAGGCGGGATCTCAGGGTCCAATCATATCATGTCTTTTATTTGATCGTTTCATTGAGATTCACCGTTGTGTCTGTTTTTAAACATTTTTTATGCGTTCTGTCCCTTCTGATCAGCCTGTAGTTTCACATACCTTTTTTTCTTTTTTTTATATGCATATATATATGACTGGATGGTGACTGGTTCTTCGCACTTCGTCACTCAAAAGCCACAGTGAAACCATCTCATTGGCTGCTTCTTTCTTCCAGCTGCTCACGTGGCGCCAGTGTTGAAGTGATGAAAAGTATTTCAAGCTAGTGAGAGCTCACCTTTTCATTTTCTTTCTGTCCCTTTACCAAGAATGACTATACTGTATTAGAAGCATGGCAGGTTGTCAGATCATTACAAGGGGTATACTGTATATTTAGATATTTATATTGAAATTAAGATTTTTCTATCTTCCTCTCTCCTGCGCCATCTAATACCATACTTTTTGGGAAAAAAAATCAACATATGTCATAAAGATAAGCAATTAAATGTTCTAATGATAAGTGTAATAAATGTACTTAAATCCTAATTTTGAATACTGTGACAGAGAATATTAACAGAGATACCAAATGTGCAGCAAGTTGCTGCCAGGCCGGTACTTAAGCAGATACCATCAATCAGGTCCTCATTGAAAAGTATGGTGCTGATAAGATTTACTGTACTTTCCATACACACCATAACTTTTTGGTACTCACTGATATTGTCATGGGGTTCAGCTTAAAAACTAAAATCTGGGATCTGAATTTCACCGCGATTTATTTTCTTTCCATCCATTTACCTTAGATCTCCGACTCGCTATCTCTGAAATATTTGAGTTTCTTCTTCCCGAGCTGAAAAGCTCAGACTCTACCGGTATAATGAGCTGTACTGTTGCCATCTCCGTCAGCTCATCCCCAGCTGACCTGACGGCGCAAATTAGAAGGTCCTGACGGTCATTTCACCTGACAGCCAAGTGCACCCTGCCGCTACACCGGCTCTGCACCTGATCCAATCAGGTTCTCTGCTAACCTGCAGGGAGCCGCTGCCAGCTCTACTTTCTCAGAAAGCGATCAAACGCTCACACACACACACACACACACACACACACAGCGGCTGAAAATATATCGATCTTCAGATGTAATATCATTCTACAGCGTTTGAACAGGAGGAAATAGCACAAATAGCTTTGTTTACCAGATGAATAAAAATACATTTGCTCGCACAATATACAAATACAGCTGCACATTTCATGTGATTATGTTTCTGTGTTACATTATGAGTAACATCATCACTGTGCATAAGATTTAGTACCAACCAAAGGCTTTAAAGGTGCAATATGTAAGAATTGGCCATCTGTCAAATTCATATTCTGAACGACTTCAATGACAGTTGCTAACTGCTGCTAACTGTGGCTGCTGTTAGCTGGTAAGCTAAGTTATCCGTGCAGCTAGTGGTCATATTAGCTGACTACCCGGACTGAGAGCTCAGAGCCCCAGAGAAGTGTTTGTGTTGGACTATCGAACCATCACCTCTTGAGGTACGAAATAACTAGGGGGCTAGCTTGTTAGCATGCTGACATCAATATGATGCATAGATGTCTTTGACATTCCTACATATTGCACCTTTAAAGGAATAATTCGACAGTTTGGGAAATGAGCATATACGCTTCCTTGCTGCAAGTTGCAAAAATATATAACTCATGTCGGTTCAATAAATATGTTACTGGAGCCAACAGCCAGTTAGCTTAGCTTAGCATGAAGCTAAAAGGTAACAAAATCCAACCACATCTGAAGTTCATTTTTGTACAGATGAAACAAACCAGTGCAACATGTGCATTGGCAACTGGGGTGCTGGTGTGTCAATTTTATTACCTTTTGGCGAAGGCCAGTTAGCTTAGCTTATGCTAAACTAAGCTGTCTAAGCGAGTCTGCCTTCAATGGCTTATGCCAAGTTAAGCTAACAATACATATAATTGTACACTCGCCAAGAGAGCGAATGATGGTTCCCAAAATGTCAAAAACGATTCCTGTTCAATTTGGTAAAAACTAAATTAAAGTCAAAAGAAATGTGTATTGTAAAGGTGTGTAGGAGCTTTCTCAGACAAACCCAGGGTACGCCCATATGCCACCATGTAATGACGAGATCCTACACTGTGTCACAGCCCGAACGAACCTCAATGTCACATTGTTCCCTGCCAATATGTGTGCATTTCTGTCTCCTTGTGCTGTTGAGAATCCCCTCTCAAAGTAATGTGACCCGTTGTCAGTGTAGTTATCAAACTTGTCGTCTTGAGTCTTATTCTTTTCCCTTTTTGTAAGTGTGAATGTGTGTTTAAGAGTATGCGACCGCTTGAGAGAAAGCTGACTATAGATGACGAGTGTGTGTGTGTGTGTGTGTGTGTGTGTGTGTGTCTGTCTGTCTCTAAATGTCTTTCTGTGTTTGTACACACCCTTTTTTTGTAGGCCATGGTTGCTTCGTTAACAGCTGCCTCAGGATCCTAGCCTGTGCGTTAGGGGGAGAAACCGTATTTTTTGTTTTGTCAGCCGTAAGCTGACCAACACGTGGGTGGGCGGGGGACGACACCAGCATCATATATGTATATACATACTATATACAGATATGACAACCTTTAAAAGTATAGGAAGGTAAAAGAAGACTCTCAACTCCTGTATTTATTGTTGTAAATCCTCATACAGTGCAAACTGGCAAAAATCTCAAACATGTTTTAAGTTGTCTAATAAAGAAAAAAAAAACCTATGTTTAAATATTGCAAGTGATAATGGTAGATGATGAGCAATAATTTAAAATATTCTGTAATCTTAATGAATAAAGATGTAAAAATTGTAACCATTATGTGTGCATTTCTTTAATTACTACAACCATTTTTCCCATTTGCTGTGTTTTATTTCATAGTGGACTGATTTTGTTGGTGTGTGTTGGGGGAAGGGGAGTCGGGGGGGTCAGACCTCAGCTGCCGAAGTCTGTCAGAGCCACAGTGATCTCATCCGAGGCAGCAGTGATCAGACAGGGACGTCTCTGACATCAACAGCTGGCTCTGAGCCTTTATTTATTAAACGGGCGGTTTGACACACACAGAGTACGATGTCTTTATATAGTCTAATTTACAACAATCCAAAATATGATTCAAAGATTTGTCGACTCTTATCCTCTCGTGACGAATATATTTTCCTTTAAAACTAAATATTTAAAACATTTGCCCCAAGAAACCGCTATAAATAAGAAAATATTGTCAGTTCATGTTCCAAGTAAGATCTCATTAAGATACTCTTATGTTAAGATTTTTAAACCCTTGGTTTTAAATAAATATTTAGCGTTTTACAAAGAGAATTCCTGCAAAACATACATTTTTAAAGGGGAAACTCACTTAAAATGCACAAGGTCAAATTCCTCATTATGTCGACCACTGCTGAGCCAATATAATTATTGTATAATAGTACTATTATCGTATTGTAATTCTGTCTCCTGCACAGAAGATTAGGATAAATTATCTTAATACTGAGAACATAACCCTGATGATGTCACCAGGGTTAATTCCTCTTCAGTTTTAAGACTGTAATGGAAACCTGCATCAAAACGTTATGGGGCAATATGTTAAGATTTTGGCATTTATTTGTCAGGCAAGGGTCTAAAACAAGTAGCATTCTGGCAATTGTAGGATCCAGGATTTTCCATCCAGTTCCACCCATGCTTGGCAGTAAGAATCAGCCAACTGTCGTGTTGTCGCTAACTAACTAACTGTCGCTAACTAAGCTGGTTAGCTCAGTTAGCCGTGCAGCTAGTGGTCCATAATGAAAGCTCGGAGCACCAGGGAAGTGTTGGTGTTTACACCGTTAGCACTGGAGCTCTCGACTGGGACAGGATGAGGCTAGCTTGTTAGCATGCTAGCTCTGGTCGATATCTCTGCAACACAAGACACAGACTTTATAACATCAGAGCTGTTATTCACATTCTGTTGATAATTTTTGTTAATTTTATATATTTTTCAACTAAAATTCTTACATATTGGACCTTTAAGGCCACCTCCAAATCTTAAGAAAAGCACCTTTAAATTGCTAGAGCATAGCATTAACCTTTTTCATGTAAAAGAAGCAAAATCCCTTTAATTTATTGAAGAGCTGTGTTGACAATGGGAACACTATGTACCTTTCCACCCACAGCATATCAGTGATGTCTCTGTCAGTGATCTGTTTTACTGGATTTATGGCTCTGTGAGACACGCGTCTAAATTGATTCAACCACCGCTGAATAATTTATATGCATTTAATCATGAACTTGCCCCCTCACATCCCCCCGCTGCCCTGCCATGTGCTCACGTTCCACCAGAAACCATTGCCTACACTCAATTGTACAATCCAATCATGTCATCTTAAGTGGTTTTCACAGTCGGGGGGCTTGTGAGTGTGTGTTGGTGGGTAGAAGTGTTTGCAAGCCTCCGTATTAACCCCCACCTCCACATATCAATAATTCAATTCTCCCCTAAAGGGAGGGTGACAGGAGGTGAAGTGTCTGCAGGAGGGCCCGACCTCCACCTTCATCTAACATTTAAACTGGGGGTTGGGGGGGTCACACACATTAAGATGCAGACACATGAACTAGTCTGGACCCCTGCAAGCAGATTGTGTTTCCAGACATGTTATTACGGAGGAGAACAGTCCGCTTAATGTTGATTAACTTCGATGGATCTTTTTGAAAACATCACCCATCAGCCAAAGCGGGTTAATTTTGGTGGTTGGTATTTTCTTGAGTGGTTCACCAACTATTTTGCTCTACAAAGCTTCAAACGCAGGAGCAACAAATTTGGTCAAAACTGAGTAAAGACCATAATAAGACTTTTTTTCTTGACAACATTAAAACAAATATGTCACAAGAAAGGGCCAAGAGCTACAAAACAAAGGTGAAAACCAAACCACAGTGTCTGGACTCCAGCTAGTTACGGCAAGCCCAGATGGTGAGACAGCCGAAGCTAGCCTGCAGCTAAATTATCATCTTTTGATTAGCCTGTATTATCTGTTTCCTGTATTTGAAAAGTAACATACAAGTAATTGAGTTTGTAACACAATATCAGTTAGGTGATAGTTAATGTCTTATTACTGAAAAGACAAGGACACAGATAAGGTAGGTATTCTGCAGTAAAAGGTAACTAGCCTAGCTTAGCAGGGTAGCAGCAGGCTGACAGGTGGATTTCACATGTGGTTAGCATACCTTTTAATCACACATTCAAATGTAGTAGATTCATTTATTGTTCAAACATGCAAGAGCGCTGATGAAGAAACAAGAACATATCATTTGTAGGGACTGCGTTATTTAGCTTTTGAGCTAAGTATAAAATAACTGATTTAGGCTTCATCATCATTCCCGCCTTTTTTTAATACAGTTGGTGGGTTTTAAATGTCAAGTGTGTGGGATTTAGACTGCGACCAACGCTGGCCTCACCGCCCGCTACGGTGGCCGCTAAAAATGCTAAAAGACTCAAAAGTCCTTCTGTAGGGTCAGTGTTTTGTTTGTCCGCTCTAGGCTACTGTAGAAAAACATGCTGGTCCAGCATTGCGGACTGCGTTGAACCATGGAGGACCCTCTCCCTCTGTAGATATATAGTGAACTCATTGGAAAGTAACAAAAAAAAAAACGATTAGAAGTTTCAGACGATAAAAAAAAACTATTAAATTCCTGCCGATATATGTATCCTACATTTTATACTTCCATTCTCCTACCAGCTTGTTTCATATAAGGTCCAGGACTGAAATTAAAGCCTGCTCTCTGCAGTTTCTCTAGTCTCACTGTTAGTGGCGGGGTCCGCCATTCAGATTCTCAGGAAATGATGCATCAGTGTTTTCAATTTCAGTCCACTAATATCAGCACTATTTTCTTCAACCACAAACCCGTCAGTATGTTGACACTGTATCACTTCATCCTCTTACTTTCACGTCAGCTGATGCTGCTTTCTGCTGTCATGATGCCTCTCTAACCCCGCCTTCTCGGGGCGCACCGGGACAGCGAACCTAACAGACTAAACTGAGGGGAGCAGCAGCAGCAGCGGCGGCAGCAGGAGGAGGAGGAGGAGGAGGAGGAGGAGATCTTCAACTTGGGCTCCGGAGCCGGTGCTCCTCCTGGTGCGGTGCAATCTCAGCTGTCCGCCGGACCGGTATGCACTACCCGCGGAGGAGGAAGTGAGCCGACCCGAGACAGCAAGATGCAGGCGGAGGACATGGAGGTACCTATCATTAATAACCTTAACGATAACGGCGACAGACAGAGGCCGAAAGGGAAAGATGTGTTCAAGGATCAGCAGAAGGAGTCGGAGGTAAATCGGAGATGTGTTTGTGTACAGTCGGCTACGACAGCTCATGGTGTAGCAGCGCACTGGAGGTGTGTGTGTGTCTCTCTGTGTGTGTGTGTTGTTGCTGGGGAGCTTTCAGATCAGCTGAATGTCCTTTCCATGCAGTCAGTCGCCGTCTTGGCTCGAAAGCATGCATGCAGACAGGCAGGCAGGGCAGGCAGGCAGACACCGAGGTGTTATTTTGGCAACCGGCTCCTATAAATAACCCAGCAGTAATCCTACAGTGGTGCTCAGACTGGAGAGTGCAGGTGGTGAAATGTGACTGCTGCTGTCAGGAGCTCACCAACACAGCCACCACTAAACACACCTCAGTGTTGGATCCGTTTAATAGTTACGGATTCATTGAGTCACCCCATAAATAACTGTACACCCTTATAATCCTCGTGGTTGACATTGGCCCGTGTCCTTCATTTAATTGATCTGTGGAATAAGATCAAGTCGGTTTCAGTTTTCAGTAGCATCATAATGAATGGTTTCAAGGGACAAATTTAAGACTTTACTCACTCTGATAACATTTTGTCATTATTGTAAACATTATATAGGATGATAAGGTATTTAAATTCCTTACAAAGACTAGTTAATTAAGTGATAATGAGCTGTAGCCCTACGCTTAAAGGAGCACTATGTAGTTTGAGAGAAGACATTCAAACTCCTGAATTTTAATATTTACAATATGAGCTAATAATCCAAACTCAGAAATATTCCTTTTTCCCGTGACCGAATAAACAAGCTGTTCTCAGAGGAAGACAAGGTCCCCAGGACACCGTTTGAAGCTAGAAAAGGTGGCAGGGTCCGCCACATATAAACAAAGTGAACCAGTATGTCGGTTTGTTGATTCAGCCATGAAAACAAAGAGAGGCTGTTTATTTAGTTTGTGTCAGCATGAAACAAGTCGGTCAGGGAAGATCTTTCTCTTCCGATTATAATCTCTTCACCAAAACCACGTAGTGCTCCTTTAATACTCTGTTTTATCGGCACGATTTGTTCCTTAGAAATCGCAGATACTCTACCAGAAAGTAACAATTATTGAAATCACTGATTAGCCTGATTTGTTTCAACTCATCAGTTTAAAATTTTCTCTGTATTACGACGGTAAATAGTGAAAAATGCCTTTGCACGTTGCTCATGTAGCAGATGAGCCGTCCGAACCCAAAACATCATATTTATCATCATCAATGATGAAGAAAAGCAGCAAATCCTCACATTTGATGAGTTGGAACCAGCAAATGTTTTTCTGCTCTGAAAAATGCCCGAAATATTGATTTGATTATCAAAATATTTGCAGAACAAAGCTGCTTGATGAAATGACTGATCAGTTTTTGGATGTGGAGTTACGGCCTTTGAGAAATGCTCAACTAACAATATTTTGGATCCGGAATGACTCATGGATTTACTCAATCAAAAAAAAGAATGAATGGGCAATGTTTTTGATTATTGATATTGTTTTTTTGAGTCATTTGTTTAAGCCAAAATACCAAACACAGCTTCTCAAATGTGAGGATTTGCTGCCTTTCTCTGTTTTATATCATTATGATATCTTTGGACCAAGAAAGCAGTTTGAAGACATCAGTTTGGCTCATTTTTGACCACTCTCTGGCATTCAGTAATAGACTAAATGATTAATTGCGAGTAAGGCTAGATTTATCGATGTCCTTTTGTCTGATCATAGTGGCTGAGAATTACCCACAGACCCAGTTTAACCAGTAAACCTGCTCTGCCTTTCTGCTCTTCTTCAGCCTGATGATGCTTCTTTAAGTGCCGTGTGGCCATAACTCGCCCCCTCATGAAAAAATAAGAAGGAAGATGGGTTTTCATGGGCTCCTCAGCCCCGGGTTGTCTGGAGAAGTTAAGCAGTCGAAGCTTCCCTCCAGGCCACAATCCAGTCAATAACACTCATGACGTCTGTGTGTGTGTGTGTGTGTGTGTTTTGTACGTGAGCGTTGAATGGTTTTGAGGGAATTAGAGCATGTTCATCTCCCAGCCGTTGGATTCTGGGACGAGGGGTTTGTTGATGCTTTGGCGGTGGTTGGGGAGGGGGGGTTTGACGACATGGACGTTGAAAGCACTTAACGTCAGTGTGTCATGTGGAGATGTTCCCGGGCCGCCGCGCTATACTACGATCACGTCTGTCTGTTAAGTCAGCCTCGGATCTGGTTCATTCATGTATGTAAATCGTCCGTCGTTGGTGCCGGGCAGAGCAGCCATCTCTCGTCCATGTGGCATATGTCGGTTGGAGCGGGGGTGGCCTGCTTTGACACTATGCCCAGTGTTTGCACACCGATGCGGCGCGGAGTGTGGGAGCCGCAGGAGCGCTGCCAGTTTGGAGCGAGGGGACGGCTTTTTCGTTATCAGCCGGCGACAGAGAGGGGAGACAGAAAGGGGAGAGGGTGAGGGAGGCTGGGTGAGAAAATGGAGGAGAGGGAAGGGGGTAAACTGAGCAGTCGAGGCACAGGGAGAGGGAGAGGCAGAGTTGTCTGTGTGGATGCTCGCAGGAATTAAAGAATCATCCCGGTGGGGCTGGAAAGAGCGATCACTGTAGCTCCTGTCCCTCGGTGACCGTCGGCTCTTCACCAGATGGATGGTAGATTAGGCTGCCTGTTCAATTATGTTCAATTAATCAATTAACGTAAAAGTAATTGACAACTTTGTGTTGTGTGTCAAATGTTAAACGTTCTCTCCTTCCAGCCTCTACAATGTGTGGATTTGCTGCCTTTCTCTCTTTTGTGTCATCACTGATGAAACTGTCAAACGATTTATCGAAGAATTGAAAGATTGTTGTCATTTCTCAAGTAAAATATCAAACATTTGCTGCGTTTCTTGGTCATTTATGATAGCGGATGAAAAGTCTTTGGGCTTTGGTTTTTGACGAAAGCAATTCGGAAGATGTCACCTTGAGCTCCGGAAGAATTGTGACGAGCATTTTCACTTTTTTGGACATTTTATAGACGAAAGGATTTATAAACGCTTAATTGTCAAAATGAATCATAATGGAAATAAGCGTCAGTTGTACCTCTGTGTTTATTGATGGGAGTTTGATGAGCATTTTTTCAGTTTTATCCAGTTGAAAGGACTGAAAGGTCAGAATTTACTGACAGTAATGTTGAATTACATTCAGTGTTTCCTGTTAATCACTTGAATTAAGGATAAAAATGGTGGACTGCGCGAATACGTCACTTTGAGTTCTGGGAAATTGTGATGAGCGTTTTTTTGCCATGTTGTAGACTAAACAGGTAGTCAATTAATCATTAAAACAATCACCAGGTCAGTTAATAGTAACTAATCATGTGTTGCAGCCCTACACAGCAGCAGTCTCAGCGCTATTTTTTAACAGACAGCAGGAAGAATGGGAAGGGGTTGTGCACTGGCAGCAGTGGATGAATGTTGGTGTTGGACTCGCCGCCTGCAGCACAGATGATATCACACAACAAGTCTGTAATAGCTCCTGCATATCTCAGGTTGTTCCTCATTGGAGGGCACAACCTGTTTACTCGATGAAAGCGGGTCTTTAAATAGAGTGTGTTGTTTCAAGCGTTGCTCACCGACTCTTTAATGGCATTGACTGCACGGTAACAAAAGATGTGTCATTTTTACAACGAGTGTGTAATGTCACGATGATTGTCCGAGCGGATCGTTAAAGCAAAAGCGAGGCACCCGGTCACCCAGAGCCACAGGCTGGCCTCGCTCGCACTGAGGAGATGTGGGTAATTTAGTTGAATCATCCGCGCTCCCAAGTGGTTCTCATTTCCTGGTTTACAAGTGCGGTAATGACATCAAATGTCATTGCTCCGGCTCGGTGTCATAAACAAACCGTGCAGGCTGACGTCCTGTATATTCCAGACCATGCTGACTTGGTTGCAGCAGGTATTTATAGGAGACATGACGGGCGGCACACGGAGTTGTTTAACCAGGACCGCTGACTCAGTGCACATCCTTATTTACAGTCCTGGCCCTGGGGCTGTTTTCACAGGGTTAAACACACTCGCAGCTCGGAGACTTCCCCCGCTGCCAGGATGTTGTTGTTTTTTTCCTTTTTTTTTGTTCTCGTTAATGTAAAATGAATCTTTAATCATCCCTGTAGGGAAATTTCATCAGGTCACACCCCCCGCCGGAAAGGTAACAGATAATAAACAAGAATGTTTCCATCTTTTTCTGTGATCGAGCTTATAATTGTCCCAGCCATTAACCATAAACAAGTTACACTTTGACGTTTCTGAATTTCATGATTCTGTATGTCATGCTTGAAATCTTTGATCACTCTGTTTATCTGTTACATATCAGACTATAAAGGTCTTATTTTAAAGATTGGCTGGTCTTATTGTGACTCATTCTGTGCCGACTGTTTGGCAATACTTAGAACTGGAGTAAGTCGGCTTGTCTGCAGTTATTTAAAGGTGCTATACGTAACATTTTAGCACCATTTACAGTAAAAGTTCTTTACAGAGGTCAACTTAGGAATGTGTACTGCATGTTACATATAGCACCTTTAAGCTAAATGCTAACATCAGTATGCTACCAGTGACAATGCTAATATACTGATGTTCAGCAGGTATAACATTTATCATGTTCACCATCATAGTTTAGCCTGTTAGCATGCTAACACTTGCTAATTAGCCTTAAACACATAATGTTACCATGATGAAAGATCACATATGCAGTCTACAGTGATTATGGTGGCAGATTTACCGCTCTAATTTACAGTGATTTTTGACGCAATGGGTATAAAGATTTCACACAGAAGTAAACAAAAGCAGGATTCCCATTTCTAGCCAACAACCATGGACTTTGTCAGCTACAGACAGAACTGTTTCATCAGCTGTAGCCTAGCTTCAAAAGTGTAGGCTAATGTTAGAATTGAAATTAGCTACATGAGTTGGTTGTCTTTCTCAAAGTACGTTTTTCATGTTTAACAGCTCACTGGTTTTAAAATAAGACCATGCAAAAGGGTCTTAATCCACATGATGACTATGCTCAAAGACTGAAGCTAAAGCTAGGCTAGGCTACATGTCCAAGACAAAAACTTTTATAGGTGAATGATTACAGAAACGCATAGATAGAGTATTTTTAGAGAAGTGCTTTATTTAACCCTCTGAGGACGTATTGGGCGGATCCGCCCAAAACGCCTATGATGTTACATATCCGTAAATATCTCCGAATGATTTTATCACAGAAAATGATTATTTCTAAAAACTCTGGCTATTGACAGTATATTCTGATTTACAGGATAACAGAAGTAGATGTCCATAAACCCCTCCCAATAAAATCCAGAACTCTTAGTGAAATGTAAGAAATGTTTTGTCTTTCTCTGGGCGCTGTTCAGTCCGTGCTTCAAACTTCACTGAGTTTTATAAGAATCAAACCCAAACAAGAATCGAACCGACAACCTCAGAACTGCTGACCGGGCCTCTATGAGCCTGAGCTACTGGATCTGACTGATGGACTTTGTTTCTTTCATATTTCACTCTTTTGAACATCAACCCTCAAATTTCAATCAAGACTCAAACCCACAACCTCTGAACTGCTGACCCTGGTGTCACCCTGCTGAGCTAACAGGATGACATCACAAAGAGTCTCTCAGAGGATTTCACTCGTTCTTCTGAGCAGCAACTTTATAAAGAGTCAGGATTCAAACCCACAACCTCCAGACCAGCTCATCAGATACCTGAATGTCCTGCCTTTGAGCCTTTGAGCACCATCATTGTTTCACTGAAAAGAAAACCCTTAGACTATTAGATCTTTGATGATGCTCACCTGTTTCTAAAAGGTGGACACCAACACCTGGTTTCCACCTTCTAGAAACAGGTGAGCATCATCAAAGATCTAATAGTCGAGGGGTTTCTAAAAGGTGGAACCCTTTAGAACCCTTTTTTTGGCAGATCTCCAGCACACTGGGCTCTTTGACCAATGAGAGTGTCATGAGATACTTTTGTTGGTTGTGAAATGAACAAATAAAGATTGATTCATTGAAATGTTGGAGTCTTTCTCTCTTTATTAGTTTCTAATAGTCGAACAGTTTTCTGTTCAGGTGTGTAGAAACAGACGATTAGATCTTTGATGATGCAACAAAGTTTTAAAGACATCCAAACATTCAGCTGCTGATGGTTCATCGGCCCATAAAGCTTCCATCTCTCAGGAACACAACCCTCTTTGGTTTATGACAGGCTTAAAACAAAATGGGGAATTTGAACATTGTGGTTTTTGTTGTAAAGTTTTTAATGATGTCGTGACCTTACTGCATACTCTCTGCTTCTCTATTTTAGAGGGAAGAAATAGTTTCACAGTGACAGTCTCAGCCACGGTGTGAGCGCGTCTGCCTGTCCTGCGTTAAATGTGTGCTTGCACGTGTATGGATCACATGCCTTCCTGAGAAAGTCTTGAAACCCATTCTAAATCCACCGCAACACGACAGAAAGAGTTTATTAAGGATTCAGCAAAAGATTGTGTGATTGCATGTAGTCGGTGAGTGCGTTCAGAGAAACCTAATGTGTGCAGTCTGTGTTGGGGCCACGTGCTAATCACAGGGTACGGCTAAAGTCAGAGCCTGGCGAGACCCTCGGTTGGATACAGGAGTTAATCTGCCTTAAAAACGTGAATGTTGATTCCCGCGCCCTCTCTTTTCTCACTTCTTCATCACTGCATTTTATCGCTCCAGCAGATCTGCTTTGTCAGGCAGTCAGTCACACTGATTAAAGCGGCGTGCCCATACAGAGCGCCAATAATAGCGAGTAGCTCTAGATAAGAGGAAAAAAATGTAAACAACTAATCAACGCTGCCCGGAGATTCAGCAGCCAATCAAAACTCCAAAAAAGACACGCGATGAGGCAAAACTGTGAACGAGCCTGAAGAGTGTGTGTGGGTGCTGTGTGGAGTACAGAGTAGTGGTAGGTGTTGGGAAAAAAAAATGTTGTATAGCCTACAGTATGTTTGAGTGTCTGTTTGCATGTGGGTGCTGGGACATCTGTGATCTGCTGTGTACAGTGTCATATTATAATGTATATGCTAATGTGTGTTTTCGTTCTCGTTCTTCCTCTTCAGAGCTCGATGGAGTCTCCTAATCTGGAGTTTGAGTATGGAGACACAGACGCACTGACTGCTGAGCTGTCAGGTGAGACAGACGATCAGCTGAACTCACAAAAAACTGATTAGATTATGAATCCTGATATGAATGTCCCTGACATGAAAAGCTTGCACACCATGTGCGTCTCTCGTACAGCAGACGCTGCATTCTGTGCGTTCTTTATTGTGATTCTGCTGAATGCAGCTGATGCACAAAAGATTTGATCTGGTAAAAGGATTAATGTAGATGCCTCCATGTCCTGTACATATTGTTCGACGTAATCAGGTTTTCCCATGTTGTTGGATGCAATCTTTTAGCTCTATGTTGGGTCTGTTGGTCCCTCCACAACTTTGACCCAGACCGATATATCTCAACAACTATTGGATAGATTGCCATGACATTTTTACTTCAGAATCAAGTCACACATTTTAAATTAGTCCATTATTTTAGTTTGTAACCAAAATGTGCAAAACTACTGCCATTCCCAATAGTCTAGCTAGTGTTAGCGTAAAACCTCTTCATGCTTTTAGCACCCTAGCATCAACATATAAGCACTGTTTATGAGAGCAGGTTCAGATGCTGATGTTAGCATGTAGCTCAGTGCACTGCTATGCTTACGTACAAAGAAGCCAGCACGACCGTAGCCTCAGCTGCGCCGAAATGAGTTTTAAAGCGGGTGGGCACCCGGCTTTAGATGACATGGACCAAGGCTAATGAAATATTTCATGTCAACTATCTTTAAATGTCAACCTAGCCAACCATTTCTGTACGACTAAAGGTTACCACTTCATTACCATAACACCTGAATGTCGTGGGACAGTCCCCCTTAATCTGGCTCTTGTTCTAGTGCAAACTGTCATTCGTAAATCTGGTTTGTCATGTACCTTTGGCCTGGTTACTTGGTTGAATTAATCCTTTTCTCGCACTCTCAGTAGTTTTTAATCCAATTCTCTTTTCATGTCAAACTTAAGGCAAAATAAAAAAATGATGAACGGTTGTTACGTGCGACACAGGATTTCACCCGCAGAATTCCTACGGTAATACCTCTGGTTCTACTTAGCATGCACGGTACAATGTGCTATTGATTGGAAAAATAATACTGCATCTGCATTCCTCAGGTTTCCCTCAGCTGTTTTATGTTACAGCGTTATTCGTGAAAACGAGACATTAAGCTGACACGCTGCTGAAGGCACCGAACAAAGTCTTCTGGTCCTGACATGTTTTCCAGACATAGGACACATTGTGTGACTAATGCTATGAGTAATCATAAACACAATGATTATACATGCGAATTGTTCCAGCGTCCATCTGTGTATCTGCTGATGGCTCACGTGTGACCTGGAGGTTGGTTTACGAACGACAGAAGGACAGACTTCAACAGTGCTTATGGATTTTTTTATTGATTTGATTATGCTTTAAGTGCAATATTTTATTTCAAGTGCGTATTTTAGATTCCTCTCCTGTCCGGCACCGTTTTGTCCCCAGAGGCGGGTGATGTGCGGAGCGAAATGTCGAACAAGAACATTGATTCTGAGTGAAAACGACTGCCCCTTTGGAAGATGGCAAGCGGCAGCTGATGTGCCAAGAGTGTTAGTCACATTTGGCAAATGCACACACAAACAGACAGACAGTCACGGCAGCTTTCTAGCGACAGCTCCTCGGGGTGAACGCTGACGGCCGCGCTCAGAACAGGAGGAGATGCGCGGCAACGTGACGAATCGTTAGAGTGTGCATCAAACAGATGAGATCAACGCCGAGGAGACAGGAGCTCTAAATTTGTCTGTTTTGTTTTTGTAGGGTGGCACAGTTTACCTGTCTCCTGTTTCTATTCTATTCTATTCTATTCTATTCTATTCTATTCTACCTCATCTGTTCTATTCCATTCTATCTGCTCTATTCTATTTTTATTCTATTCTACCTGTTCTATTATATTTTAACTTTCTATTGTGTTCTATCTGTTCTATTTTATCAATTGTATTCTATGTATTCCACTCTATCCCATCTGTTCTATTCGAACAGTTCTATTGAAACCGTTCTATTCTATTCTATTCTATTCTATTCTATTTCAATCCAGTTGTTTCACTATACACTATACTGGGCTGCAACTAATCAGTGTTTTCATTATCAATTCAGTTGAGATTATTTTTTCCATTTAATGTGGGTTATTGTTTTTTTGGCCCGGCTCGAGTCACCAACCCCCCAAAAAAGTCAATTTTTGACCACCCGGGAATGACACTCAACAATCAGCTATCTTTCTCCAAATTTGCTCACTCCACCTTTAAGTCAATATTTGACCTATAATAAAAAAAAGGTGATTTCTAGAGAAAATAAACCCCAGCATATCGTCATATTGCTGATGTGCAGTCATACTGGAGAAGCTGTCACCAGTTTTTTCTTGACAAATGACTTGATTAGTGATTAAAATTTGAAAAAAAAGTATTTCTGATTAACATTTTCTGTCCGTTGATCAAATGTTTGACTTCATCATTTCAGCTCTAATTCTGATTGCACTCTCTTCTCTCCACAGAGCTCTACAGTTACACAGAGGAGCCGGAGTTTGCCCTGAACAGAGACTACTTTGAGGAGGACTTCAGGAGCCATGGTACTGTGTTTGACTGTGTGTGTGTGTGTGTGATGGTGTGTGTGGGAGACAGATTATAAGGTTGTAAATGGCTGCGGATAAGCTTTTTGTACAGCCCTTAATGTGTTTAGATGACCTGCAGGATACCACGCGTGTCGTCCCCCCTCGCTGTCAGCAGCTCAGGTGAAGAGAGAGTTAAAAGCTGAGCTGTCCGCGGTGTGTTCGAGGCACAAAATGGGGTCAAAAATACTCGCACTCCGCCGAGACTCTGCCTTGCTGGGCCGTATCAAACACAAAGAAGTCTACAGGCGGTGGACTGGAGCTGCTGCAGTTTGTTGCCGGTGTTTATCACCAGAGACCTTGATGGCTCCTTTAACAGTGTTACTGCTGTTTGCCGATAGAACCTCCCGGAGTCCTTTTGTGCAGCCCTGAATGTCCCTGTTGGCTACAGCTTCCTGATAACAGCATCCATACGTAAGGCGGTGAAGGTTAACTAAACAGAATGTTGCCGGCACATTACACAAATGATAAAAATGTGTGTTGAAGGTAAAGTTAAAGGTGCTGTATGTAAGAATGGGCCATCTGTGGAATTCATATTTGAAACAAATAAGGGGCGGCACACTAGTGAAGCTGCTAGCTGCTGTTAACTGAAGCTGCTGGTGGCTAGTTAGCTCAGTTAGCTCTACAGCTAGCGGTCTGGACTGGGAGCTCAGAGCACCAGGGAAGTGTTGGTGTTATCATTGCTAGCACAGGAGCTTTGGACCAGGATGGGCATAAGGTCAGGTATAACAGTTGTTAATTTCTGAATGTTTTCAACTAAAATTCTTACATATAGCACCTTTAAAAAGATGAATATACAGTATAAAGTAAAGAGCGTATTCACATTAAAGCAGTCAGCGTTGCTTAGCACAGTATTTACCTAATAGGAACTCTGAATTTAACCGGCCAACTTAGCTACATTGCTAATGTCGCTAGCAGTAGATTCCAACTCGAGACTTAATCAGTGTTTTTGTAAAAAAAGCTGGTTGCAACAAGTGAATGTATTTTTTATGTAGCCTCTATATAAGGCCAACATGTTACTGTGCAGTTCTGGAAATTGAAAATACACAAATTAGTTTTTTGTCCATTTTTTCAGTTTAAGCAGGTCAACAGCGATCGGCTGTGCCCACAAAGGTCAGTGCAGCTTGGGTCCAAGTTCATGAAATTTGAACTTTCAGTACACCTAGAGCAAACATACATCGGTTGTGAGACAGTGACTCAAACTGCTTTTCTGCCAATATGTAAATACGCCATGAAGACGGTCCTCAACTTACATTTTTCCTTTGACTGAAAATGTCCAGCTGTTTTACCAGGATTACAAATACACCCCTCCAGTCTCCTTCAGCTTCACACTTAAAGCAACAAAATATAACATACTGGAGAAAGATAGTCGATTGTTGAGTCTCACCCTCAGGACATTGAATATTGATGTCGCACTACAACCCAAAGTGTCAGTGTCTTTCCCCAAGAAAGTACACTTTGTTGTGTTAAAGCTGTCAAAGTAATTTTGTTTGAACTCAGCTCAGCTGTCTCACCTCTGAAGTGCAACATGAGCCGGCATCGCTCTTCAGTGTGCTGCTGTGGTTTTTCTTTTCTTTTTTTAAGCCGACCTGTGTGAGGCGAGGGGTGACCAGGCACATCAAAGCTCTGCTCTTTTAAGCTGTTCAAAGAATGAATATCCCCACAGATACAGACGGGATGGGTCACATCCTGACCATGTGATTGATGTTTGGTTACCAAGAACAAAGCGGCTTTGCCCACATGAATTATCGTCGGTCCGACAAGAGATCGTGCTTAAATGTAACGTGTTCTTTACCTGATGTCTGAATCGTACCGTCTTGTGTAGAAATGGTCACGTTCGTGCCCTTTACTGAATATTTGCTGAGGAAAAATACAAGACAATAAAGCATCAGAACGGTTACAAGAAGCCATGAAGCTCTCATGTGACTGAGGCACACATTATAGACAAAAGAGCGAGACGAGCGTCGCCCTCTGTATCTGTCACCTCCTCTTCAAGCTGAGTGGTAATGAATAGCAGGATTAGATGAGAGTCTCTCTGGCTGCTGTTTTACAGAGATAGAGCACAGAGCTGCCTCTTTACATCACAGCCTTTTCATTATTGTGTACTGTGTGTGTGTGTGTGTGTGTCTGTCAGGGCCACTGACAGTCTGCTCATCAGTGTTTTTGACCATTACCCGTACATTTCTAATCCTAATCACTGTGATTATCACGACATATCTGATTTAAGATACTCACTGAAGAAAGGGAGGCTTTTATGGAGACAGTACTGAAATTAGAAAGCTTTTTTTTTTTCTTCTGAATCGTGCAGGAAAGGCATTGCAAGTAGGAGTCTGAGTTCCACCGACCGGGATGATATTACGCTTCTTAATGCCTATTACTGTCAGCATAATCAAGTGAAGAGTCTAAGAATAGAGGACTTAGACCGTGAAAAAAAAAGCGGGCTTGAATCCCTGCCAAAGAAGACGTCGATTTCTTCTAATACTGTATTTACTTCTAGGTTTTCCTCACGATGTGTCTGACTTCGCTAATTACGGCTTTGTATGCTTTGGCATTCCTCAACCTTTCTGTTTCCAGAGCTGATGCAGTGGGCCTGAACGTGATGTTAAAAACTGACGACAGATCAAAGCCGCAGTCAGTCCCTACACTGACACACACTATAACATAATTACCATGAATATCCAGTAAAATGAACAGTTTGACTAAGATTATTTGCAGTCACCATCCGACTGAACAACCTTTTGCGTTTAAATGTGAGACATGATGGGGGAAGGCAGGGCAGATTAGTGCCACTACAGAGAAAAACTGGAGCATGAAAACCCCTCTCAGAAACGAGGCTATCCCCCAGGTGGCTTAACTTAATGGATCCCCAAATTGCCAAGCATGAAGACTTAAAGTTAGCTTGGATAAAAGATGTGTTTTTTCTCATTAACGTAACAATACGTGTTGCACTTTAGCGATAACGCAGTATTAAAACCAGACGATAAAGCGTTATAATAGAAAAGATCATGAGTTTGGTGTGGTATAAGTATAATAATACAGTAAGCTAATAAGCATTACTACACTAAGCTACAGTAAGCTAATGGTATGATAGCTAGACTAAGCTCATAAGTATTATAATGTAAGTAGCGTTAAGCTAATGAGTCTACAGTAAGCTAACAAGCATGATAGCTATAGTAAGCTAATGAATGCACAGTAAGCTAACAAGCATTTTAGCTATAGTAAGCTAATGATTTGATGATATAAGTAAGCTAATGAGTAAGCTAACAAGCATGATAGCTATAGTAAGCTAATTAGAATGATAATATAAGAAAGCTAATGAGTCTAAAGTAAGCTAACAAACATGTTAGCTATAGTAAGCTAATGAGTATGATAATATAAGTAAGCTAATGTGTCTTGTTCATCATTTAAAAAAAAAAAGTTGAATTCACAAGCAATAAAACACTCCATTGCTCAGTTTAATACACTCAGGGGGATTGCTGCTACAGCCTTAGCCTACTTGGTCTGGTATGATCAGCTTATGGAGGCTAATGTTAGCAAACTTTAGGTAAATATTGTTGTGTAACAGACACGACTTAGTAGCTTAGCATTTTAAGTAAACGCTAAGCCGTTCAGAATTATGCTACGCAGCTGTACAGGGGGTTTAGCATTGACCTCATAACTGTTGCTGTTCAGACGCTTTAAGACATAAATCATAAAACCCATTGAACCTTTCACTCGCATCTCATGTTTCCTGTCTGTTCAGACAGTCGTCCTTCAATACAATGAAAAATGCCCCAAAGAATACACATTTACTTTTAGCAGACGCTTTTGTCCAAAGCGACTTACAGTAATTCTTTCATACACTGATGGCGGTGGCTGCCATGCAAGGTGCCCACCAGCACATCAGGTGCAGTTTTGGGGTTCAGTATCTTGCCCAAGGACATTTTGACATGCAGACCAGGGGAATCGAACCAGCGACCTTCCAATAACAAGACAGTGGCTCTACCCCTGAGCTACAGCCACCCACACACACATTAGTGTAGGGCACCCTAAAAGATACTGAGAGAAGTACTGAAACTGATCTTGCGTGTCCTTCCTGTAGCTCGAGGCAAGAGGTGGATCGAGCTGACGGTGGACGAGCAGAGGGCGTATGTGATGAGGCTGCTGGACGCGCTGGAGGTGACGGACAGGGACAAGAGGCTGAAGGTGGCCCGGGCCATCCTCTACCTGGCTCAGGGTGCGTAGGCAATACATTACAACCAGCAATAGGCCTTCTCCACTGCAGACATTTTGACTTACAGAGGGGGCAAAACACGGGTGTAACTGATATCATTTACAATGGCTCTGATCCGGGCGCTGAACAAACTGAGAGAATCCTAAAACCCAACACGCTTTCTCCCCAGGGGTGTTCGACGAGTGTGACACAGAGGTGGACGTGCTCCACTGGTCCAGACACAATGTCTTCCTTCTCTACGACATGGGCATCTTCACGGCGCTGCTGGAGCTGCTCAGCATGGAGATAGAGTGAGTAGGACACGCCGAACATGCCAGGGACATATGAGTCATGAGAAAACTTTTCTTCACCACTTCAATGGATGAAAAAAAAACTGCTGGTGATGTAAAAATAAAACGCCAGGTAGTGACAACAACAACGCAACAATGTCACTCTCACCTTGGCGAGAGTACAGACTGGCTGCTGCTCGTTCTTACAGTGAAGGACGTGAAGTTGCAAGCGCAGCCGCTGCAATAGAGAGTCAAAACAGTTCATATCTTTTAAAAATTGTGTTTCCCCTTCGGGCGATGGGCCTGCGGCAATACAGGAAGGGAGGAGTTCATCAGATAGCGGAAACCTTTACCACGGTCTTTAAAATCTGGAGATCTTTCATAAGCAGCAGGGTATCACGCCACTGTGAGAGTCGATGTTTCTTTCTCACTTACGAGATCCAAATACTCTCTGAATCCCTCCCGTGTTTGAAGCGCTGGTCCCTCAGCACTCGCACTTGTTTCCTCCAAATGCTCCTCTTTGCGGTTAAAGGAGCTCGGTCGAATGAAAGGAGTTTTGTGGGGATAAACAGACGCTGAGGGAGTCAACAATGTCTGTGATGCGCGCTTCAAACCCTTCCGACGAGGCCCACTCCAAGTCATCTTTGTTGCCGCCGGTTCTCGGCCCCCAGTCGGGATCCGGCGCTCCTTTGTTGTTACGTAAGCTGCTCTGAGGCATCGTGGCACAGTCTGGACTATCACCGTGTCGCACAACAAAGCAGCGTCAAGCGAGCCAATCGCGCAGACACACATGGTGCTTCAGAGGCATCGGCTGGTTATGCAAAAAAAACCCATGAAGAATGCAGCACATTAGAATTGAGAGTCTTCTTGTTGATGTTTAAAAATGGATCAGTGTGTCCTCATCGCATAGCGTCGACTGTCTCTTCTTTATCTGCGAAACCACTAAGATTATGCAATTATTTACCTTTTTGTGTGTGTGTGTGTGTCTGCAGTAACAACCAGGCGTGCAGCAGCGCAGTGAGGAAGCCTGCCATCTCTCTCGCGGACAGCACAGAGCTCAGGTGAGCAATATCATCAGCGTCACTCACAAACGCACAACCTCCACATTGTTCTCACTTCACTCTCCTGTTCTTTCTGCGCCGTCTTTTTCCCGCCCGACTCTTCTCTTCTGCCATCTGGCCACGAAAAACACGCTCGCGCCTAATCTACAAAATTTAATTATTCTCTTTGTCCCTTTCCTCCCTCGCGTTCAATTTCAATCTCTGCTTCTGCTTAATGGAATAGACTTTTGGAACGAAACGGCCGCACACACACACACACACACACACTCCTGCGCTCGCGCATGCGCAGAGCCCCGTCGGTGCGTTCCCCAGCCGCACACTTATAAATAATTACAGTCTAGAGAGAGTGGATTTGCAACTAATTGCCGGAGAAAAATCGAAAACCATTTTATTCATTTTTAAACAAAGCGCGCCGCGAGGCTTTGTTGAGCGAACAAAGCGTTTAATGCACAAAACACCAGCCTGACTTACATCAGGTGGTTGTGAATGGATGGAGCTTTCTCCATCCCTCCTCTGCTTCTTGCACTTACCGCTCGTTATCACTCATCGTATTATAGTCTCCTGTACTTGCAGAACCTTTTCGGCCCATTATTGTTGTTTTGTAAATGCCAACCATGCACACACACACACACACACACACACACACAGTCACTCGCTAACCTGTGTGTTTCTTTTCATCGCAGAGTGCTACTGAGCATCATGTACCTGATGGTGGAGACGGTCAGAGTTCAAACGGAGGACGACAGACCCGAGTGGAGAGCCGCCAGAGAGGCCTTCAAGAATGAGCTAGGTGTGTGTGTGTGTGTGTGTGTGTGTGTGTTTACTGAACGTATACAAGGCACCTTTGCTGTGGTAGTACACTCTCAGAAATGTGTATTCCTTTGATCAAACTGTGCGCACAAACACATATTTGTATAATGCAGAATAAACAAATACCGCTTCAGTACTGATTGCATTGTTGCCCTCAGTGACGTACTCAGGGGCGCAACGCTCACTGCCAACAGGATGTGGGGAGGTTGAAAGGCCTTCCTGATTTTAAGTGAGATACAAAAATAAAAAAATATATATACAGTAGATGTATAGCGAGCTCCATTTCTGCTAAACTTACTTCTGGGGTGCATTGCCATCAGCACCCCGTGGCATTTCTGTGAAGAAAAACAAATTCAATTGCTGTTTTTCAAGTTTTATTAAGCTTCAAGATATACATTTAAAACAAATCTCATAAGATAAGGGCACAGTGAAGACCTGAACACAAGCTATATGCGCAGAGCTTTCACTCTTGGCTGAAAAAGCCTCATCCTGCATTAGAAAAAAATCAAAGTTAGAACATCCAAAAAGCTCATAGAACAACGGCCAAATGTCAGAAACCCTGACTCTGACCTGTGACCCCTCAGGTTCACCTCTGTACAACGGGGAGCCCTTCGCCCTGCTCCTCTTCACCATGGTGACCAAGTTCTGCAGCATGAATGCGCCGCACTTCCCCATGAAGAAAGTGCTGCTGCTGCTTTGGAAGACAATACTGGTCAGTGCGGTTCACATTTCAAACACTGACAGATAATGCACGTCATCCGTTTTTGCAGCTTTGTGTGTGTGTTTCTGTACGTTCTCGGTTTTCTATTAACTTATTGGGCCATAATGTTAAAGTTTAGCGTGTTTCTGACCTCATCCTCACCTTCCAGTTCACCTTGGGGGGTTTCGAGGAGCTCCAGGAGATGAAAGTGCGGGGCCGGGAGCGCCTGAACCTGCCCCCGCTGCCGGAGGACAGCATCAAGGTGGTCAGGGCGATGAGAGCGGCCTCGCCCCCGGCCTCCGCCATGGAGCTCATTGAGCAGCAGCAGCAGCAGAAGAGAGGCCGCCGCAGCCGCAGGGTAACGATCGCCCGCCCCGACACCCCGCCCCTCAGTCATTCAGGGCTTATCAGCAGCGTAGCGCGGATAAAACACGTGTTTGACTCCCTATTTAATACACTGGCTTAACTACAAATACACACACACATTTGTCTTAGACTTACTTGCACTTTCACACACACAGTGTTGTGCGAGCCGTTAATCTATCTCGGTAACACACAACAAGGGAAGAGTGTGTTCGGTGACTTTAACCTGACTAATTCTTCCATTATTTGCTTTTTTTTCTTCACCTGTTTGTAGTCAGGCGACCCTGTAGAATTTCCTCCTGTAACTCGCCCTCGAACTCTTTTTGCCGGGTCGGGTTTTCCCAAAACTTCTTCCGTGCCAACATCACTGGTTCTCTGTTGTAAGTCAGCGATGCCACAGATGATATTGGCGCCGGGACGGCTTTGAGAATTCCAACCCCCGTTTGTTTCATAGTAGAGCTTTGACTGGACAGGTTCTCTCTCTCTCTCTCTCTCTAATGACCCTCTGGTTTTCTCATTGCCCCTCTTCCTTGTGTTCCCACAGAGTGCCTTTGTTGATAGCTTGGAAGGAGACAGTCCCTTTCCCAAGAAGCAGGTCTTTACCCACAAATTCCCACTTTTTCGTTCTGCATTTTCTCTTCTGCATTGAGCTGGACTTTTAGCACTCCTCTCCCAGATCCCTGCCACCTTCCCCCTTCTCTCTCTCTCCCTTCTTTTCTCCTCCTCTTCTCCTCCTGTCATTTAACCTCATCCGATCATACCGGGATGCACCAAAACCGAGTAAGCAACATGTCAGAGTTGCACTCTTTTTGCAGACGGACAACAAAGCCATTCTACGTAAAACATGTTGTCTAAACCCTCCAAACTATCGACCGAAACCTACATAATCTCATGAAATTAAATGAATCAGAAATTAAATTCATGTTTCCAAGTGGTTTTGGTGCAATCCTGCCTCATTTCCGATACTAAAAAGAATAATCTGGCATTTTGGAAACACGCTTCTTTAAACTTTTGCTGAGAGTTAGATACTGAAGGTGACATTGCAGCTGGTAAAGGTAATTCTACCGGCTAACACTTCTATATTTCGTTTGTTTGATCCTCACATGAAACTTATGTGTTGGTAGTCGTGTGGTCCGGGGCACTGGACAAGTAAATCCACCTGAGCGTTCAGACTTCAGATTGGTATTGATTTTCTTGCTTTTCAACCACGTGTTCACATAGATGCTCGGCTGCATCGTGAACGTAATTGTTCACATACTTGCCAATGCTCTGCGCGTGTTGGTGGAGGATTCCACTAGATCGTATAGAACAGAACTAGATGTAAAACACTTAGTAGAAAATTGGTCTCAGTTGAGACATCTAATGGTCTCGTCTAATGACCGGTGGACAAAACAGAATATCCGCACCATCGCTAATGCGCCTTTTTCAACATTTTCTGCAGAGCACGAGCGTAAAGGTCTCGGACTGATACTGACCCACTGTGTTATAGAACATTGATATTTTCCAAGGTGTTGCACGGAAGTTATACGTGTCAGTGTCGTGACAACACAAGTACAGATAGGGACTTGGTTTATTAGCAATTTCCCCCATCGTTGTCGCTGCTGATGTGCCCTCTGACCCCTTGACGCTGCCACATCACCACGCTGCACCGGCACTGCCCTCAGATTCCATGTGTGTCTTGCATCCTGCTTTTACACGTAGCTTTCACTGAGGTCGCTCACAGCCAGCGCTCCAGTCGGACACATAAACACAATTAAAAACCTGTATCTAACTCTCACAAGAGGAAAACAAATTTCACATTTCCCGAAATGTTAGACTATGTAATTCAATCATCACCACCTGTCATGTTTTCTTCTTTTCAACTTCACTTCCGCCTCTCCTGATCCCCTCTTCCCTTTTAAACTGCTCATCCTGCTGCTTATTAATTTGTCATCCATACATGCCCATTTCGTCACCGCTCCCCTCGACACTTGACACACAAAATCTTATTTCCATCCTAATCATGCCCTCAATTCTTCCTCCTATTTCTGCTCGTTCCCTTTCCTCCTGATGTTTCTCCTCTTTTTCTGTCCTCCTGCTTCTCGTCTTCCTCCCTCTCCCTTGTTTTTTCTTCCTGTGCTAATTCCACCATTTTCATCCCTTTCATCACCATCCACTAACACCCTCATACTGTCCCTCCCCTCTTCTTCTCCTCCTCCTCCTCTCTCTCTGCCCTCTTCCTCCTCTCTCCTCCTCCTCCTCCTCCTGCTCGGTACGGGGGGCGGGGTTTGAGAGACAGGGCTGACTTGCTGGCTGTTGTCATTGGCTCTGGAGCGGTCACTATCCACAGTCCCATACAGGCGGTCACTTCAGGCATCTACTGTAGCAGCATCCTCCCCCCTGTAGTTTCCATCACATTGCTGCCAGGTTTGGCCTCAAAGATCACCTTGCACTGTAGACTCTGGACTAGGGGCCAATGTCATGAAAATGCATTCATTGAGGAGGTGAATTGAGATCGTCTTGAACACACTCTCTCCTCTGTGGGCGTTGTATTTGGTTTTCAGCTGACCTCTCTCTTGAATGGATGTCATTGAAAGCAGTTGTCCCCTAACCCTGATAGAAAAAAAAAAAAAACACTAGCTTTACCTCCCACACAGCACTGAATGGCTTCTCCATAGAGAATGGCTCACAACACCTCGTCCTCCCTCCCTCCCTCCTTCCCACCATACACTCACTAGACTCCTCACTTAGTCCGGCGTTAGTACTAGCACTGACGCGCCATAATACATCGACTGCACTAGCTCGACTAATGTCCAAAACGCTGACTCATGCCTGATGCTTGCACTGTTGCCACGGTCATTCATCGGAGAAACTGTCTGAACTGAGATATGTGTTTGTGTGTGAATGTGTGTTTCGCACTTGAACTGAAATGGGTTTGTTTGTTGATAAAAGCTCGATATAAAGTCTCGTCCCGTTTTTTTTGAAGTGCGGATGTGTGGTAAGTTAAATCAGAGAAGCTGCTTGCGGTTGCTGTGCAAAGCTGTCCTTCTCCTGCCATTTTGAGAAAATGTCACATTGCCCTCTCAGGATTTTGATAATTCAACTTCGCCAAAAGTTAGATGACAAGTTTGATACCACTAATGCTATGCTATGCTAACTATGAGACTAGAGCCAGGAAACCGTTAGCTTAGCTTTGCATAAAAGCTGGAAACAGGGAAAAACAGCTAGCATCAGCTAGCTTTGTTCAAAGAAAAACAAATCTCAAAACCAGCACCTGTAAAAAATGTTTGATTAACAAACTATATCTTTATGTTTAATTCGTAAACAAAATAAATAAGTGTAAAATAAGAAGTTGTATGTTTCTTGACTAGACTAGCTTAATGCTACTCTGGTTAACCATTGTAAAACCTCAACTTTTCATTTTGGTTTTCCCACTGACTAAAAAAATTGGATATAACACATCAATTCATAAGCTTTAGATGAAGTGGCTGGTGATTTTTTCTGTTTGCAGTTTTTATGCTAGGCCGTATTGGTGGTATTGTTTTTCTCTTTGCGCTGTCTTTAGAAAGAGAATAAGCATACTTCTTAAAATGGTGAACTATTTTATTTAATATTGTCTCGTAACCTTTAAATTTAATTTGATAAAGTATATAAATTAGACGATGTACATGTTTCTTAACTGGGCCAAGTAAGTTAGCTTACTGGGACTCCGGCTAACAGTCGTTAAACCACAACTCTTCCATTTTGTATTTTCTACTAACTAAATAAATTAGTTTTAACATACCAAATAGTAAGCTATAGAGGAGGTGGTGGTTTAATTATTTAATCTTTAGACAGACATCCTTGCTTTGGAGGTTCCTAGTTTTTAATGCTAGGCTAAGCTAACTGTCTCGTAGCTGTAGCTCCATATTCAACAGACGGTCTGTACAGAAGAGGATAAGCATATCTTAAAATGTTGAACCATTTTTTAAATAGATTGAGTTTTTAAATTTATATAACTACTGTATCATAGGCAAACCTTAATGTTTTATTTTGATCTATTCTCTAAATGGGAATTGAATGTTATGATTGGTCAGGCTGTTCACTGTGGGGGCTGAAGTAACAAAACAATACTTGAAGCTGATGAAAATGATAAAACATGTCTGTACAGGTTAATATTATGATACATTTTAATCAGATCGGCTTGAAATGAATCAAACCAATTGATAAGTTATTACTGCATTTTTCAATTCATGTACATTTTCATTGCCTTGATTTTTTTAGCAGTTAATTTTTGTTGTTTCCAGCCCTCATAGCTCACAGTATGTTTTTAATGTGGCCGGTCTGATATATCAGAAGTGACCGTGTCAGCAGTTTTCTATAATGCTTTGACTGCAAGAAACTCACCTTATCTGTTCTGTGTACCCCTGATTCCAGCTGCAGTCTGAGTGTAGCCAACTGAGTACTGTGCAACTGGTAGATATCAAGTACTGCTATATATATCTATATATAACAGTATTAATATATTAAGTATATTATTATATTATATTAAGTTTTTGTCTTTTGTTTTCCCTTAGGTAGGCTCTAAGATGTCAATAATGTTATTTCACACTATGTGACAGTGTCTCACAGTATAGATTCTGTATCAGCTTGTCCCAACTCTTGAAAAGGGAATAAAATATTTCAACTCAAGACTTGGTTTGAACAATGAACAGCATGGGTTTGCTTGTTCAGGGTTAAAGGTGTAATATGTAGTTTTGGAGAAGGAATTTTTAAATCACAATAGAAAGATCAATCCATTGACTGATATTTTTTTTATGCCTAAACAAACTAAATAAGTCTATTTGTTTTGAGACTGAATAAATTTGATATTCCTCTGAGAACAGCTTGTTTATTCAGTTGTGTGAATAATAAATGTCTCTGAGTCTGTATTAGTGCCTCATTTGAATTGTAAATATTAAGTATTCTGAGTTTGATTTTCTTCTCCAAAACTACGTAGTGCCCTTTTAAAGCTCATATATGCGCTATCAGGTAACGTTTATGTGGCTGACTTGTATTATTTCTCAGTTTTAATTACTCCTCAGTTTGTGATCACAGCTCATGTGACTTCCCAGTGCAGTTAACCACCTGTCCCCTCTCTCCCTCCCTCCCAGCCCCTGGTCAAACAGGACAGCCTGGACACGTACAACGAGCGGGACCCCTTCAAGAACGACGACGCCCGGGACGAGGAGGAGGACCCCGAGGACACGGACAGCGGCATCGAGGGCGAGGTGGACCCCCTGGACCGGGATGTCATCATCCAGCCGCCGCCTCCGCCGCCTCCTCTTAGACCCCCCACAGAAAGGGTCAACTTCCCTAAGGGCCTCCCCTGGGCCCCTAAAGTCAGGTTAATTGCACAGTTCCTTGCCTCTTCCATCAACAGAGACCTTTTTATGACAGATAACACTGCTACTCATTACTTTAGCTTCTCGGAATGACCCCTGGCCGATGTTTTCATTAGTTTAAAAGCACTTAGCTCTTTTTAAGCCTCCAAATGAAGGCCATTTTGTCCACTAGAGTAGAGAAAACTTCCCGCCCACGGTCAGGACTCGACACCATTTGGCTGGCAGCGAGTGTCAGTTTGCCATCCCGATTCCGTGCCACCATTTGAGGAGCTAAAAAAAAAGAAAAAAAATCAAAATTAGAAAACTCTCTCCTCACGATCGTCTAGCAATACGCTCTCCATCTGCGTATCCCAGACAGTAGCATGTGTGTCTTCCCAGGGGTCCTGCCTCTGCTTTGGGGACATAAATAATGCATCAGAGGGAGGACACAAACACATCATTAATCACGCATTCATGATCAGGAAACCTATATTCTGTCGTCCTTTAGCGAACCTTTTTCTACTTCTGCGTCTAGGGATCGGAGTGCCTCAACACACAGGCCTGATTAACCAGTAGGAGGCTGTGAACCCCTCATACAGAGAGCAGCAGTGTGACCGATGAGATTTGGGAAAGCTAATGCGGCGTGCTGTGCGCGTTTGCGTGGGCGCGCGCACACACGTGAGCGCACCCTCGGAGAAAACGGGCTGTTTAGTTTGCTCGTTCATACGCAGGATTGTGGCAGCAGGTGCTCTCACATGAATCCAAAATCTGACTGCAGCCCGTCTGTGTGTGTGTGTGTGTGTGTGTGTGTACAGGGAGAAGGACATCGAGCACTTCCTGGAGACCAGTAGGAACAAGTTCATCGGGTTCACTCTGGGGAAGTAGGTATTTCATCTGACATAATGAAATATCCTTCAAACGCTTCCCTCGCTCAGTCTGCTGTAATGATGTTTTATTGTTTCGCAGTGATATAGAGACTCTGGTGGGCTTGCCCAGGCCTATTCACGAGAGCGTCAAGACTCTTAAACAGGTGAGTCATCGGGCAGCGTTCCCCTCTTCAGTCATTCAGCTCCTCGGATCCACAGATTCACATTTGCAGATTTTCTTTCTCTCCCTCGCTTTGTCTCATTATGGCCCGAGTGTTTCCTAATCGATATTCCCTGCAGCTCACAAATCCATACTGTTTAAACAAGCTGTGTAGTCTATCTGAACAGAGAATTACACCTCTGGGGTGTCAGTTAGCGCTTAAATACCTTTAAATACAGAATGTTTTTTTTTCTTCTGTTCTCCAGCACAAATATGTGTCCATCGCCGAGGTCCAGATCAAAAGGGAGGACGAGCTGCAGCAGTGTCCTCTGACCCTGGTCAGTGATGTCACCACGACATTTCTTCACAATCACGACACTGCAATGTGACTGTCTTGTTAAAGGAACAGTTCACCCAAAATGGAAATTCAGTCATTATCTACTCACCTCCATGTAGCTGGGAAGGCAGGTGAAGTTTCATAGTCCACAAAAGGTTTATTAACCTCACAGCAAAACAGCGTTGCAACTGAAGTAGTTGTGAACTTATAAAACATAAAAAACAACCCAAAAACCCCACACAGTGGCTCCGTACAGCTCGTCCGGTGTAATCCATGTCCTGGAAGCCCCAAGATCCCGAATTGATTAGAAAAGATTTTATTTACACTCTCAGTGTGCATTCAAGCTCATCCACCCACCTCAGATGGTGTGCGTGCTAACGCCTTTAGCTTAGCAACTAAAAAAAAAAGTGTAAATAAGGCCTTTTCAAAAAATGTAGGATCTCAAGGCTTCCAGAGACTTGGACTATACTCGGACAACCTGTATGGAGCCATTGGCAGTGGTTTAGGAGAATGCTGCAACACTGGTTTCGCTGTGATGCTCCAGGAATTTAACTTCACCCGACTTTCCATCGGCATGAGACAATGACTGAATTTTAATTTACGGGCGAACTGCTCCTTTAATCTATTTTCAGCTTTTGTTTATGTTAAGCTACGTGGATAGATGCGCTGAATATTTAATGTGGTGAATATGAAACTGGGCTGTGTTCTTGGTGTACTAGATGTTCTAGGTCTAGGTGTTTTGTGAATGTGAACAGTAAACCATTTGTGATTAGTTGTTCTCTGTGTGTGTTGTGGTGTGTAGGGCGAAGAGGAGGTGGAGGAGACGCCGACAGAGATGCTGTACCTGGGCATGCTTCCTAACCTCTCCCAGTACGTGGTGAGTGGCTCATAACGTACTTCTACTTTGCATTATCTAACCTGGATTCACACTATTTGTCTACTTTTGTAGCTAGAAATCATGTGGACACAGTCATCATCGAGCATTTCTGAGCAGCAATCCAGAGCACATTTTACAAACAAATACAGATCTCAAACGGAAACACAGGTATAATATTGTGCTGTTATTTGTGTCAGATTGCCCTCCTGAAGCTGCTGCTGGCTGCAGCTCCAACCTCCAAAGCCAAAACCGACTCCATTAACATCTTGGCTGATGTGCTGCCTGAGGAGATGCCGTAAGTAGAAAGACTGCTGCAGCTTAACGATGTGAATCTTTCTTCCAACAGCGCTATTTTTACGCTTCTGCAGACATTAGGAGCCACATTTAGATCAGAGACTTGGAGATAAAATATACTTGTTAGGTTGTCAGATGTCTCCAACAGTTATAGCTTCTGTTTTGTTGAGCAGTAGTCCATTATTAAAAAGGATGTAAAGGAAGGAGCACCACTTTTTACATAACTTGATCTTTTTTTTTGGTTTAAAAGCAGTGTCATTTTTGGGAGGTAGATGGAATCGGACTAGCTGACGCGCAGCATAGAATCAGAGCTAAAAGACGAGGATGAAAGAGAACGGGATAAAAGAAGTCATCTCAACCCTGTCTGACAATTTCAAGGCTGAAATCCGTCCTTTGTCGTCTTGTTTTGACGCCGTACAGTATCTAGTCCGACACTTCCAACTGGAAGAACCCCAGATGAGTCGTCAACGAGCTGATCAGAATCTCTGTTTTCAGAGGAGAACGAACAGTCTGTCTCTTTGTGGTTATGTTTTCTTTTATTGCAGGGTTCCCGCGGGTCATTGAAACCAATGAACCATCATAAATATTATGCTCATTTTCAGGTCTGACAAAGCAAAACGACAAAGCATCCATGTTTCAAACGGTGCAGTTCTCGAGAATCACGCCGGGAAAGTCCTTGAATTTGATGTTGTGTTTTCTGTTTTCAAGACAAAGCTATATTACTTTTTTATCATTATTATCATCGACCCCAAAGACTTACAGTTTGTGTGTGTTTGTGTATGTGTGTCCTCCAGTATCACAGTCCTCCAGAGCATGAAGCTGGGAATCGATGTGAATCGCCACAAGGAAATCATCGTCAAGGCCATCTCTGCTCTGCTCCTGCTGCTCCTCAAGCACTTCAAACTCAACCATGTTTATCAGGTTAAACACACACACACACACACAAACACACACCTCCAGTCCTCTCTCCTACAGGCACCTCTCATTACCATCTTTCTCTCCTCTTATATTCTCCTCCTTCTCCTTCTCCAGTCTCGCCTTCCCCCCAGCAGCACAGACATCCACTAGTATCCATGCACCTCCCCCCTCTTCCTCACCTCCGCTCCCCTCCACCTGATTATCCGGTCAAGCATGCCATTATTTTCCCTCCTTTCATCGTCCTCTCCACCTCCCCCCGCTCACACCTCGCAATCTTGTGAATCGGCTTCATACGCTCGCAGCTGCTTCATTCATCTGAATGAAGACAGATTGAAAGAGAGCATCTGGTCTACAATCTGCTGTTTTTTTTAAATGAAGATTGGTCCCTTATATCTTGTTTTATTTCCATAATCAGCTGCTTGAAGGGGAAAGGGATTGTTTTCTGTTGCTAGGAAGGGACATTCCTTCACACTGTACGTTACAGTAGCACCGCCCTCTGCTGCCTCAAAAGCAGATTACATGCAGACGCATGAGCTGCAGCAGGACGTCAGAACAATTAGTCTCATGCATTATTTGACAACTGTACAAACTCTTTATCATGAGAACTGACTTTAAGGATGAATTTAAAGATGAATCCTTCATGATGGAATAGTTAGATGCATAAAAGAGGGTAAAATATATCACATTTTTAGCAACGAAGGTCAATAAAACACTGAAATATGAGCTCATGAAAGCTTATGCAGCAGAATTGTGTCTGCTTTTAATCTTTGTAAAGCTTCTAGGACGAGGTGATGGATTTAATTTTACCAAATCCCCCCGTTTCTTGACCTTTTCCCCACACAGGGAACTCATCAGCGATACAGGATTACCAGCTACAGGATTATTTTTTTTTTCCCTCCTCTATTCGCTCTTGAAAAATGGACTTCTCATCATGCGGAGTTTCATCCAGGTCATAATCTTATCAGAAATGTCCTCTGTCTCATCTAGAAAGCATTCTCCGACCACAAAAGAAAGGAACTTAGAACTACAAGTGTAAAAGTTATTTCTTTATTTATGAGTTACTGTTGTTCTTCTCCAGACTCTCAGACTCTCTTAACTCTTCCTCACCGCCGCCTCCTCTCTCCCTGCAGTTCGAGATCGTCTCCCAGCACCTGGTGTTCGCCAACTGTATCCCACTCATCCTCAAGTTCTTCAATCAGAACATCATGTCCTACATCAGTGCCAAAAACAGGTGTGTAGGATCCTTTTCTCTTACTCTATACTCTTATGAAAAGCACTGCAACTTTTTAAACAAAACACAGGCAGGTTTTGGTGCAGGAGAAACGGTAAAACTTGTATAATCTCGCGTCCAGTTTCATCGTCACACAACAATTAGAACCGTTTCCTGCGTCTGTGCCTTTAAAAATGTGCTTGGTGTTCGAGGACTTGCTGTAAGACAGGTGAGTATTAAGGGCAGGTGGCACACAGATGGCATCGCAGCGGCAAAGCAACGACAGGAGACTCAGGTGTGAAAGACGCTGCAGCACTGTTGAAAAAAGCAGACTGCGCTGTGCAAACTGTGAATCATTTCCTTGTGTGTGTTATTTCAGTATATGTGTGCTGGACTTTCCCCACTGCGTGGTCCACGAGATGCCCGAGCTCACAGCCGAGAGCCTGGTGAGTGGAGACACTGTCGGCGTGACATCTGATTGATCCGCGCCGGATGAAGGTCAGCCAGCAAAGTAGCCTTCCAGGTGTCATCATGACCTTTGTGTGTGTTCTGTGTGTGTGTGTGTGTTCTTTTAGGAAGCTGGAGACAGCAACCAGTTCTGCTGGAGGAACCTGTTCTCTTGCATCAATCTGCTGAGAATATTAAACAAGCTGACCAAGTGGAAACACTCCAGGACGATGGTGAGCGATCCCGTACTTTGGCCCTCGCTATGCGCTCCAAAGTCGTCACATCGCTGCCGTGTTCGCAATGTACAACTTTCTGTCTTGCAATGAGTAATCTCGCAGCCGTTGCCTGCGTGACTAATCAGCGGCAGGGGGTCAAGATCACACACGCCAGACATGACACGGGAATGACTCGGCCCAAGCAGATCAAGTTGTTGTGCGCTGATTTGTGGTGAAAAGCAAGCAAGAAAGGAAGGAAGGGATCTGTTGGATATTGGATGCATGCTCAGGTACAGATAAGTGCAGGATGGGGCACCTCAGTGTACAGAGGCTGTGTCCCCGTGTGTCTCTCACTCTTTCTGTCTCCTCTCACTCTTTGCCTGTCCTGCCCTTCAAATAAAGCCCCCAATAAACAAAAAAAAGCCCCACAAATAGATGCAGAATGAGACTGGGTTCAAAGAGCTACTGAGGATGACAGCAGGGGAGAGAAGTAGAAAGGAGAGGAGTTGGCTGTAGCTCGTTCCTGGCTTCCCGAACCATCTGTGACACAATCACATATATAGCCTGCTGGATATTATGTCATTTTATTTTCATGAATCCTGTGTTGAGGAAAGTTTGGGTCCCTCTTGTTTTGTACCATTGCAACCATAATATCTTTATCAAAAATAAAATCATTTAATCACAAAAGATCTTTCTAGAATCACCTTTAAGAAAAGAAAATCTGCTAAATGTTTGCATTCCTGTAAAAAAAAATCCAAGCGTATAATACATCATACTGAATGTTTTGATAAACTGGATGCATGACTGGATCTACCATCTGTGTGTACCCATCAGCATCTGAGTGCACACCCAGGAGCCCAGCAGGGCTGTCGGGTGTTGGATGTGTGGAGGGAAAATAAACACAAGTTGTTGTTATGGACTGGTGCACATCCATCAGGACAGTCAGTTCCATGTACATTTTAATCTATATATTAAACAACAGTTTATTTTATAATTTAGAGCAGATGTCTATCAGGCTTTTTTTATTCAAATCCAGATCAAGCTCAGTCTGCAGAATGTTTTCAGGACTCCCATTTGAAGGTCTTGATCCAGCCATCGATGGGTATCTTGTCTTCAGTATGCTACTGGTAGACCACAACGTTCTCCTCTGACAGATTTCCCTTCCTTCTCAGATGCTGGTGGTGTTCAAGTCTGCCCCCATCCTGAAGAGAGCTCTGAAGGTGAAGCAGGCCATGATGCAGCTCTACGTCCTCAAGCTGCTCAAGATCCAGACCAAGTACCTGGGCCGCCAGTGGAGGAAGAGCAACATGAAGACCATGTCGGCCATCTACCAGAAGGTCCGCCACCGGCTCAACGACGACTGGGCCTACGGAAACGGTAAACTCCGATTCATGAAGTGTTTTCAACCTTTCATGCGACAGTTTCATGTTTGATTTTTTTAAATCTATTTTCTTAAATGAGCATATCTACGGCAGCATCTAAGTTTTACTATGAAAGGACAGAAGGAAAAGCAAAACGAGCCCACAGCAAAGGGAAACAAACAGGAAAATATTAAGTTTTTTATCATGAATATGACAATTTAAAGGTGTAATTAATAACATTCAGCCATTAAATGTGGCATTCCGTCTCTTTGCTTGCCTTCACGTTACGACACTGCTGTTGTTCGAATCATCTGCACTTCCCGTTTGTTGCTGTACATGTATGTGTATGTATCTGCCTTGCGTGTGTGTGTGTGTGAAATACAATGCTCCAACAGCCACCTCAGCCGAACAGTCTGGAGCGTGTTGCCATAGCAACAGCGAAAGGGTGGGGGGGGGACTTTTCAGGGTCACCGTGCCTCACGGGAGAGCAAGTGATCTGTCATCACGAGCGTGAGAGAGATGTGTGGGTGGAAGCATAAAAAAAGGGGGGAATAAGGTGACGAAATGGAAGCAAAGATCGGTAATCAATACAGGTGCAGGTGTGCTGTGTGTTCTGTCGCCACCGAGAAGAAAAAGAGCGTAATGCCTCCTCTCTATTCCCAGACATCGACGCGCGGCCCTGGGACTTCCAGGCGGAGGAGTGCGCCCTGCGGGAAAGCATCGAGAAGTTCAACAGCCGCCGCTACGACAAGAACAAGAACGGGGACTTCACGCCCGTGGACAACTGTCTGCAGAGCGTGCTGGGCCAGCGCGTGGAGCTGCCCGAGGACTTCCACTACAGCTACGAGATGTGGCTGGAGAGAGAGGTCTTCTCCCAGCCCATCCAGTGGGAGGGGCTGCTGCAGAATCCGTGATGTGGGGGGGGGGTGACGACGGAGGGGTTGGGGTGGGGTGGTTGGAGAGGTCACACACGAGCCCGTCGGAGTGGTTTTAGGGCGTGTTTTTAGGGGAGCCAGAGGAGGAAGAGAAAAAGATGGAGATGGAGATGGAGATGGAGAAGCCACCAACCAGGCTCTCCGGCGATGTGAGGTGAACGGTAAAATGGAGCAAATCTGACAAATGGAAATGGAGCGCCCTGCTGTGAGCTCGCCACAAACAGAAACACAAACACACACACACACACACACACACTCTCACACACACACACACACACACACACACACGATTGACGCTAACATGTGCCTATGACTACTGTGAACACACATGGACGTGACAGGCAAGATCAGAGGTAGCAGTTAAAAAGAAACCGCTGTAGCAGGAGACTGTGTCGGCCAGTTCTACTGCCCCCAACGAAAATATCTTTTCAATTTATACGCTCCCCCCCTTTTTAAAATGTTGGTGCTTTTTTGACCCCTCCGTAACGTTTTCCCATTTCTTTGTATCAATGTGAGTGCTTAAACGTTGTATGAGAATTCTTTTTTTGAATGAGGATGTAAATGTAAATGATTTATAATCAGTTTGTCTTATTTTTATGTTAACACAAAGCCTACTGTAGGTACGGGGGTTTTAGATTGTCAGTGACAGATTTGAAAGTTTTTCTTATGTATTTTCTAAGAAAAAAAGGCCTTTTGGAAGCAAACCACAGGGTCATTTTTGATAGTCCAAATGAAGAAGTAAGTAAGGAGCTACAGTATTACTTGATCTCACGTAATATATCACCAAAAAAAAAAAGAAAAAAGGAAATATACCAGCTATAAGTGTATGGGTTTGTTCGTGAACGTAAAAAGTACGTGTGTGTGTAGAAACGGGAAGAAATGGGCACATGTGGAGAGGATGGTTTGAAGGAAGAATCCTCTGGAAGAAACTGGATCCTGTCTGTTCTCTTTTGCAGGTTTAGATAAACAGAACTTTAAGCTTTTATAGAATCCTATTCTCGGTACCTTAGAAACTTTGGTACCTTTGAATTTCAAATCCAGAAATCACAGAAAACCGAATCTGTTAATCGCTGATGTCATCGAGGATTAGTAGATGCTCACATATCAAACCTTGCCGGCAAGTCCTGTTATGGTTCCGTAGTGAAGCTCTGCGCTGCTCTTTGACAGAGGTGATGTTACCAAAACGGCCAAAGTTTTACTTTTTTCTTTTAAAACCATAAATACAATTTGAAAATCTTTCAGGTAAAGCACGAATCTCACTTTTTTGTGTGTCGCTCGTTGAAGGTTGTTTTTGAATGGGCTCATTGTTGCCCCTTGTGGCTGTTTGGGGTTAAGACACCCCCTGTGACTGTGGTTCTCACCAACGGGGGCATTAATGAGCGAGGCGTAACGTGTTTTTATGCGCATTTTGAAAGATAACCTTGCTAAAGAGTTTTTTTTTACCACAGAGTTTATTCCTGCAGCAATCCAATAACCCATCCTTTTTTGTTGATGCTAACTTTCTCTCTTTTTTGGATTTATTAGTGGACCAGAAAAATGAAGACCAACCGCTTGTTTTGGCAAATTTACGTCTCTGTTAACCGCCCCGCCAGCTTCACTGCGGAACCATCTGCAGGCTGTTAGCGCCCTCAGCAATGACCAGAAACGTTAAGCTATCTACTCGGCTCCAACCCGCTGACTGTCTCTCTATTTGCCCGACAAGCAGCACAATATGTAAACCACTGAGCCCCCTTGGTGGTGGCCTTGGTGAGCACTTCGCCACCCTTGCTTAGGAAGAACACAGCTGTCACAAAAATTTGGTGCTGTTTTTTCTAGTTCGTCTTCACTGTACCTTAGTCGTTTCTTCACATCCAACTACCTAAAGCGGGATTCCAGAGTCGGGAGCTCTTGACTGTGTTTCCCTGGGAATGTCTGAAACTGAAGCACAAGAAACAACAAAAGCATGGTCGACTTTTTCTTTCATATCATTCTTGCTCGGTTCAGATTGTTATCTACTTGCCTCGAGGGGTCAAGACGTCATGTATTATCTTTGTATAGATCAATAATTTTGACCTCAGTCTTCTCTGTGCATATGTGCATGGCCACTGTTCACACATTTAAATATGGTATTTGGAATGGCTATTTTTTCTTTTGTCTAACGGTGTTTCCAGCACAATTAGAAGTGTACTTCTTTTCTCTTAAAGTCACAGTGTTCTGCATCACAGGGGGATTTATTTTTTCTTCTTCAGGAAGGTGAAAATCTTTAAAAAAAAAAAAAAAAGAATATTGTATACTTTATATATTCTCAGGTTTATGGAGATAATATATTGCAAAGGTTTTAAAAGCTTCCTCGCCGTCATCTAGCTCACTACCTGTAGTGATGAATACACGTTTATCGTCACACTCTTGTACTAAAATAACCCTCACCGCGCAGGCTACACATCTTCACTACACACAATAACTCATGGTGAGTTTGTTTGTACGTCGGTTACATTTCAAGTTCAGGTGTACTTTTTTGTATCTCGTGCCAAATTTGAGTGCCATTTTCTATTTTTACTTCATGGTTGTTGCCTTCATGAGCATATTTAAGGCTTTTCATTTGGAGTCACAGCGGAAGGTTTGCAATACGAAAAAAAAAAAAATGTCATTTTCTACCTGAAAATTGTACAATCAACGAAAAATAGCTGTTTTCTTGTATCTGGTACAGTATTTTACCAGACAGTGTTTAGCATCGTATGGACGTTAATACAGTATACATGTGTTTTTGTTACTCACACTTCCATATCTGTTTAGTCTAGATGAATACTCAATACTGAATTTGTTCAGGGGTATGTGCAATGACAGATCCATAGAGGCATTATCCAATAGAATGACAGATTACAATATCAGAGTTGCTTATTAAACAATGTTGAACAGTTTGTGCGATGGTCTGCGAAGTCATTATTCATTAGCTGGGGGAGTCCTGCAGGGTCACAGTGGGTGGAAAAGCTGTGTGTACGCACACACACACACACCGACAGTGAAGGTCAACTGACCACACACTCACATCGCATCACACAGCTCCCCGGGCCAATGTTCCAGCAGTTCGGGTATCCATGATGTGGATGGGGACGTGAGTATATGCCCCTTTGTGATTGTCTGGTGATGTCCTGAACTCGTCCTTCACCCTGATAGTCAAGAGACAGTGCAACCCAGGAGAAATTAAAAATGTTGGAGGTTTTGTTCAGGGTTTTTCTACCTGAATGGGAAATAATGCTCCTCTCGCAGCGAGCTTCATAAAAGCAGAGTGACAAAAAAAACTGAGAGAAATCACCCCGATGTGATATTTCTTTTGAGTGAAATGAAGCTTATACAAAGAGACACTGGCTGTGTTGGAGCACCAGGACCAGTAACGCAGGAAATGGAGCTGAAAGAGTGACTCCAGGCAGGAGACATGGCTCGCTGATTGCACGGATGTTTAACCACTGATGTACAGAAAATAAATGGATGTGGGCAGAAACAGGCCTGTCAGCGTTTAGTACAGCAAATATGCACACAGACGATGACGATGAAATACAGTCCAATACAGTTTAATTTTAATATAAAATATTCCATGCCGTGTTTTATACATTGCAGTACCATAATGCCTAAATGTTGTGCTGCATTTTCAGGCCGAGCGCTGCTTTGCCATGGAACTCCCCCGTCCAAACCAGTCCCTGTGTGTTAGTGAACGCCCCTTCTCCCTCCAACCTAGAACACACCAGTTCAGAAATCAAACATGTTACATTTGATAGATCTGTATAGCCAAAATGTTTTGAAAAATTGAATAAAATACAGCACTATTGATCTAAATATTATCAAAATCGCAGTGTGGCTAAGTGCTATATCCAAATCACAAAGGCTGCAACAGACCCTGACTAATGTCACATCAACGTGATTTTAAAGGAGACGTATTATGCTCTCTTTCAGGTTCATAATTTTACTTTGGGTTACTACAAGAATAGGTTTACATGCTTTAATGCTCGAAAAACACATCAGTGTTTTCATGTTCAGTGCTGCAGCACTGTATTCCCCATCTGTCTTAAACATTTAAGCTCCCATCTCTTTAAGGCCCCTCCTCCTGAATACCCAGTCTGCTGTGATTGGTCAGCTCACACATGCCTGACCCAGCACCACAAACAACAACGGAGCAGCTGTGCTTAATCAATTCTTACGTGCCAAACTAGTCAAGGCATCCACTGTGCAAATGATAGACAAGGTGATGTGGCGTGATGTCACAAAGTCACGGAATGAAAGGCGGGGCTACTGAAGAGGAGTTTCAGGAACAGTGTTTTCTGTAGGAGAAAGGAGCTTCTGTTCGTATGGACTTTGACCTTTTTAACTTTCAAGCTCTTTTACATGTACAAGAACATATAACACACTGAAGGAAAGGAAAATAAATGGTTTTAAATAGTTTTTAATAGTAAACTACAGTTAATAGTTTTTTCAGTGAAAATTAAAATGTATCAGTTCAAATCATATTGAATCAAATCAGAATTGTAATATCTGTCAAAACAATATTGATATGATTCTTCTTTTACCATATCGTGGAGCCCTGTATAAACTAACATTATCCTGACAGTGGTTTGGTACCACTGATTGCTTTGGAAATGTATAACTGGAGCCTTTGCTGCTTTAATCTGTTGATGAAAGACGGCTAAACCGAAACCATTGCACATCAGTTAATAGACAGCCGCCCAGTGTAATTATTTGGAAACTCATAAAGGGCATCTCTCTTTTAAGAGCACACTAAAGAAATGATGCAATAAGTGCAGAAAAACTGTTTCCTTTTTACCTGTTCTCATGAAATTGACCTTTATAAGTAGAACCATCTGGGAAGGTGTACGTCCCCGTGCCGTGGTACATGTTGTCTTTGAATTCTCCTTCATATACAGCACCAGAGGGATGCTGCAGGGTCCCTCTGCCATGCATCTGTGAGACACACACAGAGAGAGAGAGAGCATGAGAGGAAACACAAGCACACAGACGCCAGTGGAGGTAGTGTACACACACGGCAAATACGTACTTTGTCGTCATTCCACTCTCCGATGTATGTGACACCATCTGGTGAGGTGTGTTTCCCAACACCACCCCTCATCAGCACCCCTGATGGAGTCTTGCTGCACTCCCCCTCTGCGGAGAACAGAAGTTGAGACCTACAGTATGTGACAGTTATGTAAAGGTGTGAAGCTGTACCATCACTCACCATATCTGCTCCCATTTGGAAAAATGTAGGAAACCGTTATGGGTCCTTCCCCTGGAAACAAACACACATGTTTAGCTCAAGCACCTCAGCTGTCACACACTGTCCTCAGGTGTGAAACTTGGAAATTCACCTTGAGTTTGGAAACAATCACCCCCCTCCTTGTCTGAAAGTGAACATCATGCCGAATTAGACAAGCAGATAGGAAGCAGAGGAGGTGTGTGTGTGTGTGTGTGTGTGTGTGTGTGTGTGTGTGCGTAATCATCACAATCATCACAATCACACCCCACCAGACATCCGTGACAGCTTCCCCCGGGGCGGCAGATGGTTGACAGAACCGACAGGAAACGCTTTCGCACCGGCCAATTTCTTGAATGTGAAAACTCAAACAACTGATTAAAGAGTTGTGAAGATGACACAAGCAAACCCAATGCTAAATTTGCTCGCTGAATCACTTTTAAAAAATACCCGGTCCTGAGTTCTCCACTAAAACAAGGACACTGTTTCGTACTCGAAGCGAACTGCTGTTACCATGGTTACGGGTTTGGTGCAGTCGACCTAGCTATCTCAAAAAGTGCTTTTTGAGATAGCTTTATTCTTTATAAAAAAATAATTTTGCTAAACATATGTTGCCTCAAATGTACTGTACAACATACATATACTGCTTAAATAATACATTTATTAATTATTTTTTTGCATTTTCTCGCTCGAGCGACACCGGAAAAGAAACTTTGAACCCCGGAGTTTCGACCAATGAGAGCGATGCGAGCTACCGGTGGTCTGAACAGCTGCCTCAGGTTTGTCCACACTTGTTGTGAAAGTTAAGTTTTTCAAGTACTTTTGCACGTTATCACTTCTGTCATGTTTCTGTATATGTGTGGCGCTTTGAGACAGTAAACCTCTCGACTTGTCTTGTGAGAAAGCCTCTCTGCTGGCTTTGTAAAAAACCAGAAGTGAGGAGTGAGCTTGCTAGCTGTTAGCTTGTTAGCTAGCCGCAGCTTCCTGCACAACTTCTGACTGACGTGCCGGGCTACGCCACACGAAAACACCACCTTATTTTATCTGATTGGAGCTCTAGCCTGTGCTTTCATAACTTGCTAACTTAACACATCAGCCAGCCATGCTTGAAGTCAAATGGCCGTCGCCCCGGTTGGCTTGTTAAGTCCGCATGCCTGGTTTGATTGCATAATTGTAGCCACCAGCGTTGTGTGTGTCAGCCACCATCTCATTGCTCGCACTTGAACTGAAGTGCCACAATGAGCCAGCCCACAGCTATGTGCGACTCTGTGCACTGCAGTGGATGTACAGTAGCAGCCTCGCTCTGCCCGGGTCCGCAGCTATCAGCTCTCTCTCTCTCTCTCTGGTGTATCCAGGATTATTGGGAATTCCCACAGCTCAGAGGATTTATTCAATGCATTTTGTGTCTCTCCACAGATTGTTTACTGCTATGAAAGGACACTGAGTTGAAGGTGAGTGCACTTTGATCTGACAGCAGTGCATCTAGAGCGATCTGTGGTGTGTTTGTGCTTTGAAATGTGTTATCTGTGTTGGAACCAGAGACATGAGTGCAAGGAGGAGAGGTGGGAAGCCAAACAGAGGAGGGGGGAGATTTAACAAGCCAAGAGGAGGCGGTGGAGGTGGAGGTGGAGGAGGCGGCGGTGGTGGAGGTCGGAAAGGAGCTGCTAGTGGTCACTGGGATGACGACGACGATTTCAGCCTTAATTTTGCACCCGCTCGTCCCACCAGGTAAACAGTCAAAGCAAACACATTCATTATCAGATGTAAGATTCATCACACTCTGTTCATTTTCCTCACTTGTTCCCCTCTGTTTACTTGGCTTTGCCTCCAGACCTGGCAGAGGACGTGGCGGTGGCGGCAGCCGTTCAGGTGGAGGAGGAGGAGCAAGAGGAGCAAGAGGAGGAGGAGGAGGAAGAGGAGGAGGGGGAGGAGGAGGAAGAGGAAGAGGAGGAGGAGGAGATCGAGCCAGGGATAGCAGAGGCGGCGGAAGAAGCAGCGGCAAGGTTCTCCCAAGGTCCCTGGCAAGGCCCAGGACATGCTCAAAGTCAGGTGACGGCGTCAGGCCGGAGGTGAGCACCATGCCCATGCAGAAGATATTCATGACTAATGAGAACCAAGAGCAACTCAAGGAGTTGCTGCGGGATCTGCAGTCTCAGGACTTTGATGAGCCATATGAGTGAGTACATTCTACTAAGAGACTAATTGGGGATGTGTTCCTGCTGCGTGATCTCATAACTCTCATGTCCTCTCTGCCTCAGTGAGTCCGGTTCAGATTATTCGGGGGGAGAAGAGAATGAGGAGGAAGTCGATGAGTTGGACCACCGCGAGGAAGGCCAGTTTTGGGAAACTAATGACGAGCCTGTGGAGAGGGCAGAGAGCCCAGCATATGAACTGTATGAGTCTGGTGATGAAGGGCCACCTCCTGAACCTGTCATCTCATTGTTTGCTATAGGAAAACTCAGCAGGTGATGTTCAGATTTGTTTATTTATGATGTTGGAGTTAACAGTAACTTAAAAAAACTGTTTGGTGAATATTTAGCTAGTCTTCTAACCTGCATATTATCTACCTGTAGGTATGGGTTTGACAGGGAGCGCAGCAAGCAGGCACTGGAGTCTGGTGGAGGGGATTTCGGGGCCACTTTGGAACAACTCCTCCTCCAGATTTTCAGCGAGCGCTACGGCCAGAAAGCCATTTCCTCCGACGGCCTTGGGGGGGTGCCTATGGACGAGTGTTTGAGCCAGAGGCAGGAAGAAGCTCTGGCTCTAACTGCCATTTACGGCGAGCGCTTCAGTGAGCGCATTGCAAACGCAGTCTGGACAGTTAGCCTGGACCTCTCGTTCCTCGCAGAGAATGCCTCCAGGAATGGCCGGCGCGTCGGGAGTCGAGGTGGCGGCGGAGGAGTTGTAAGCATTCACGATGTGTGCAGATTCTACCTGAAAGGACAAGGCTGCCGGTTTGGGGACAAATGCAAATTCAAGCACCAGCTCCCCACAAAAGGGCGATCTGGGGCTGGTTCCCCAGACCCCATGGGCCCGAGCCAGCCCGGCTTCAGCAGCTTTTCTCCTCCCGAGTATGAACTAGAAATCCGTTTCCCCAAAGGAAACCGATACCCGTTTCAGGCCCCCATAGTCGCCTTCAGCACCACCGACGAGTCGGTTGGAGCTGCAGGGAGGCTCAGTGTGACCGAAAGATTGTTTGGAGAAGCGCTGGCTGCAGCAAAGAGCAACGAGCCTGTTGTTTACACTCTGATCACCGTATGCGAGGATGAAGCCACCATGAATGAACTGCTGGCTGTTAGTCATCACAAATACAGCACGCCACCGCCTGTCGTGGTTCCTCCACCATCTCTTGCTATAGCAAAGAGCAAGAGTGTGAAAAGCAGTGCTTCGGAGGAGAGCAGGAGTAGCAGTGCTAGCAGCAGTAATCACACCACCAGCAGAAGGACTGCTCCACCCAACAACCAGAGACCTGTAGAATGTGAGTTAAAAAGATTATTTACTGTCGCTAATTTCAGTTCAACACTGTGTTTACATTTATGAGTTGAAATGCCATCATCTCTGTCCTTAAAGTGAAAGAAACGGCAGAGGCAGAGGAGCTGGATGAAAGGGATGATGAAGACGAGGACGAGGCCGTTCCAGTCGAGAGCGAGAGTTATGTCAATCTGCGGAAGAAGATGGTGACTAAGCACAGCATGAAGATGGACAACCTGCTGCAAGAAAACGGCAAGCTGTGTCGAGAATTTCAAAAGAAACAGGTAAAAAAAAAAGAGAGACTGTCGGTGACAATTAATCTAACTTTACATCCACTCCAACACGATGTGTTTTAATGCATCACTGTCCCATCCATACTTGTCTTCACCCAGTCTTCCAGGCGTTTCAGGTCCATGTTGGAGCAGAGGAGGAAACTGCCGGCTTGGCAAGAAAAAGAAAACATCCTCGACCTGTTAGACCGGTGCCAGGTGCTGGTGGTCAGCGGGATGACAGGGTGGGTAACACAGGGCAGCTTAAAGTGTTGGCAGTCATTCTATACTTACCTTTTTCGTAATTTTTACACCTACGAAAGATATGTGAAAAGATGTGTGATAAAAGACACCCAGTAGAGATCCTGGAAGGCTGTATATACATATAGATATATTTAAAGAAGAAGATTGTGTTTAACGCTTCTTTTTTCTTTCTGTTACCTCTCTGCAGATGTGGTAAGACCACTCAGATCCCTCAGTTCATTCTGGACGCCTCATTAACCGGCCGAGCGGACGAGGTGGCCAACATCATCTGCACTCAGCCGCGCCGCATCTCTGCCATCTCTGTGGCCCAGAGAGTGGCCCAGGAGCGGGCAGAGTGTCTGGGCAACTCAGTGGGCTACCAGATCCGCCTGGAGAGCGTCAGGGTACGATGGGCGCAATTGACATGTACATCTAGTATGAAAGATCTAAAGCCATCTGCTTTTAGTCACTGAGTCCAAAGGATTTTGAAATATATGCTACATATTCTTAGTATGTGTAGCCATGCTTCATATTATAAAATAATTACTTATACATTATCCCTTACTACTTTCTTCTGTCAGACATCTGCCACCAGGCTGCTGTACTGCACCACAGGTGTGTTACTGAGGAGGCTGGAGGGTGAGGCGGACCTCACGGGCGTCACACACGTTATTGTGGATGAGGTGCACGAGCGAACGGAGGAGAGGTGAGTTTACAGAAAGCGTGCATTCGAGCAAATGTTAGCTTCTCAGTGGATTATAGAAATGTACAAAATAACCAGAACCTTGTTAGCTGTTTTTTTTTGGTCACCGTCTGTCTCTCTGTTTCATCTTTTCTTCATCAGCGACTTCCTGCTGTTGGTGTTAAAAGACCTGATTGTGCAGAGGCCCGACCTGAAGATCATTCTAATGAGTGCCACGCTTAACGCCAACCTCTTCTCTGAGTACTTTTACAACTGTCCCGCTATCCACATACCAGGTAAGTTCCCGCTCATAGTATCAGTTTTAGACATGATATGCAAATCCAACACAACTTATTTCATAGATATTCTTTTTCCATTCAGTGAATTTCTCTCATTTCAGGACGTACTTTTCCCGTCGACCAGTTTTTCCTTGAAGATGCCATCGCTAAGTCACGGTGAGTACGTCCTCCATCACTTCAACAGGTGTTTCAGAAAAAGGATACAAACACACACAGGGAGAGACGAGAGGTCCAGATCCAAAATATCATAATTGTCTGTCTTTACCAGCTACGTCATTGAGGATGGCAGCCCTTACATGCGCTCAGGGAAACAGAATTCGTCTTCCACAAGCGGACGGGGAGGCAGAGTAGAGCCGAGGGACTTGGTGGACGACTTAGGCGATGACATGTGGAACTTCATGAATTTCTGTAAGAAGGACTTCGTCAAAGACTCTGTTCCAGACCAGCAGCTCAGCCTGCAGGAGCTCACAGTCAGATACAAAGGTGGGTTTTTAATTATCATAAACTGAAATAACCTCTTATATGGTTTATTTAAGTTTAAACTTTTAAGTGTACCTCCTTGGTCTTAAAATGTTTTTCTGTCGATGCAGACACCAAGAAGCCTGTGCTGAAGACCATCGCTGCAATGGACCTGGACAAGATCAACATGGATCTGGTGGAGAGCCTGCTGGAGTGGATTGTAGATGGAAAACACAACTACCCTCCAGGTAAGAGGCTGGTCGAGGTACATTCAAAACTCTGAAGAATCTTTATTGTGGACTTGATGGTGGGATTCATCTTTTGGTTTCTGTGTCCAGGTGCGGTGCTCGTGTTTCTGCCAGGCCTGGCTGAGATCAAGATGCTCTACGAGCAGCTCATGTCCAACAGAATCTTTAACAACAGGGGCGCCACCAGGTCTGTGACTAAAGTCGTGTGTGCATTCTGCAAATGTAATTCCTGTTATTGTCGAATTGTCACAGTCACATGCTGACTAATGTGGCTGTCCTTTCCCCTTGTTAGGTGTGCGGTGTACCCGCTCCACTCCACCTTGTCCAATGAGGAGCAGCAGGCAGTTTTCAACCGGCCCCAAGAGGGCGTCACAAAGATCATCATCTCCACAAACATCGCTGAGACCTCGGTAACCATTGACGACGTGGTATATGTCATCGACTCCGGCAAGATGAAGGAGAAAAGGTGACCTCACATTGTACACATGTTGATTCCTTTGATATACTGTATGGAAATGTGTGTATTTTATTGCACAGCGGTTGTGACTTGTACCACATATTTGCTGTCACACACAACACGACATACAGTTTTTTCTAATTTGTTTCAGAGCTTCATGTTTTTATAATCTACATCTGTTATATTTTTCTTCAGGTACGATGCGTCTAAAAGCATGGAGAGCCTGGAGGACTCGTGGGTGTCCCGAGCCAACGCGCTGCAGAGGAAGGGTCGAGCGGGTCGCGTGGCCTCGGGCGTCTGCTTCCACCTCTTCACCAGCCACTGCTTCCAACACCAGCTGGCTGAGCAGCAGCTGCCCGAGATCCAGAGAGTGCCTCTGGAGCAGCTCTGCCTCCGGTACATCCATCTGTTTGCTCTTTGCAAAACGCCAACCTGCTTTGTTGTCTCTGTAAATCCAAATAATAGAGGTTTATGACCGGATTTATGCTCGTATATGGAGGGGAAGCCGGGCCAAAAGCAGATCTTTTTACTTGTAGCACCATGTTGATTTTAGTATATGTGTAAACAACATTTCTCTCCCCTAGTATTCACCATTTCCCCCTCTCTCTCCGACAGAATCAAGATCCTGGACGTTTTTGCCGAGCAGACGCTTGAGTCCGTCTTCTCTCGGCTCATCGAGCCCCCCGCTATGGGAAGCTTGGACGCGGCCAAGCAGCGTCTGCGGGACCTGGGAGCTCTGACTGCAGATGAGAAGCTGACCCCGCTGGGCTACCACCTGGCCTGCCTGCCCGTCGACGTGCGCATTGGGAAGCTCATGCTGTTCGGTGCCATCTTTCGCTGCCTAGACCCAGCGCTCACCATCGCCGCCAGTCTGGCCTTCAAATCACCATTCGTAAGACACCATTTGCCCCTGTTGAGATGCCATTTGTGTTATTTTTTAATAGAGAAGAACCTACATAATGATTATTAGTCATCATAATGTGGAAATACTTGTATATCTGTTATCTCATCTGTGTTTTCCAGGTGTCTCCATGGGACAAACGGGAAGAAGCCAATGAGAAGAAACAAGCCTTTGCCTTGGCCAGCAGTGACCATCTAGCTTTGTTACAGGCATATAAGGTACTGACCGGACTCGAGCACACAATCAGTGTTTTATATGTAAAAATGCTTCTCAAATGATGGGTGTGATGGATTTTCCCCTCCTGCAGGGATGGTGCTGTGCTGCAAAGAATGGCCACCAGGCCGGCTACGTTTACTGCAGGGAGAACTTCCTGTCTTGGCGAGGCTTACAGGTTTTTATTTTTGCTTCACGTCGAAATAACTGACATGAATCTAGTAATTCAGGTTTATTGTGTTCATCTTTGCCTTCTGGGTTAGAAATACTTCCAAAAAAATCTCTGTTGTGGCGTGTGCAGGAGATCGCCAGTCTGAAGAGGCAGTTTGCTGAGCTGTTGTCTGACATCGGCTTCATCAAAGAAGGACTGAGGGCCAGGGTTATAGAGCGCACAAGCTCTAAAGGCACGGATGGTGTTCTGGAGGCGACTGGCCGGGAGGTAACACACACAAGACGAGCTTAGCAGTGCTGGAAGTGGTTTGTTTGTCCTTCCAATGGACGTTGATATACAAGTTTTAAAATATCGCTTTGTCCTCTCCAGGCTAACTTGAATGCTGAAAACATCCGGCTGATGTCTGCCATGCTTTGTGCTGCCCTCTATCCCAATGTGGTCCAGGTGTGTATCCATTCTTTGTAGTCATTGAATAAGAAGGTGAAGCTTGTGATAATGCCTCTTCTCGCACGCTCATTATCCTGTGTTCCATCCTATCGTTCCAGGTTCGAGCTCCTCAGGGGAACTACAAGATGACCAGCAAAGGAGCGATGAAGATGCAGCCCAAAGCCAACGAGCTCCGCTTCATGACCAAGGACGACGGCTGTGTCCACGTGCACCCCTCGTCTGTTAACTACACGGTGAGACACGAGAGAAGAGTTACCGTCTTGTAGCGAACGGCTCGTTGGAGCGACAAGCCTCCTGACTCTTCTTTGTGTTCCAGGTCCGCCACTACAACAGCCCCTACCTGGTTTACCACGAGAAGGTGAAAACGAGCCGCGTCTTCATCAGGGACTGCAGCATGGTGTCCGTGTACCCGCTGGTGCTGTTCGGAGGCGGGCAGGTCAACATGGAGCTGCACAAGGGAGAGTTCGTCATCTCGCTCGACGACGGTTGGATCCGGTTCGCTGCCTCCTCTCATCAGGTCAGAAATAACAGAGATCTAATAGTTTAGGGTTAAATTATGAAAAATGCTGTACAAGCAAATCAAATGACACGCATGAACTGGCCTCTGTAAATATGTGTGTCACTCAGGTGGCTGAGCTGGTGAAGGAGCTGCGCTGGGAACTGGACCAGCTGCTGGAGGACAAAATCAGGAACCCGAGCATGGACCTGTGCAGCTGCCCCCGCGGCTCCCGCATCATCCACATGATCGTGCAGCTCATCTCTACTCAGTAGCTCTGCTACTTCACGCCCACTTTTCACCCCTTTAGTCACACCTCAAGGGCTTAAATGCATGGAGCTCTGCAGTTAAAATGTCGTTGTGCTCCTGCATCACTGCCACGAAGTGAATTTAATATCATGTCGCTCCATTATTTAGAGAAGTACGGGTCAACAACCATGAACCTGGTTATTATTTGCGACGTATCAGGATCAGCAGGGTAGATATCGGACTCGGACTGAATTCCTGTGGTTGGAGTCGATCACCACACCATCCTGCTGCCGCCAGACAATTCAGTGTCAGTTTACAAGAAAAACAAAGCTATTATTGTGTTGCTGCACTCGAGGCTTTTCAAAGCAAAAACTGCCTTCAAAGAGAAAAATGGCTTTATGCAGGTGATTCACAAACCTCCATCATTGTTATCGCTGGAATGAAGCGCTTCTTTTCACAGGTCTTACCATGACGACAATAGAACTTTTGAATGCCACTCTACTACTGTATGTGCAGTAAATTGGCGCACACGCGATTGTTGAATTTTGATGTCATTTGAATACAGTGCATATTTATTTTGGGTTGTGCGTGCCTCGCTCACAACTGACAAGTTTCTTGGGTCCATATTGGATTTTCTTCGTATCCTCACAGTGGCTGCACACTAAAAGTTGTGAATATTTTCTTTATATTGCATGACTGAGAGATCCAAGAGCTTCTGCATGGTATCTGGTAGTTTTACATTTACTGAATGTATTTAAATGTCACAGTGATGTCAAAAAAACCAACTGCATTTTCACAACGTGGGAATGCAAGGGCTTTTTAAAATCCGGAGAATTTGGTGAGAATTGCCAAAGAATTTGAAAGCTTACTGTCTTAAAAAAGTGATGAATTCCACTGCACTCAAAATAAAAAGGCAAAAGACTGACTGAATGTTGGCTCCTCTTCTCTTATTGAGTGTTGTGTTGTAGTTGACGCTGTCTTGGATGCAACAAAAGAATTTACAGGCTCGTGGGTGAGGCCAACCCCTCCATTCATGAGCGAGTCCGTCCTGTCTCTACGACAACAGGGCATAAACAAATAGGGTATCACTGTCCCGGTTGAAGCCATTCAGTTGCCACTTACAACAGTGCCAAGTCCAGAACTGGTAAGATAAACGCGTGTATTTTAATATTTGTGATTATTTCAAGAGCTGAAGGTGTTTCAAGGATGCTATTTATGTACTTCCTAGCTGTTAAATGATCGAAAACTGTTAATTGTAGCATTCCTTTGTGTACAAATCTAATTTTACAGATGGGTAAATGATCTCTCGTCATATTGGAAGTGACCTTGACATCTTTCATTATGGTAAAGTAAAAGTAACATTATACTATTATACAGGACGACCCAAACTATTCAATGTAGTCGAGGAATCAAACCTAATTGGAATAAACTCTTATTTTCTTCAAAGCCCACCAAATCCAGGAAATCAAGGTCCCACAGTTCAAGGCCCGCCAAGAAGACTGGGAGTCCAAAAACACCCAAAAAGAGGTCTGCTAGTGCCAAGACCGCCAAGACAGAGGTGGACATCCTCAGCCCGGCAGCCATGGAGAACGTCTACTACATTGCTCACAACGCAGTGGACTGTCTGGAGTTCAGAGGCTTCGGGTGGCCACATTCAAATAAGAAGAAGAAGAAAAAGAAGAAGGGAACGAAACGGAAGAAGAAAAAGTAGAACATTTCTGCCAAACCTTGAGAAAATGTTCCACTTTTGCTTGAATTTTAATACCTTGCTGATGGCACCATCTGGTGGGCAAAATTAGTAATGACAAGTTCAACTGCTAGAACCAGAGCAATGCAGTAATATGGACTTTCTTTTTCTTTTAACAAATTCATATAAAACTGCAAAATCGTGCCAGTAAATCTTGACTTCACATATGAGACAGAGACTTCAGAATTCATTATCAACAACTTTTTATTGTAAGCAGAGCGAGAATTGTGTCATATAAAGTTTGGCAGTTGTTATGGATAAACTGGAAGCTTGCAAAGGAAACGCTTAAACTTTGTGTAATGCCACACAGAAGAGCTTCTATTCATATTCAATTTGGAGAACATTATTTACACCTAATGTGGAGATAATGAACGTCATGTGCAAGTTAAAAACACCACAGTGCGTCCCAGAAAAGGCCAGACGACAGTGCCATGATACTGGACTTAAAGTGATCCCACCAGTGAGTTGTCATGTTCTTTAAATCCAGTTGTTTTTTTTAGCACAATTTATCTTATAAAAATAGGCTATAATGAGAACACGCCTCTAAAACTAATAGGAAGAAACAAATGCGGTTCCAGGCACTGTTAATATTCTCATACATATTTTACATTTTCAACCCTTTTATGAAATGTATGCTTGTTATATAATAACCCTGTAAAATAAATAGTTTCTCTCCAGAGTCTCTTCTGTTCTTGCTCGCAGCATGGTCCCGCTCTGGTCACTCTGGGGGCTTCTTCTTGGCCTCCACGTCTTTTTTAAAGGCTTCGATCTTCTTGGCTATGTTGGGAACCTACAGAGGAAAAACGCAGTACAGTCACTACAGTCTTGATGCACATATGCAGATGTCAGTTTATTAGGAACACGTAGCTCAAAGTAGTGCAGTGTAATACAAAGTTCTGCAATAAATCCTCCCTCTGTGATGGCTGTGATTGATTCAACTTTAAACGGAATTGCATTACACTGAGAGCTGCTTTTCTTATCTTGGGTCCAGCCCACTTTTATCAATAATAAAGGCCTTATTATTGATCATAAAGTTGATATACGTCACTGGAGGGAATTAATAGCTCCTGCAGCACCACACCAGGCAGACACCCTTGGTTTGTCCGATGGAGGGCGTGGTAGAGATGAGTCCGTGTGACAAGCAGAAAACTTCAGGTTGGTTCACATAAAGATCAGTTTGAATCAAACTTACATCATAGTTTTGAGCCAGGTACATCCCCACAACATTTCCCAAGGTGAAGCCAGCCTGGAAGACAAACAACACATGTCATCTAAGGCCGAAACTATCTTACTCACTCACTGATGAAGTAACATCTCAGAAGTTTCACACGAACGTTCATTAAAGTGACCTTAACGTTTAACTGTTATCTTCATGGTTGGTGACAGGTTTTCAGCTTTGTTTTCAGAAAACTAACACAGACATGACATTAACAGCAAGTTATCTTTAGGCTAACACGTTAGCTAGGCTAGTTTCGCATCTGTCAACATCCTGTCACACGTCGATGTCATGCATTTTGACGTCGATTAAACTCACCAGGAACTGTAACATGGTGAATAACGAAGGGTTAGCAGCAACTGACCAACTTACTGACACAAAATCAGGCAGTAAGTTGAAGGTTGGGGAGGAAACCGGCCGAGTTACTGTGCTAACGAAGCTAGCCCGTCATCAACAACGCGTGTACGCATGCGCGCGAAAATACACGCTCGCGTTGTTTCACGAGCACGTACGCTGTAGTCCTCTCCTCAACCTGCGCTGTTTTCGTCTCCCGTTTGCGAAACTACAACTCCCGACACCCCACGAAACCTCTCGTGCGTACGTACTGTGGGTGTTGTTGCAATGGTGGTGTCGGTGGGACATTGAATGACTTTGGCTCCATCACGAAATTTGCTGGTTTATTAATTTTCTGTTCATAAACCGCGAACATGGAGGCTCTTATCCCCGTGATAAACAAGCTCCAGGACGTGTTCAACACGGTGGGGGCGGATATCATACAGCTGCCGCAGATAGCAGTAGTGGGAACTCAGGTAAAAATGCTCTGTGCATTTTGTGATATAGCGGCTGTCATGCTAGCTAGGTAACCTTGCTGTACCGTAACGCTTGCACAGATGTGGATACAATCAATAGAAGAAATTATCTAGATTTAAAGCAAAGCTAAATCTTCATTAACCAAGATGAATTGAGGCTACACCAGAGGACGTAGTTACAAATACGGCATATCAGGCTGGACTGCTGCACATCTCATTTGCAAAGTCTGCACTGGCAGTGTGGGAGAAATCTATTTCCATCTCCAATCAGTGCTATTTAAAGAGCCTCATCCACACACACTAACCTCTGTTAGCTTAAACCAGGCCACTGCTCCAGGAAGAGACAGGTGCAATTAGCTGTGTTGGCTGCAGCCCTGATCCACCATGAGGCCAGGAGAGGACTATGCTGGATGTGATGTGTTATATCAGGAAGTCCTTGCTTTAGCCTTCAACTGACCCGTGTCCTTGTCTGTGATTTGTGTCTCCAGAGCAGTGGCAAGAGCTCAGTGCTGGAGAGCCTGGTGGGCAGGGACCTGCTGCCCCGAGGGACCGGTATCGTAACCAGGCGACCTCTCATCCTCCAGCTGGTCCATGTAGATCCTGGAGATGCAAGGAAGAATGATGAAATCGGTATGCACCAAAATCGCTCTAATCTCGGAAGTGTTTCAGACCAAGGACTCCACTAATTGTAGTTTCATTTTCTGTGTCCAGCATGAAAGGAGAGGTACAATATGCTGGTGCTCAGTATTCTCTCTGTCACTGTCTCTTTAATCACTTGCAGATGCCAGGGTGTGAAAAGCGCAACTTCACAAAGGTGCATTGTACAGGTGTCTCCACATTCGATAACCTAGGCTGCGGTCGAATAGTCAAAAAAAGTACATCCTTTTCTCTTTTCTTGTACTTTTTCTTGGAGGAAAGCGTCGTAAGGTCAAGGAAAGATGTGACAGAGAATTCATAAGGACTAGACGGCACATAACCAACATTATTTCCTTATTTCCTTTCATAAAGGATCGTCCAGTGTACCCAGTGCTAAAAGTAGATAAAAAAGGAAGTATTGAAGCTCAGCATTAAGATGATTCAGCCGGCTCTTATCATGGCTTAGATACTTCTGGGTCATTTCACTCAGTTTGGAACCTTCCTAAGTAAAAGCAGACTATTCGACCGTAGCCCTTGATTGGCTTTTTAGCTGTGTTTCTTCCTCCTCCTCCTCAAATTCACACCTGTAACTCCAGCTGCTTTATCCACCAGACCAGTAACTGTCGTCAGGCGTCGATCCTTCTGTTAGCCGTGCTTGCTTAGCCTCCTGCACAGAGTCAGTCATCCGACATTGTTAGCTCCTGAGCTATAACTGTAACCTGTACTGTGTTATTGTGTCTTTCAGGCAGAGAGGGTGAAGAGTGGGGCAAGTTTCTCCACACGAAAAACAAGGTAAGAATTTTCTGATGCATAACATCAGATGAATCCTCTTGACCCTTGCTTGTCTTTATATATTTTTTTGTTCTTCTTCTTGCAGATCTACACAGATTTTGATGAAATCAGGCAAGAAATTGAAAACGAGACGGAGCGAATATCAGGGAACAATAAGGTGAGACATGGATGGAGGATGGAAGTGATTTCTGATATAGACGGCTTACATCTCGACTGCTAAGCGAGGAGGGTCAAGCCAACTGTTAATATAGCGCATTAAGATATGTTATGTACATTTGTTGAAGAGAAATAATCAAAAATACATGTGATTCTCAAGGAACTTATGCACAATCAAGATGAAATCTTAAGTAGAAGATATAATAAGGTCCTTATTAATATTAGTAAGATTTGCATATAAATAAATAACTAAACTTTAAGGGCAACTCATTATTAACTTCTGCAGCAGCTAATGATGTAAGTTTGCTTCCTGTGAAATGTATTCCTTCTTTCCTTTGCAAGTTCGAAAACTAGGGGCACTTTCTGGGCTAGCTGCAGGCGAAGTAAGGATTAGGGACAAATAATATGTACAGAGCATTAAAACGATCCAGACACAACGAGATGAAAGAATACATAACTTCTTTTCCCCAAATCTGAGTATGTGAGCAAAGGCTCGACTGTGGATTTAGCCCTGAGCTGAGGAAACTGAATTTCACAGCAGAGCTTATAAAGTATGTTTATCAAATTTTAGACCACAGTGGAAAATCATACCAACATTTTTTTGGCACGTAGCTCAGGGCTACTGGGGCCCAAAGGGTTTCGGGCACTCTTCTAGGAAGAGAAAAGAGGGCAAGTGGAAGAAAAAGTTGCTTTCGTTTGTGAAACTTTGGGTTATTTACACGACCACAGTTCCCTGAGTAGTGTGTCGAGTGTCTCACATTGGGCACATCCTCTTCAGATGCTCTAAGCTAGTCGGTGTAACAGTGAGGATGGAGACCTTCCCACTTTTAATTAGGTTTAGCTTTGACAGCTAAAGTTTCAACTCTGCTTGTCTGCTGTCTCTCTGGAACCTAGCTTAAGGATGCAATACGTAAGGATATTGGTTTAATTAGCATGCTAACCAGCTAGCCCCAACTTGCTCTGTCTTGTAATGCCACTCCAAACTCCTGCTCTGTATCGCTAGCTGCAAGGCTAACTGTGCTAACTGACCACTGGCACCTACAGTTAGCACTAGTGAGTTACTCTGGTGATATGCTACACGCTGTTTTTCGAAATGACCTTAGATAGCTCTCCAATTCTGACGTATTGCACCTTTAACTGTCCACTGACTCCAGCACAAAGCCGGTCACCCTGCATTTTGTCTCTATAGTTTTTCAGGAGAACTGCTCTGTCATCTGCTACATGTGGAGTGTAGCATTTAGGAACAGTTAGCCAAACTGCTAGCGAGACTCTCCAATAGCAATACCTACTCGTGTAGCAAGCTAACGTTAGCTGCTCTCCCTGGCTGGTTGGCTACCAAATTGGAAGTTGAGACTCCCAGAAGGCCCATGCCCTCCCCCAGCCAGGTCAGGCCAGCTGTAGCAGATACCTAGCCCCAGTCTGTGCATCTTATTGGGATACATTTGAGTCACATAGCGAAGGATCAGTTTCTTTAAAAAAGAAAATGGATACGTGGCCCTCTTTGTAAAAAAACAGAAGGTTGTAGTTGTTCTGAAGATGTTTGTATGATTCTCAAAAACTCTTCTAATCATCTAGTTGAAAAAAATGCAGTCCATGGCTCGATGGAAACCATTTTTAACCTGTTTCTCAAGTCACAAGTAGGCAGCAGGTCGCTACGTAGTTAGAAAACAAGAGTTGCAGCTTGGGAAATGTTTGAAACACCTGCATGTCTTGTTGACTGCTATTAGCAAACAAAATGACTTTGACCAATAGCAGTGGCCGATGTTTATCTGTTGTGTCATATGAATTTTGTAAGGCTATGTACTGAACTAAGTACTAGCTACTAAAAGTTGTAATCATTGAGTAGGGGGCTCGGGGGGTGTTGGTGTTCACAATTGGTGCATCCCTATTGAAAAATCTTTATCTTGCAGCTGGCAGATTGCTTGTAATCCAGATGTTCAGACGAGTCATTTAAGATTTGAGGGTACCTTCATAGCAGCCGTAAGTGTTGTTAAACAACCTTCTGGGTTTTTCAAACATCGCCAGGTGTTAGTAGCTCACCTGGTAGACCGTGAATCAAGGTTGAGTCCTTGCCACAGCTGCCCAGACCTGATTCCAGCCTGAGGTCCTTGTTCTTTCTCTCCCTGCTCGTAGTGTCTCTCTCCAGCTGTCACTTTCACAAATGAAGCATAAATGTCCCCAAAAAGTGTAAAAAAAAAATGGAAAAACATTGCTGGATATTTATTCATCAGAAAACGAGCTGCAGTGCACAGCCAGCTGTGTCAAAAACAGCACCATGACAGTTGTAATCTCGCAGTTAATAAGTATTATCGTCAGAATTGACAGCCAGGAAGTGTAAAACAGTGCTGAGCTGTTAAACACACCGCACACGTCTATTCTTTTCTTGTCCCTCTGCAGGGGATCAGTGATGAACCCATTCATCTGAAGATATTTTCTCCTCACGTCGTCAACCTCACGCTGGTGGATCTGCCAGGAATCACTAAGGTAACGCACGCTTTACTTCCTACTCCCCCATGACGAGGCTTTGATCATCTCGAACCTCTGGGGAAATACTCTCCCCAAAAAAACAAGATTTACCGGGTCTGACTGGTTACTGGTGTTAATTTTTCCTGTGTGGTCGATGCTTTTGTGTATTTCATATTCGTTGACTGCTGGGAATTCATTCTTGATTCCTTCTGAACCTGCTGACAATGCCCAAGAGTCTTCCGGCTTTGATTCCAGCCTCATTAGTTCCGCCCTTTGGTCGAACGCCCGTTAATCAGAGAAATCCCTCGCCGCGGCTTCCTGAGGAACCCAATTGACACGTTCTTTGCTTTTAATTGGTGTTGTTCCCCTCAGGTGCCGGTGGGTGATCAGCCTAAGGACATCGAGGTTCAGATAAGAGATCTAATCCTGAAGCACATCTCCAACCCCAACTGCATCATCCTGGCCGTCACAGCGGCCAACACAGACATGGCGACCTCGGAGGCCCTCAAGGTGGCCCGGGAGGTCGACCCTGATGGTAAGGACAACTGAGAGGAAGGCATAATCCAAAAAACCTCATGACAATCAGATTTTTTTTATCTTAAATAAACCTTTACTGGCTGACTTGAGTGAATGTGTCTCACCAGGCAGGAGGACGCTGGCTGTGGTGACCAAGCTGGACCTGATGGACGCCGGCACCGATGCGATGGACGTGCTGATGGGCCGAGTCATTCCTGTCAAACTGGGACTCATCGGAGTTGTCAACAGGTCCGGAATACCACATTTACCACCCTGAACACATCACGAAACACTCCATCAGTCATTATAGAGATAAGTGTGTTACACTGTAGACGAGAGGCTCGATATGAGTTTACTGCTGTATAATACATCTTTAATGCTTTTATATCAGTGTCTGTTGCTAGAAGCTGCCATTATCATTGAGGTCAGTTTAATGAACATCAGTAGCCATTATCTTCCATTCAAAACACATACAGTGTCATGACTTACTGTGCATTAGGCAGCCCAACAAGAACAAGCTATTATATCATGAGAGTATAGGATAACAAGATGCTGTAAATATAAGATCGTATCACATGTACCGACATTTACTTGTATTTTCCTTTCATTGTCCAGGATAACTGTTGGTGTGGTTTTTGTGTTTACAATTTTAGGAGCCAGCTGGACATCAACAATAAGAAGACCGTGGCCGACGCCATCCGAGACGAACATGCTTTCCTGCAGAAGAAATATCCGTCTCTGGCCAACAGGAACGGAACCAAATACCTGGCCAGAACCCTCAACAGGTCGGCGTCATCATAAATATGACCGTGACAAACTGTTTATCGAAGCCTTCCGTTGGCGTAAACCATTTTAAGGTCCCGGTATCACTGTGCCAGCAGTTGCTTATGTTGCGGCAGGCTGGCAGACAAAACAGAAAAATAGGATTTAAAGACGGGCTTTATTTCATGGTGGTAGTTTAATGGTGCTTTGAGCTGAATTCTCACCTAGATGAAAAGTTAAAGGTTTTCAGAAACCATTAATCAGTGCTACGCTAACTTTATACACTGGTTGCATTGGTGCACCTTACTTGTTTATTTAGATGCACCAGCACATTATTTAGTTGACCAAATAAAACCCTTTAATGTAGCTTCTTAACAAATTATGTAAATGGTTGTAAACAAAGGCAGCTGTCTACACACCCAGTTGGCGTTTCGTAAAATATGTTTATGAGCTAAATTTCTTCAATCTGACCTGCTCAACATCAGACGGACTGGCGCTACCAATGAAAGTGCTTAGTCGCACTTGACAGACCTTTGGGTGCATGTGCCAACAAAATATTTGCACCCCGAATCCCTTTTAGTCCTCCTGAGGAGAGCATGAACGGCTGTACCAGATTTAGACCAACCCATCCAATTGTTACGGAGACATTTCACAAAAAGAAATCAAAACTGTGAAATGAATAGAAAAGCATTTTCACCATTCTGTTACTTTGGTGTGTCAGTATTACACCAGTTGAGAGTTTTTACTTGTAAACTCCAAATGGTTTCCTTTCAAGAGAGGCCAGGATCAGGACCTCATTCAAAAGAGTTCAAGAATAGTAACCAGTTTATTTTGGGTGTGCCATTTTCTGTAAAAAAGCCTGTCAGTCTGCAGAAGTACCTCTCCCAGTATGACTAGGTTTACTTTCCTTTGCAAAGTAGAATTCCTTCTGTGCACCACACAGTCGGCCCTTACCCTCCCCTAGCTAGTAGCCACGGCTGGGTAGCTTTAGCAGCAACCTAACCCTCTTATGTATCAATTTTTTAAAGAGCTCAGAAGGTCGTTTGTAACACTTAAGCTGATCTGAATGGATTTCCATAATCCTCAAACACTCTTCTAATCATCTGGATGAAAAGTGATTCAGTCGATGGCAAGGTGGTAATTAATTTTAACCTGTGTTTTGCAAGTTGCCTCGTCTTATCCTAATCCAAACAAAGATACGGCGGGTGGCTACCAGCGAGGACACAAAGTTAAAGCACAAAGATGTTTAGAGGAGTTAGTTGAGCGTGTAATAACGGAGCTGATAGGCTCAATATTAATGAACAGAGACGAACAGCTGCCAGCTGCTGGGATAATGGATTCTTTCTTTCATTGACAACAGATGTTTACCTGACCAGTCACATCTCAGGACATAATTTCACACATCTGCATAAAAACTGACCCCTCTGCCCTTTCCTCGCCACGACAACAGGTTACTGATGCATCACATCCGAGACTGCCTCCCCGAGCTGAAGACACGGATCAACGTGCTGGCGGCCCAGTACCAGTCCCTGCTCAGCAGCTACGGCGAGCCCGTCGAAGACCAAAGTGCCACCCTGCTCCAGCTCATCACCAAGTTCGCCACGGAGTACTGCAACACCATCGAGGGCACGGCCAAATACATCGAGACGGCCGAGCTGTGAGTAAACCTCTCTCCCCCCCTGCTCGGCCACATGGTGATGCTGTTGATCCAGCGCAGGGAAAATGAGCAAAACAACTGCATTGGTTTCATCATTTAATATGATACAACTTGTAAGTTGAGGCACGCACCGCCTCTGTGAAGGAAGAGCTGACAGGAGAGCGGGCCAAGGGGTTCACATCACAGCTAATATCCCCCCGCTGCTATTTTTCAGGTGCGGCGGAGCCAGAATTTGTTATATATTCCACGAGACTTTTGGCAGAACATTGGAGTCCGTGGATCCTCTGGGAGGCCTCAGCACCATAGACATCCTAACAGCCATAAGGAACGCCACCGTGAGTGCTGCTGCTGCATCGTCGTCTCATAAATGTGACATCGTTAAGGGGCCCTGGTGTTTGTCTTGTCATCATTAGTTCGGCGAGCTATTGTTGAAACAACACAAACATGGCTTTTCTTTTCCAAAATACAGTCTCACTTAGCACAAGTTGATCTGGGTAATAAGTGCTAACCCGCAGCTCCCTCCTCCTCCTCCTCCTCCTCCTCTACCAGGGCCCGCGTCCGTCGCTGTTTGTGCCCGAGGTGTCCTTCGAGCTGTTGGTGAAGAAGCAGGTGAAACGCCTGGAGGAGCCCAGTTTGCGCTGCGTGGAGCTGGTCCACGAGGAGATGCAGAGGATCATCCAGCACTGCAGCAACTACAGCACACAGGTAATCACTTCTGTCAAAGCAGCCGCTCGCCTTTTTTATTTATCTTTCCCCCCTCGCACGCAGACACTCACATCCAGAACGTTCCGTCCCGCAGGAGCTGCAGAGATTCCCGAAGCTCCACGAGGCCATCGTGGAAGTGGTCACCTCCCTCCTGAGGAAGAGGCTGCCCATCACCAATGATATGGTACCGTCACATTCGTCTTTGTCTGAATTTGGTACCATCTTTTCGGCTGCAGTGTTTAATGAGAATCACTGATTTGATTGATAACTCGAGTCTTCCTGTTTTCTCGTCGCAGGTGCATAACTTGGTGGCAATAGAGCTGGCCTACATCAACACCAAACATCCAGACTTTGCAGACGCCTGCGGGGTGTTGAATAACAATATAGAGGTCTGTGCTCATAACAGCTCATACATTATTCTGCAGGAATAAAGAGAGAAGAGGTGAAAACCTGATGTTGCTTATTTGTAGACCTGGGATTATGTATTCATATATTTATAAAAAGTTTTTTATGTAAAAAAGTATTATTCAACTGAAATATGTGGAAGCAAACAAAAGCTGAAATATTCAGAGTCTAATATGCATCTGAAAGTTCACCACTAATTATAACTGAAAAGTTTTATAATTTCAGAAGCTGATTTTAATTTGTGTTTTTGTTCATAAATGAAGTTTATGAAGTCTAAGTGCTCAAATTCACTTATTTTTGGATCTAAAAATGAAAGTTAATAAATGAAGGTGGACAAATTGGATTTGGCGTAAAATTCAGCCACCAAAGCTCACTTAACTTAAACTTGAGCCTGCAGGTTATTAAAGATGGTCTTGCTCTTGTTTTTAAGGGAGATTACACACTTAGATCATGTGACTGAGAGAATGTCACCTGACAGGACAGAGGTTTGTTTGATTGATTGATTGTGATTGGTTGAATTTTCAAATTTGAGTTTTGTATCTTATATGTTGGTGGCTTAATTTCACCAACTCAGTTTGAGGGTTAGTTTTGTTTTCTGTTTTTTTCTTTTTCTTTCTTACCTGTCATGAATTTTCAGATCAGAAATTGACAATTGACAGACATTGAGAACAGTATTTGAAAACTGAGTACTTCTTTTAAGAGAAAGTCGAAATTCCAGTTTCTGGTTGAAATCTAAACATTTGAAGTATTTTTAAAGTGTTCAGTGGTGATTACATTTCAGAAGTGTTACATTTCTATTATGGCTTTTCTTTGCTTCCATAGAAATGTCACTGCATCAAACTCGTTAGTCTTTTATCATTGAAGTCATTTAGATATTGCATATATTTATGTTTGTATTAAACACATTTAGTTATACAGAATCTTTTGGGTCGTATTTGAGGACGTCATTTTAGGGTCTTTGGGAAACAATGATCAACATTTATAACTTTGTAAAGACCAAACAACCAATCAACTTATAAAGAAAATAATCGATAATATTTTAACGCTTGAAATTTTAACTTTTAACTTAATGTCAGTCTTGTACCAAACTCTTTAGAATTTTCTTTAATATTTATTTAAATATCACGCACTCTTCTTTATGATATAGAACAAATCCCCTCATTTTTGAGTTTTTTAAGTTAATTGCCTTACATGCTCTCCGAGGACGCGTTGGAAGTTTTTACCATCACTGGTGCCATCGTGTGTTCTTGTGTGTTTGTAGGAGCAGAGGAGAAACAGGATGAGAGAGCTGCCGTCTGCGGTGCCCAGGGATAAGGTAAAAGAAACGGCCCTATTTTGAAATGTAACAACAGTAGCTCATCTGTTCTAATATTTCGCTGCCGTCTGCGCCGTCCTGAGCATAAAGAGGACTTGTGCAGTGTTAATTACTCATAGCACTGCAGGATGAGGATCTGTGGACCAAATGCCTCGGATAGTTTCCATCGAGGAATTTTATCCCACATCTCCCCTCTCCCTCTCAGACAGCCTCCTCTCTATCCTCCCCTCATATGACTTTTCCACCGCCAGCCTCCTCTCCTCCGTCTTTCCACGTTTCTCCTCTCAGTGCTTCTTTTTTCTCTCTCTCTCTCTCTCCGTTCCGGCTCTCATATTCCTGCTAGTCTGTTGGCAAAGGCCCGGCTGGCCCAACTGCGGTTTCTGGCGAGCCCCCTGCGTCTGGAGCAGACATGGACGGTGCCAAGGTGGGCACGTACGCAGCTCGCTGGCTCTGTGCGGGGCTGGCTGTGGTGGAGCATGGATGGATATTGATATGGATGGATGGATGGATAGATGGATGGATGGATGGATGGATGGCTGGGCATGGGCTGCTGGCATGCACTCTGATCTTTGTCTGCTGATGCCATTGCTCTTGTGACGCTCTCCTCCGGCCTGTGTCGACTCGCACTAACAACTGTTGTGTTTCCTGCAGAGTCTGTTTCCCCAAAGTTGGTCCACCTGTCTCACAGAACATACCTTCCTCTCCTTCTTTTCCCTTTTCTAATCTCTTAATACTTTTTTTTGGTACTTGGTTTCTAAGAATTATGTGATAGACCGTATACTCAGGCCTGTTTGGGACATTTTGTGTTGTAAATTGGGCTCAGATTACAGCAAAAAAATGCATAATGGCACCAAATCCCTGCAGAACTAATGACATTCCCATCAGCCTCGGCCTTACTCTGTGTTTAATGCTAATTAGCAAATGCTAGCTTGGTAACACACTAAACTACAATGGTTAACGAGGTAAACGTGACACACGCTTTACATCAACATGTTAGCATTGTCATTGTGAGCACGATGGCATGCTGATGTTAGCATTCAGCTCAAAGCGTCACAGACCTGCTAGCATGTAGATTCTTAGTCTTGTGTTTTTTTTTTTTCTTTACTGCACTGACCCTCGTGTTTTCCCTTCAACTGGCGCTTTAATAGATCGGTTCACTTCCTGTCTGTGAGAGCAGAGGAGGTGTCTTCCGAACTTCACCTCCAAATCAACGTTTAATTCTGTCCCGTTTGATTTGTGTTTGCTCTTCTGCATACGAACCGGCAGAAGAGCATTACCCTAACCATCCTCTCCCTGTGAACCCTAATGACAAGCGAAGGCTACTGTAATAATAATTCGGCGCCCTGGTTGGCGGTGTGATCGCATTTTTCGTGCTTCATTTGTCTTGTGTTTCCAGGCTCCTCAGGCGCCGGCAGCAGGGCCCCAGGCTGAGCAGGACGGCACAGGGACCTGGAGGGGGATGCTGAAGAAGGGAGAGGAAGCCCCTGGCTCCGGACCTGGCAGCCCCCTCAGAGGAGTTGTCAACCTGCTGGATGTGGTAACTAAACATGAGCCTGTCAGCATGCCGCGTTATCAAGACGAACGATTAGTGAACGTCTGATTATAACTTCGTCCCTCTTTTTCCCTCAAGCCTGTGCCGGTCGCCAGGAAGCTGTCGTCACGTGAGCAGCGGGACTGTGAGGTCATCGAGCGCCTCATCAAGTCTTACTTCCTCATCGTTCGCAAGAATATTCAGGACAGGTAGGACAGCTCAGATTTTGTTATTTTATTTTTTTAAATACTCCATATACTGTAATACAGTGTGCTCACTCTCCATCATAGCCTTCTGTAAAACACAGTTGTAGCAAAAGGTGATAAAACTGATTTGAAATACATTATAGAAAAGCAAAAAAGGACCAATAAAGTAATTAAAAATGCAGGAAAAAAATAGAAATTCACGTTTAACAAAATCTTGTCCTGTTGCAGTCTAATAGAAAATGTAATTCTTCCATCCCAACATTCATTAATAATGTATGATCCAATAATCAACGAAAGGTATTTCTGGTTTTTAGCCACTTTCTAGAAATGTCTCTCCTGCCAGCTGCTCCACCACGAGAGGGAACATTTTCTAATGGCACGGCACCAAAAATACAGGGTCTCGAGGTTCAATCAAATATCCACCTGGAGCACTTTGTGCAAAGTTTCATAATCCTCCTGCCAGAAAGAGATTAATAATGGGCAAGACCAGAAAATATGATAATGCAGCAGTTGGAAGATTTGGTATAATGACTCTTTTGAACCGGAGTAATGACGAACCTGATGAGAATTCTTTCCAGCAAAACTTTCTTCATGAAGCTGAACTTTGAATGAGTTTTCCGTTGAAGCTCCCCTGACTTTATATTCAGGTTTCTATAACGACTTTTAGCAAAATATTACTCAAGTACCTTTGTTTGATTTCTGTGCGTTCAGATTTTGTAAAACTCTTAAAAGTGCAATATGTAAGAATCAGCCACCTGCGTTTACGTGTTCTTTCCTACCATGAACACACACACACTGTAGTCAATGTTGAACTGCCAGTGTCCTGTTGCATTAGATACACGTTAGTGCACGATAGTCCCAAACAAATCAAGTGTTACCCCTGTTTGAATTGCTTTTGCAAAAACCTGCAGTGACCGCCTGTTTGAGGAACTTACTGAGCCATTTAAAAAGATGAAACAATATATTTTGGAGCTGTTTGTAGACAGGATAATAAAGTGGGAAAGCATTGAAAGACGTTGGATATTCTAATGTGATTTATTCACTATAAATTAAATATAGAATATTGGAAACCTTACATTTGAAAGTCTTTTCTCCCCCTAAAAATTAACACGAGGGTTGTAAACCTAATCCCACTTTAACAATCAGCAAACAACTGTTATTAACCATGTTAAGAATCTTTGAGCACTACCTGCGGTGATATAATCAACATTTGTTTCATGTGGTCTGACTTCGTTTAACCCTCGTTTCCACGCCACCAAAGTGAGTTTTTGCCAGGTTTTTGGAGTGCAAGCCCCCCTAGAGCTCAATAAGGAAAAATATATTGTATTTAACTCAAAGCTCGCACGTCAACAGCTCGATACTTCGACAGGCGCGGCCACCTGGCGGGTCAAACTCGAGCCCCGCCATCTGGGGGACGACACAATCACCCGGCAATCTTGCGTCCTTGTTCTCAACCATCTGTTCGGTCTGTTTCCTCTCTCTCTCTCTTTCTCTCTCCCTCCGCCTCAGTGTGCCGAAGGCAGTGATGCACTTCCTGGTCAACCATGTGAAGGACAGCCTCCAGAGCGAGCTTGTTGGCCAGCTGTATAAATCTGGCCTCCTCAACGACCTGCTGACCGAATCGGAGGACATGGCCCAGCGGCGCAAGGAGTCCGCCGACATGCTACAGGTAACAGATTCCAGCCTTTTTGGTGTGTTGTTCTCCCCGATGAATTGAGGTGCCGTGCCAGCCATTTTACTTTTTTTTTGTTTTAAATCTCGTCCGCAGGCGTTGCAGAAAGCCAGCCAGGTGATCGCTGAGATCAGGGAAACACACATGTGGTGAAGAAAACCTGCTCGGTGATCTCCTCATCATGCCTGACGGACCGACGCTCCACGCACTCATCATGTCTGAACATGACGTACCATGAAAATGCACTGTTCTGATCCCTGCTCTCATGTACAGTAGGTATCACATTAGCTCACAAGCTACCTGAACGAAACGTAAGTTAATTGAAGTTGTTTATTTAAAATGCTGTTGTTGAGTATACGAGAATGCACTGCCTCCGTTAGCTGAGATTTTAGAAGCTGTAGTCCCCCCCCCTCCCCGAGGCTCCTGGAGGACTTGAGAGTGCAGCTGACAGCAAAGTACTTTTCATTTCTGACAGACGGCGGTTAACCAGAACAGAAATTGACTTTTGTCTGAGGTGGAAATGAAAGTTTTGACGCCGTTTTGGCAGCTCCGCAAAGAATTCTGCAAATGTTTTAGCTCTGGGTGATGAGAAAGGATTAAAAAATTAAACAAATATATCTCCTCATCTGCAGCCTTTCCATTTAGGAGTAGCCGTCATGTGTCAGAAACCATGGAACCTCATAAGTCAGAGCAGGGATTTGGTCCGCTGAGTTAAAAAGGCAGGAAACGTTCGCCCTCCTACCTGTGTACATACTCCATCACTTTATTTTTTGCACTGTTGTCGCCACACTGTATTGTATAGAAAAGTCCATCACTCTGACACTGTATTACCATCAGAATCTTTATTTATTGTGTTATTTAACTGTGTGGAAAATGTAATGAGCACTCCTGCAGCTCGCTGCGGTAGGTCATTTAATTCTGTTTACATATCGCTGCCTACATGTGAAATTTATGGTGCACTGTGGTTCTGTGTGATTGGTTCCCAAAAGAATAAATAGAGCTATTTTATTGCCAGTCGAATGATTTGGACTCATTTGCTTTTAAGCTGCCAGATAGTGAGGACTGTTGGAAAGTAATAAAAAAACATCCATTGGTATGAATTTAAACCACAAACACGACTCAAAATCACAAGTCTTTTAATTGTTTATGTCTACAACCAGCTGTTTTACTGCTACTCCATCGTTTAATCGTGCGTTTTCTATCGTTGAGGTCGATACTGCTGCTCATTTTCAGACGCTTCCTTGCAGAGCTCCTGCCGACGTCTGCGTCTATCTCACCCTGCCCTTGCCCTTGCCTCTTCCTTTGGCGCTGTGGAAACAAAAAATCAGTTAACAGCTTAAGGTGTGCATTCATAAATTATTATTTATTCATATATTTATAAAGTCTGGCATCGCAGTTTCATTTGCTCAGGTGTGTTTACACTGTAGGTTTGGGTAACACTTGATGTTTTTGACTCTAGTAGCTGTGTGGTATGGGGGCCTAAAGGGTTTAATTAATTACATAAAGTAATCTAATTACAAAATACATTTAAATTGATAACCTCATAATAAAATAATAGTAACACTGTCATTAATAAATGGTGATGACTTTATATTAAACTATCATTTGTAAAGGTTTATAAACATCAGTTGAAACTTAACAATAAATTGCTTAATAAATGATTTAAGTAATTTTTATTAACTAAAGTTTAATGACCTGAGTTTTATCCATCACAAATGTTCATTTACTTTTTATTGTCTCATTTATAATTTTTTTAATGCTTTGGGTCATCATTGAAAATTTAAAGAAAACTCTGAAAACTATTTTAGACAGACTTCTAGTATAAAATACTTTTTTTCCAAAGAGAATATTTTATCTTTAAGCTCCTGTTGAATGAAAGAAAGGTTTGTTGAAAAAACATGCCTATATTTTAGCACAGAAGCAAATTTCTTTTCAGTAAGGAAACTCACAAAGAGCTTTTTTATGAAGACTTGTTTTGAGAAAAATAACATCGGTATGTTTTGTTATACAAACAGGCTGCATTATAACGTGTCCAAAACAAAACTAACTAAAAATTGTGACAGTTTTCTTAAAATTGGAATATGAGTGAATTTCCAAACGGCAGCGTTCGAAGCTTGTTGCTACAGATTAATTTAAGACAAAGAGCACATATTCTTGTTTGCATATAGACTGACTTTTCTTCACGTGATACATTTTGTCAGTGTATATGCCTTTGTAGTTCCTCATTAACTAACATTCATTAAATTAATGAAATTATAGTGGAGTGATGAAGGATCGGAGAGGACAAAACACCAAAGCTTCATGCTATTAGAGGAGGGAGAGACACACGATTTCACACAGCTGGCAGATGATGATTGTTTCCTCTGAGCCGCAGCCTTACCTTTGATACGCTGCCTTTGTTCTCTGTTTGCACCTTTGCCAATAAGATCTGACACATCCACAGTTTACTAGAGATTTGACGTGAAAAGCAGAGCGTAGACACTTACCGGCTGGTACAACACAGACGTCTCGCTTTTTCTGCCTTAAAACTTCGACATACGTAACTTCTTAAAAAGCATTTCTTTCCGTGAGGTTTGGTTCGGATTTACATTTAAAAATGTGTAACTGATACTGTTACACAAAGCAGTATATAAAATATGTTGCGCTTTGGGACTGCTTCTCTTTTTTACCAGCTTCAAAGCTCAAATATAGCTGTGAATCTGGAACAAAGACGGCCTGGATCAAGATGGAAAGAGCGATGTTGAGTCATAGATTAACGAGAAGACTTTGGTTAAAAGAGAATAAAGAATATTAAGCACAGTAAGAAACCAGAACAGCGAGGTAAGAAAGTCAAATACAGCACGCTTGGCTTAAAATGGCTGACTTTCCACTACTGAGCTGATCTCCTTCCATGTAAAAACATGTAAAACTCCATATTTTACTTGTTTCATCGGAAGGTGAGATCTGCGCTGAGCAAAGTTAGAACTGTTTCTGTGCTCACATGCGTCACATGATCCCCACTTCATATCAAGTAGGATTATGTGAGTTTAAAAGGCCTTGGGATAACACACTGAAGATCAGCATATGTCTTTGTATTTATATGTTAAGGAGTTTGGCAAATGAAGATATTGTGCCAGCATGGAACGTTTTGTTTCCCGAGGCTCTTTAAATAAAAAGGACCAAAAACCACCTCAAAGTGCCTTTAAAGATCAACGTCTCAGCGGCAGCACTGAGACATACGTCAAAGATGGCTAACTGCTTCTTACCTCTGGTGGGCCTGAACACGAGCCATGAGCAGATTGATCTGTGGGGAACAACAAACATGGAGGACTGACTGAGCACAAGGACAACAGCAGACACAGACGGACACAAGCTGAGACAAAGAGCGGACCACGTGGTCCACAAGAAGAGATCGGACATGTTCACCTCCAGAGAAGTCGGTCTGCAGACGGGGGACTCACCTTCAGTCTTCCTGACTGTGATGGTCATTTAACTAAATCCTGACGGACAGGCCACAGGATCTCAGAACTGAAATACAAAAAACTGTCCCTTGGAGCCAGAGACGAGGCTCCTTCGACAGCAAAACATGACTTCCGATCAAATTACAGCTGTCAAAAACGGGGAAAGAACGAATGACAGCTGGAATCATCTGCTCGAGACGAAAGATGAAAGATGATGGATCTTTTTATGGATCCAATTTTAAACAGAGTGCAAGTATTTTGAGGAGTCATTTTTCAAGAACATTTTCGTTCATGGGCTTCAATAAAGTGATAAAGTGACTGACATGTTCAGGAAAGCTGCTTTTAAGCTAACGGTTAAATGAGAAGCTCGATACCACTCTCATGTTAGTCCTCTAAATATGGAGCAGCAGCCATTTAGCTTAGCATAAAGGCTGGGAAAGGGAAACAGCTAGGTAACAAAACATGCCCATCATGACTTTTTGAACCCTTAATTAGAGGTAATATCATTCAGACTGTAACTGTGAGAAACTGAGTTGGAAGAAAATCTTCACGTCCAAGATATTTTTTGACAGCATCGAAATCTCCCACTCAGGGAAAAGAACGGCCAACAAACCTTTGGCAAATACCAGCAAAGCTGGTAGATCCAAATCAAATAAAAACAAAACAATAGTAAGACTCATAGACGACAGTTAGTTCAGCTAATTGAAAAGGAGCTTGACATAAGTAGGTCGTGTCTGGCTTCTCCTGTTGACAAAAGCTCCAAGTACGCAACACTGCCAAAACATTACTGCGTACTGACATTGTGAATGTAGAACGGAGCTCATTAGGGCTCACTTATATCGAGTCTGTTTAATCTGAGTTATGTGAACCTACCTTCAGACAGGGTCATGCTAGCTGTTTTTAGTTTTCCAGTCTTAATGCTAAACTAAGCTAATAGACCAATTGTGGCGGCCATCTTCCTCCGTCACAGTCATAGTGGGAAGATCAAATGTAGAACTACTGTGTTCCCAATTACAGGTTGTATAAATGAAGGGTATCAGACAAACTGTTGTCATTTCACTGCTTCCTGATTGATTATCAACTGACAGGAAAGTGAAAAGCGAAAATTTGGAGGGATCCGGGCCGTAATTGAAGATATGACAACAGATCTGATAACCAGTTAACTATATTAGACAACAGCTAATGTTAGCATAAAACCACTTCCTAGCTAATGTTACACTTTAGCACATTTTAATTCCAGGCTTAAATAAACGCGTCTAAGATGTGTTGTATAGCGAGTTGGCCAGGAAGTGGTTAAATGTTAGTCATACACCTTGAAATATGGCCCAGATCCCTCTGGATTCTCACTTTACTTTGTCTTTTCAGTTGCTGATCAATTAGGAAGTGGTGAAACGATAACGATTTGTCAGATTTCCAACGGTTACATGTATTCGAACCCGGAACAAAGCATGTTTGAGCCTCTCAGCATCACGTTAGAGGAAAATGGCCGTCATGTGAATATGGACTGTTTAAGGCTAACATCTAACTCTCCACGAGAAAGCAAATAATTTCCTGAATTTTCCCCTTAGAGTCTTTTGTTTCTGGTTTCTTTAAATGTTACACAACAGTACATATAGTTGAGTCAATATAACACCTGCCTTTCTGGATCTCCTCTTACGGGTTTTAACACGACCGGCCTCTGCAGGCTTCTTCATCAACACACACTACCTTCTTCACCGTCCAGCTCTGTTCCTGCTCCACTGTCCCAGACTCCGTCCGTGACCCGTCAACACACGGACAGCAAAGCTACACAACAACCACGAGCCTCACACTCCTCATTAACAGTTACTCACAACTTCTGCTGCTCATTGATTCGGGTCTGGAGTACATTGATCTGGAAGTCAAGCCACATTCATTTTAGATAGGTGCCCCCAGGACAACTTTCACTTTAAAGCACAGGCGGCCTTACGTACGGTTTCAGCTTTCGTATTCTGTGGCTTTCTCGTGGCTGTAGGTGTACCATCGAGTTTCTTGTCATTATCATTTCATCCCATGATATAATTTAAAGGAAAAGTTCACCAAAAATAAAAAAAATCTGTCATCATTTACTATCTGAATTCTCATTTTTGGCTGAACTTATCCTTTAAATATTCCAGTATTTGATTTTCATAACCAAATGCCTGCAAGACTCCCATCAGCCTCAGCTGTACTCTGTGTTTAATGCTAATAAGCAAATGCTAGTTTGGTACCACATGGGTTTAAGATGGTAAACAAGGTAAACGTGACACACTGTGAAGCTCCAGGAATGTTTTGTGGACTACGAAAAACTTCACCCGACTTTGCCGTCAGTCTGATAATGACTGAATTATTCATTTTTGGGTGAACTTAGCCTGATTAATGTGCCATCTTAAAGGATAAGTAGTACATGTAGCCTATTGTAGCTAAACTGGTGTTTCTTTTGTTTAGACATTTTGGGAAATAAGTGTATTTCTATGCAAAGAGTTAGAGGAGAAGACTGATATAACTCTTATGTCCGTATGGTAAATATAAGCTAGCTAGAGCCAGCAGCCAGTTAGCTTAGCTTATATAGAGACTGGAAATAACTATAGATATCCAAATCTGCCCATCAGCCAAGCTAGCTGTTCCTCCGTTTCCAGTCTTTGCTGAGCTAAGCTAACTAAGCTGCTAGCTGTAGCTTTGTGTTTACCACACACACGCGAGTGGAAGGCCTACCAATCCGTCATCCAACTCATGGAAAAACCAAACCCCGTATTTAACTACCCAAAATGTCAAAGTATTCCTTGATTTAACTTTTACACAGCTGTTTTTCTACAGAGTTTGGTCAAAAAACACACAAAAAACTAACCAAACCAATTGTTTTTCTTCCTTTGGTATGTCATTTCATGGAGCCGTTGGCACATGAACCCCCCCGGGGGCGAAGCACTTACATCATATTTCTGTCTCTTCAGTTTCTCGGTGAGGTCAAACTTCTCAGCCTCCAGTGTCATCAGCCACTGCCACAGCTCATTGGCCTTGTCCCTATTGAGCAAAAAACCAGGAGCACTTCAGAAACAGAAAAACTAAAAGGCCGTGCAAAAAACTGTAAATACAAAGAAATGGAAAGTGGATGGGAGTTTATTCACAAACAAATCACCCGCATCAGACCGTGAATGTGGATATTAGCCCGTCTACGGAGCTGTGAACAAGGACTACTTGTAAAAACATGACATCCTTACTTCACTTTGTCCTCGCTGAGGTGTTCGATGTTGAGAGGCTTCCTCCTGTCCGCCAGGATCTTCTTTTTCTTCTCTCTCTCTGTCTGCTTCTTCGCTCCCTTCTTCCCCTCATGCTGGATGGGAGAATAAACACAAGAGGATGTGTTGAAAGAATAAAAGAGAGAAAATATCAAAGAGGCCACGAAGGCTGAAACTCTGATCCTATTTCCTATTAAATTCGAGTGCAAACACACAAACCCTATAACATCATCTTCTGTCGCTCATCTCAGGATCGATGACATTTATTTCCGAACACTAAAACACTTGAAACCGCACATAAAAGATGAAGGATTCAGGATTTTTGTTATTGTGGGTCCCTACACTGCCAACCCTTCTTTGTTTGTGTAGCTGCAGATTTGTGAATCAGTGAGCATTCCGTGAAGCGTTGTCATGTGTGTGTGTGTGTGTGTGTGTGTGTGTGTGTGTGTGTGTGTGTGTGTGTGTGTGTGTGTGTGTGTGTGTGTGTGTGTGTGTGTGTGTGTGTGTGTGTGATGACTGACCCTCTGCTGGACGCCACCGTATTGCTGAGTCATGTTCGTCAGAGCCTTCTTCTTCTTGGCGTCCTCGTCGAACTTCTTCCGAGCCTCCTCCTGCTCCCTCCGCTCCTTTTCTTCCTGCGGCACAGATTGTGCAAGACGGTCAGCTGAGAAAGAAACACATCCTGTCGCGCCTCGCCTCTTTAACTGCTGAACCAAATACTGACGGCAGAATCTGTCGCCTGATTACACGTCTAGCCAAAACGGAACAATGTAATTCATTTGGAGTCGTGTTCCGGTCCACCTGGCAAATGTATAAGGCCAATATTCAGCTCTCTGTTTGGTCTCCACAGACTCCCGGGGGTGACGTCTGGCTTTTTAGCTGCTAAATGTGGCGCCGTGTTCGCCAGCTAGTGGCTCATTTTGGCGCCAAGAAGGTAGTGTACAGTTGTGTGAGCTAAAACATTTCTTATAAGTGATAAAGTCTGTAGAGTTGTGCGATGGAGACTCCCCGCCAGGATACATGCCCGACACACTGATTGTATTTGGGAAGAAAGATGATTTGCCAGAGGTCAGATGTCCTGAACGAGACGAGATGACGATTGGAGGGAACTCACCGCCAGACGAGCCTGCCTCTCCTTCTCCAGCTCAGCGCGGACCCTCTGCTGCTCGGCCCTCTCAGCGCGACGCTTCTCCTGCACATTCATGCCCACACACACACACACACACACACACACATTAGAATTGTTTGCAGGATGGGTGCGTCGCTCCGGTCGTCCGGCTCTCCTCGCAAGACTTACGATCCTGTTAACGAGAGCGACGAGCTCCGCCTCGTCATTCTTCCTCTGGATGAAGTGGGCCTCGATCAGGGACTGCAGCTCTGTCAGATCCTTCTCCTGACGCTTCCTGTGGATGTCCTGCAGTCACAAACACAAACACACATGTTATAAGGACCTTTAACGACCTTTTAAATCCTTATCAAGTTCCAAACAAAGTCTTGACACAACCACTCCAGATATTTGGGCCTTGGTCCACTTACATCAAAGTCGACTTTGTCCCCCTCTGGTATCTTTGGCACAGATAAAGGTGGAGCAAATGCCCTAAAAACAATATTTCTTGGTTAGAATGAGAACAACAACCACCTCTGACTCACAAGTTGGCTGATGTGTACAGATTAAAGGGGCACTACGTAGTTTTGGAGAAGAAAATCTAACTCGATATTAATGAGGTAATAATACAAACTCAGAAATATTTATTTTTCCATAACTGAATAAACAAACTGTTCTCAGAGGAAAATAAGGTCCTCAGAACACTGTTTGAAGCTAGAAAGGTGGCAGGGTCCGCCACATGTAAACAAAGTAAAACAGTATAAATTGTGTTGTCCTTTAAAGTTGTTTGTTCAGTTTATTCAGTCGGGAAAACAAAGAGGTTGTTTATTTAGATTGTTTAGACAAAACATTTCTTCCCTAAAACTACAAAGTGCACCTTTAAGATTCACATGAAAATGGACTTACTTTGGTTTGGGTTTGGAGTCATCTGTCGCAATAATAAAAAAAAAGGATAATCACAGTTAATATAACACTAGTTTTGTGTTTTAATCTTTGATAAAAGTATTTGCTCTGTTTTATCTAAAAATAAAGTAAAATATTAATCATGACAAAACTATATATTAGTATAAATATAAATATAATATAAATAAAGAGTTTGGCTCTAGTACATTAAAAGACGGTGCTCACTCACCCTGAGTCTCTCCTGTAGGTCGAGAACATTGAAGTAAAAGATTATTAATTCATTAATGACCCTCACTAACGGAGAAAACACAAATGCACTCGATACACACACCGACACGTTTTGTGTAAATGAATCGGTACTGAAACAGTGTACAGTTTAGCTGGATATTGGCAGACGGTACACCCACAGAGTTTACACAGTCTTTGTGACATTTAAACAGATTGGTAGTGGCTTATCTCCTTTAATTTCTCTGTAGATATTTGACAGACGCAACTATTCTCACAATACTTCTGTTGAACCACTCACACAAGCTATGCAAATATTCAAACAATTTGTAAAAACTATTTCATAATGTTCGTTAAACATTCTAATGCTCAGCTCACATCTTCTGATTCAAAAATGTATGTACATTGTACGGTTAATGACAAGTGAGTGTATTAGACAATGAACACACTTTTGTTGGTATCCTTGTTGGTGAACACTTCTTGTTCTCCTTTGCCAAACTAATCCATCCACCTGACAGGTGCGACACAACGATGCTGATGAAACATTGTGATTAGTGTACAGGTGTGCAGTAATCACCAAAGAGGTGATGTTTTCACCTCTGTTTGTTGGTTGGTTAGTTTGTCAGCAGGATTCCATGAAAACAACAAAACATATTTCCACGAGACTTTGACGGTGGATGAGTCTCGGCCCGGATTAGACTCCCATTCCGGTGTGGATCCGGGTAAAGGGACGGGAATTACCTGTGAGCCTCGTCATGTGAAGTCTATATTTCAGTGTATGATAAATGTCTGTTTTCAAGATTAGAGTGGCCTTTTATTGTGACCAGTACAAGACACACCTGTGTGCTAATCATGCTGCTTAATCAGCAGCTTGATGTGCCACACCTGTGAGGTGAAGGGAGCATCTTGGCAAAAGGAGATTTCAACACATCTGTGCTGGAAATCTGAGAGCAATAATTCTGAAAAAGTCTTCAAACTTTTACTTCAAACAAGTGTTGTATTTATCTTTTTGTAAAGCGTACTTAATAAAACCACAGATGGACTATTGACCCGTACATGTCGTGCATTCATAGACCTTGTTTTGTAGTTGAAATTACAGGGTAAAAAGCCATCTGTACGCCAATCCCTTAAAAGTCTACAGACAAAGCGAAACTCTCAGCAGACGGACTGTCAAAAGAAAATGCAATGTCTGTCTATAAAAGACTTATTCTCTGCTGTCGCCATTTTTCACACATCCAATACACATTTGTCATAAAATGAGCAGCATGTGTAACAGAATGTGTACCAGCATTGTGACAATGGGTGTGAAGTTGGTTTCTTCACGCTCTCCAAAAAAGCCGTATTCAAAAAGAACAGCATATGCTTTATTTTGGCGGGCGGCGCGTCGTACAGTGGACGAGCGAAGACGCCAGACAGCCATGTTGGTAGGTTACAGTACCTTCATCGGCAGCTGGAGACCCTGCGACAAAGGACAAAAGGACGAGTTAGTGCGTCGGCTGGAAGCATACAAATGGATTTACTTTATCATTCGCAAATACTGTTTCACTCAGGCCAGATATCCGCTTTACATATTTTTATATGGAACACTTTCTTCGCTGTCACCAAGAGAAATAGAAAGTCTAAACAGTTTCTGTATGCCCTGTCAAACTGGGTTGGTGGAAGTACTCTGGGGGGTTTCAAGCCCCGAAAGCTGGGTTTTACTTTCAGACAGTGGAGGCGGTTCCTTTATAGAAGAGTGTTATCAGAATATTAAGGCGTGAGGGGAAAGAAATAAAATGGGGAGATATTTACACTGCATAATTCATCGGTAAACGGGGAGCTGAGAAGATTGAAAGTCACCATTACCATTTCCCCACAAATGTCTCAGCTCTGAGGTCTTCTTACTCAACTAAATAACTGTATGTGGGATGCACAGACCAGAGTCGGATGGTGTTATCAAGTCACAGCATGCATACAAGTTTCAACAGAGAGTGTGTGTGTGTTACCTTCCTCTGCAGGCTCTTTGTAAAGGTCATGTTGGACAGGCAACAGGAATCATAATCAGGGAAAGAAATGGAGAGTAAATCAGGAATAGTTCATGGAAAAGCTACAATATGTTAATGTCACCACGGAGAAGGCTCAGGCAAAAAGTTTGACTTAAAGTTAAAGAAAATGAGTCTGTGCCATAAGAGTTGTCAGATTTCAAAGCAAAATTATGTTTTATTCGCATTATGTACTGTATACAACATGTAAAATCTCGTTAAAAAAATCTCGGACCAGTTACACAATATATCATATATAATAATATTATAAGTCATTACCTTCTTCTTTGTAGAGGCGATGTTGAACAGGCAGTTGATCAGCCATCAGAATCAGTGCAAGGAATGGAGAATAATGTATCAGTAAATGTTCATGGTATGTTAATGTTACCTATGATTTAGCCAAAAGTTAGGGCAACGTTGCAACTGATGTTTATAATACATTATAAATACCGTGTAGTATGTCTATAAACATTTGGATGGCCATTATCAGGTTTGCCACTGACGTTTAGGTCTTTAAAATTGCTTAATAAATGGTTTATAAAGCTTTTTATTGTCGTTTACGGTGAAATAACTATTGACTAAAGTTCAATTAACTAAAAATTTACCACTAATTAATGACCTGTTATAATATAGTGTTAAAAGATTAGCTTTATTTACATGTGTATGCAATGTTTTTGTTAAAGCTAGACCAGTAAACACTTAATATCATTCATTAAAACACAACAGTAGAAAAAGGTCAATACCTTCTTCTGCAGGTGGAGGCTCTGTGGTGGTGTGAAACAATGACAATATGATTAGATGTGCCACATTGTCATCAGAAAATGAAGTTCAACAATAAAGTTACAATTAATATATCTACAAATAATGACATAAGAACATGAGGCTACATCATGTGATCACTTTTCTTCACAACTATAAAATATGCAAAACAGTTTATATCATGAATAAGATTATTAATATTTGATTATTCTAAGAAATTATTATTAATCATTTAAATCAAATGAATAATCTTCTGAAATGTGAATTGTGTATGGCAAAAACTAACTCAGCAGGAGGCCTCTTGGCAGCCAAACATAGTCGGGATTAGATAATAATGAAAATAGAAAAGCTAATATTGACACGGTAAATTAATTGTGCTAAAGTTCATGAGAGGTAAAACTAGAAAAGTCTATAAGTTTCATTATAGCACATTATTGCACTGCACAGTCTCTGTTATTAATGTAAAATGGGTTTGTATGCAATATTTATGAGCAGCTCCACACATGAAACTATTAAAATATCAAATGGCACATTTAATCTTAAGCCTTCTTCCATATAAATATTATTGTGTTCTATAATAAAAGAAAAAAACACAGATGGGGATTATAATGACATAGAAAAATATTAAAAAGGGGGGAATTACCTTCTACTTCAGGTGCGGCTCCTTCTGTAAAACAAGCATGGAAAAAGAATTAATGAAACCAAAAGACAACATGTCACCGCCCACACAATAATATGCCCGCAAGTGTCTGCGTAAAAGGAAACAAATATAAAAATGAAAAAAAAAAAAGGTATTTATACTGACAAAAACAAGTCGTACAAACTTTCTTCCTTCAGTGCTTCCATGTCTGAGTGAACAAAATAAGGATTACCGGATCAATGAGACTCTGGCAAACAGCTCGAGGCTGGGATTTGGTCAAACTCTGAGCACTGTGATATTGTCTCTGGGGGACGCAGCGAAACCAATGCTGCTGTCTGACATTCTGAACAAAGCTAAAAAACAAGGAATGATCTGGGATCAGAAACTGAGCCCCTGAGCTGTTTGTAGCATGTCAGAAAATCAAAGCCGGATCTCAACACATGACAGAGCGGCGAGAGAAATGTCAGCATCGCTTCTGTTTACTTTGTGCCCTGACCTTTTCACCTAATCCTACAGAAGGACTGTCAGCTCAATGTACACACAACTATAAAAGTAAAAGTACTCGTTAGGCAGAAAGATGACTCAGCGGACTAATAAATTATTCATGACATCATCAGATCGGTAATGTTGAGTTAGAAGAGCTAGTTTTTAGTATCCAGTAGTTTCCAACCTGCTGTAGGGCTCGCCCCCTCAAAATGATCACAAGAGAAATGAGAGGGGCTGTGGGATGATTAATGGGCTAGAAAATCTGCTGCAGAAATGTGTTCCTTTTTTTTCAGTGATCTTTAATTTGAAATCATGGACCATTTGACATTTTGGACGTTGAAGCAGCAGCCAACTCGTAGATGCCACCGAACGTGGCCCTGTCATCTTTAAAGGAATTGTACAATATTTGGGGAAAATACATTTATGTTCTGAAAATAGTTTGAATACAAGATCGACACCGGTTTCACATGTATGCTAAATCTGAGCCTATAGCCACCATGCAGTTAGCTTAGCTTAGCACAATGGCAAGAAACAAGCCAAAACTAATAGCCTGGCTGGCCAAAACCCAAAGTGTCGCACTTACACAAGATATAATGTGTCGATCAGTGATCTTTAGAGGTGCTGGTAGGTGGATTTTATCACCATTGAACAGAGCCAGGCTCGCTTTTTCCCCCTTTGCTAACAGTGTTTGTGCTAAGCTAGGCTAAGCATCAATTCAGCTGTAGCCTACATGCTGTACAGACATAACAGTGGAATCAATCTTCTCAGCTTTTCATTCTTGTTATACTCCACATCTAAACTTTTCATTTTTGTTGCTCATTTATAAAACTCATCGCCTTGCTGACATTTTCGTTACCCTTTTAAAAACCACATGCTGTCCTTACTTTTTACCCCCGGGGCGTCACTGAGTTATTAACTTAAACACTCAACACACAGACATACATCTATAGGTGCAATCAAAGACACACACAATACACTTCTTGTCACAGCTGGTAATGCAGATCAACAGGTGTTAGACCCAAAAGCAGGAGGCAGCAGGATAACTGATTCATGTCAGAAGCTTACATGCAGACCGCAGGCAGGCAGGCAGGTCACAGGTAACAGGTCCAGATAACAGAAACACTAATAACACAAAAGGCCAAAAAAAATCCAACAAGGCAAGCAGGAGGAACTGGCAGACTTGTGAGTGGGAATGGGCTGGTGAGGTGTCTGCAGGGCTGACGAGGTAGAGTGGAAACAGGTGAGAGTGGGCGGAGTAGGCCAGGGAACAGGTGTGTGGATGGGTGGGGTGGTCAGGTGACGAGGAGAGGAGGGAAAGTCCGAGGGCATCTGGTGGATGGGGGGAGAATCACACTGAAGGGCCTGGAAGAAGCTAACTGTGGCTGGAGAGGAGCTACAGGGAGGCAGACTGTGACACTTCTCATCACCGTTAACAGATAAGATAAGTCTTTTAATGATCCCCAACAGGGAATATACTTAAAAAAATATAAAATAATATACTTTAAGAGCATACACCAGAATGATATAGAAGGTCTTACACTTGGTGTGTATAACATAATATATAGTATGCAGCCTGATAGCAGATTATTTTTACATTGTGCCTTTCAACATTATTAAAACGGTGTTTGGGACTGAGATGTTGTTTAGCCACAGCTACTCAGCTAAGCTAGGCTAGCAGTCTAATCTTTGCGGGACTAGTTTAGCTGTTGTTTTTGACATGGTTTCATTTAACTACAGCCTCATTCATATGCGTCAAACCATATGAACTGCTAAAAAATGTTTTATCATTAAAATAGATTTTTTCAGTTGCAGGAAACGTGTAGCTAAAGCAAAGGCTAGCTGTAGCAACGTCACCGGTTAGCTTTAACTTGAAGCTGTCTGTTTTTAGCTCTGTTTTGTAGTTTTGCTAATTTTCCTTTGCTTTTTTCTCTGAAATAATTAATATCTATGTCATACTAATATTTTCGTGTAAGATGAATGTCTGAAAGTCACACTTTGGTCTTTATTCAGATTCAAATGTGTCATTAGCCTACTGCATTTTGGCTTTGGAGGGTAAAGTACAGCGACATAGCCTAGCATATAAAATATATAGCATGTGAAATACAATACTATAAGAGTGTTAGTATATTATCGTATATATATAATGTCTGTAAACTCTGACACGTCCACCATTGTTCAGTCTTCTGTCTTGAAAGTCGAAAGTCTCAAAAAGACAAACTGAAAACACTCATCTAGCTTGCTAGGTGGCTTTTCATCACTGACAGCAGACACTGTAACAGCAGCAGACACACCGGAAACAAGACCACACACACACACACACACACACACACACACACACACACGTGATGCCATGCAGAAGCCTTTACCTTCCTCCTCTTGCTGGGTTTCTACCTCTGAGAAGACACAATCAGGTCAGGTACGTCTAGCGACAGAAGCTTGAAAGTGACATTTTGCTTTCGAAAAAAACAAACACAAACAAAGCGAACGCTCTCAAACTCTTACTCACCCTCCTCCCTGAAAAAGGAGAGAAGTGAAGATGTGAACTTTTGGAGCAGTCGGTGGAAATGAAAAAAAAAATAAATGCAGTTTTAATATAAAGATGGTACTCACAGCATCTCCTCGACTACTTCTTCTTCAGACATCTCGATTTTGGACGAGCTGTGTTAAAGAGGAAGGAAGACAGCGCATCAAAACAACACCAATCACCACTTCAATTCAACACAGAACAGACGAAATGTATTTTTAATAATTTTTCCTTGTTTTGAATGCAGCTATCTCACACACATAAATAACCAGACTCTCAATTCTCGTGGGCTCAGTTTGTTTAGGGCCGGTTATATTTATTTTTGTATTTGAATGGTTTTTTTCTTTCTCTCGCTGTGATTTGTGTTGTTGTTTGTCTTCTTGATTTTTCCCGCTTCATCTTGTCGACTGTAATGTTTCTACAAGCCCTGGAGATTTCGTTCCCTCGGACAGATGGTTTGTACCTCCCTTCCTTTCTTCTCGTTTCAGCGCTTTTATCATTTGTGCAAACAACTAAACCAAAACCTACATAAAAAAAAAAAAAAAAAAACCTTGGCTACACGCTGAGAGATTGGAGCTATTGTAGAATTTGAAATGATTCCACCATGGGCACTGCAAAGCAGAGGCCCAGGGCTTTAAACAGCTCCAGGCCTAATCCTCAGCCATTTCCTCTTGGCACTGATCAAGGCTGCAGGCAGCCGACTGGAGTCTGAGCAGCACAGAAACTACCAGGACTGCACGAGTCCTTCAGGGACGGACTGATGCATCTGAGGCTACGCATATCATGTTGGCTCAGAAATGTACACTCGGAAAACAATTTTCCAGGTGCTCAAAAGGCTCTGAAGCCTAGCGATGCAAGAAATGTCCATCGGAACAAGTGTGATTCAGGCCGAGATTCGTGCATAACGTCTTATTTCTCTTTCAAAGGCAAAAGAGTTTCATCTGATTTTGATGCAGTTGGAAAAATCCTCCAGAAACACACAATTGGTTTATTTAAGGACAGTCCACCAATTTTACACTAAAGTCAAGTTCAACTCTCAACTTGATATATAATGTTGTGTAACAGATGTCCTCTGTGGCTCTGGAGAAGCTGTCTAAAGTCTTAAAAAAATAACATTTTCAGTAAACCGTCCATAGTGAGGTCAAAAGTTTACTTTTCAAAACCTGGTGCCTACAGTACCCACAATGCAACACTGAGTGACACCACTGGAGGCAATTCACAGTTACATGCAGCTTCCTCTGGAGCCACAAAGGGCTGTATAACACTGTGTTCATGCATGCAGCAGTGCTGTAAACACACTGTAACATTAGAGGAGTTAACCTTTCAGTTAAAACATAGGTTACTGTTCATTTGTATGCATTACATACTTTATCTTTCTTGAGCATACTGACTCTTATTTTCCTACAGTATACTATACAAGATCCAGCCTTTTTCACAGTGGGGTGTTCGGTGTAGATGTCAAGGTTACAAGGGTGGATTTAATAAGGCTATGATATCTGCAGTCCTTCATGCTGTGTATAAATACATACGTCAGTTACATGACCGTCCCCCTGGACCGTGTATTTTTTTATTTTTTTTTCCACGGGCTGATAAATAACCAGATCGTAAAATACGGTGTCGGTGGGCTGCACAGCGGGGCGGGGGGGGAGAGGGCGAGGGTCTATTTTTAAGAATAATAGAGCGTGCTTTTTGAACAGGTGTGGAGCTACTCCTGCAGACAATGGGGCTTGGCTCACCTCGCCGTGCTCACAGTAAATCAATGAGCTGGGACCCACATTCAGACGGGCTATTTTTTGCCGGTGCGGTTTTTGGTCAGCTGCTGGTCGGGGAGCAATTTTTATAACAATGCTCTCTCAGGAGCCTGCCCGCTCCTCATCATAAAAAAACAAGCTCATTCCAGGTTTTACTTTGTCAATAACAGCGACGTATTTGATGTACATGTTGAATGAGTGACGTTGGGGATAAAGAAAATGAGTTCCACCTCCTCTTTCTTTCTGCCTGGCCACGCTCCTGCTCTCTTTCTCCAAGTTATTTCAAAGGGCCAGCTGCAGTTTCAATCTCTCTCTCTCTCTCTCTCTCTCTCTCTCTCTCTCTCTCTCTCTCTGCATGGCCTATTTACACTTCCCCTATATGGTTACTGTTACATGTCTGCTCAGATTCAAACATTGCGGTGTCTGGAGTCCCTGTGTGGTTGTAACTTGTGTCATCAGACCGAGCAGCTGACGTCAAAGGACGGAGGGGTGGAGGGGGGAGACAAATATGAAGAGGGGGGGAAAGTGAGGAAGATTAAGAATGATAGAAAAGGAGAAAACAGAGGATCTGGTTAATGAAAAAGCACTGACTGGAAAAAGCCAGAAAAGAATTCACGGCGTATGAGGGGCCGTCACGGCTGGGGTATTAAACCTGCATTTGCTTTAATGCATGCGGTCAGTCCCCCGTTTGGCTGAAACTGTGAAATAACACACAGGCTGACAGCGGCAGGAATGTTGCGGGTGCTGGTTTCGGCATTAGGCAGCATTAAGTCAAAGCCCAAAGCATGCTACCAAACACTGCAGTCTCAGGGGCGAAGCTTAGCACCTTCTCCACCAGCATTCGCCCTGCTCGGATCAGAATACATCAAAGAGAGGCCATCATAAAATCTTTAAGAGCCTACTTAGAGCAACGTCTGGGCCAATTTAATTCAGCATTCATGACTTTGTGTGAGTAACAGCCAGTTTTTCAGATCATGCAGAGGAGGCTCGTGTAATTTTCAGCAGGAACTCGATTGAGAATTGTGTCAAAAATTCATCCAAAAGAGTTTTTATGAAAACTTCAACAACGTTATTGATCTTCACTGCAGCTCTGCAGCCGGAGGGTCACGGTCATGCTCGGGTCTTACCTCCTTGTACGTCTCCTGAGGAAGAGTCTGGATTAGCAAGCGGGTTATTCTTTCACATCCGAACAGGGGACGAGGTTCAATCATCCTCCCAACCAAAAAAGCACACTTAATACTACTGCCCTGTCCATCATGTGACCACATAACTTTTCTATGACTGGTTAGGATCGCCAGTTCTATTGTTGGGAGGCATGAGATGAGTTATACCTGGAGAGGAATGCTGCCTTCAAGTGCTCCTTGCAATCTGCTACATTGCCAGGAATTGGAAAACACCACTTGTTCCGCCTGAAAGTATTTCCTGGCCGGAGATTAAACAGATCTTGTAAAGTTTTGGTTTTGTTGCTGTTGTTTCCTTTGAGACTTTTAAAAACAGCGCTCAGCCACTTTGTGCTGAGGTCGGTGGAAAAAAAGAGGCATGCAAACTAGTTTTTAAATCATTCATTTAGTTTGGTCTTAGAGGATTTATCGATGCTCTTCTCACTGTAGACAAACCGGTGCTGATGATTTCAGAGGTCTTTTCTCTTGAACTCCCAGTGCCGCTGATTTCAGAACACATTACTGGCATCTTTAGCCGGATAATCCCAACAGCTTGGCTTACGTCCTCTCTCCAAATTGTGTTATCTTGCTAAAATATTGGATTCTTCTGTAAATAATCAGCTCAGGTCCCATCTCTCTGGATAAAGATGTATGCTCAGTAACATTTCTGCAGCCTCCCCTATGGTTTTACAGGACAGTGTACCAGCCCTGGACAGCTGCTGTGTTTATAGACTTCTCTAAAGCGTTCAATGCTGTTGACCATTTGACACTTTTAAAAAAACAATCCTGGACTGGTCCAGCTCTGTCAGTTGCATATGGTTGGAAAACTGCCTCTCCTACAATGTGCAGTGGAGGACACTCCTATCACCTTCTGACATTTTAAACGTTACCGATGGTTTTCCGCAAGGTTCAGTGTTTGGTCCACTGTGGTTCTCAATTTACATAAATGATATTGTCTCTTCTTTCTCTTCCTGTAAATGACATCTTAATGCAGATGAGAGTTTTATAATGTACTGTAACTTCTACACAATCAGCCGCTGAATGTCTGCAATCTTCATTTGATTCACTGCAACTCTAGCTACTTAACTGTAAGTTTATCCCAGTGGCCAGGATATAATGTTGTCAACCACATTGACAATTCCAATCTTATTGCATTCTGATTGCATGTTTATCACCTTCAACAGTGGATATTTTTTAAGGAGACCTTGGGAACATTTCCAGCCATGTTTGTGGCAACCAAGACAGTTACTTAAAGCCTAAACATGTTATTTCCCTAACCACAACCGAAGGGTTATTGTGCCTTAACCTAGCCAGACCACATGTGCAGCATTGTCACAACATAAAATTTAACGAAAAGTAAAGTTTTAACATATTTGTGGTCTGCAGTAGTTTAAATTTTATTTGGTGATTGGGTTGATAAGTGGTAAATTCAGACAGAACCAAATGTACGCTGTTCACAAAGGCTACTAATGATGAATCTTTTAGCGCAGCAGTATAAATGGTGCCTGACTTTTAACACTGACCTTCTACCACATCTTGATTATGATAAAATCCTTCATTCACATTGGCAAAGACCAATATTACAATATTTCTGACAACACTTGAAGGCAGCAGAGGACTTGCCAAGGACTGGGTCCTTAGTCTGTCCTTTACACATGCTTAAAGAAAACATGTGCTATGTGCTTCTAGGGCTGCAACTCACTATTACAATATTCCTAACAAGCACTTGAACGCAGCAGAGGACTTGACAATGATTGAGCCCTCGGTCTGTCCTTTTAAAGCTAAGACAAGGACTATAACGTAGCCCGTAGTGAAGTGATGGAGTTATGGAAGGAAACTTGACAATGTGGAATACCTCAATGTCTTTATTGCTGTCGTTTGAGTCAAGGGTACAATGTTTAAAACATTCATCCAGTTGGAAACTGCCCACTTGTATGACATTGGGAGTGTTTAGAGAGACTACAGATAGTGTGTTTTTGCATAGGCTTAGCACTACACAAACAACAAGTGTCTGGTTAAACATGGAAATAAAAGAACTTTTAAAAAACATAAAATGGACATAAAGTTGTAAAAAAAAAGAACAAAAAAACAAAAAAAAAACAATACGGCATTATGAAACCACTGTATGAAACAAAAAAAAAAACAGAAAAGTCACATTAAATCACACTTCAAAGTATTTTGGTCGAGCTCCCCTGCTCTTTTCAGGAGCCATGGAATGTGATTGTCAGACTTTTGAGCAGTAACATTGATCAATCTAATGCCCCGGCAAACCGTTCATATTATCAAAAGCTTGCAACGCGCAAGAACTACGAGAGGGAATGTGCTACTTAAGACGACATCAGTGAAAGAGAAACAATTCTTAATAATGATACTGTTGCTGTGAGGCTATCGCGTACTGTACCTCAGCTGTCGTAAATGCTTTCATTGCAATCATAAGGCCAGAAGAATTACATAGTGGTAAATATCCTTGTACTGTAATAGTATCTTGCTATATGCTTAGGCACCTTGGCTTTACTTTGCATGCCCTCAATAAGAAAGTCATCGCTGAGCAGAAGAGTGTGCATAGAGGCAATAAAGAAGGCAGATTAAAGGGTAGCTCCACCAATTTTACACATTAGAGAGTGTTCACAGGTCTTGGGGAGTTCTACTGCATATGTGGGAAAAGTAGTAGAAAGCCTTTTGCGGCTCCAGAGGAAGCTGAATGTAATCTGGTAAATTGCCTCAAGAGATGTCGGTCAGTAGCCCAGTTGCATTGTGGGCAGTGTAGGAGCACTGGTGAAGCACTGCCCTCCTATAACACTGTTGGACTCATTGTGTGAATTATAAAAACAAATGATCAAAATCGATAGAGCAGAACCAGAGATATCCCCTTTTGTATTCCGATGCCTACATTACCCACAATGCAACTTAGCCGCTGAGTGACATCACTGGAGGCAATTTACAAAAGATTACGTGCAGCTTTCTCTGGAGCCACAAAAAGCTTTATACTACTTTTTTCCCCCACATATGCAGCAGTGCTCCTCAAGACGCGTAAACACACTTTTAAATGCGTGAAACTGGTGGACTTGCCCTTTAAGAAAGAGTTGGTTTGCCGATTTTTTTCCTACATTATAAAACCTACAGCTTCGAAGCAGCGAAGGCACCTCGCGCACCTGCTTTTTTAAGAGGAATGTCTCGAGATTTTAAAGTGAACCAACAGGTACAAAAAGCTACAAAAACAGCTAGGAGTAGAAAAAAAGGACGAGACACATCGAAACATAAATAAAATGACATAAAGGATAATAAAAGTCATAATGGCCTTCTGAATATTGAACACTCCTATCACCACCCGAAATAACTGCCTGTTGGTGAATAGTCTCTGGATACAAAAGAAAAGCAAAAAATACCTTTTGTTATGATTATAAAGATGTTATATAAGATACAGTATGATAGGTCATATTCAAAAACATCACATGTGCTAACATATATTACTCAGACCATTGCTGCACTATTGGTAAGACATAATAAAAGTGAACTCAGCTAAATTCTAGAAGTGCTTATATTTCTATCCTGAACTGGTGAACGTTGAATAAAATAGCAATGTGTGAAGCTTTTGCTTTAAATATAAATAAAAAAAAAGAGAGAGATGGAAATTGTACTGTATGAGGGGGAGAACTGATTTCACCCATCTCTTTGGAATGTGGAAACTTTGATCTCATCCTCTATCGGCATGGAGCACAACAGATACATCTAAATTTAATTTGTTTAGTTTTTTTTTTCTTTCTTCCTGGCAGGATTGTATTAAGTAATTAGTAATAGTAATTACAAATGTCCAAATTTCACAGCATTTTGTTTCTTTTAGAAAGCAAAAAAAAAAAAAAAAAAAAAAAAATCATTGTGCAAACGCACTATACGTCGCAACCGTACAAAAATATCATGCTGTTTCGGTACAGTGCTCGGACAGCGTCTCTCCTGTCCCTCCGTTTTTTTTTCGTGGGGTCCCTCTTAGGAGTGTGATCATTATTTGGTTCTTAAGACAAAGTCATAGGAAGAGTCTTGGATTGTCGTGGTCCCCAGCTTTAGCGGCTCCTTCAAGACATTAGTGGCCCATACCTGGTGGGAGACGGACAAAACGAGTCAGTCAGCGGCTGCAGACAGGTGTCGGTGCATGACTCTGACATTGTGGCACAGAAGGTCGAACAAAGCAACAAACACCAGGGTGAAGTGTTGAAGTCATGCAGTTAACATGCAGTTTAAAGGCAACTTGATACTTCCTTTAAACCACCCCCCCTCCTTTTTTCAATTTTCCACACACAGAATCGAAACAATTCTGCCGCTTTTTAATCTGTTTCTGGTTCGACGGTTCTATCATTGCGATTCCATTAACAAGTCTGGCTTCGAGAGGGATATTACGGAGGCTGTTTGCTTGATCATCAATCAAAAGTATTTAAATTTCCTCAAAATGGTGAAAATGACTTAGGAAGTTCGCTATTAAGCCCTCTAAGTTCTCTATTAGACCCAAGCATGTGGAGAGTGTGTGGCTGCTGGCTTGTCCAGTGCGCTGGTGTCAAATATCTGGAAGGTCTTGCAGCCAACTACTAGCAAGACGTCCAAAATCTATACAAAGCCTTTGTGATCCCCCGTCAGACTGTGATGGCGTGCTAATCTCCAACATGCCACCCATTAATCTGACAAACCGGCCTGGCAGCCCTCCGAGGAGGCACGACTGTGGTCTGAGCAGCACAAGTGGACGTGCACACGAGTGGAAAAGCTGAAAGGTTTGAGTGGCGTCGAGATGACTGTCGAGTGGGTTTATAGAGGTGAGATCGGTGTGTATCTGTGTGTGTGTGTGTGTGTGTGTGTGTGTCAGATCCTGTGCGCTGAATATGCATCACACAGAGAGACATGTACGGAATCCCTCAAGGCCAAAACCTCTCTTCTGCCAACTGGGGGGACAAAAGGAGGAGGAGGCTGCACTTAGATCAGATTTTAAAATAGCAAACAATGTTTAAATGGCATCTTTAAAACGCTGCGACGCAAAAGGCCAAACAGGCAAGCTGGGCTATGATAAGTGCGTGATTGGTCCTGAGGCACATGGCGTCGCATAAATCAAAAGCGCCGGAGACGAGACAACTCACTGAAGGAGAAGGGCGCACCTCGATTCTCTGTAATCATTTCGTGTTTCGTATATACGTATACTTCACTCGAGCCCAGGTATATTGATGACTACCCAAGTATTTTTAACATTTTTTTTTACTTTTATTTTTTTGCAGTGCATTTAGGTGGACAATAAAGCCACACAATGATTATTATATTGTGAAAAAGACAGCTGATTGTCTCATTCGTCAAATGCTTTTAAACGGCATGCGTCCTGTTGGAAACTCTGCAATTACAGTCTTGCTAAAGTTGGACACGGACACGTGTCCTCATGGAGACAATAGGAAAATGTTCGCTGGTGGGAAGCCAGTGAGGGATCGTGTGTTGTCTCTCGCTGCACTGGCTGCATCGACCGGACGGTTGAGATGCAGGTTACTTCGTCACAGTGTAGCTGGAGCAGGGTCAATTCTCTTTCCCCTTCCCTTTCTGTCTTTAAATCAAAGCACTGTCAGCTGCCTGTGTGCATTTAAAAGCATATAGTCACTGTTAAAAATAAAAATCACACAACATTTTTCATTTCCATTTCTTTCTTTTTTTTTAAACCTCAACTAAAGGATTAAGCACTCCTTTATGGGCTGAGAAAATCCCCTGGGTTTTGTTTTCTGAAAGCAATTAGAAAAATGAAAACCACTGTGGCCAAGCTAAGAACCAGGCGATGTTTCTTGGGAGCCACGATTCCCCCAGCCTGCCCAGCCATTTGTGTGTCTTTTTTCACACCCATTCACAAGCTCCAAAAGCCTGGTGCCTTGTAACAACTCACCGTTGGCGACTGATTTGGTCTCCCCTCTGCCTGCCACCTGCAAGACACGAAGACAGGAAGGCGTTAAGGCGGCACAGATGCAGACGGACGCAGAGGGAGCGCTAAACAAACCTGCCGAGCGCCTCGAAACAACTTCTGATCTTTACATCTCCACCTACACAGACTCCCCAGATCTCCCTCACCAGTCGCTATCCTGCTCGTCCTGCCTTCGCTGACATCACGGCATAGCACGGTTAGCTAATGACAAGGTCGCTAACCGCTACCTTTCCTGTCCAGGGCCCTTTTTACGTCAGCGCAGACCACCGCCTGGTGCCCTCCAGCTCCGCTACTCAGTGTGGCGGACCACAGCCTCCAGCCTGAGCTGCAGCTGCTGGCTGCAGGAGCCCGCTACCAGCAGGGCAGGAAAGAAGGAATGAAGGAGGAAGGAAGGAAAGTTTATACTAAAGGAGGCTTAGTCCTTGTCGTACTTCATTATAAAACGCTGGGTTCGACTTCTACTATGCAGCTCCACGAGCACAGCTTTCTCTACGTATGGGGTAAAGATAAGACAGTTTATACACAGTCGGACTTGTTTGAAAATGCGAGGCGATAACAGTGATTCAATGCTGCGCAACCCAGCGAGGCGTCTAACTTGTAAAGGATGCTGTAAACAGTTTCTGCATTGAGGGGATATAAAGTGAAGCCGGGGGCTGAGAGCGGTGATTTGCGGTTGTCAGAAGAAGGAGCGGTGAGGTGATTCAGCCATACGTGTAAAAAAAAAAGCGGTTGGACAACAGGCGCGCTGTTGAAGTTTTTCTCTTTTTTTTACGACGCAGAATTTACACCGAACCGTAATCTTCTGGATCTCGCCGAGTCGGCTTTTAACGAGTCACGGGTGTTAATGGAGTCGACGGCGTAATCCTTTAAAATTGCCTCCACTATGGCTCGGTTGATGTGTTCACTCTGTTCCTCGCACTTTTACAGCGCTTAGAACATCTGGCGGACGTGCTTTACAAGACTCCTTAATGCCCTCTGTGCGTTTTTGGAACGCGGCTGATGTTTATTGCTCAATATTTACGGAACGCGGATGATCACGTCCTTTAACGGAACATGAATAATATTAAACGGAGAGTTTGCCAGAAAATTAGTCGAATGCAGACGCATTCGTCAAATCTCTTAGATATTATCGCTGTGATTGAAATAAGCGGCAGTGTCCAACCGCAGCAGAGCAGCCAACAACACAGTGCAACAAAAAAAAAAAAACAGTCGACAGCGTGACAGCAGAGTGTGAGCTCATTCTGTGATACGTGCTGTAGAGAAACAGTGTACTCCTTTACCTCTCCAGGCTTATTCCAGATTTAACGGTGAGGTCAACTAGCTATGAGAGTTCTTTAAAAAAAACAAAAACAAACACAAGCGATTGTTACTCCCGCCGCTGCAACGCCAGGGTCAAAATGTTGTGAGATCATATTAATATTCCACCGACATCACTGAGGCAGAAAAAAACCCCCCTCCTGATTGACAACAACTGGAAAGCCATGAGAAACCACGGGAAATCCTTCCAAGACCACAAACCAATTTGGCGCAGTCAAATCTCCCATCTGGATATCCTCCAGGGCGTGCGACGGAGTGGATTTTCCCCCCGATGGGTGAGACTGGTACTCAGTGAATAGTTTGAAATGAATAATAGCTACCTTGGTTGGAGAGGCGCCTTTGTTTTCCCATAGACTCCTCTTGTTGGTGACGTCGACAGGCTTCAGGTCCTGTCAAAGACAACGCGTTATGTCAGTGGTGCTCGACCTCTGCGGGTCAATTTGAAAATAGCCGTCATATCGTGGCATAATGGTGGAGTACCTGAGATGTAGAGGAGGACAGGGAGCTCAAGGAATGAGAGCAAAGGTTGACAGACACTGTCGAGTAGAGAGGTGCTTGTGTGGAGGATGTGGAAAACAGCACTTTTACTAAAAAGTCTGAGGCAATCCTCTTTTTAAGTCGTCCCACCACAATGCATAGAACTTTGTGGTAGACACTTGTATATAAACTTTCCTTTTCCTGCTGTGCGTTACCTTTTTGAGCCATAATCTGCGACATTAAAAGCTCTAACATAAATATTTGGCTCAACTATAGATAAGGGTGAAGAGAGGCGTGATACACATGAGCAGGACTGAAAAAAAGCTCCCAGTCCGTCTTCTAGCCAAGCTTATGATAAGCGTGAGATAAAATGCTTGAGTGACACTGCATAACAAACTGATGCCAAGTCTATAATGTATGTGACCGACGTGAGAGGGGACTGCAGCAAGCTCAGACACTTCCCGAGTCACTTCCCTCTACGGCCACCAGGTGGTGCCAGAAAGATAACGTCTCCACCCGACTCGCTCCACTGCATCATTTGAAAATGATTATAAAACATCTAGTGGACAGAACATGAGCAGCAGTAATTGTGACGTTGTTATAATAACAACGATAACGAATGGCTGATATCAGAGTCAGAGTACTACAGTTTATTATGATGTTGACCAGCGTGTGTGGAATGAATGCAGCTCAGATGTTTCTTTTCTACTGAATCCTTGTATCCAAATAGAAGAAATATGAGCCGATAACACGTAAGGAGGACTGTTATCTTATGTAACGTTCTGTATAGTTGCAGAATTTAGTATCAAATCATGATATACTTTATGTTTTGATTATTGGGTTACATTTTTTTCTCTTATGTATCTTTATGTAACATGTTTGTTTATAGTGTCTGCAATCTTTTTTTTTTTTTTTTCCAAAATTTCAGTAATCCAAAAAAAAATATCCACATAAGGAGCTTTTTAAAATTCTTCTTTCTTTACTCAAACTAAAAGCAGACACATCGCTCAAACCCCGTTAAGGCGCACCAAACCTCAAGTATTAAGAATCAACCACTTGTTGATCTCCCAACAAATAGGAGCAGCATATAACCAGAGTAGCTAACTGCTGCTAACTGTGTTCTGTTTATGACTGTAGCTACTATTAGCTTGTTAGCTCAGTTAGCCAGCTGGAGAGTTGGTGTTTACACCACCAGCACAGGACCTTTTGACTGCTGGAAGAAAGAGGTTTTCAGGCCCTGGTGCTAGCTGGTTAGCATGCTAACTGTTAGTAGATGATCTACAACATGATCCAAAGACGTGTTTGACAAAACGTCAAACCTGTAGCTTCTTCATATTCTGTTGATAATTGTAATTAATTTCAGAATGTTTTAAACTAAAACTCTTACATATTGCACCTTTAAGTTATTAACACTCCCAATGTCAGCTATTCTGCCCCTTCAGGACTGTATGGGTGTGGTTTTAACAGATTTTATTGACAGTGACCCACCAACTGTCATCTGATTCTGATTCAAATGTAACTAAATCAATCAAGAAATGTTTTACAGTGCATTTAAAGTAGAAGTGTAGATCCTGAGATTTAAAGAAAAATGTCTTTGATAAGTTAAAACATATTGAGATAAATCTAGATGTATTCAGGTCAATCAGGCTTTAAGTTTTATAAGTATGTCTCTGTACACTGTATGTACTGTACTTCCTCGCAGCGGCGACCTACCGCTGGCCTTCCTCCTGACGTTTTGCCGCTCTCTGGGGTTTTATTCAGCCAGTCGTTGATGCGGCCCGCCACGCCTGTCTTCATCACAGCTGCTTCCTGTTTGGATAGGGTCAAAGGTCAGCAAAGCCTGGTCGTCATCGTCAGCGGGGCTGAGCAGGAAGTGCCAGTGTATTGGGCTCTTTCTCTCTCTCTCTCTGTCTCTCTGCTCCAGTCACACACACACACACAAAGTTTCATTAACCTTCTCACATCCTCCACCACTTCGTTTTCTTTTTACCTTGAATGTGCTCCCTCCACTTCCAGGCGAGCTGAACACGTTGCCTTTCTCCCACATGCTCTTGATGCTTCGTATGTTGTCGGTGACCAGGGGCAGATCGGCCGCTCCGGAGCGAGGGGATCGAGACTCCTTGTTCTCTCTCTGCTGAGACAAAGTGTTGGGTTTAAACTGGTGAACGGCAGGGACGGCTGTTCAGATCAAAGCTCAGATACCTCTTCAGATTAAAAAAACACACAAGCTTGCTCATAATAAAGGCTACAAATTCTTGCAGTGTCTTTCTAAGTGCATTTAGAAATATATGACTTTGGTGCTTTGGGTATTCAAATCAAGATAGATACTTAAAGATGCAATATGTAGGATTTGGCCATCTTTCGAAGGTCACTCAGGACTTATACGGCGGCAGAGTACCCGCTAACTGCTGCTAGCAGTAGCTGCCGTTAGTTAGCTCAGTTAGCCGTGCAGCTTGTGGTCCTGATTGGGAGCTCACAGACAGGCCAGGCCAAGGCTAGCCGGCTAGCATGCTAACATCGGTAGATTGTACATCTCTACAACACAGTACACAAAGATGTTTTTGACATAATGTCAAAAATCTTACTTCTTTGCATTATGTTGATAATTCAAGTATGTAAGTACTTTGAATGTTTTAAACCAAAATTCTTACATATAGCACCTTTAAAAAGAATTAACATGAGGGAGCAACATGCAGCACTAGTGACTGCTTATGTGTGACCACTAAACACTAAAACTGGAATCAGATCAGGGAATCAATTTTTGCCAATTTTATATGTAAAAAATATCAGGCTTTTATAGATTTGTCTCATTCTTGTTTCCAAACTGTCATAAATTTTCAGCGTGACTCATGATGTCGACGCCTCACTGAAGATGACCTCAGGCCTCGGTTAAATCTTTTTGGTTTTATACTGTCCTCCTGACAGGGAAGCACACGCTGCTTTCAGCGAGACGATAAAAGAAGAATGTTGCTTTTGGAAGCTGCACAAAGACTGAGTTGGCTTTTCACGTAAAGTAAGGAAGTATGACTGACGACGAAAAAGGGTCATTATGCACATAAAAACATGTATTTTTAAGTATACAGACTTATACAATAATAACTAAGTGACTGAGTGCAACATTTTTTTGCAGCGTCACAGTTGAAGGCATGCCAACCTGAGCAGCAGAGGTGTACTGCTCCAGCCTGTTGTCTATCTTGGACACCACGGGAGAGTGAGACGCCTTCACTGAGCTGCAGGGCGAGAGCAAATAGTTACACATACACAGCATGGGACCACTTTGAATATTATTCACAGTGTGGTCAAGCATTTCATCTTTAGTGCCTTGACAGAAACAAACTTGCAAACCCCCGAGTGAGGAACGAAACTTCCACTCCAGGGTACATTTTCCTCTACTCGGCAACAGGGGAGTGAAAGGTTCTCATGCTTTGTCACTGTGAGCAAAACCATATGTCTGTGTGTCTTTACCTTTTCTGTGCAGACTTGTTCAGGAACTCTGCCCTCTCTCCGATCTGTTGGGAAGGAGTATTAGAGCTCTAAGTTAATAAATATTACAGCGATGTTCCGCACATGCATACATGACTGCAAACATTTTCCTTCGCTCTTCAGTAGAGTTAAAACAGATGTCAGACCCAACCCTCCTCTTGATCTCAATGCTTCTATCCTGCCTTTATTGTTTGTTTGAGCAGTTTCGTTCTTTAAACCCATTCCCGATTCGAGATCATAAATCAACGCGTTGACGCACAAATTACTCTGTATGATTCATAGCTGGAATAGCATTATGTACTCAACTAATCACTGAGCTGCAACGGTACTTGATACACGGTGGATATATCATTTTGACTCATTTCTTCGTATGCTCAATATGAGGAATTCTCCTGAGCAGCAACACACAATGAAACTGATTGTTCCCTCCACGTGCAAAATGCTCTGTAAGTCATGCACACACACACAAACACACACACAGAAAACACTGCATTTTTTCCCCTTATCTCTGCTGTTGGACTGTGGGAATCTCAGAGGGTTGTTTATGATATATGAGAAAAAAAACAAGAGAGGGGGGCAACACATGCGTTCCTTGGACGCTCACAAAAAAACAACCTTTAAATGGACAAAAGAGGAAAGTGCAGAAAAAAGCTCTCTCCCTGTGAAAAAAGGGACCCTGCGCTCGGCTGCTACCGAATGTGGGAGTTCCCAAAATACTCCCCGACAGGAAATTCCCCATTCTCAGATGCGTTTTAAAGAGCTGTGGCCATCCGAACGCAGTTACAGTAATCCTGTTAACCCTAATCGCTTCCCTGCATCCCCACTCCGTCCCTCCGTCCCTCTCTTCCAGGGAACACTGGACTTTATCTACAATACGGCGCAGGGTTATGCTGGTTTGCTGCTGATAACATGTGGGTGAGCTTCTGGGACAGTGTGTTCCACTGGGAGGTGATTGCTGATAACAATGCATACTTCGCTCTGTTTTTGCATAACAGGAGCTACGATACGGCAAGAAAACCGTGTGTATTCTCAGTGGCACGCAGGCAATGTTGAAATAGAAAAGCTGACAGGTCTCAAAGAACAGCAGGGGCTGGAAGTCAGTGCAGAAACGGACCTGGAAAATGTTACATTTAAGTGAGAAACAGAAAAAACTCTGTCTGCTGTGGTTCAGTTTTTACTTAGCAGCACCGATACGTGAGGCCGATACGAGTCCATTTTCATGTCTTCTTTTACGGCCTTCGATATTCTGTGGTGCTCCGATCAAATTTTACTTGGACAACAGATCAAATATCTAATGCAACTCGAAAGTATCACTTTTACACTCTTAGAAATAAAAGTGGCTAACTAGAACCATAAAGGGTTCTTCAAGGGTTTCTTTTCAAAAAAGGGTTCTTCAGAATTAAATGGTTCTGAGTAGAACCTCAGCCCTTCAAGAAAAACCTATTTGGAACCCTTATTTTAGTATCACCCAACTGTGCAGTTAGCCCCCCCCCTCCCTTTTTAGCATCTTTCAGCTCATTGTTTTGGTTTTACAGAACCAAAACCACTTAATTTTTTCTGCTTTCATTAACTCTTGTTTCCAGCTGAAGCAGGAAGCTGTTATCGACAAGTAAGCTCAGATAAACCGACTGTGAGCTACCGTCCCAGCACCGGAGAGCAGACGAACAAAAGTAGCGTGTAGCTAGCTGTTGAATGTGGGAGTTGGTGGAGACTCCTAATGAATGCTAATGTTGCTCCATATTTGTTTCCATATGTTTGCTAATACATTAAATTAGCCATATCAACTTAACTAACTCCTGTTTTTAGCTGCCACGGGGAGCTGTTTTCAACAAGAAAGCTCTGATAAACCGACGCTAGCTACCTACCCCGCACCAGAGAGCTCCTGTATTGTTGTATCTGCTAATGTTTGCTAACACATTAGCCGTCAACTTTATCTTCAACTTCTACAGCCACTAAGTCACCCAAAAATTAACATAACTGCTTTAAATGTGAGTTTCATCATATCTTTGGCTGTCCCTCTATTCGATATAGAGTATGGCGAAAAAAATAAAAAAACATTCCAACGTTGGACAATAAAACATGCAATGCAACTGTATTATGACAAGTTAATACATTGTCACAAAACAAAATGTATAGCACAGCAAATCAACAATTCATACACAACACAGTGTGTGATGTATGAAATATAAATCCAGAGGCACACAGACACACAAACACAGATGTACCTACAGTGAACATGACCACAAAGTAAAGCCCTGTCTTGAGTGCAGCGGGGTGGAGAGCGACAGTGGAGCAAATTATTTACAAAACTGACCAAAAAGAAAAATACTTATAAGTTCTTGATCCCAGTGCGTTCAGAGCTCACACACCATTAGAGCCGAGCCTGGAGTCTGGAGTCTCACCGGGACGGGCCAGATGGATATTACTGCTAACTGTCACTAATTAGATTTTCTCCACTGGCTGAAAATCCCCCTCGAATTTCAGTGTGTGGGAGTTGGCTTTTGGCAACACTGAAAACATTTATTCACATTCGAGTTGATTAAACGTTCCTTCGCCGTGACATCCATTTATCTTTGGACGGGATGGGGAGGGGCACACGCGCTGACTCGATCTGGATCGCTTTACCAAGTGCAGCGTTACTTGGTGACAAACAGGTTAACAAGTCAGCAGAACTCCAAAGTGAACATCAGAATAAAACACAAATTTGGCAGCGGCTGACTTTTTCAGATCTCTGAAACGGTTCATCGGGGCTCTTTCTATTTATGAACACCTTTGTCTCAGACAGATAACACTTCATGCAGAGAGCTGAAAGGGGTGAGGGGGGCAGATGAGGGTCATCTGGCACTTAATCTCTCCAAATATTTTGAATGTTTAGCTTGAGCTTTGCTGCACTGCCGGATGAGTGGGATTTGCAGCTTTCGGAGAACTATTCTATTGACTCCGTTATGCTGGCGACTGTGCTGGGTGGGATGCAAATATAACACAGGCAAAGTGTTTTATAGTTACAATTGTTGAATTATCTGTGTTTTAACACTTGGCTGATTAACTGAGCATTCGCCAAACCCCTCCCGTGAGAAGCTCATGACAGGCCTTAAATTTCTCCACATGTTGAAGCGTTGTGTGACTGTAGTAAGAGCAATATTTGCCAGTTTAATAGTTGGAAGGTTCTGGTGGGACAAAGGTTCAGGACACACAAAAAAAGCTGAATTAAAGTGTGTTTTTAGCATTTCTGGCTAACAAGCTTACCGCCAACAATATTACTTCCAATGCCAAGAAACATTTAATTAACTATTTTAGTTGGTGAGACACAGATTATGAAAAAAGCTCACGACACGTTGTATTACCCCCCTGTGTGGACATCTGGAAGCTACTATAACCAGAGGGTAGGGTAATGCTAGCATCCTAGCAGCTCTGTCCTGATGTTTTTTTTATTGGATTTGGGGACATTTGACAGCCAAACTTTAATACTTACATTACATTTACATTTTTCCTTATCAAACGTATAATACTTGGACTAACTATCCTTGAAATGCAACGCAAGCACTTCTACATGAATCGTCAAATGAGGAAAATGCTAATGTTTTGCCTGGACATGCAGCTTTACCCTTAGTCTTTTAGCATGCTATCATGTATGTAGCCCAGCCATCAAGTGTGTATTTAAGACTGTTTTACAACAAGTAAGCTGCAAATATTTAAAAGTCAGCTGTGAACAGTGTTTTAATCTAAGTCAGGGAGCTAACAGGGCTAGCTCCTTCAAATAAAATCTGCCAACGTTACCCATCATGATAGCCTTTAAATGTGCAATAATATGTAAGAACTGGCCACCAGAGTAATTGCTAACTGTAGCGAACTGTAGCGAACTGTAGCTCCTGTTAGCTAGTTAGCCCAGTTAGCCATGCAGCTAGCGGTCCCAGCTGGGAGCTCAGACCAGTGTTAACACTGCTAGCACAGGAGCTTTGAACCCGGATGGGCTGGGGCTAGCTGGTTAGCATACGAAACATCGCAACACGATAGACGTCATAATGTCACAACTGTTATTCGTGCGCCATCTTTTAGTAATTTTAGTGAAGTCTTGAATGTTTCAACCAAAGTCAACGGAATGGCCTGAAATCAAGGGCCCAGCGTTTTGAAAAAATAAAATACTACAAATATTGAGTGATAACTCTACCATGTTATCATACTGAGGATTAAATATATACAGAGAAACAATAACTACGAAGCATGAGGCTTAGCAGACGGTCCATTGGCAAATAAAACTGACACTTTTGGAAGCGAGAGGTAAAAAATGGCGGACCGACCTTCAGAGAGGAGCCCCGAGGGCTGACACACTTGAAGGGTCTCTCCTCCCCGTCCATGGTGTCTTCCACCTTCTGTCTCTTCTCAGCTGCCTCTGCTCTCCTCCGTTCAATCTCCTCCTTCATCTTCCTCTTCTCCTCCTGAGAGAGACAGACATGTTTGGAGCTGAGACGGTTCGGGCGCGACGTGAGAAAGAAATTGAGTCGCGATCCTTGACATCTCTGTCATCCTTTATCCTGCAGCATCTCTGGAGTTAGCGGGGAACTCTCTGTTAACTCGATTGGAGCGTATGTAGGTGGCGCTCTGTCCTCTGCCAGCTCAGCTATGCCGGATATTGCTGCTCATGCTAACGGCCCAGTTCTCCTGTATTTACTCTAAACAAACCACTGTTGCTGCTGGAAACCTAAAACATGCTTCCTGTGTATTAGTCGACGTAGCCTGGGAACGAACTAACAGACCGAGAGCGTTGGAAAGGCAAATGCAAAATCTTTCAAGAACTGGGTGTAGATTGAAATACTTGGAAACGTATTTATATCATAATGGGTTATTATACCGACCAGAATATATCACAACCGACAATCGGGAATGCAGCCGACCCAGACAACAGATACGTCTCACTTTCTAATTGATTTTCTTACTCTATCTAATGAAGCAGGTCAGGAACTAATTCAATTACTCAGAGCAAAGTTTTATTTACAGTGATCGCCAGCCTCAGGAAAAAAAAAAAAAAGCCATTCTGGAAAGCTTGAGACTTGCAGACTATCAACAGTTTCTTTTTTTCTTTTTTCTTTTTAACAATTACTGTATGAACCATTTGTACTGTATTCAGAAGAGGGCTGGTGCTTGGCAGTCTATCAGCGCTCTCCAGCAGCCTTGTCTTGGTTAATTAGTCTCTCTGTATCTCTGGGCCATCTTTTAATTACGAACCAAAAGGCCTCATTAACATCACACAAGAGGAGAAGAACAGGGGCAGATAGCGGGGAGACGGGCCGCCACGTTTCGGAGCCAAGATCAACAAAGAAGACCGGTCGGGGTAACAGTGAGAAGGCCGGGGCCTCGGAGCGAGATGAAAGAATGAATACAGATGTGAGCGCGGAGGAGAGGAGGAGGTTATCGCGTTCGGGGACACGCAAGGATGAGGTCGTCATGAGAGGCGGCAGGCAGGAATGACACGCATGAGTTACGAATGGCGACCCCCGATAGGTTGATGCGTGATAACGGCGAAGGTATAGGGAGATAACGTCGCTGTGGCACTGGCATGGCCGCGACGCATGGGTTGAGCTCACACAGGTGGAACGGCTACATCAACATGTAAATGCTAGCGTGAAAAAAAAAAAGGAGGCTTAGGCCAAATCTTCTTATACTCTTACTGAAGAATGTAAAAGTGTCCACAATACCTGCTTACGCACACAAAGAGGTGCAGGGAATTACAATTTCAGCTCAACTTTAACAATTCAGAAGAAATTGGAGCAAGAATAGAAACATAGAACGACATCAAAATTTTTTTCCTCTACCTCCTCTCGGGCTTTTTTCTCCGCCTCCTCCTCCTTCTTCTGCCTCTCCTCCTCCTCCAGCACCTTCCTCCTCTCCTCCCTCTTCCTCTTCAGCTCCTCCAGCTCGGCTTCGGCCTCCTGCTGCCTCTGCCTCATCCGCTCGAACTCCTCGCTCTCCGCGTCGTCGCGGCGGCGCTTCAGCTCCTCCAGCTTGCGCTCTGCCTCCAGGCGGGCTGCGTCGTCCTGGTCTTCGCCGGCGGACACCTCAGGGGAGCGTACGCTGCCGCGGCTGGGACACACACACACACACACACACGGGTCAGAGCGCACATGCAGGTTTACAGCGGAAGCTGAGACTGCGTTAGTGGGACGCAAAGCTGGTTGACACACAGGTGAGCGCCTGACATTTGATGCGAGCTGAATATTTAAGCGCACACTTCGAGGATTTGTCTCTGTCACGGACAAGCAAACACACACACAGACAGACAGAGAGACAAAAACACATGCGCACACAAACAAACACCAAGAATCACCTCGGCAGGGATAACGTTACAGTACATCTCAGGTTTCGTCCAGTGTTTCACGCTGGGGATTAACTGCAGGTGACCCATGTACAAAAACACACTCCTGCTACTGAACACGGAACAATAACAGCATGTTTGCTTTAAAATCTGATTCAGATACGCTTTTCAATTATTTCACCGATGCCTAGGGCAGCGCTTTTGTGCTTTTGTACCAGCCTGAGCGACGTAAAATAAATGTTCCTGTCTGGTTAAACTGCCGCTGTTAAGCAACATGTAAACACTGTGAAGTGTTAAAACAAATGTGAAGATTTATCCACCATAGCATTTCAGACTAAAATCATATCTGCCATGGTACAATTCAGACGTTTAATATCCTTCCAAATCTACTACATTTTGTTTTAAAGGTGCACTTTAGTTCTGGGGAGGAAATTGACTCATTTCTTTTTCCTATACCTAAAAAAAACTAAATAAACAAACTGTCTTTGTTTTCCTGACTGAATGAACTGAACAAACAACACAATTTCGTACTGTTCCACTCTGTTTATATGTGGCGGACCCTGCCACCTTTCCAGCTTCAAACAGTGTTCTGTGGACCTTATTTTCCTCTGAGAACAGCTTGTTTATTCAGTTATGGAAAAAATAAACATTTATAGTTTGTGTTAGTACCTCATTAATATTGTAAATATTACAATTCTGAGATTGAATTTCTCCCCCAAAAGTACATACTGTCCCTTTAATTGACCAATATTAGTTTCATCAATAAGAATTCCTGTGTTTTACTGTCAGTACCGGTGCCATTTGGATGGAGATTTCAGAATAAAAGCATTGCGCTTTCATTTGAACAAACTCATTTTTATTTTAAGCATGCCCAAATACTTGCACACGGTCATCTTACGCAATGAATTTCAAACAGGAAGTTAATTACTGAAAAGGGATCAGGGAAAATATTGTATATTGGCTTAAAACACTCATGCTGGTGTGTCTCCAGTAACAGGAGAAAAAAGGGTAAAATGAGGTGGAAGATTCTGTTTTGATTCCTAATATTTCATATTTCAAAAATGCTCTGACTAATCCCATTAATTGAGAGCTTCAGGGACGTATTCGAAACTGCCAGAAAATGAGGGCATGTATTTTGATGAGTTTTGTTAAAAACACAGCTTCTTGAATAATTCATCAGGCCTGGCTATCCCCAATTAGGCCTCAGTGGAAACCAGGAGTTCAGTCCATGAGTGTTGTTGCGTCTGCGTACCTGAGGGTCCTCTCGGGTTTCCTGTGCTGTTTGGGAGCCGGCTCCTCCTCGTACAGCCCTCCGTTCTGCTTCCCCGGCTCCTCCCTCTCCTCCCTGGCCCTGCCTCGCTCGTTCACCTGCGACAGAAAGAAACCAAAGGGGGGGGAGGACGGTGAGCGAAGAACGCAACTGGAAGGAGGGCTGAGCAAGGCCGGGTCTGGCGTGTGACATCACAGGATGTCAGATGAGAAACGGAACGGGAGCACGCCCCAAACAAAATAACACAGGACATCACACCACACAGCGTCCACTCCAGAATTACCACTGAGACAGGATTACCTAACGTGTGATCACCACTGGAGTGTCTCCAGCTGTTTACTTTCTGTCTCTGGCTGTTCACCGCCATCAAAAACATTATTCAGGTTTCGTAAATTATAATCATTATAATGTCTGAGCTCAATACGTACACTGCCAGTCAAAGCATCATATATCATCAACCTGCAGCGCAGAACATATTGATGCTATCTTTTTTTTAACTTTATTAAATAAAGGCTGAGCTGGTTGCCCTTTCAGCACAGCTGTCTTCAATAAGCATTTAAGACTTAAGATTTAAGACTAATGAAGACTCTATTTACGACATGCAAGCTTGCCTATTAAAATGCACTTACTTTAATAAGGTCTTTGCAAAAATCTAAGATTTAACAAGCACGTGGACGTCTTTGAGCGCTAGACATCTAGAAACTGAGAGGAGCTCTGGTCAAAAGAGGTCAAACAGACCTGGACTGACTACAAAATTAAAATGCTAAGTTCAGAAGGGCTTTCTGTTCAGAGAACGTTCACTTGAGCTGTGCAGAGAAGAGTTTGGCAGGCGCAGTTTATGGAATGCACTCAAATCATTGGCCTGTCTGGACTTAAAATGAACAGACTGAACTTCTGCAGATGAAATATGCATTAAAGGCGCATTAAGTAAGAATTGGCCACCTGTCAAATTCATACTCAAAGGCAGCATAGCGCCAGAGTAAATGTTTACTGCTGCTAACTGTGGCCAATTAGCTAGTCAGCTCAGTTAGCCATGCAGCTAGTGGTACGGACTAGAAGCTGGAGGACCAGGGGAGTGTTAGTGTTCACACCGCTAGCACAGGAGCTTTGAACCGGAAAGGTCCAGGGCTAGCTGGTTAGCATGCTAACTTCAGATAACTTCTCTCTGTTGATCATTTCATTTAATTTCTTCAACAGAAATTCTGACGTATTTCCCCTTCAATACAATACATTTGGGATTTGTAGTTCATCAGGTCATTGACTTTTGGTCATTTCTAAGTCACAAACAGTTCCCATTTCACTTGGAGATCAGCCTGGCGTTTAGCATTTGACTGGAAGTGTACACGTGACGTGATGGCTCAATGTTCTCCTCGTCATGTCGAAACGCCTATTATTTTGAAATACATGATGTTCCTCTGCTGCAGTGAGTTTCTGGAGTGGAGTCAGTGTCATGGGTGTTGCTGAGAGACGGAAAAAGACATGCAAAAAAAAACACTGTGAGCACTCATGTGAGACATTGTGTTAACCTTATCGAGAATCTGACCTCATAAAAAACGCAGGCTGGGTTACCACCTGTTTGCAAACTGTGCAAACCACACTGTGACGACACGAGGTGTCTGGGTAATTTCAGCATCGGGCTCCGACTTAAATCACAGCTTGTTAATAAAGCCTTGTTTTTTTTAAGAGAATATTTTCGTGGTTTGTTTTCCAAAAGATTTCCGTTTAAAGACACTGAAGTTACCCAGAGAGATTTTCTGTGCTGTGCTGTGAATCACACCTCTGCTGAAACTCTTACCACATTTATGATACCTCATTATCCTCTGAGTGCAGTATCTCAGCTACCTCATTGTCCTCTTCAGTGTCATTTCTGAGTGTCATAGACTCGGAATCTACATGATCATCCTCAGGTACCTCTTCAGCCTCCTCTGACGCTACTACATCCTCCTCAGCCTCTGAGCCTGACGACTTGTTGACTCGCTCTGAATTCTCACTGACTACTGAATGCGGCTCTCCTTCGGCGGGCTCCTATGACAAAAGGTTTACAGCAGCTCTTTGAAAGAAAGATCAGTGAGCGACTCGAGGACGTGCGTGAAGAAGTCCATAAATCAATGACCATACCTCGTTTTGAATTTTAGGCTCTTCGGTGGATTCCTACAGAAACAAGCATCACATGTGCAGGGACCGTCAGCTACACAAAGGCAATAAATGTCTCAAAGTAGACGAGCGAGAGCGAGCTGGACCCTCACCTGTTCTCTCAAGTAAGACCTTCTCGGTTTGTCCTCCACCACTTCCACTTTCTGCTCCTCCTCTTCCTCTACACCCTCCTCGGCCTCCTCTCCGCCCTCGGGAGCAGCCTCCTCTTCTTCCTCTGGCTCCGGCTCCTTCTCCTCTCTCCTCGAGCTGTACATCTCCGTCTTCTCCTCCTCATCCTCGCGGTAACGACCCCGGCGCCAGGAGGATGGCCTCTCCTCTTCTGCGTTGTTCTTCTCCGTGGCGGCGGCGCTGTCGTTGTCCTCGGGCGCGGCGGGGTCCAGCTGCCTCTGTCTCTCCAGCGCCTCCTTCAAGCGCCTCTGCCGTCTCTCCTCGCGTTTGGCCATGCGCTCCTGCAGCGCTTGGTCATCATCGTCTCCGCCGCCCCCTTCGTAAGACCTGCTCACAGTCTCTGTCACACTGGGAGGAGGGAGAGGAGACAAACATTTCACTGTGTGGTCTTTTGTTAGTAATTGAGGTCAGAGCAACAGACGTCAGCTGTTAAGAAAATGTGGGTAGAAAACTGAATGCACGGTATTATGTGAGATGCCCTTGGTCAAGGCCATAACCCTCAACAGCTTCATGGTTGTTTAGTGGCGAGAGTCTTGCTCATGTTGACTCTAAGCAGTTGTCAGGCTCGGATATGAGTACATGTAATTAATGTGCAGCGGCGTGATGCTGACTGAGCATTAGCTTGTGCTTTGACACGTACTGACAGTCTCGGGGGAGTAGATCCCTGATGTGGGACACTGAACAACAGCATACGCCCAGTAAAGTCTCTTGACATTTTTGGGATCCGATCGACTGACTGACCGTAACTTAAAAAGAAATGCACTGCAAGAGCAGAATGCTCAGGCAAACTCGCTGTTGCAAAAAAAAAAAAAAAAAGACTAAATTAAATTCTGTGGGAGGAAATCAAAGTTTACAGAGAGTGGCTGCCACATTATTGTCAGCTCCCGAGCCAGTATGTGGACAAGGCTGACTATTGGCTGTACTGTCTTCCCCACAGATATTCACTTTAAAATAAACTACCCGTCAGGCCTTAAAATAAACAAAGTCAAAAAATGTATCTTGGATTCCAAGTCTGGAGTCTATGTTTTTGTTAAATGTTTTATCCTTGACTCATCAGTGTCATGCTTTTGGTTTTGAGTTTAGATGTTTCATTATTTTTATTTTGTAGAAATCTTTTTCCCGCCCTTTTTCTCTGTGCACCTGCGTTTGATTTATTCTTTAGCCCTTGTGTATTTCAGTTTGTCTTTTTCCCTCTCTTTTTATCAGTTTGATTATTTGGACTACAGCTTCTTGTCATTAAAGCTCGATCTCGTCTTTCTACCTGCCTGCCTTTATGCAGCTTGCATTTGGGTCCCTTTACGCTCATACGCAACAAATAGTTATTTTATATGCACTCGCTCAGTTATTAGCTAAAACTACCAACTACAATATGAGCAGGACTGGAAGTGTACATCCATGCTAGCACCTCAGAAGTTGTACTAAATGCTAACTTCGGCATTGCTAACATGCTTAGAAAGACAATGTTATCATGCTGTTGTTAGCAGGTATAATTTTCTACCATGTTCACCATTATGAAAATGTTAGCATGCTAACATCTGCTAATTAGCACTGAACACAAAGTACAGCTGAGACTGATGGGACTGTCATTAATTTAAAGGTATTTGTTCACAAACCAATTTATCGGACGGCCTCAAATTGTGACGTGATGCTGGCGCAAGGTGTAAAGTCAGAGAGTGACCAAAGTTATGACACAAAATGGCGGACCAAGTGACCAACCGACTGCTTGGATGAAAACATGTATTCACTGTATATCTCTCTTCAGTCCGCCAAACACCATCTGTGCATCCATCCACCCCGCTCCAAATATCATGACTCATGATATTCTGACCTAAACGTCTGGCAAACATTATCCTTACATCCACACAATCAACAATGGCTAGTCAAACTAGGTCCTGCCTCAGCATCCCCCTTCACAATCCCCCTGTTGTGTGACTGGCCCAGGATGTATCTCTGAGCTCATAGAGGGGAAACATTCACGATCACAAAGCCGTGTCTGTGCTGCTAGATGCCAGAGCAGCCCACCGCTTCCACTGTGGCCAAGACGATTGATCTCATCGCCTCAAACTGCACAGAAATGGATATTCAGCCTCTTTTGTAGTCTTTCTGATGGATGGGGATGAGATCATGGTATGGGTGTCATTTTGACAGCTGGCATTGGGCAGAAAGTCAATTCTTGCGTCGGTTAAAAATATTGAATGTCACGAAAAAGCCACTTCACTGAATTCCATCATTCAACACCTCAAAGTATTACAATATTATGTCAGCTTAGCCAACATAGGCACCGTCAGCCTGTAGAGATTTGGATTTCTCCACATGTTGAAGAGGTGTAGCCTACACGGGCTGTAGTAAGAACAATGCTCGCCATTTTAAGAGTTTAAGAGTTTGGAGGGTTATGTCAAGAGCAAGAGTGTGTTGACCAGATTAAACAGTGTCTTTATATGCTCTGACGTAAGTTCCAAATGGTAGCATATCTGGCTAACTAGCTTAAAAAACTCTACTAACTAAGTGTTACTTCCAATACCAATGAGCACATCCTAACTAATATTTCTGGGGGACTAGATTACTAACATTTCCCCACTGTGTGGAAGCTGGTCCTCGTGCTTTAAGACTTCAGGGGTATTAGTCTAATGTTAGCATCTGGCCTGGCATACTCTTGTTACATTTGCTATACAAACTGATTAATGGGCTAACATTAGCTAGCTACACTAATAACATTTGCTGGAAACAGCTATAGCTAGCAAAAAAGTTGCCGGCTAAAGGCTTCTTTTCTCTTCTGCTATCTTAACTCAAAGACCTACCGCTTTACAAATTATCATCCATTTTGCCGAACACACCGGTCAGTTTTCACCCTAGAAGCCTTTTTTAATTTGACGTTAAGAGTGAAAACAAGAATGTACACTACACTACGCATGTTAAAGCAAAATAACTAATTTAATCTAGTGTTGTATAGTTATTGAGCCCTTTTACAGGAAGACAAAAGAACATTCAACCAACTTATGGCGCTGACGTTAGCTAGCTAACTACAGCTAATAACATTTGCTGGAAACTGTTAAAACAACCAGAAAAACAGTTGCCAGCGAAATGATCTGAAGCTGCTTTTCTTCTCTTCTGTCTGGACCTACAGTTTGAAAAGAATATTGCTTATTTTGAGTGGTAATCATCGTGAACTGAGTATGTGCTGTACACAAACGAAAAGCTAACGTAAGCTGTAGATACAGCTACACAGCTAACGGCCAGCTATTTGATGCGAGAATAAAACAATCGACTGTTCCCATTTCCCCAAAAAATGATGTATTCTTTCTACAACAGAGGCTGTGAAGGAATTTTTGGTGGCATTTCATTCTTCTGAGTCGCCCTGACATTTCTTCCCACAGACAAGGGACGCGTGTTGATTATTTATTGATGAAGTACAAGTCCTTCATCTGGACAGGATGATATGACAGTGACAGCTTTTTCTCCTCCTTTCCTGTTGCTCTTTTTTCCTCCTCAGCTAGACTAAAACTTGTGAGCCGAGCTGTCGGCTGCCGACGACGTGTTTGTCACAGACAGACGCCGTGTTGCTTTATC